>CM060624.1:21603744-22316869 GCA_030578275.1 Meda fulgida | reverse complement strand
CACCAAGAATCCCCTCAGGTGTGTGGGAAGAGCCCTGGTTCTTCGTGACCGACGCTGCTCCATGATAATGAATCAAGAGGAACTACAAAGACTGTAAAAATCCCTAAGACTTATCAAATTGTAGAGTTGTGAAGAGCTTGCAGCAAGTGTGATCAGGCTTCAAGGCTTCAGAAACAGTTGTATTAATTTCAAAAATCAACACAAGCTGCTGGACTAACATAGAATGTTGAGGATCATTTAAATGTAAACAACACTTGATATCAGCAGTAAGTCAATTAGAGCAGCATGTGCTCTATGGTACATGTACTATGCTTCTCCAATTTTCATTATCAACTTGGTTTACAGTTTCATATATATATATATTTCTAATCTGTGTCTGTGTGTAGTGTCTGCTAGGCCAGCATCACTATTTGGAACTGCTCTGTTAGTGGTTCATGAAATAAACTGTGATTTTGAATGAATCTTTCAAGTGAACATACCATTCTTGATCACTTTCTAGCACTCATAATTTCTTTAAGTGTCTTCCCAATGAAGCATACGACTGCTTTGGTGGCTTTTTTCCCGTCTCCAAAGACTGAATTAAGTGTAAGCAAATACTCTTACTATTTATGCTATATCTTTTTATAAAAAAGTAGAAATGGCAGTAATATGCTTTTCTGAATTATGCCAGTGTTTTGAGTCTGAATGAGATTTGGAGTGGCATTGAATAAACAGAGATTCATGAGTGAATTGTCATTTGTGAATCAGAATGTGACTGAATGAAAGCCGGCATGTCATTCACTAAGTTCAGCAAGTCAATCTTGTTTATCAAGGAAAGAGAAATGGCTCATTTAAAGAGTTTTGTGTGCGTTCACCTATGTTTTGGACTTTTTAATGTTTTTTTTTTTTTTTTAAATGTTTTTAATGCTTAATGCTTTTTTTTTAGAAACCAGTTGAGAACCACTGCTTAAAATTATTAGTCAACACAATATTTTTTTATGACCCTGTGCCAAGTAAACCTTCCCTAAATAAATGCACTGCAATGTTTCGAGTGTTTGTTCATTCTCTGGCAATATCTCCAAAAAAATTAACTAAAATCTGAACATTGTGCAACAGTTCAATTCAATTCAAATTTATTTGCATAGCGCTTTTCACAATACATATCGTTTCAAAGCAGCTTTACAGAAAGTGCATATCAGAAATGTACATGGAAAAAATACATTTAGTTAATCATGTATTAATTTAGGGCAAACCATTTAGTTAATCATGTATTAATTTAAGGCATAACATATCGCCGGCGTTGAGTCGTCTCTTCACAGGCGTCGAGTCGTCTCTTCACAGGCGTTTAGTCATCTTATCGCAAGTTACCTAATAAGTTGCTCTGTGACTGAACTTGTTGACCATTTTTGTGTTCAGAAAGGCCCTTTTTTATATAGTGAGCTATATAACCATTAATCTGTTTCAGTACTGTGCGCTTATTACGATCACTTCTGTGACATATTCTGCAATTATTTTCAACATGAATTTCCCCGTTGGTGAACTTGCTGTGATATTTTCCAATAGGATAAACCTTTTATTTCCCCCTGCAGGAAGATGGATTTGTTGGTGGGGGCTCCTTTGTTCATGGACCGTGGCTCAGATGGGAAACTGAGGGAGGTTGGTCAGGTCTATGTCTACCTAGGAAAAGGTGGCTTCACCTTCAACAGTGTCATCAAACTCACGGGCTCTGAGATCTATGCTCGATATGGAAGCTCAATCTCAAGTGTGGGAGACCTCAATATGGATGGATATAATGGTACTTTTTTGACTCTTCTCATTTTATTATTTGTATTTGTGTGCGGTGTTGTGTGCAACGTCAGACAAGACAGAACACACATAGTAATGTGTGGTCATGGTCATAAGCTATTTTTCCATTGTCTTCCTTGCCTCATCGTGCAACAGTAATCATGACTCATGAGCTTTTTGAGCAATGGCTGTACTAGCATATATGAAAACAATACTGCCCATGGGATTTACTCAATAGCCAGACCGGTTTTATGTTTAATCCCTCTTTATTTTCTCAGATGTGGCTATTGCTGCCCCATATGGTGGGCAGTTCCACCGTGGCCTGGTGTACATCCATAACGGGCGTCCCAAGGGACTTAATCCTGTGGCCTCTCAAGTTTTAGAAGGAACATGGGCGTCTGCTTCCATGCCTTCTAGCTTTGGTTACGCCATGCACGGAGGCACAGATGTTGATCAGAACGGATACCCAGGTTAGATTTCAACACTCATTGCTGTTTTACACATTCATTTATCATCTCCAGTGTTTCACAACTGATAAGATTCTGTCACCTAAATTCAAAGTTACTTCCTCTCGTTTACTCTTCTCATTCTCTTTCTCCCACTCTCTGTCCTTTTGTAGACCTGATTGTGGGGGCATTTGGAGCTGACAAAGCTGTTCTGTACAGGTACAGTATGCTTATTCTGCACTTTGAAATCACACGTGCGTTTGATAGAATTTTATGATCAGGACGGATAAGCTATTGCAGGTGGTCTCATTTAATTCAGCAGCATTTAATTTGGTTTATGTGCAAGTAGGGAAGGCAATTACGGCCTGAATTAAAAGAAAATAACAGTGGAACATTTCCCATCATCTACGATTGTACATGGAAGACCACCAGACATTGATTGACTTCACATAATAAGCCATATACTGTACATACCTATGCATAATAAGCCTGTAAAAGGCATTATGGTACAGTCAGCTGGTCACTGTTGCAAAATAAGCTCTGAATAATGATAAACTGCGGTCAAAAGGATAGCGGAGACTGTGGAGTCATACTCTGATGTTTACAATGATAAAACTCCCTTCCCAGTCCATCCAGGCCATTATTGCACACTAAGCTCCAAAAATGAGTGATTCAGAATCCGTCACAGTATTGATGTCACACACATAAACATAGTTATATTACCAACCACATTTTTATATCAATGCTACTTTAGTATTTTTTAGCTTGACCCACCCTCATGAATTGGTCTGTGAATTTGGCATTAATTTATATGCAGGGTGGATAGCCAATCGTAACAGAGGTCTTTTATAGACATATAGACTTCTTAAAGGTACAGCAACAAATATAGCCTGCTTAATTCTCAGGGAGTCATGTAAAGCTAAACTAAAATGATCCTTTAAAACTAAATTGCAATGTTTTGATGATTTTCCTGTGATTGTCTGCCATCTTACACTATAAGGAGCCAGCCTAAAATGGCAGACCTGCTTGTTTTGTGTTGTTAGGGCTCGTCCTGTCATCAGTGTGAACACCACATTGGATATCAGCCCACAGATCCTGAACCCTGAAGACAAAAGCTGCACCCTGCCTGGAACAACCACCACAGTTTCCTGGTGGGTCAAGGTTTTTTTTATCAAACAATTTCAACCAAACAGCCATCGTAGCCATTTAGATGCAAAATATTTCGTGAATGATGTAAACATAATAGCCAAATAAAAGTGCATTCAAATCATCTTCAAATCGTATTACATCACCTGCAAAATCATAGTAAAAATATTTTAAATATCCCTAATATATCACTAAACTCAACCTTTTTCCTGTTTTTCTTTAAACATGTAGTTATATGCCTTGACTATTATGCATTGAGAATATCATGAAAACAATGTGCATTAACACAATTCTACTCTAATTCTTTCCCTTAGCTTCAATGTGAAATACTGTCTGAAGGCAAATGGAAAAGGAGCGGAGTCTTCCCTTCGTAAGTACTTATTTTTTCATATATGCAAATTATTGAAACATATAATTCAGGTTAATGGAACCTATTATTGCAAGTAGCAGAAGCACATTGCAGCTGTAAACAGAGTCCTGCTGTTGCGGTGTGTGTTATGAGCATCGCTGCGGGGGGAAACTAGAGCTCGAAGTGTCAGGCATCAGTGTGTTTGGAGCCGGACATACGGTACAGAGCCATTAAAAGCCCAGCGTCCGGTGCTCACAAAGCCTTCACATGGATCTCACAGTCTGGGGTGTAATGGCTACCAGACTTGCAGCCCACTGTTCAGCGACCACAGACCATGATTCTAATTCATTATTTCTCTGTGTGCTTTGAAGTTCTCCTATGCTCTGGTTGAGCTAATGGCTGCCGTTATGCAAGTTTAAGGTGCGGATGTGTACGGTGCAAGGCTTGCTATAAATGGATCTGCTGCTTACAGTTGAAAATCACAAACTGTGTGTCAGTTGTTTTGATTTGAGAGTAGGTACACTACTGTTCAAAAGTTTGGTTTGGAGGTCAGTTTTTTTTTTCAGCAAGGAAACATTAAATTGATCAAAAGAGACAGTAAAGACACTTATAATGTTCAAAACATTTCTAAATATTTCTATTTCAACTAAATGCTTTTCTTTTAGAACTTTCTAATTATCAAACAATCATGGAAAAATGTATAACTTTCCAAAACAATTTTAAGCAGCACAACTGTTTTCAACATTGATAATTATAAGAAATGGTGTAGTGGATGCTGAAAATTACGCTTTGCCATCACATGAACTTATTGCATTTTAAAATATATTCAAATATGGTTGGCATGATTCCTCAATTAAATTTGAGTAAGTTACCCTATTTAAAAAAATCCTTGATTGCAGTTTACTCGCTTCCAATTAACCTTAACTCCTGCATTCCTTCTGAATGTATTGGTTTTTTTAATTAGTATTTGTTTTTTCTCTAACTCCCATTTGGATTTAAATGAAAAAGGGTACTGACTGAGACTGACCTGAAAAACCCTTTCATTCACAGTTTTCCAAGTGGATCTGACCCTGGACCGCCTCAAACACAAGGGAGCCACCAAACGGGTGCTGTTCCTCCACAACAAGATGTCTTATTATTCAAAGAACATGACCGTCTCCAACAACCAGGGGCCGGCCTGTGAGGAACTTCAGGCTTATTTAATAGTGAGTGAATCATTCACATTTATGCATTTGACAGATGTTTTTTATCTGAAGCATCTTGCAGTGCAGGCGAGGTACTGTATATAAATACTGTATATTTTATAGGAATTATAAATTCCATTTGTGTTCCTAACATCATGCTCTTCCAGTTGAGAACACAGAGATTTCCTGTGTGACTCTTTTGCTGGTACTGGGCTGTGAAAAGTTTAGTGTAGTTTTGCTTTTCTTGGCCAGCTGAAGAAGTGCTGATTCCTTTATGTCATCAAATATGTGTTTGCGCTGGATTTAAAGCTGTGGTGGCAGATAGCCCAGATGTTTGGCACTGGAATATGCCGTTATTTTGTTTTCAAAAAGGAACAGTGTGTTACAGAGCTAAAGAAGGATTTGACCTGGAAAGCCAAAGCTCTCTTTTCTGGACATAAAAGAGCATGTTGTAGAGCTTGTAAGCTGGACTGAAATTCCCCAGCCTTGAGCTCATTGATATAGAGGCCCCATTTCTCTCTCCCTCCCTCTCTCTCTCTCAACAGGATGACTCAGAATTCAGGGATAAGATCACACCCATCTCTGTTTTTATGGAGTACAGCTTGGATTACAAAACAGCAGCTGATAAGACCGGCCTGTTGCCTATTCTTGATCAATCTACACCTACAAATGTCACCAAGCAGGTACAACAGTTTCCCATACAAGACCTCTGGTTACAGGGGCACTGCATATACACTATCTTTCAAAACCATGGAAATTCATTGGGTAAAAAGTGTGGGAACCATGAACTAGACGATATATTGTGCAGCAGCCACTCAAAAGCTTAAATCTGCCTCTAACCAAAGACTTCCATGCTGACTCCTCAAACAATCACCATTAAATAGTATTGGATAGAAATAGAAACTGTTTTTAAAATTCCATAATCCCTTGTGATTTTCCAGGCCCACATACTCCTGGATTGTGGCGAAGACAATATTTGCAAGCCAGACTTAAAACTGTCTGTTGTGAGGTGAGTCATTGGTTCATCTGAGCCTTACATTCCACTGTGTTGTCTGGCGGCGTAGAGCTGGAGATTAACTCTGTGTGAGTGTGCCGTTTGATTGTTGTTTTGTGTTCCAGTGACCAGAAAGAGATCTACATAGGTGACGATAACCCCCTGACCCTAGACGTCATAGCAGAGAATGGAGGAGAGGGGGCTTATGAGGCCGACCTTATCGTCACCCTACCATCTCAGGCAGATTTCATTGGGGTCGTGCGTAACATTGAGGTGAGCAGAATCAGATCTCTTAACTCTTTCCCCCCATTGACTGTTTTCGTTGTTATATGCTAGGGGGCGCTATTACACTTCTTCTGAAAGAGTAGAGAATCTCCTGATCAAGACACAGACATAAAGGAGCAGAAACAAGCGATAAAAGCATTGCTTATGCATGTTGTAGTTTTTTTTTTTAATCTTTTTTTTTATGTTCTGTGATGTATTGCATGTTTAGATATTCATACCACATTCTGGGGGCCATGACATTTTTATGAAAATTATCAAAAATGCTGATGGGGGAATGAGTTAAAGGTGCAGTGTGTAGCTTTTGGCGACATCTAGCGGTTCGTTTGCGAGTTTACACTAAGGGCTCAGCCCACTGCTCACCCCTCCCTTTCGAAGAAGCTATGGTGGCTAAAACGGGACAAACATCGTCGTCTGAGACAGCAGAGAATAGCCAGAGTAAAACAAGCTTTTGTACCACAGTCCATTATAAACCACATCATGGATAAAGTTTACAAAGCCATAGGCAGGTAAGGATCAAGGGTCTTAATACATAATATAGTAATAGTAATCAGCTGATTGTCTAACAAACGTAACCAGCACATTTCTCCCCACATAGCAAACCCATAATACAGCGAGGGAGAAGAACCACATGAAACTATGCAACTAACGTTATATATTTTTTCTAACAGGGTTGTAAAAGTTTACCTGGCTAATATGAGCTGTTACTGTGGCTGAGCTGGTTAAAGCGTTAAGCCTTGTTTATACTTGATGCGTCCACATGAGCCCAAAGGTGCGTGCGGCAAAAATGACGTGATTGTAACAGCGCGCGCGCCTCCGCATCCCTTAGACACTATTTACTACATACAATCGGCTTTTTTCTCTGATTTTGGAAACTCGATCGACTTAAATGCTTCAAAGATCGACGGGTTAGTGATTCCTGTAACTGTTTTCCGGTCAATGACAAGAGTAGTCTACTAATCAAATCGGCTGTCTCACGAAATTAACCAGCACATTTATCCCCACATAGCAAAGCCATAACACAGCGAGGGAGAAGAATTAAGTTACATGAAACAATCCAACTACATATTTACACCACTGACAAGGGAAAAGTCACTACTCATGGTGTTTATGAATAGCTTCTTCTAGCTTTCTGGGGCTTCTCTTTCAAGGTAGTGACGAAACGCGCTCTGTAGCGCTGTGTGTTCGCTGTCGGCTACGGTAGAAACATGACGTCACAATATGGCGACCTTCATAGAAGGGGATTCCCGCGCCTATGTAGATATAAATGCCTCATTCTAAGGTAATAAAAACATTACGGTTTATTAAGTAAGTTCTTTATACACCACTGAACACATAGTTATGGATGTCATATTGCATTTCTGTTAATAAATACTCAAAAATGTTACACACTGCACCTTTAAAGGAAGATCCATGAGTGCTTTAACCAAAATACAGAAAGCTTTTCCCCATTCATTTTTGATAAATTTTTTGATGTGGCAAAAAAAGCATTTCTTTGAATGCTGATGCAGAAAAAAGTTTGGGGTCAGTAAGATTAATGATTTTATTCAGTAAGGGTGCATTAAATTGATCAAAAGTTACAGTAAAGACATGTATAATGTTTTAAAAGTTGTCCATTTCAAATAAATGGTATTCTTTAGAACTTTCTATTCATAAAACAATCCTGAAAAAAAGTGTATCACAGTTTCCACAAAAACATTTCCTCAAATGTTTTCAACATTGATCATTATAAAGGTTTCATTAAAATCAGCATATTTGAATGATTTTTGAAGACACTGAAGACTGGGGTAATGATGCTGAAAATATAGCTTTGCTTCACAAAAATAAATTACATTTTAAAATATATTAAAATATAAATCAGTTATTTTAAAACAATATTACTGTTTTATTATTATTTATTTATTTATTTATTTAGTTATTTTTAAATCAAATGCAGTCATGGTGAGAGATTTCTTTCAAAATCATTTAAACAATCTTGCCGCCCTCAAACTTTTGAATGTGTGTTTTTGTATATATAGTGAAGTCGTTTAAGATAGTTTGAGGTTTCATTTGTTATTTATGTATCTCAGACATTGTCTAGACTGTCCTGTGCATTCAAGAAAGAGAATCAGACCAGAGTGGTGGTGTGTGATCTTGGGAACCCAATGAAAGGAGGAACTAAGGTGACCAACAGACTTTCCGAGCTAAATTATCTGCATATGTATCTGTGCCAAACGTTAGTTATTTTATTCATATTGTTGCATACTGTAACACATAAATTAGCTGTTTTATTTCATTTGAAGTTTTTCTGTAAAATTGTGTGGTGTAGATAACAGCAGGCTTGCGCTTCAGCGTGCACCAGCTCTCCGAACAGGACACAGAAGTCAAGTTTGACTTGCAGATAAAGAGGTATTTTAATTGATGCTTCCTATTACAAAAGTAAAGTTGATAGAGAATCTTATCTTTGTGCAATACTAATTAAAAGGTCATCTGACCCAACAAGGGCCATTAGAAACAAATGTAAAGCAAAGGTTTTCTAAACATACAAGTGTTTCCACTTCCTGTCTTTTTTATTTAAATCAATAAAACTTCAAGCAGTTCCCTCTTCTAATCCTACAGTTCCCTGCTGACTGCCAGTGACTTTTTGAACATGTTAATTACAGGGAACAGCTGTCTTTGTCTCTCTTTGAGAACATCCTGCTTTGCTTCCTGTCTCTCACTCTTTCTCCACACCCTCACATCCATCTGAACCTTAATGACATGTACTGCATATTTATAACTTAAAGACTAGTCTGGTATTGTTTAATGGATTTTTGTCTCTGAATGAATGCAATGTCTGTCAGTATTTGAAACAACAGCACCACCTTCTGCTCGATTGTGAAAGTAAATAATTCGCCTTTGTTTTCAGCTCAAATCAGTTCAACAAAACCAGCAATCTGGTCTCTGTTGTCACAAAGCTTGCGGTGTTGGCCAGAGTGGAATTAAGAGGGTATGATGCTTTATATCTCGTCTCTGTTACATTTATGTGGCACATATTATGTGAACTTTTTATTTAGTATGACGTGGAATATGGAACAAACTGAATAAATAGACTTTCTCATTTTGTATTTATCGGGCTATCTTGTTCAGGGTGTCTGCACCAGAGCAGGTGTTTTTACCCATTGCTAACTGGCAGCCAAAAGACAGTCCTGTTCTGGAGGATGACATTGGACCTCTTGTACAGCACATCTATGAGGTAAAAAAAAAAATGCTGTGACTATCATTGGTAAAAAGACATTGTACATCTATTAAGCTTCTGCGGTGCATAGTTCACGATTGTGTTCCTATCTTCTGTAATCACTGATCGTCCCAGCTAAGGAACAGAGGACCAAGTACATTCAGTAAAGCCATTTTGGAGGTGCAGTGGCCCTACAGATTCAACAACGGCTCTCTGCTCTACATCACCAAGTTTGAAGTGGACGGAAACATGAATTGCAGCTCAAACAGGGAACTCAACCCTCTTAATGTCACTGTATGTATACCACAATCGATTCATTAAAGTAATTGTTTTCTATATGTAATACTGTGGTTATTTAACTGGATCTAAAATTTAAAAGGGATAGTTCACCCAAAAAGAAAATCTGTCATGTTCTCATCTAAGTTCCTCTGCTGAACACTAAAGAAGATATTTTGAATAATGTCAGTAACCAAACAGTTGATTTACTATGGAATACTATGGAAGTCAATGGGCCCCATCAACTGTTTGAGTTATCGACATTCGCCCGATAATTTTCTTTTTTGTTCAGCAGGTTTGGAACAACTTGAGAGTAAGTAAATGATGACAGAATTTTCGTTTTTAAGTGAACCATCCCTTTAATTACACAGTATTTTAACAGTGTGCAGAGACAAAACTTTGCTTGTTCACAATTGGATTGTACTTAGGATCTTGTATAATACTCCAGGGATAAAATTATGCTTTTGCTTTTACCTAGAATCCCAGATTATCTGACAAAAATGAGACCTCTGCCAGTGGAGACAGAGCAGAGGGGGGGAACAGACACAACGTCCACCGCAGAGACCTGGAGGACAAACAAGAGGAAGAAAACCTGGAGATTCTGGTATTGTCTCACCTTTAACATTTGCCATTGTCTGTGAAGTGTTTGCAGCAGCTTTACACTGCATTACTATATCATACTATTGTTCAAAAGTATGCGGTCAGTAATATATTTCTCGGAAAGGATGCATTTAAATGACAGTAAAGACATTTATAATGCTACAAAGTATTTCTATTTCAAATAAATACTGTTCTTTTGAACTTTCTATTCATCAAAGTATCCTTAAAGGATTATCACAATATCCAAAAAATATTAAGCAGCAGCACAACTGTTTTCAACATTGGTAATAATAAGACATGTTTCTTGAGCAGCAAGTCATCATATATGATATCTGAAGGATCAGGTGACTCGGAAGAGTGGAGTAATATTGATGAAATTTCATCCTCTTGCCATCACAGGAATGAATCACATTTTCAAATCTATTCAGATAAAAAGTTTTTTTTTTTTTTTTAATTGTAATATTTCACAATCTTAATTTTTTTTTATTATTTTTTTTTTTTAACATTTTTAAAATCTTACCGACCCCGAACTTTTGAATGGTAGTATTTATTTAAATGTAATTATGTATTATAAATGATTGTTTAACTATTATCATGGTTGTAATACCATCAAACCAATTTTGTTTATGGGAACCATTTCACCCCACTATACATGTGTACCACTGGCACTGTCAGATATGCCATTGAACTGTCCATCTCACCATTATGCATGGATTTAAGTCCAAATGTATGTGTGTACCCAACAGGATTGTGGGAAGGCAGAGTGTCAGGAGATCACGTGTTGGATTGGCCGTCTAGAGAAAGGCCAGAGTGCTATTCTATTTATTTACTCCAGACTCACCGTGAGCACGTTTCTCAAGGTAAAAAGATGTCATTTGACCATAAAATTCTTATTCCTTCCCCCACTGATAAGTCTTTAAGATCTAAAACATCCTGGTTTCACTGCACAAATGCTAATATATTAAAACACAGTGGTGGTTTTCTTTCCTTTCAGGCTGAAAGTCAAAACAAATCGTACAATGTTCGATCGTCAGCCTCCTTCAATGTCATAGAGATGCCATATAAAAATATACATTCTGAGTTACCAACCAGCACAACATCGGTAAGTTCCTATCACGTTTGTGCATTGAATATGGTGTTTTTTACTGACTGCACTGACCCTGTGTCTCTGTCCTGCAGGCTTCTCTGAAGGTGATCTGGAATTCAGAGAACCCTCAGCCTGTCCCAGGATGGGTGGTGGCTCTGGCTGTCCTGGCTGGACTGCTGCTGCTGGCCCTGCTCATCTTTATCATGTATAAGGTAAACATCTGTAAACTTCAGTTAGCAGGGCTTAGATTAAGCCTGTATGCCTTAGTTCAATTAGGACATTTAAGTAGCTTTTATAAATGCGAAAGAAACATTACTGGTGTGCATCTTGAGACAAAACAATGGCACTGATATATTTTAAGATATGTCAGTGCAAGTTGCTTTCAGTTAAAACAGCTCAAACATGCATTTTTAGTCTGGGACTAGGTTTAAAAGGTCAGTTCACCCAAAAATTAAAATTAGCCCATGATTTACTCACCCTCAAGTCATTCTAGGTGTATGACATTCTTCTTTCAGACCAATACAGTCGGAGTTATATTCAAAAATGTCCTGGCTCTTCGAAGCTTTATAATGGCAGTGAACGGTTTGTTTGAAGTCCATCAAAGTGCCTCCATCCATTATAAAATCAATCCACACGGCTCTCTGGGGTTAATAAAGGCCTTCTGAAGTGAAGCGATGCGTTTGTGTAAGAAAAATATCCTTATTTAAAACTTTATCGACTAAAATAACTAGCTTCCGGCAGACGGCCATACGCATCGAATTACGTGGAAGACTAACCCCTGACCCGACGCACAACGTAATAGACGAACGCGGAAGCGCAGAGGATAGAGCAAAACAAAACACCGATCACAAATTAGAAGTCTATAATGACAATTTTAAAGAAATGTGTCGGAGGAGCTTGAGTTTGTTGCCCAGCCCTGTTTGTTTGAACCGCGAGCGGCGTCTAAACTTTCGATACTCCTACATCCTACATCATGCGTCACTGGTTACTCTTTTGGCGTAAGTCGACTTTATTATGCGTACGGCCGTCTGCTGGAAACTAGTTATTTTAGT
This sequence comes from Meda fulgida, assembly GCA_030578275.1. Lineage (NCBI taxonomy): Eukaryota > Metazoa > Chordata > Actinopteri > Cypriniformes > Leuciscidae > Meda > Meda fulgida. The sequence goes on along the minus strand of CM060624.1, from coordinate 22,304,493 downwards.
CGTTTAAGTTTTAAATATGGATATTTTTCTTGCACAAACACATCTCAATCACTTTAGAAGGCCTTTATTAACCCCCGCATAGCCGTGTGGAGCACTTTTATCATGGCTGGTTGCATTTTGATGGACTTCAAACGGAAATGGCCATTCACTTCCATTATAAAGCTTGGAAGAGCCAGGACATTTTTTTATATATATCTCCGATTGTATTCGTCTGAAAGAAGAATGTCATATACACCTGGGATGACTTGAGGGTGAGTAAATCATGGGCTAATTTTAATTTGAGTGAACTAACCCTTTAAGCCTTGTCTGTGAAGCTGGGCATTAAACTAATTGATTGATGGCTGTTATCTCATCACAACAGGGGATGACTAGGGATGACTAACAAATATAGATGTCAGAAGTAGTAGTGGTTTTAAGTCCTTACTGTAATCAATTGTAGTGTGTGTATGTATGTATATATATATATATATATATATATATATATATATATATATATATATATATATATATATATATATATATATATATATATATATATATATATATATATATATATATATATATATATATATATATATATATATATATATATATAATTTTTAATAAAAATACATTTATTCAGCCCCTAGTGAGTGACCGCTTTACATTGGTCACATAATTGCAAGTAGCCTAAGTTAAGCTATGGGCTAAATGACTTCTAAAATAAGTTAATATATATTATATTATCCATCCATCTATATATATATATTTTTTAAAAGGTCACAGAATTGGAATTAACAAGTAGCTTACTAAAGAAAAAGATAGATAGATAGATAGATAGATAGATAGATAGATAGATAGATAGATAGTTTGCTTTAGATGTCTTATCTTGATTTTTTTTTTTCTCCCCCTCAGCTGGGCTTCTTTAAACGCGTACGGCCGCCACAGGACGATAGTACCGAGAAAGAGCAGCTTCAGCCTCAGGAGAACGGAGACAGAAACACAGAAGCCTGAGATCTTCACCTTCACCAGTCTCTCACAGTGCCACATCCACAGGAAGTGTGCCTGATTCACAGCAACACATCCTTCACAACTCTCTCATCTTTACCAGCAGCATCAGAGGGTTCATCCAGACAGCCCAGATGAGTGAGATGACTGTTGTCATTTGAATGGTACACAACCATGATGTTCTGGTAATAAGACTAAAGCCCTGTGCCAATCCTTTCCACTGTGCTCCTATTCTTCTTTAACTGCACTGAGTCTTAAAAACAAGTTATCATTTTCAGTTGGGTATAGAGATCGACCATTTAAATCGTAACACATTTCAAATTGTTTACAAGTAACAATAATAAAAGTGATGAACTTTAAATAATACAAAATGTGATCATGATTTTTAAATGTTTTATTTTGTGGAAAGACATGACGTAGTTTGGTACATCATTATATGGCTGGTTCTGCTGCTTCTGTTGGAGAAACTTTCATGTTACTTTATTTAGTGGTGTTCAGTTTCTGCTGTTTGGAGGCTTTTCTGCAGGACTTTGGATTTTTAGTTCTTATCTGGGTTTTTGTTGGGATTTGGACTCTGGTTTCTTATTTGGGTGTAAGGTGTATTATTTTGAGAAAATATTCTTATGATTGTCTACTGTAAACATAATTTTAGAGCAGGGTTATGTTTCTGCATTTAGAGCATTTGGTCAAATTTGTATTATAAAAAGAGAAAATAATCAAAGTATTTGCACAATAGAGCAATAAACGGTAGCATTTTTGTATTTTGAAAACTACCACTTATGAACCACTTACCACCTTTATAATGTATTAATTTACCTTTAGTTTTAAGATTACTAGTTGATTAGAATAGAAAAAAATGCATTTAGTGTGATGCATCCCAAGTAATCCGAATTACTTGATCCGAATTACTTGATCCGAATCAGTTTTGAATTGAAATTACAATCGGTTTGATTCAGTTTGAACTAAACTGTACAATTTGGAAAAATGAGGCTGGAATCCTTAGGAGCAATATTGGCCTTTTGGGAAAAATATTTTTATATTAAAAACAGTTATTTGACTGATATTAATTTGATTTTGTGGTTCAAAGGTTCCGGTTTATAGTTTTAGGTGTGATAAACACAACCCATAACACAGAAAACACCCCTGGATTTCTTATGTTGCTGTATTATAGTAATGCTGCTGCCCATATGAATTTACCCATATTGGGTTGCCACAAGTATGTTGTCTAAATGGAAAATTTGTGTACTTCTATCAAAATTATGCAATTTAAAATGATCCAGAATATATTCTCTTTTGTTTTGTAAAGTAAAATAATTATAGGACATAATCTCTAGCAACAAAAATATGTATTTTTGAGAATCCACCATGTTTAAAAACAGATTACTTACTCTTGACTTTCCTTTTTATTTTCCCCCCTTGATTTTGTTCAGCAATACGTTTTTAATGCTGTAATTCAAATAAACACATATACTGATGTTTTTGCCTTATTTATGAATATACCAGGTGTCCATACTTTGTCCTTGACTTGAATGTAGTACCTATTTTCTAGTGTCTAAAGTTCATGTTATCGAAACAGGATTTCTGTAACTGGTAACACTTATCTGGTTGATGAATAACCAATTGCAGACTTTAAATTCAAGAATAATCATCTTTAGAATCTACAGTGCTTCTATAGCTTTTGTCCTCATGTACTCAAAGCAAAATAAACAGCTGTAAATAAGTTGAAAGATGAAGAATTTTTAACAGTATTTATTGTAAAATGTTTGCATTGTGCATGATGTCACAACTCATTGTTCATCTGTCAGTAAGAAGCTGAGATCACTTCCCGGTTCATACTCTGTGGTTTGCTTCCCTCTGAGAAAGAAAAACAATCATTTCACTTTGCTGTCATTTCACATTTGGCATTATTATTTTTCTGTTATATGTTCCATTTGCATGAGCAGGAGTCTCTACAATACCTATGGAATAGTCGTGCATTTGTGCTTCCAAGTAAGGTGGCTTTGTTTCCTTCCACTAAAAGCATTGAGCCTTCCCGAAGACCCTGCCATCAACAGCACAGGTGTGTGTTAGTGCTCAACTGATGCTTGACTAATAACATTTTTAATGACAATTACAACAGTCAAATTTGAGAATATATATATATATATATATATATATATATATATCTATATCTATATATATATATATATATATATATATATATATATATATATATATATACATACATACATACATACATACAGGTCCTTCTCAAGAAATTAGCATATTGTGATAAAATTGGTTATTTTCCATAATGTAATGATAAAAATTAAACTTTCATATGTTTTAGATTCATTGCACACCAACTGATATATTTCAGGTCTTTTATTGTTTTAATACTGATGATTTTGGCATACAGCTCATGAAAACCCCAAATTCCTGTCTCAAAAAATTAGCATATCATGAAAAGGTTCTCTAAACGAGCTATTAACCTAATCATCTGAATCAACTAATTAACTCTAAACACCTGCAAAAGATTCCTGAGGCTTTTAAAAACTCCCAGCCTGTTTCATTACTCAAAACCGCAATCACGGGTAAGACTGTCGACCTGACTGCTGTCCAGGAGGCCATCATTGACACCCTCAAGCAAGAGGGTAAGACACAGAAAGAAATTTCTGAACAAATAGGCTGTTCCCAGAGTGCTGTATCAAGGCATCTCAGTGGGAAGGAAAAAGTGTGGCAAAAAACCGCTGCACAACGAGAAGAGGTGACCGGACCCTGAGGAAGATTGTGGAGAAGGACTGATTCCAGACCTTGGGGGACCTGCAGAAGCAGTGGACTGAGTCTGGAGTAGAAACATCCAGAGCCACCGTGCACAGGCGTGTGCAGGATATGGGCTACAGGTGCCGCATCCCCAGGTCAAGCCACTTTTGAACCAGAAACAGCGGCAGAAGCACCTGACCTGGGCTACAGAGAAGCAGCACTGGACTGTTGCTCAGTGGTTGCATGTCATTCGGAAATCAAGGTGCCAGAGTCTGGAGGAAGACTGGGGAGAAGGAAATGCCAAAATGCCTGAAGTCCAGTTTCAAGTACCCACAGTCAGTGATGGTCTGGGGTGCCATGTCAGCTGCTGGTGTTGGTCCACTGTGTTTTATCAAGGGCAGGGTCAATGCAGCTAGCTATCAGGAGATTTTGGAGCACTTCATGCTTCCACCTGCTGAAAAGCTTTATGGAGATGAAGATTTCATTTTTCAGCACGACCTGGCACCTGCTCACAGTGCCAAAACCACTGGTAAATGGTTTACTGACCATGGTATTACTGTGCTCAATTGGCCTGCCAACTCTCCTGACCTGAACCCCATAGAGAATCTGTGGGATATTGTGAAGAGAAAGTTGAGAGACGCAAGACCCAACACTCTGGATGAGCTTAAGGCCGCTATCGAAGCATCCTGGGCCTCCATAACACCTCAGCAGTGCCACCGGCTGATTGCCTCCATGCCACGCCGCATTGAAGCAGTCATTTCTGCAAAAGGATTCCCGACCAAGTATTGAGTGCATAACTGAACACAATTATTTGAAGGCTGACTTTTTTTTTTTTTGTATTAAAAACACTTATTTTATTGGTCGGATGAAATATGCTAATTTTTTGAGACAGGAATTTGGGGTTTTCATGAGCTGTATGCCAAAATCATCAGTATTAAAACAATAAAAGACCTGAAATATTTCAGTTGGTGTGCGATGAATCTCAAATATATGGAAGTTTAATTTATCACTACATTATGGAAAATAATTAACTATCACAATATGCTAATTTTTTGAGAAGGACCTGTATATGAATGAAAGATTTCTATTTTTAAAAAAAGGGTGTTTTGGGTGATTTCTGTTCATTGAAGAATCCTGAAAAAAGGTATTACAGGTTCCACAAAAATATCAACAGCAAAACTGTTTTGAACATTGATAATGATAAATGTTTCTTGAGCAGCATATTAGAACAATTTCTGAAGGATCATGTGACAGTAATCACAGTCACTGGAGTAATACATGTTGAAAATTCAGCAGTGCATCACAGGTATAATTTACATTTTTAAATATATTGACATAGAAAACTTTTTTTCCTTCATTTTAAATTGAAATAATATTTCACAATATGAATGCAGCATTGGTGAGCGCATATATATATATATATATATATCAAACTGATCCCAAACTTTTAAACAGTAGTGGTTAATGCATGTTAATTTGACATACCAGCACACATGGCGTGTCCGACTCCTCATGGTACTGGATGATTCTCTGTTCACGTGTTTCCTGTAAAATGCACAATCAAATCTACACCCATGAAGCCTAAAAGATCTACCTTAAAATTTTGGTTTATTATATTTTATATATTTAACATTTTATCTCATGGCATCAATTTCCTCACAATACAGCAATGCATATTTTTTGGATTTTTATAAGAGAGAAAAAAAAGATAATTGCTTATCAAGACTCTACAGCACCAGTACGTACACCCATGTGTCTGCTGTTGGGATCAGGATCCAGAAAGTGAGGGTTAATGTTGAAGGGCACTAAAGCAATGGCAGCAAAAGTGGGTGGATAGACGATGGGCATGTCATTGGTGGTGTTGATGCTGATGGTGGAGACGTTGGTGCCTGCACTTGATCCCATGTAAGGTATTCCATCCTATGAGATAAAATCCACACCCATTACAGGCAAATGCAGTTTATTTCAGATTTTGGTTAAACAACACTAATTCACCTGTAAAACTCTCTTCCTAATCTCAGTGACCACGTTGTTGTCATAGAGAGCTTTCAGCAGGCGGAACGTGTTGCCGCCACCTAATGGACACACAAATAGACATCAGGTTGAGAGCCTGCACTTCTTTCTGAGTACATTATAAATAAATAATGGCGAAGCATTCACAGAAACGAGTACAAACAGTATAGTAGACCACATTGAAAATCTGCAAATTTAAAGCTTTAGGATTTTGACAAATGTATACAAACAAATGTTGATATCTGGGTCACTGATTAAATGTAAGCGAATTTGTGATATTGTTCATGTGAAGTCCTTTAAAGCATAAATATGGAGACAAACCAAATACATACATTCTAGTAAATCTTGTAAAAATGTAAATTATTATTATTATAAATATATATATATAAGTATATTTTTTTTTTAAAAGTCCTTCATACCTATGAATATTCCTTCAGCTTTCCTAACAGCATCCACAGGGTCTGATGTCTCATGGACACTGTCCACCTCATAGCCTGGAGATAGAGAAAAGAAGAGTACAGCAGAGATGAGGGCAATGTGGCAGTGGCTGTCTTGTGAGATCAACATGTGTGTGTTCAAATCAATAAAGACACAAACCCAATGTCTTGAACTTTTCTCTGACCGTCTTGGCATAGGTGTCTCGATCATGCAGTGCATATGGGACAAACAGGATCCTCTTTACTCCTCTGTTTAACAAAACAGTTATACAATTTTATTAATCGGTTCAATGTAGGTCAGATTCATTCCAAAAACACAAACTGTCATATTTTGCTCAATACAAACACGTTTTAAAATGCCATAAATGGAGTTTAGTTCAAAGAATGGACTTGTACTTTGCATTTATCCAGTAACAAGCCTGCATACGGATATAAAAACAGGAAATTATATCAGAATATTAATATAGGCTACAGGACTTTATGACTGTATTGCAACAATATTATTAGGACTGTAGCATTCCGAAGTTTGTATTCCCAACATTCCTGGTTAAGCTGCAGGCAACTTACTTTCCAAAAAAGGTTTGGATGTGCTGCTCACAGTGTTGAAGATATCCTCCTCCATGAAGTGTGGAGTTAGACACCAGCAGAAGTCTTCTCTGCATGATCTTCCTCAACTGTGCTGCCTAAATTGTAGAAGTTGATCAGAGGACAGACAGCTCAGCATATGAGCGCCTTTTTCTGCTTACAACACATATTCTCAGATCAGTCTGATCGTAGTCGTCAACACATTACCTTTGGACAGACAGTATAACACGCTGATTATTCCAAAGATGATAAACATTCACAGGAACAAGCCATGATAAGAAACGTCACTGGAATCATGTGATATTAAAGCAAAACATGACTTTCATAGCAGAGGCAGATCAGAAAGTAAAGTAATTGTAGCCTACTCATCACAATTGCGGAACCTTTAAAACACATTAAACCTATGTTTTTGTGTTTAACCTTTTTATTTGTATTTATATTTGGGTAGTTAAGTTTTCAAAATAAAAGCCATAGGCTGCCCTCGGACAACTAAAGAGCGCGCCAATGAACAAGATTTTTATTAGAATAAATAAATATTTATTTATTTATTTATTTATTTATTTATTTATTTATTTATTTATTTATTTATTTATTTATTTATTTATTTATTTATCTATTTATCTATTATATCTATATATTAATCATCTTGTTAAAATGATGACATATGTTAATTCATTAAGATAACGTTATTGATTTTTACAGATGAAAACGTAATGTAGTATTATAATAATTTATTTTTGTTTCTTCTCAAATACAATTGGTCCGAATAAATTAAAGTAAATAACACATAATAACTCGTGTTTTATAGCTTACTTGTGTAATTTCCACCATAACAAACATTCTTACCGTGTAATGAAGTTTTATTGAACCGTACTTTGTCATCAAAACGACAATAGTGTCACTGTCAATATAATTTGTGAACAAAATAGATTTACATGATTTACAACCAAGCTACAATTTTTTGTCAAATTTTCTAAAACGTGTGTAAATGTTATTTTATTGTGCGTATGGGATGTGTAAAACTCTAGCTATGCAGTAATGGAATTTGTTAGCTATGTAGTTCTTTTAATAGAGCCATAGAGCCAAATGTATTAAAAGTTAAACAAACATCTAAATGCTTTTATTTTGTCGACGAGTAATCTCAGACATGCGCAAATTGGTGTATCACGTGTGTGTGTGTGTGGCTTGCGTCACTGAAGCGGCATGAGTCTTGCCTGAAAGAATCACTACTTACCCGCACTTTAGTTTACGCTGTTTAGCGGAAAATGACTGATCAAACTGAAATGGACGACACAAGTATAAATTGTTTAATCCTGAAACTACACGACATCCAAGCCGTCAAGTTCGGAACTTTTAAGCTTAAAAGTGGACTCTCTTCGCCGATCTATTTTGATCTTAGAGTAACAGTGTCCCATCCAGCGTTGATGAACCAGGTAAACACGTGCTCATTTTGAGTAATGATATGATATTATAAAATACTGTTATTCCAAAAGTGTGTAATCGTACATCATGTCCTGAGCATAAAATCATATTTTGTTTGTGATCAGGTGGCAAGTCTTCTTCACAAGCGTGCTGAGGATGCAGGGGTTCAGTTTGATAGTGTGTGTGGTGTCCCTTACACAGCTCTTCCTCTGGCCACTATCATCTGCTCTACCAAGCAGTACCCCATGCTTATTCGACGAAAGGAGGCGAAGGACTATGGTATAATAGTGCAAATTTAACTCCACTCCATCTGTAATCCGTTGTCTGTGTTTAAATTTCCCTAAACCAAACATATTTGGACACTGAAGACACACTCTAAAATTGTGTTGGGTAGCAACATATCAAACCAAACAGTTTTCATAAAAAAACAAAATCGTAAAATAATCCTGAAAAAAGTTAGTCAGGTTTTAAGTATAAAGCAGTAGATTTTATGTTCGAAACAAGAACTGGTAGAAATATATATACGTTAAATTAAATACAAAGTAAGTCACTTTGAATAAATCCATGTGCCAAAATAATGCAAAATTGATTTTCTGGTTGACAACTGGAATGTCATGTGGTTTATTTACAAATAGTTTATGTCATGGTGCGATTTGCAGTGTGAATCTGTATTATAGTTTACTAAACGAAAATCATAAAAATAATTTTCGTTACTTGAAATTAACAGTTATTATATTTATCGTCTATATATATGCATTTATATATTAAACAGAAATTAAACATTACAAATTATTTTATTTCAGCTTGTTGCAAAGGCAGCTTTTCTCATTTCCATTTAGTTTAAATTGAGGTACTAAAATACATAACTGAAATAAAAAAACTAATACGAATGACAAAATAAATATTAAATAAATAATATAATAGTTATATATTTTGGATATGCATTGACACATTAAACTGTTACCTCATTGTTTAATGTATGATCAGAGTTTACGTGAAGACAAAATGTTTACGTCCTCTGGCACATTTTACACTTACTGCAGTCAACACACTTCTGTTGTCCTTTTTGCTCCTATATGTTTGTGGTTTAGCATTTGTTCTTAGCACCTTATGGTGCTTGTTATGTTGACTTTTGCACTGTCTCTCTATGTTTGTTGTCAATTTGAATGTTGCACCATGAAATGGCATTCCACCCCCTCTGTGTATACTTGTATAATACCGGTCTGACAATAAAGCTCTCTTGAATAGTACAATCATTGTTTAATTTAATGATATTAAAATAACACTAATCTGAATTGACTTGGGTTTTGAAACTCCCCAGGAACGAAGCGTCTCATCGAAGGAACCATCCACCCGGGTGACACATGCCTAATAGTAGAGGATGTAGTGACCAGTGGCAGCAGTGTTCTAGAAACCGCTGAGATACTAGAGAACGAAGGCTTGAAGATCACAGATGCAGTGGTGTTAATGGACAGAGAGCAGGGAGGCAGTGCCAGGCTAGCTGACAGTGGGATCACTCTACATTCAGTCATTTCTGTCTCCAGACTTCTGGATGTGTTACTTAAATCTGGCCGAATAGACACGGCCACTTTTCAGAACGTTGAGAGATTTGTTCAAGAAAACAACACCTACGTATCAGCAAAGAAGAATGGCTGCTCCGCTCCTAAAAAGGGCTGTAATGATCTCGGCTATGGGGCTCGTGCCGGGTTGCCAGACACTCACCCTCTCGCTGCCCGCCTGCTGAAGATCATGGAGGACAAGAAGAGCAATCTGTGCGTGTCTGCAGATGTGACTCGTTCTGAGGAGCTGCTGGAGATCGCTGTGACGTTGGGGCCACTGATTTGCGTGTTGAAGACTCATGTGGACATCCTGCAGGACTTCACTGCAGACGTCGCCAGCAATCTGAAAGAGTTGGCTATAAAGCACAACTTCCTGATTTTTGAGGATCGCAAGTTTGCAGACATTGGGAACACAGTCAAGCATCAGTATGATGGTAGGTGTTGGTTTCACATGGTGGTGGATGTGGAGCTCTTGGAAATGACTAGTCTTATACTTAACTTGTATAGTCTGCAGATATTCATAGACCAAAGAGTTTGTGATTTACTGGACTAGGTTTAAGGAACAAGGGGGTCTTTAAAAGTCTTAATTCGCCCATACAAAAATTAAGGCGATAAAAAGGTTTTAAATCAGAGCAGAAAGTCTTCGTTTTCTTTGCTTTAATCGTAAAGTCACTTCATTTTGATCAGTTTCACAGAAAACAAACCTTCATAACTTTGAAGTGTTTCTAATGCAACTCGTTGTGTTTCTCCCCAGACATTTACATTTAGAGAACATTGACATTCTGTTCCCTTCATTTAAATTATGCTCATATCCGAGTTTTCCCAAGACTGTTTAAGTTGTTGAGGGGGCGAATTAAAATAATAAATATCTTGGTTTTAAGGTTGTTAAAGGTTGTTGTTTGCTCTACACAGTGCTTGTTTGTATATGTCTGTATTCTTAAAGGTATAGTTCACCCAAAAATCAAAGCTCTGTCATCATTTGCTGTCATTCCTGTCATTCCAAACCTGTATGACTTTCTTCTGTGGAACAATCTTCATGGAGAAGTTCACCATGCAAGGACATTTTAGAGAGTCCAAAAAAATCATAAAAAAAAGACATTAAAAAAAAGTAAAAGTAGACCTTTATTTCTAGCCATATGTTCAGATTCCTATTATTGTGTTCCACTGGAAAAATAGTCAAACAGTTCTGGAATGACATCAGGGTGAGTAAATGACAGAAATTTCTTTGAGTGAACAATTTCTTTATATATTATTTTAATTTCTGCACAAATGTTGTTCACATAACATATTCTTGTTTTTAAAGGGGGTCTCTATCGGATCTCCTCATGGGCGCACATCATTAATGCCCACGCATTGCCGGGTCCGGGTGTGCTGCAGGGTCTCGGTGCCGTCGGCAAGCCTCTGGGTCACGGCTGTTTGCTGATTGCTCAGATGAGCTCCCAGGGTTCCCTTGCAACAGGGGATTACACTCGAGCTGTGGTACGTCTTCTATTCTATGTGAAGAACTAGATGCAAACACTTCCTCACTTCCAGTAACCCTTGTTTATATCATATCAATAATATTCTTGAATTGCTACAAGAGCTTAACTTTTTTCTCCTTTAAATGTTTCAGTATTGTAGGATCAAGGTGGTGTACTTTTTAATTTGTTTTGTCCTAGCTTAGTCCTTGAAAGTTGACATGAAATGGATGTTCTTCCTTATTGTGACGTATATTTAAGTGAAATGGCTTCTTGAACAAGAAAAAAATGTAGGGTGGGACTTGATATTGTCCATTGGGATTCGATTGGATTATTGTGGTTTGCTATTGCTGTGATGTCATGTGAGTGACAGGTTGTCCCGCCCTCTGGCCAGTAAACTCATCAGAGAAGAGATGTTGCTGCAAGAGGGGAGGGAAGTTACTTTAAGGATTGCGAGGGCACATGTAATTTTTAAATATAATTTCAAAATTATATATATATAAAAAAAAATAATTGTCAATTTTGATTTCATGGTGACCTTTAAGGACCTTCTGTCTCACTTATTATTTAAGCCACTTATTTGAGTTGATTGAAATATCTTTTAGGTCAAGATGGCAGAAGACCATTCTGACTTTGTGTTTGGATTTATAAGTGGATCGAAGATCAGTGACAAGCCTGGTCTGGTTCACATGACTCCAGGAGTGCAAATGCAGACAGGAGGTACATTTGACTACTGAATTCACATTGGTTTGGCATTAGCTTTCCTGTAACTCCAAGTGTTTGGTTAGAGAAAGGTGATTTTTACAAAAGCTCAGAAATATTGTCTAGTATTCTGTTTATATTTGCCTGTTTTTAGCAAACAGATACTTGTGTTGTTTTTAATGTAGTGAATTTGTATTCTCCAGGGGATGGACTTGGACAGCAGTATTCAAGTCCAGAAGATGTCATCTGCACTAAAGGCTCTGATGTCATCATTGTGGGACGAGGTATTCTTGCCAGCCCAGATCGGCTCCGAGCTGCAGAAAATTACAGAACGGCAGGCTGGGAGGCATATCTGAAAAGACTCTCACAGGCCAGCTAATGAAATCCCTCAGGAAAGAGGAAGTCATATTTGGGGCCAGTTAAATCATGTCTGGTCTTTGTAGTTCAATCATTCCATCCACTTTAATACTAACCTGATTCAGATTACTCCCTCCTTGTTTTTCTTCACTTGGTAATAAAATGATGTTTAAATACCTAGTAATAAAAGTGTTGTATGACATGCCAAATCTCATTTTTTTATAATTGTAATATTTTAATTCAACATTGAACAGGGGATCTTTGAATATTTTTTAAAATGTAATTTATTCCTGTGATGCAAAGCTGAATTTTCAGCGTCATTACTCCAGTCTTCAGTGTCATATGATCTTTCTGAAATTATTCTAAAATGCTGATTTATTGCTCAGGAAACATGTATTATCCATGTTGAAATCGGTTGTGTAGCTAAACAGTTTTGTTAAAAAAAAAAAAAAAAAAGTGTTTATTTGTGAGACATATTTTGTAATATTACCAATGTTTTTACTCTCTCTGCATCCTAGCTGAATAACAGTATTAATTAATTTTATCAAGTATTTTAAGTATATTAATTTATGTATTTTATATTTTATTTAGTATTAATAAAAATAATGACTGACCCCAAATTGCAATGGTAGTGTACTTGTACAAAATTTTACTAAAAAAAAACCCGCCGATATGACCTCTTAAAAGTGACAACTTGCCTCCATTTCTAAAATACTAAAAAATACACATTTTGATAGGATCTCTAATCTGTCATTTCCTGTAAAATCCAGTAGGGTGCAGAAGCACACCAGCTGTTTTATGCCAGTCAAGTGAAAAATTATTGGACAATATTGCAATTGGATGACAAGTCGCCCGTATCATTGAAAATATGGCCTTTCATTTTTATTTCGATATTAGCCGTATTGCCCATGACTGTAAAAAAGGTATTGCCCTATTTTCCTTGATAATTGTGTAGTCACGGTTTAATGACATTAACAGCAGTGAGACATGCTACCCCTCTAAAACTTGCAAAAGCTTTTTATCTAATTTCTATAATAATAATAAAAGGAAGTATAACCTATATGTTTATAAAATGAATTTGTCATTCTGAAAGACTGTTTACAGTGAATGAACAGCAAAAAAGGCTATGGTGATTAATAATTGCCTGATCTTTGGATCATAGTTTGTTTAGAAGGCTTGTTTTTTTCCCCCTTTTCTTGCCGGAGCGGAAACATGAACTGAGCAATAGCCTATTCAATTTATTTTTATTTATTTTTTTTATTTTTTTTACCATTTAATACTCCATTTGTATTTATGAAATCAACATTAAGGATTCACCTGCAATATCCATTTCTTTCTTTTTTCTGTTTTTGTTTAAGTTTAAGAGGTCATCTTTGTAAGTCCTCGCGCCTTGACCTCACGCGCCCATCCGCTCCAGATGTCTCTTTTTGTAGTCAATGGTCTCAACGCGTTGCACCTCGACGGAACGCGAGGTGGGTTTGAACAGAGCGACATGATTGACATAATAGAAGTAATCTACTGTGGACCTCCCATTTGACTCCCTGTGTCAATATTGGATGAGAGGAAAGTGCCGTGTGACAGGTGTCCAGGACATAGTTCCGCGCGCACAAGACAGAGCAGATCAATGCATTTACTCTCGCGCACACTATATAAAGCTAAAGGCCTCAGCAGGTCTGTGTGCATTAGCAGTCGCTAGTATAACGCTTCTGATGCGCCGAATGACACGGTAAGTTTTGTTTTTTTTTGTTTGTTTTTTTGTTTTTTGTAACATTTTAGTTAATGCATTGAAGTAGACTACTTTAAAATGTCATGAACTGTATTCATATTTTCCTATTCAAGAACATTATATATAATGTTTAACCTATATTGTTAATGCAAGTTACTTGAGAAAATAATTGTTCACATGATCTATTCTTCTTCTTTACTGATTGTCAGGAAAAAGGACAAGTCATCATCAGAATGAATGAATTAATGGACGTCAGAATGGATGTTGTAGCCTATATGCTTTCTGTACTTGTATCACGTTGAGCCACACGCACAATACCTGCAGATGAAATGGTTTTGTTCGTTCGGCTCGCGTTACGCAGATGCAGACACGCGTCAGTGAAACACCAGCAGCGGATCCACGCAGACACTGACAGTTTCACTGCTGTCACAGTCTGTTCAACGAAACTTAACCGTGTTAAAACATTAAATAAAACGCCTATAATTTGCTGAGTAACTATAATGAATGAATAGCCGAAATGTCGAAAATAATGTCTTATTTTCATGTTATTTATGTGGTATTTAGACAAAAGGAAAACTCTTGTAATAGCCTACTGCAAGGCTATCATTTAGGCTAGTTTATGAGTTAAACCTTTATTTTTCTTATGTCTTATAGGCTATGACCATGTTATTGTATTTTAAGAGCAATATAAATATAATAATCAGTAAACTGATAGTAAAACATTTCCATTAAGCTTAATTACAGAACTATTTTAGTCAGATCTTTGAGAGAACCCTAATTGTTGAAGAACCAACGTGAAAATATCTTAACTAAATATATTAATATCTTCCTTTTCATAATTGAGGCATGCAATGTATGTTATTCTGAATTGTTACATTATTTTAATAAAAAAGAAAAAAAGTGCTTTCTCAATTTGTATTTTATACATTTACCGCTCTACTTATGTTGCAACAGACAATACAATTGTTTCTGAATTAAGCATATAGGCTATTGCATTATTCCATAAAGTAGGCTACTTGGCAAACAGATAGCCTACCTGCTGAACAGGAGTTGCCTGTTGGCTATGTGGCAGTTAAAAGGGTTACTGTTGAAAATGCAAATTATGTTTTTTTTCTCTTGCCCTTGGCAGTGGATTAGATGGAAATGTCTGTCTCTGTCTACCATGGCCATGTTCTGCAGAAGCACCGGTCCTTGTGTGCTCAAACACATAAAGACATTATCAGAGCAGATGTCACCTGCGCTAGCTGTCTGGACCTGTTCACATTTGCCCTTAGCAGGATTAGTTTCCATGGCACCCTGAAGAAAACATCATCCAGCACTAACTATTCAAATAGCACCGACCAGTTTCACCGGACCTTCACACCTGTTTGTAAACTGGCAAAGTAAATGAATGACAATCAGGAAAAACAATTTGCACACCTGGTTTGATGGTGCTGTGCACAACACACAACAATAATAAACATTTAAAAAATGTATTTCGTGAAGTTTATCTTCGCATCGAAATAAAATGTGGCCATATTACTGTTCAATTCGTGCTCAAATGAAATGTAATATGATATTTCAAATCCTGCTTTTCTGAGCAATGACACCGTATACTCCTGGAGTCACACGGAAGCATCACTTTTTCTGATTTGCAACAGATTGATTTGCATGTCAAATCATTCTGTCAGTTACACTGGGTTTTGCATCTGGGATGTTGACCTTGAACACACACATTTACAGTGCATCATCATCTGATGATGTCATCAATTCCTCATTCTCTTATGCCTCAGTAAAGCTGCATTAAAAAAAATACATTATCAAAAGTACAGTAAAACAGTAATATTATAAAATATTATTAAAATATGCGTATTCTGTTTTAATATAGGGTTGTAATTTATTCCAGTGATGGTAAAGCTGAATTAATTCCTTTTGATTAATAAAACGTTTGTCGACGAACAGCAAAATCAGAGCAGATGTCACCTGCGCTAGCTGTCTGGACCTGTTCACATTGCCTTAGCTGGGATTAGTTTCCATGGCACCCTGAAGAAAAACATCATCCAGCACTAAATATTCAAATAGCACCGACAGTTTCACCGGTCCTTCACACCTGTTTGTGAAACTGGCCAAAGACAATGAATGTCAACTCAGGAAAAACCTATTTGCACACCTGTTTGATGGTTGCTGTGCACAACACACAACAATAATAAACATTTAAAAAATGTATTTCGTGAGTTTATCTTCGCATCGAAATAAATGGGCCATCTTTACTGTTCAATTCGTGCTCATATGAAATGTAATATGTATAGACAAATCCTTGCTTTTCGGAGCAATGACACTCGTATACCTCTGGAGTCACACGGAAGCAGCACTTTTTCTGATTCTGCAAAAGATGTTTTGCGTCAAATCACTCTGTCAGTTACACTGGGTCTTTGCATCTGGGGATGTTGCCTTGAACACAACATTTACAGTGCATCATCATCTGATGATGTCATCAATTCCTCATAATTGTATGTCTCCGTAAAGTGCAATAAAAAAAAATACATTATCAAAAGGTACAGTAAAACAGTTTATATTATAATAATATTATTAACATTATGCGTATTCTGTTTTAATATAGGGTTGTAATATATTCTGTGATGGTAAGCTGGAATTATTCCTTTGATTCAATAAAAACGTTTGTCGCGAAGAAACAGCAAAATAAATATATTGAAAACTAAATTTTTGTTTTTATATGCCTTTTGATCAATTGTAATCTCTCTCTTTTCTCACTCTCCTCTCTCTCTCTCTCTCTCTCTTCTCTCTCTCTCTCTCTCCTATATAATTTTATATATATATCATATAGATATATATAAGAGAAAGGGGGGAGAGAATGATGCATTAAAAATACTTTCAATTGATCAAAAGGTATATATTCAATAAATGTATATTTATAATATTTATAAATATATATATATATATTTATATATATATATATATATAAAAACAATATAGCACGTGAAAATTATGACATAATGAAATAAATGTATAATATATTATATATCGGTGTATGATTGTATATGTAGTAATGTGTGTTGGCCATATAAATGTTGCCTGAATTAATGTCATAATTACAGGATGCACTTAATTATAATTCTATTTATTACCCTTTTTTTGTATCAGGCATGTGGGATGTAAATGGGTATCCTGAGAAAATGAGTGTGAGGTCTAGATCTGCCAAATCAGGATAACAGGATACAGTGTGGCCCTGCATCTCTCCCCCCCACCCGCCGCCCTACCCCCCCCCCCCCCCCCTGCCCTCTCTTTCCCGACCACACCCCGCTAACAGGTGAGGAACATTCACTAGGCAAGCCCCGACACACATATTATTCATGCCTCGCTTATTAGAATATTTTATTAGGGTTGGATTCACATAAATTGTCTATGTTTTGTCTACGAATAATAACTTAAGCTCTAGTGATAAAGGTCATAAACAATGTACTGAAATACAGAGTACTGGTCATGCAATAAAGATACACCACAGATGTCATCAAAAGGGCTGACCAATGACTAATGTCAGTTTTAGTAAAAATAATGGCTATTTTTTATTGATATGATCTGTTCTAAATGACATGACACATGCTTGATATAATACATCTGACTTTGCTTATCCACATTTCAAAATGTTACTTTACATTATGTATTATTGATGATGTTATTGTTCTAAAAACAGTATGCTATTCATCAGAACTGCTGCAATTATTATAGATTAAATGGTATATTATTATCTGTTGTGAATTTGGCAATGGGAATGATTACACTCTCAAATGTAGTGATCCCCCCAATTAACTGCATTTATTGTTGTTCAAATGATCTCAGGAGCAAAAGAGAAGATTTGTGTTCTGTAATCTGTGTATTCTGATATGATTCATGTTCAGCATCATTACTATAGGTCAACAACAGCCAGTTCTGCCAGGGGAGGCATCCACAAGCAGCACAGAGAGTGACCACGCACGGTCAAGCCTAATCTCCAACAATTTGCTATTATTGCCTGTCCAGAGCAAAGTCTCGTGTCAAAGCATCGCATTGTGAATAGCCAAGCGGTCCAGCGTGGGGGCAGTAGAGTGGTGTTTTGACTGAAGTCAGTGGGTCTAAGACCGACAATAGGGCCACACAGGCTCCACAATAGTGAAGGCTAATGCGGTTTTCTGTTGGCTGCTGCTGAGTGTGCAGGCCTGATGCGATTCTGCACTAAATGAGGGGCCTGTGCTATAAAACACTGGACAAGGGCTTGGCCACCACATTGATTTTACTGGATCTGTCCATCCTCAGTGGTGAGTATTCCACTGTCTTAGCCCTTTTAAGTGAAACATCGGATTCTGTACAATGATAAGGCACAGACTAGAGAAAAATGTATCTTTATTGAGCAAAAAAGATTCTGCTAGCACGAAAACAATTACTGTCGAAACTTTTTTTTTTTTTTTTTTATCAGGAATCATTTTTCACTTAATCTATCCAGGGGATGTTTCCATTGGTGCATGAAATTTACGCTTGGTCTTGGTTAGCCCTGTCTTCCTGGTATTCCCGGTATAGAAGAGGCGGTGATGGACAGCAGCATGATTCCGCAGCAGCCGTTGGAGCAGAGGGGAAGTTAGGATGACTGTGTTCGAGGAGGAGTTCTTCCAGGAAAGACCTGTGAATTCAGTTTGAGTGCCAGTACATTCTGGACAGAGACTTCAGAAAGATTCCTCCTTAAGGTGGAGACGGCGTAGTGTAAACCTTCTGGATGTTTCAATGTGCCAAGGGTGGAAGCAGGGAGGATATATGATGAAGTTTAATATTGGAAGATATATTTTGATTGATTAATACAGTGAAGATATTTGTAAAATTAGAAGTATTATGTGACAGATATATAATTATTTATACTCAACTGTTTCAAAATGTTTTTTTTTCTTTTTTTTCAGCAAGGATGCGTAAAATGAATCAAAAATGGCCAGTAAAGAACATTTAGAATGTTAACAAAAGATTGATAAACCAAATAATGCTGTTCTATTCTATATCTGATATTGAAAACACAAAAATATTTACAGAACAACAGTTTTCATCATTGATAATATAAGAATTGTTTTTGAGGACCACATGAGCATTATATACTATATTATCTATTTATATATTATGTATATTATTAAAATATATATATATCTTATATAATATATATATTCATTACAGTAGTGGCAAAAGTGCAGTACAGCCTAAAGGAAAATGGACATATTACCCTTTATTCAACCTATTGTTTAAAATATTTGTAAAGATTTTGTAAGCATATTCTATAATTGTGCTTGGAGTGAATTGTTTATTTGTGATACCGCATTGAAAATGCAAAATTGTTGACATTATTTTTAGCCAAGCTGTCATAACAAAGAAAAGGATGAACAAGAGAGAAACCAACAAAAAATGCTTACAATATTGTTTTTTTTCTGCAAGCTTTATTTATGTTTATCTAATATATATATATATATATATATATATATATTATATATATATATATATATATATATATATATATAATTTATCATATTATGTTGGTTTTGGTTGTTGGTTTTTATTACTTAAAAATGCTATATTGAGTTAAAGTGACTATTTGCAACTTTCACTAACATACATTTTAGCAAACATACATGATAGCCAAAACATTATGCCATCTGCAATGTCCATGAAAAATGTCATAAACAGATTTCCATCTGTATATTAGTCTGAATTGGCCATATTTTTATTATATTTATTATACGATCTGGAACAACTGACAGGAGATAGAGATAGTGAGCAGTGATAGTGTGATGAGGTCGTCAGCTGCCGGCTGTGTTGTGCGCGGTCTGTGATGAGACAGATGACTGTACAAAGAACACAGAGCCGCTCATTAGCCCTTCACCGTCGTGTTTGCCTTTGGCCTTTGTGTCCTGTCAGCAGCGATCATTGCATGTAAAACGTGTTTGCTTTCATGGTTTGTGTTGACTATGACATTCTGTCTCTCAGCTGGGTGGGGTACGAGTATCCTGAGTTCCAGGCTGCAGTTTATTCCTAGAGAAAGGGACTATCCCTGTTACCAGGCTGAGTGGCAACAGCAGTTTCAGAAAACGAGAAACATGCTCTTTTCAGACCTATTAATTAGTGCTGTAGTTGATCCATTATGTCAATATCGGCAAAGACTTTCTCATATGGCTTCTTTCAGCTCTCAGCAATCTCTGTGTTAAAACGGCACATCTAGGTTTACTCTTAACTGTTCCTCCTAATCATCTGCGAGATTCATTTTCCCATTACTCACCTTTCCGACAGAACCACAGTGGGACAGTAAGATTAACCTCTATCGAGTGTGAGAATTCATGGGACGTAACAATGGGAGATGTGTGAGGACTTATCCCTCCCTCCAAGCCTATGGGTGGTGAGCAAGGACGAAAAAAAAATTTCCTCAATCAAAGCAACTCAGGAGCGTAAGTCACCTCATACTCTTAAAAATTCTCTCTTAGGAAAAATATAACGATATTATGTATAGAAACCTAGAGTTCTTGACTCCATTTTTTACAACCATTTTAAGCCAAAAGGTTATATATATGAAGAAATGTAATTAAATGATTGTAAATACTTTCTGTTGAAACAGGTTTAACACATAGTATTCATAAAAATGTAATAATGAATTGACACAAAATTAATGAATTAAAACTAAGTCATTAAAATGATCCCACCTAACAGAACCAATTATATAACTATATTTAATAATTTAGTTTTTTTTAAATGTTTGTACACAAGATACAATACATATTGCTATGTATGTATTATATAATTACATATATACTATATATATATATATATATATATATTATATATATATATATATTATATTATCTGATCATATGTTATGTCAACATTGGTTTTACATTTCTTTAACATGCTTTTTTTATACAGTTATCATAGGGATTCAACTAATTATTTAAGTCAGTTTAATATCATTTTAGTTGAAATGGTTTAAACATTCCAAGTGGATGTACTTTCAACTTTTTTTTACGTCTATATATTTATATATATATTATTATATAATATATATATATATATATATATATATATACACACACCACACACAAATATTATTATTAGTAAATGTCTTCAAAACGCATATCTTACAGAGTAAGGCTTTGTGAATCTCTATTCTTTGTTACAAATAGTGTATCACTTACGTATGTACGCACCTCCTGCACACAAGTCTTATTAGTGTGCGTGCCAATAAAGGAGATTTGCCCTTTTCTCTGGCAGCTGGGTAGGAGCTAATCAGTTTCCTGGTTACCGTGAGTATCAGTACATTCTTTGAGAGAGCAGACGCCAAGGAGAGTAACAGATGCAACAACGTGGTTGGCACCCAGGCACACACCCATCAGATCCCAGTCTATGCGCAGAATTTCGCAATAAAGACCAACCATTATGAACACATCATGTCATGCCATGTCATTATATAGGCAATAAAGACATATTTAAACTATGGTAAATGAGTACTTTTTTTTTTTTTTTTATAAAACTTCTCTGTTCAAATCATGATCTGCTAATGGTAATTTCTTGATGTAAAAAACACAGCAGGTCTAATGCTTTAATAAAGCAATTAAGCGGTCTCCAATTTTAAAAGGGATATGTAATCATGTGACATTTTGGCAAGATTTTTTTTTTGAGATTTTCTGAGCTTTCTATGGCAGGAATATGCACTTTGTTACATCTTTTAAATTAGGCTGTTTTACACTGGATGAACCACCAAGTCTTGCTAATGATGTCCTACACTATATTGGAGGATGTGAGACTGATATTTTAATAAACAGGCAATGAGTACATTCATGTTAGTGTCATGTTTTTTTTTTCTTTGTGGACCTGTTTTGGGGGTTTTAGCTACATGTGCATATACATTTTATTCAAAATTCATATCAATAAACTCTTCAAATTGTAATAAGGCCTATTCGAATTCCTATAAATTACACTGTAAAAATATATTGTTGGTTAAACTAAAAAAAAAGTACCTGTTGATTAAAATTTTGTGTTCATTGAAATTAGAATGTAAGTTAAAAATAATGTAAAATAAAGGAGATTGGTTTAATCAAACGAAAAACCAAAAATATTATCAAAACCACATTAATTATCTAAGTTGATTTGACAAAAGAAAAAAAGTTGTGATAACAAATCATGGAATATTCTTTTTAAGTGTAGAAATAAAAAAAATTGCCGTTAATAAATGTTTAATAGCCTAGTATTTTAATGTGTATAAAATGTATGAAAACATCTTTATATTTTAACAACAGTTTTTTTTACAAATTTATTTAAATCATTATATAGCCCCATATGGAGAATTAATAACAACGTTTTTTTTTTACTGCAAGTCTATAATATATACTTGTAGAATTAGAGGTTTTTTTAATTCTCCAAAGTTCTCACGTGTTGACTTCGTACCGGTTTGGGTTTTGTCTGAGTGTCTGAGGTCCTGACCTTTGTGGATAATTATTGCTGTAATATTCTTCTTTGTATAGGGCCTATAACGTTTTTCGTTGCTGAAAAAACAGCCGAGGTTCGAATGCAATGGACGGATACCTTTGAAGGGTAAGGAAGTACGGTTTCTTTTTCGTCCATCAAATCGTTTGTAACACTGGATCCGGGTGTGATTCCGTCTCTTATGTTTGGGTTGTATGTAGCATAACCGTTCAGGACTCTATCAGTATTTGGCTGCAACCCCACTTCCAGAATCAGATGATAGTTGAAAACTTGGCTCCCACACCAGTCCAGGAACTCCTAATAAAATGTTCAACTAACAACTTTATCAAATACCATTTCCTACGAGCTGATTAAAAAGTGTAGTTCTGGTTCTTAGTGCACTTAAGACAGCAGAGTGCTGAAGCAGCTGGATCTGGGACAGGTCCAGTCTGACATATCAGGTCGGGGTAAGGAACTTATTAAGGGAGCAAATCAGGACAGAGACTTGCATTTACGTTAGTATTTAGAAGAAATGGCAGATACGATCACCAATTAAATCCAACCTTATAAAACTGCTTTTTAAACATGTTTTATTAATTAACTAAACGTAGGGCCTACTACCAAATGATAACATTAGATTTAAACAATTTTAAAGTATCTATAATATTTTATTCACGTAAAAAATGTTATTTATAGAGGACTGAATTCAATGATCAAGGTTATCATACATCAACAAGAAGGTTAGAGACCGGTAAAACGTTTTGTTCTTTGTAAAACAATTGTTTTCTGTGTAGTGCTACTTTCTCAAACTTTGAATATAATTGACTATTCCAAGTTTCTGCTCTTACCGATCCCTGATCTGTAATTATTTCAAAACAAAGAGTGCAACCCTACCGGGAAGAGTTGTGAATAAACGTCAAATGAACCGTGGAGTTTGATTATTTATGGAAAATCGCAATGTTACCGTTAAATTAACTATTATCCACATCACGCCCCATTTCATTTGCTCATTTTTACTAAATAATAAACAAAGTAAAACATTTAAGGCAATATATATATATTTATATATATCTATATTTTTTTTTTTTACATGTATGGATCTAGCTAAAATTAAACAAGAGAATCTGTGGATTCATTTGCATGTATGTACATTGTATAATCGTGCAGGCAAATTACAGCTATCATTAGAAACACAACTTATCATTAGATTTATTCCCATATATAATCCTTTCTCTTTTTATTTCTATATTCTAGATCTCTTCTTTGATTAGCATATCACATTTATCTTTAACTATTGCATTTATGCGTTTTGAATGTATTCATCAGAAGGTCCAAGGTCAGCATGAAATATGTCGAGTGCATGAACTAACTCAAGCATTGCCGTTGCATCCGAGGCTTGTTTAAGTTGCCTGCGATCTCTTTAATGACTCAGGCAGCCTAAAGCAAGTCTGGGACGCCAGAGACAACACTACAAAAACAACTACAAGATGACTCGCCTGCTTCATCTGATATTTATGTGTGTCTGTGTTAATGATGTATACTCTCCCAGTATGAAGCTGCTGGGGATTATTTATTCTTGTGCAATTAATACAGGATAAATATACAGAATAAGCAGTAATCACAGACCTGCAATACTTGACTTATATACATTTATTATAAACAAAGTATGCATTACCCCTTTCAGGTTTGAATAAAAAACAGCACCCCTTGTATATGGACAGCATTAATATATTGCTCGGCACAAAAAAAAATAAAATAAAATAAAGCATTTACCTTCTATTGTCTGTTTTTTTTTTGTCACTTCATTGGTCCACGAGTGTCGTATGGGATTTACTGTAAAATATATGGTGAAGCTAAACTTTGTTTTCGTCCATATTGTAGGTATTGTTCTTTTTTTTAAGATTTGGTTTTGTAAAAAGGTACATGGAATTCAAGGGCTATACTATAATCATAAAATGTGTAAAATAAATTGTTTACCCTATATATGTACTGGAGTTATATATATATATTAATTTATTTTGTGTTCTATGTAACACTTGAGTTCTTGACTCAGTTTTAAAAAATAAATCATGTTTGTTTAATGACAACCTGAATCCGATCATAAGGCAGGGCACGGGGTTTATAATACCATCTATTGCGCATTAAAGCAACATACGTTTGGGATAAAATGTTCTTGTTTACCATTATGCAACTGAGGCATGGTTAAAAGGTAAATATTCTCAACCAACATGGAACAGGCCTTTCTGTTTGCAAGAGGTAAAAAGGCGGAAAAGAAAGAGGATCTGAACCGGTTTCCATGTCAAACACTTCAATTCTCCATAGAAACTCTGATCTCAACGCAGAAACTTTATTAAACCTTGATGGTGGATTGATAAGGCCGTATTTCTATCGGTTCCTTTTTATTGTGGAGACGGGGAGGGATGGCAGAGGTAAATTGCTCTTTTAATTAAACCAATGCCACCGAAGGAAATTGCTGTCTGAATATTGTCTCAGAGATGGGGCTTGTGACAGTTGCCTGGAAACTTCAATCTGTCTCACATTTATTCCAGATCACAGTTTTGAGATAAAGTTTAATAAAAATCTTTGCCGCCAATGAAAGCCTACCCTTTCACGTCCACCACACACCACCACCACAATGCGACAGAACTGCGGAGGAAGCCTTATGTTTAACATGTATCTCTCAGGTACTAGTCTTTTTGTGCGTAAAATGAGAAAAACTGCTGAAATGAGTGAAAAGAATAGGGGTGATGCTGGGGGTCTGCGGGTGCACGCTGCGCAACACCGCCGGTGTCTCTGACTTCTCCATCTGGAACGCATGTCCTCTTTTGTCGGAAATCGGATATCCTTTTTCCTGACGCGTTTCCTGACCTTAGCGCTGAAGTCTGGGCAAATACATCGACCAGCAACACGACGATACTCATACTATTTAACCTCTTTTATTGCGAATTCTTATATATAGATAGATGACATTACGTGTTTTTCCTCTAAAATTATTACAAAATAGGCCTATACACAAACAAGGGGAATATGTTTCATGCATATTTTGCTTTTTACTCCTTTTCAAAGTACATTTAGAACATGAATTATAATTGTCAGACGTATTTTTTTAAACGTTTTCTTCCAGACCCCACAGAAAATCGTCTGAAGGAAAGCAAAAGCTCTTCTTGGACCCCCATCAACACAGGCGTGCAGAAAGGTGAGTGTTGCGATGGAATTGTTGACAGACGAATTTTCTTACTTTTGTGCAAAAAAATAAAGTTTCTTACATAATTTAAAATAACTATTATGTGCATTACGCAAAATTGTATACACACTTTTATTATGATTATAACTAAAAAAATAAATCATTAAAAAATAACCTTTCAGAGAACATTTCATTTTTTTCTGAATAACATTTAAACAGTCTAAATAACCCTTTTACACAACAAAGAACCTCAAATAGACTGCGGAACCAAGAAACCAATACACTGAATAATCTATAATAAATATCAAATATTAATCTCGAAACGACCATAACCAACTCAAGAACTTTATACAGTAAAACTGTTTTTAGAAGAGTGATTTTAACTTCAAAGAACTTTTATTTCTATTTCTATTTCTCTGTTCTCTATTTATTCTGTCTTCACAGAATATTGATAAAAAAAAGGGTCGGTCTCCTTGTTTGCCCTATACATAGGCTACATGTAAGCCTACTTTCCTTCCATTTGATAGGAAGTGGACAGATCCAGCTATGGCAGTTTCTCCTGGAGCTGCTGTCTGACAGCGCCAATATGACATGCATCGCCTGGGAGGGGACCAATGGAGAGTTTAAACTCATAGACCCGGACGAGGTGGCCCGGCGGTGGGGGGGAACGCAAGAGTAAACCGAACATGAACTATGACAAAGTGAGCCGCGCTCTGCGCTATTACTACGACAAAAACATCATGACCAAGGTGCACGGAAAGCGCTACGCGTACAAATTTGACTTTAACGGCCTGGCGCAAGTGTGCCAGCCCTCTTCAACTGAACAAGCTATTTATAAGTTCCAGAGCAACTTCGCTCCCATCCAGTTTTCAGGCATTTCCAAACTCAATCTGGTTGCTCCAGGTGTTGGTCCCGTCGGGGTTCTCCTACTGGCCCGGATCTCCTCCCACCCTCTACCACAGCCACAACCTGCAACCGCCAGGACACTTCGGTGCTGTGTCTGCGTCACATTTAAGTTGCGTAAACAATATCAATACTTTTAAACAACCTGAATAATATCAATACTCACTATAACTGATTTTTTTCCCCCAATTTGTCTCAGGAGTGCGCGCCGATAGGCTATAGCCTATTCAAAAGCGCAAACCTGATTCATAGCCAACTAGCGCAATCACTCTAGATAAGACCGCAGCCTAATAATTTACAATAGGCATTGGGTAGGCCTTACAATCTTTACTCGATTGACAATGATAATTTAACATTTGGAGGACTGTTAATGTTGACCACTTTAAGATAAGAAAACAATTTAGCGCCATCTTATGGATAACAAATAACATGGCTAATTCATCATTAATATCAGCTGTGTTGATCAGTTTAAACTCGGTTTGCCTTACCTCCCAAACCTTTGCGGTCAACAAAAGAGAAGACAAAATTAACGTAATGTTGGAGAAAAGACTACACGGTACGATAACAAATGGTAAGAAGCAAAAACGTGTTCGCTACACTTGTAGAATCGAGCATAGTTCACAAGCCCACATAAAGCGCTTTGATATTTCGTTATTTATTTACGATAGTGATTGTGGGTGTTGGTCGAAACATGGGCATGGAGGTTGTGGGTCTGAACGTAGCCATAGGCTACATTTCAAAAGCGTATATCCTAAGAAATCGTAAAGAATAACTATGATTTTTGATCATAATAGGTCTACTTAAACACGAGAGTAGGCTACTGATCACCAGCCTGTGTAGCCTAGCTTCCTTCCCTTTTTTTTTTTTTTTTTTTGCTCTGTTGATAATTTGGTTTATAGGCCTACTGTATTTTGCTTGTGATAAAACATTAAAATTGTTAAAAAGTCTGATCTGTTATAGGGTTATTCTTTGCGTGTGTTTTCTAACCTGGCTAAAGTAATTTTGGGTGGTATTTGGGAGTACATTTATTTAATCAATTCTGAAAAAAAAAAATTGTATTAGGGAAATCTTTGCTATAAAGCCTCAACATTTCACTTCTGTCATAATTTACTCACCCTCAAGTTGTTCCTGTATGAATTTCTTTGTGTTATGTGCAACAATGTTATGTTTCATTCTCGTTGGAAAGCTGCTTTGAAACAATCTGTATTGTAAAAAAAAAAAAAAAAACCGCTATATAAAAGAAAGTGGCTTGACTTGGACATAAGAAGTTATCTTGATGAATGTTAGTAACCAAAGAGTTGTGGCGCGCCATTGATGTCCGTCGAATTTTTCTTTTCCATAGTGGTGCCTCACAACCTTTTGGTTATCCGACATTCTTCAGAATATCTTCCTTTGTGTTCAGCAGAAGAAAGAAATTCATTAGTTTGGCACAACTTGAGGGTGAGTAAATAATGACAGAATTTCATTTTTGTGTGAACCAAGGGGGAAATGCGCTATCACTCTGTGCTATTTTTAATTGTGTGTTTTTTTAATAAGTTCTATTTTGTGTATATTAGTCACTAACTAAATTATCAAAACTCAGTAATTTAAAAAATGTAATAAGAAATTATCCGTACGCTATTTATCTGAATAAATGTGATGCAAAAGCTTAAAATTTACTATGCTGTGGCTGCATGCCAGCCATCGGTACGCACTAAGAAAACAACATAATAAACGTTAACAAAAGTTTAGAGAGTGGAAAATATTGTCAGTGTTATACATCGGTCGAGTGTGGAAAGCCTCTATGGTTCCTAACCACATTCCTGGGGGGGCCCGGCCCCAACACTGTAGATTTTGCAGAACGCTTCGTTCTACAACTCGAAATAAGGACACAAGAGGGCGCCATGTAGCTATATTCGACCGTACCTACAACTGCGCCGCAGGACAGGCTTTCAGCTTCATATGGCAAAAAATACTCAGAGGCAAACTGGGCGAAGTAAGAAAGAAATCCCAACCTTTTCCTGTAATGAATTGTGACTAAAATATATCCGCATGGCAATGCAGTTCAGTTAGCTAATTTGTGACAAATGTCTTTCTTGTATAGGCTAATTGGCTATAGTTGCTTATTTGATGTCACGAGGAATTTCTCCAGCATTGCTGTGTATTGTGAGGAGACCCATAATTCCCATCAGTGGGGTCTGCAGGTCAATAGCAGCTCTACTGGGGTCCGTCATTTATGGCAAAATTTGTTTGCATTGACACACTGGACTTATTTTAAGTTGGCTCTAGTCTGGCCAACAGATTCCAGCTTAGAGAAAGGGTTTGTGCAAGGACAATCAAAGCTTTATCTGTATGTGAGTCTAGCTTAAGGAGTCTCTAAGATTTTGCTCACTGTAGGGGAGATAGAAGTTACACTTTTTGCTCCGGTGAATATTTCTCTGGCTCTGCTTGTTTTTTTAGTTTGTGTAGACACAGACCTTGTTCACTTTCCGTTGTTATTGCCCAGATAAGGATACATCTTATTTAACAACACATAATATGCCCCAATGGTGGATTTATGGGGTAAGTTGTCACAATAGAACCTATACTGTATAAGCTTTAATTTAAACCGTAAAACAATGATGAAACACTTGAAGCACGTTTTGACAACCAACCATAGCCTCCCCTATATTAAGATTAGGCTACATAATGATTTTCTTCTCTAAAATGATCAATACGCATGTATTATTTTGTCAATAATATGAAGGTACCATAGCATAGCACATGCTCTTAATGTTTTAACCTTTTATAACCTATGATTTTTAAAACCATTGATCAGCTTATATGTAACCCTAGATA
This sequence comes from Meda fulgida, assembly GCA_030578275.1. Taxonomy (NCBI): domain Eukaryota; kingdom Metazoa; phylum Chordata; class Actinopteri; order Cypriniformes; family Leuciscidae; genus Meda; species Meda fulgida. The sequence goes on along the minus strand of CM060624.1, from coordinate 22,275,148 downwards.
TAATTCAATTAAAGTAGTAACAATGCACAATTCTTATTACTTAGTAATCTTTTTTTTATTCAAGAGAAGTAGTGAAAGTAAAAATGTAAGCCAATAACAACAAAGAATGTAATCTAAATTTCTGCATGTCTTCCTCAGTACTCTATGAGCTAAATCACTCTTATAATAAGCTCTTTTTTTAGCTGCAGTGTGTCATTGAGAGAATATACAAGAGTTAATCTGGACATTATGTGTGCTTAGTCCAGTGCAGCAGCTTTTGCATAACACACAGATGGGAGAAGATCATTTCCAATCTCTTTTGTCCTAAACAAGTGCTATATGCTATAATTGAAGAGCGATCAATCTAAGTCAAGTTTGTTAATAGTGCTCTAATTGGCTGCTGAAATCATTGTGAGGCAGTCTTTCTGGTAAACACAAGCCTCTGTGACAGGAGAGGAGTGTTGGCTGGTGGCCGTAGAGAAAGCTTAATGAGCAGTACTGCTTTGAATCTGTCTGTGTGATCTAGTGACTAACTCCCAGCCAGTGGGTGGCTCTGAATGTATCATCCATTCAAGTCAGTCACAGAACACCCACTCGGACTCTATATATAGTCAACATCCTCCATCTCGCTCTCCCACAGAGAGACTGAAACAAATTGAACACGTTACTCATTTAGTCATGATATTTTACATCCAGTTTAGACAAGTAATTTGCAACATATATTATTCATGTCAAAATAATTATCTAGGTTTTACTATGGATTTGTTATCATTTATTCACCTTCACGTCATTCCAATGCTGTTTGAATCATATGGAGTAAAATATTCTTTATTCTATTTGGAGTTTGACAGTCACTGGTGACATTCTTTTATTGTATGAAGAGCAGCTTGAACATTCTTTAGAATATCTCCTTTTGTGTTCTTAAAGAGAATAATATTAGTTTGGAACTGAGGGCGAGTAATCAATTTAAAAAAAAAATGTTGGGTGAACTATTCCTTAAGGAAATATATTCTTCACAAAAAAGTAGTATAACTTTAAGTTCACTAAGTCATCTGTTTGAAACGGAAAGCTTTTGGGAAAGATATTTATTCACTGACCCGTCAATAGAGTATTACTACTGACACTTTGATTTCCAACCCGATATACTCATTTCCACTAATCTGGGATTATCTGGTGGAAATCCTTATGAAGATCTCTTATACAGTATAAATAGCCTGGGCACAGTGTCATATGTTCAAATTGACGGTGACTACATAAGAAAGCCTCCTGGCAGATTAAGGAACCATTATAGTACAAAAATAGAACTAATTCTTTGTTTGGCTCTTTGGTTGGGGTCTCTTGGGGTAAACACTTATTTACTAAGGATTCAGGAGGGTTCATTGGTGCAACTAATAATTAACATTCATACTGTACAGCAGACAGAAAATATTAGTGTTCAGTGATATTGCTTTGGATTATTATGAATGTATCACTTGTCCACCATTCAGAATTGAATGGAGAATTCCATCATTTTAATGAGCATTTAATTAAATTGAAAGAAGTAGAACTAAAACTAACTGAAATTTATACAAATGCAGTGATGTAATTCTGGCCTGGGAGCTGGAAACTAGAGGTAGAAACTTGAAGACAAAGAGCTTGAGGTTCTGTAGTGCTGTGAATGAGCGATCCTGCGGTTACTATAGAGACCGACTGGAGAGACGAAGCCCCAGTTCACATGTATTGCGCTGACCCAGAGAAACACATCTCACAGACTGCAGCAAATTCCGGCCAATGAACTCGAAGATCATTCATGTCAAGTGTTTCATTCACAATTCCGCGAGACTCGCTCATTCTTGCTTTCAGCTGAACAGGATTGGCTGATGATCCAAAAAAGTCACACAGAAAATAAATACGTAGCCTCGGGTGAAGTCATAAACATGATTTATCCATCTGTTAATTGTAAACTTTATATAATAATTATATAATTTACCATTTTCTCTTTCCTTTTTCTAAAAATATCATTCGGAATCAAAAGCGAAAGGATCACACACACACACACACACACACACACACACACACACACACACACACACACACACACACACACACACACACACACACACGTGTTTACTTAGCTATCTAAATGGGGACATTCCATAGATGTAATGGTTTTTACACTGTATATTCTGTCCCCTTACACTAACCCTATCCCTAAACCTACCCATCACAGGAGACATTCTGCATTTTTACATATTTAAAAAAAACTTTTATTACTTTATTTTTAAACCTGATTTACTAATGAGGACGTCCCTAAAGGGAGTTTTTCGGAGATTTTGTCAGGTTTTGGTCACTTCTGAGAGAGAGAGAGAGAGAGAGAGAGAGAGAGAGAGAGAGAGAGAGAGAGAGAGAGAGAGAGAGAGAGAGAGAGAGAGAGAGAGAGAGAGAGAGAGAGAGAGAGAGAGAGAGAGAGAGAGAGAGAGAGAGAGAGAGAGAGAGAGAGAGAGAGAGAGAGAGAGAGAGAGAGAGAGAGAGAGAGAGAGAGAGAGAGACGTTCTTAAAGTTACATGGTTGCTTTAAAATTGAGTTCCCTGAAATAAAACATTTGAGTTAATACAATGGAGATTGGTTTAATCAACAGAAACTAAAAATGTTATCTGAACCACATTATATTGTCTGAACCACATTATCAATTAAGTTGATTTGACAAAAGAAAAAAAAGTTGATAACAAATCATCAACATAATTTAGTTTAGACATGGTGGATGGATGCCTTGTCCCAAAGTGTAGGCTACAAAGCTTAAATGGATGCTATATGAGCTTATAATAGGCCTATTTCATCAAATGGCACATTCAGTGCATTAATAAACTCGATTCATGCATTATCAATCAACGAAACCAGTCAGACTGTTTTATTTCATTCAAGCAAGAGCACTGAAGAATAAAGTCAAAATATAATAAAATCTCCAAGCAAGATCTGCCCCTTTTTTTCTCTCTAATCACCGTGAATATAATAATAAAACACCCGTAGTTTCCCAAGATCACACATGAATTGGCACATAGAACATCTCAGTGAAGAGAAAATGCTTTCAAGTTTCACATCCAGAATGGCGTCTGTCAACGACAGAGCAACATGAGCACATGTAAGTCAGGTCAGCACCTTGGATAGTTCCATTCACATCTCTTCCAAAGTAGCTTTATCCTCCTGAGACCCACTCACTTGTCCACTGTAATGTTTTAAAAGATACATTAAGCCTTGATAGCAACGTCCAATCTTTAATAACGTAGCTAATATAATAATATAAATTGTACATAACTAAAAATATGAATATTAGGCTGTTATACACTAAACACTTAAATAGTATACCTAAAAAAAACAAAAAAAAAACTTTTCTTCGGGTCTCAGGAGGATAGTGACCCAGTTAACCTTAGTAATGACAGCTGAGACTGGCAATATAGAATAAACGTTAATTTGTACTTTCCCCTTTTATGTAAGACTGTGATGCAACAGATACAAATCTATATGACATGCATTGGTTATACCGGTGAAGCCATGTTGGCTATTATAAATCACCACTTAATACTGTTAAAACAAAGCCAACAAAATAGTGTCATAAATAGGCTATTATATTGATAAATCGGCTTGTGGCGCAACGCAACAGTCACTAAAGCAGAGCAGACAACAATTACATCCAATAAATCAGTAGTAACTGATCTCTGCTCAGATTTCGATCACAGTCAGCGGTCCAGTTCGCTTCCACCCTTCTTACAATCTCCTTCGTTTTTTAAGTCTTGGAAAACCTCTGTGAAAAAGTGCGGATCCATGTTAATCTGCAGCATTTTCCCGCTCGTTTTATCGATGACATCTAACGAACGTTCAAAGAACGCGTCCGCATTGGTGTCGACCATGAAGGGCTTGAGAGGATACGAGATCTCGTTTCCGATGTAGGAATACGCCAGATAGAGGCATGTCAGAAAGGTCCCATGGAGTTCACGTGGATTGTCAACCTCATCGGTTACAGTTTCCCTTACGAGCAGATAGACGAACACGAGGTTGGCCGGCGTGATGAACCCGTGGTCCTGCCAGCCCTGCAACAGCAGAGTCCTGTCCACGTTGCGGAACCAAAGAATGACCTCATTTGAGGTTAATTCCTTGACTTTGCAGCACCGTTTTGCACAGGAATTCACCCAGGCAACGGAGCAGCTCACCGGTGGAGGCCTGGACGATCACGCGCCGTGGCGAGAGGAGTGACCGATTGCTGGGCTGCTTCTGAACCGACACCAGTTGCTTCGGCGGTGGATTGAGCTGGTCCTGATCCAGATGGGGAGGAACCGTTGGGGTGGGCACCGCAAGAGGTCCAATTTTCGTTTTCCGCTCGGTCGATTGTTGCGATTTCCTGAAGTTCTCCTGGTTCAGATGCTCGACCTGACAGTCGCTGCTCTCTGGCAGCGGAGCAAGATTCGGATTTACTTTCTTGGCACATTTGTTCTTACCCGATGCAGTCACTAGCCGCTTAAATGTGAGCATGGACACGACTACTGACTGCTTTTTAAGGCTTTTTTCTTCTCCATCTTCGAGAATGGTCCCTTTAGTTACTATAGGGGATACAGATAACACGGTACCCATATTGCGAGAGCGCGCGACAATAATGTTGTGATACGGCCCTGTGCGCGCGGAGACGTCGCAATAGAGCTTGAGCGTATCAGTTCATAAGTGCAGATCCATTTGGTTAGTAAAACAGCCAGGTTAGCAGGTGGACTGACAGACCATCATAAAGGAAATTCCTGAGCAGTCAGACACTCCCTCCACTTCTTCAGCAGTAGTGACTGCAAGCCAATCCCGCGTCGCCTACCTCAACCAGAGGGATTTGTGGTAAGCCTAACCAATCTGACATCAGCTTCTGTTAACCGGGATTATCCCATCGTGTCTGTGTAATTAGCCAACCTCAGGGCTACAGAAGACGAATGACAGTCTAAAGCACCAATAGAAACAAACGTGTCCACATTATCACTTCAGAAGGTAGAATTTTTAGACCGCATGATCCAAGTATAGTTCTGCTATTCCCAGACAAGGAACAATTCTCTCCTTAGCTCCATTTCACCTACTTAGCACTGAAATACATCATGATGTGCTATATACAATTATTAAACAATGACATGAGATCAACCAAGATAGTTGTAGTGATAAATGTATAATAAACAACAACAATAATATATATATATATATATATATATATATATATATATATATATTATATATATATATATATATATATATATATATATATATATATTCGTATATAAATGACAATTTTCCTAACCCGCTGCCCGTTTTGATGTTTGAAACAGCATATTGAAAGCAAACTGGTTGCTATTTCTTGGCATAAATAGGTTACATGAGTAATCCTTTAAGTTTCCATGAGATTGGGAAAAGAAACCCAAATTCATTCCTAATTCAATCTGCTCATCCATCTTAAATTGGGATTAAAGCAGTCAACATAATCATTTGCTTTATGGTTGGCCTAGCTATAACTAATCTTCATTTACTAATATTTGTCATAATATATATGAACAGGTAAAATACAGAGATTTGACATTCAAATATGACGAAACAGACTGAACGCAATCCAAATTTGAAATGTATTAATTCCCAAACCCTGTTTATGTGTTTCTGTGCAAGTTAAATTGTAGTGTTTTTTGTCTGCTAGGACTGACCCCATGCTGGTCTCCCATCTGTGGCTCTGCCGAATGACAAAAAGGCCTGTCTGATCATAACAGCTGGCAGGACAGATACACTTTATACACTCTGAAGTACCTATGAATTATACATAAAAATATAATAATTCAAAGTCTTGCGCAACAACAAAACCAAACAATACAATTGTGCATTAGGCTACTCGTATTGAGAGTATTGTCTTTGAAAATACTGCATGTTCCATAATAGAACACGGGGAATCTGTGAAAACCAGAGGAATTGCCCACAATGCAGCGTCTCAGTGGTAGAACTGACAGTACTGCAGTCAGAGCAGCATGTCTCTCTAATGAATATGCAGGGAGGGTTATGAATATTAACCTCTTGCAGCAAACTTCACAGTTACTGTGAAAAGCAGCGTCTGAACAGAAAGAATCCCTTCTCTTTACTTCTCTTGTCTGTGAATCGAGTATTTTTCTGAGGACAATGAAATGATCTGCTTTTAATAATAACAAACCATCTATATAACTGTAGCGCCTCTGTTTTAAATCTTTAAGCATCTATTTGGTTTTAATAACACCTCAAAGTCAGAAGCGGCAGTTGCCAAGTTTGACAATTAAGATCTGAATCTTCATCATTGTATGGCAAGAGTTGTGAGATTTGAGTGAAGGATGTGTGAATTAGGTCATACACGTATGCCAAAATCAGAACATTCTTTAATGAAGCCAGATGTCTAAATATAGCAATAGCAGTTACATCAATGGTGTTTACTGTCATTGTCCTAATGTATTATTTTAGTCACTCCCTGCACTCTCTCTCCACCTTGTGGCCAGTCATAAAAAAGCAGTCTACAAATGTAATAAACTAAGCAAAATTGGTATAAAATTGTGACAGTCCAGCTGCATGACCAAGTGTTGTTCATATCAGTGTGATCGGAAAGTCTAGTGCATTTAAAAATATATATGCATAAAAAAAAGAATCACACTTTTTTTCTGTAATTAATTTCACATAACATTACATTAACATACACATAACATTAAAGTTTTTTTAAAAATATATTTTATATTGATAATAATTTCACATTTAATCTCCAACTTAATGTAGAAACAACATAAATACAGTTTATAATATTTCTTTTTATGAATGAAGGCCAGTATCACAGGTACCAATACTGCAACTTATGTCTCTATCAAATTCATTTTTTCCTCAATTTTAGCCATTAGTTATAGCCATTCAACATTACAGTATAATTGAAAGCTATCAGTTTGCACATTTATTTGGCTTAAAAATATATAACTTTTAATTTAAGTGAACTTAAAAACAATCTTCACATACTGTAAACCTACAAAAAAAATGTTTTTTTTTTCCTATTGGCCCAGTTGTGCCGGTTCAGATTTTTACTTGCCCTGCCAAAATGCACAAACATGTATTGTTTTTGACACATGTAACCTTACAGTGCTTTATTCATCTTCTGTATATTTACCTGTTAGACCTACCTACAAATCTTAAAGTTATCAAACACTTCACAGTCTTTACTGCATAAATTATAAATTAAATTTAAAATAAATATAGAATTTCTATTGCCGGCCCATAACGAATATGATATGGACATATCATGAATTCTTAATTATAAAATATATACCCCGTCTTTCTCAAAGTTTCAAAAATGCACATTTTAGTTTCAATTTAATCACTGTATTATATAAGGACAGAAGAGGGCACCATCTACTAAGTGTCAGGGGTGCAAGCATTTGGAAGAAGCGCAAAATCCTGATGATAGGGGAGAACTGATGATAGCCCCTGTCAGCAACACCCTTCAGCACCTCAGGGTAATATTTAATAACCCCAGGCAAGAGCTAGCGAAATGATACACCCTCGGGTCCCTATCTGTCTAATATTCTCACTCATGACAGAATCCTGCTTTCAGCCGAGGCACTGCTGCCAACAGCCAAATCTCTGAACAAATGCTGACTATACCTCCCCAGCTGTTAGCAGAGGAAAAAGCTCTTCATATGAAGGACAACCGTTTATTCAATTTGTCCACATTTAGGTGGAAATACTTGGAAATAGCACTATGAAGGAATTAAACACATGGCAGTTTATGGAATTATATTTTATAGATTTTTAGAAATGTTCTCAATGCTCACACAACTGAATGTGTGGATTATAATACAATCTTAGTTCTGAAACATGATTTATGGGAAAGAACTATATGAGCAATCCATGCCAATGTTAATAAAGAGGAAAAACTCAATGAACTCAACTATGTCATTGTGCACAATAGGCTGTGACCTGTTTCATTTCTCTCTTGCCCTGTAAAGCACAAGAATCTGTCCAGCTCTTTGTTGTGGGTCACATCAAAAGCAAACACAGAGATCATGTTGCTGCTCTTATCACAGGGTTGTCCATCAGGACTCCAGAAAGGGCTTAGCGGCACAGCCAGGGGCAGGTGGGCGGCACAACACATCACTGATACTGCAGCTGGACAACACTGAGATGATAAGACAGACACTAAACCGAAAAACACATACAGCACAGAGCATGAAAAAAGTGCTCTTTTTCAAACTGATACACTTAAAAAATAAAGCTTCTTTATTAGCCTCAATGGTTCCATGAAGAAGCTTTAGTCACCATCCTTTTTTAAAAAAAATTTTATGGAATATTATAAATGATTTGTCAGTGCACATCATTATTTTTGTTATTTCATGTTTAATCAAAATAACTTCCCCACTCTCTTGCAGCAACATCTCTTCTCTGATGTATTTACTGGCAGGAGGGCGGGGCAACCTGCCACTCACATGACATCACATACAGCATGCCATCTAATCAATTCCCAATTGACAAAATCAAGTCCCGCCCTACATTTTTTTTTCTTGTACGAGAAGCCGATATACGTCAGAATAGGGAGGAAAAAAAATGATTGCAACTTCCATTTCATGCTGACTTAAACATCAATGTAACCTTTCCATTGCTGGTTGTTTATAGTGGAAAAAATGTTCCTTAGATTGTTAAAATGCTCTTCACACTAAGAAACAAAAATGAAATATTTACTGAAAGGTTCTTTGGGGAACCCAACATTGTTCTTCTATGGCATCACTGTCACTCTGTGGCACAGGTTTTTGTAACCTTTATTTTTAAGAATATACATGTTCTTAAAGTATACATATTCTATAGAATGAAAACACAACGTAAAAAGGGTAAACAAGCACTATACTCCCAAATGCCACACCTGAGGTGAGTAAAATGCTGAACAGTTATTAGAAAGAACAAAACTGCATAAGAACTGTAGTTCTTATGGGGGGGAAAAAAACAACAAATAAACAAAAGCTCCCAGCTTTGTTTAACCTTACTGGTCTGAATGAAGATCAAACAGTGGTTAATACTAATAAAGGCTCAATATGACTGGCCGAGCTCTCTTGAACACAGACACACCTGCCTTTGATCAAAGCCCTCTGCTTGAAAGCCACGCACAGTGCGACGCGACACAGTCCTGTCATGCAAACAAACCTGATGCTAAATTCAACTGGGCAGCTATCACTTGAAAGGCCTGCTTGTTTTTATCTAAAGCTGAAAGACATCAGACGGCATCTGCTGCCTCAGGAAAATAAGAGGAGGACCTCTGTTTTACACTGAAAGCGAGCAACGTAATGTGATGAAACTAGAACTTCTAATTTTCAGAGTAGTTTACACAGTAGTTTATAGTTTATACAATTTATACAGTAGTTTGTTCCGGCCCTCCAATTTTATTGGTTTTGTATCCGTTTGTTTGCAGACTTTCTGTTGGTTACATCTTTATTTCAGTAGGTGGCGACAAGTGACTCTTTATGAGTGAATCATTGAATCATTCATTCAACCGATTTGTTCAAACAGAGATTAATAGAAGACAATTTAAGTTCGTCATCATCATCATCATCATCATCATCATCATCATCATCATCATCATCAACATACAAAACATGCCTCAATAAGCACCAAACTTGATTCCAATAAATCCAAATAGCAAACGCATAACTAGTCTATTAAAATATAAATAAACAAACAAGGATAAAGATTTAAAAAAACAAAAAACAAAGACAGAAGACTAAAAGATACACAACTTTTTTCTTGTTATGCATACATTTTAAGAATTTGAAGAGCACACTTTTCTTCTGAAATGCGAGAAGATGGGAGGCTCTGCATTTACGTTTAAAAATCTGTATTTATGCTTAAAATAATTGGCCAAAACCAAGAAGCGAAACGTGACTGTCTGTTAGAGTGAGTCATTGAATTATTCACTGAATTGGGATCAGTGCTTTTGAACTGAACAATTACTGCTCTTTGCTTGGAGATGTGAAATTGTTAATCTACTGTGGCTTTTCTTTAAGTTATTTTTGTTGGCAAAGCAAAAACAGGCAAACGGTAACTGGGAAATGTTACTCAGTATACACTTGCACGTGTGATATTGCTTGATTCTCCCGTCAAAGGACCTTTTTCAAAAGGCCATCTCTAATTTTGTTGTTTACAATAATGTGCTTCAAGGCAGGGAGCTTGATATGGATACTCAAACTGATCTCTAATTATCCCACTGGACTTATCTTATTCAGTTTATTAATAAGTGGAGGAGGGCCACCAGAAGGAATGAGGTAAGAAGCTGTTTACCTAAAATACTCTTATAATTGGTTGGAATTCTCCTCCTGAATTTTTTACTGCTAAATGGTTAGATTTCTCCATTTATAGTCAAAGTAACCATATTTTGTGCATATTTTTAAATATTAGTATAGGCAACATGTAAAACACTTATATTTTTAAAAATTTTAAGAGTGAAATTGACTTTATTTGTCACAACTCGGGATAGCCTTGCTCATTTGGCATATGACCAAGTGGAATAGAAAGTATGTTGATTAATACCACTTTACAAAAACAGATCCAGAAATCCAAGCAAACCGCTTAAATATTTCTGGAGATATAATGTGGGATTTTGTGTATTTAAACTCACAGTAAATCAATATATCTTTCATATGCTCAGTGCAAATGGGTTGAAGTACACATTAACAAACTGCCTCAATGTCCCACTGATGAGTTCTTGCTGATGGTCTTTTGGGTGATTGGGTGCAGGTGATGCAGATTGAGACTGTATACAGACTTTTGCTGTATTTAAGCTCATGTCTTGAACTTGAACCATAGCATAGTTATATTTTTCACTTGATTCTTCCTAAATGTCTCTATATCAGCTGGACAGGATGAACAAGTTAAAGAACAGATGTTAGAGGGTTATAGAAGGGTGTTAAAATATAAACAGTGGTCTTTCCTTCCATCACTTTTTTTCTGATCTTCACTGATATCTACTCAGCAGAGTGAGGCCAGAACAGCTCGGAAATCCTCAAACTAATAGATAAGTGTATTGTTTTTGCATAATTGCTATAAACAAATTATTTTGACAAGGTTTCCATATTCTGTTTTTGTAACCCTCTGTACATGTTAAATCAAGTAGTTGTTACAAGTAGTCAGAAGTGTCCTTGTAAGAAGAATCTCCCTTATATTAATATTTGTAATATCAGACCAGCAAATGCAAGAGTTTTGTCTTCATTGTCTGCAGACACATTTGCAGTACGTTTACTCTTACTGGAGTAGAATTAAGTTTCACCAGCAGATGGCATCGTTGTCTGTTTATGGCGAGTGTTGAGTGATATAAATCACTAGACAGCATCGGCCGTGTGTTTGGGGACAGGGTCATTCTGAATGCTGTGCCACTGCCAGAATCAACAGATGGATCCTTGATTCCATCTAAGTAATGCGGCTCATGAAAGGCCTAACCCCTGTGATAAATCCATTACACACAACTCCTGTTGTCATTGTCCCACCTCTCACTGGCCTCCCAAAATAAACTCTAAAATCTTCCTCTCCCAGGGCTGGGAAACTCACTCGGACGTCCGATCAGCCGGAGAAATGTTCAACGCTTCATTTCAGGGCAAATGTATAAATACGTTTATAAGATCATCACTTGGTGTCCTGTGGTCTTTTATGACACCAATGAATGACAAAGTGAGGGTGAGAGACACAGTGAGCAGATTCCTGCGCCCCAGGCCCATTTATCAGCACGTTTGAAGTACCAGATTGACATGGAACGCACATGAAGCACAACCACGTGTGTCCAGAAGTGAGTCTTCAGCAAGGAATTGTGATAGCATTCTGATACAACTCTAATTTAACATTAAGGAAATTTAAACACGTTATTGAAAGCATACCAAATTTCAAGTAGTACAATAGTGGACGGTGCAGCCTATTGGTAAAATACAGGGGCTGCTAACTGGATGGTTGCAAATTCAAACCCCATCCATAAACTAATAATCCCTTAGAGTAAAACACTTGACCCCAAGTTACTCCAGAGGGATTGTGTGTGTAATCTGTATCCTGGAAATTGCTTTGGATATAAGCACCAATGAAATAACTTGTTAGTAGTTTCTAAAGACTTTCTCTGTTTGTCTTGTGAAAAAGAAGTGTGCTTAATTGTATTGAATCTGCACTTAGTGTACGTAAAATCCTAACTTCTTTAAAATAACTGAACTTGCAGATATATTATCAATGAAATAAAAGGCACCTTAAGTGTACATAGAGTAGTTGTATGACTGTTTCTTACATGTAAGTGCAACTGCACTTTGTAATATCAAATTATTTACTTTAAAGAACATTTTAGATTTGTCTCAACAATCTTTTGTCATGCTTTGAAGAAATATATTCATTTTTATGTGCTAACTAACATACTGAAGTACATGTAATGTACTTGATTATAATTGTAACTGTAGTGTGTTATTCAATGTAACATCTAAATACATAACATAAAAGTTTAAATAAAAATCACATTAAAGTATAGTTTGGTTTTCCATAAATGCTTGTCAGTATATGCGGCAGCAAAGACAATAGAAGTAATTATGAAATTACATATGTTATTAAGTCCTATGTATAGTAAATCAAAACAGCACTCGTAAGTCTTAAGTTAGGCTAATTGCATTTAATATAAATGTAAACTATAGTCTTTTTTTTAAAATTGCATTTAGGTTAATGTTAATTTATACATATACTAATACATTTACATAATACAGCCCAGTGCTGTTTTGGACCCCCTTGACTCTTGTTTGTTATGTCCAAAAACAGTTTACTTTTTTTTTTCTTTTTTTTTTTTTTTTTTTACAGAAGACCGAAAGTAGTACAGGTCTAGGACAACATGAGTGTGAGTAAATTATGCCAACATTTACTAAATTAATCTTACTATAAAGTGTTACCCATTACGACACCAGTCCAGTCTTAAAATACAGAGAACAAACCACTTATTTCTTCAGATGAACAAGATTCCTGCATTCCTGTCGTCAGGTGGTGGAGCCGACCCCTGAATTGCTTCTGGCCTCACGCTGGGTTCTCTCACTGCCACAGAGGGCAGGCTCGTTCCCTGGACTGCAAAGTACTTCATACACCTGGTCCAAAATCAACAGCACATGTTGAAAAGCACTAACAGCGGCCTGTTGCACGCTGGGTGATGATGTCACCTGAGCCTGCCATACTGCAACACTATGACTTGTCAAATTAAAGAGAGAAAACCACAGAGATGTGTACCCCTTGGAAGCAACAAGGCCTTTTTCTGCTTTCCTTCTGGGAAATGGAGATTGTGTGTCAGGAGGCCAGTTTCCAGAATCCACCTGCTGCCAAGCTTTAATGGCGTGATAAACAAAGAGAAATCGTTAGAGCGCATTAAAAACAGCCCCCAACTCGCATGCGACTTTGGTTTATGAGAAAGAGGCAAACGTTCTCCTCTCTAAAAGCTAAAAATAGGGGCTCTTTGTACTGTTTATATATCGTTTTACAATTTATACAGTGCACTAAAGCGGAGAAATTGCAACCTTGTAAACATTTTCATTAAGCATCCTTAAAGCAGCTAGAATTAGAATAAACTTTCACGACGGAGTAGCTACACAATATGGTCATTAAACAGCCTATATAGTGTATGAAATAAGGCTCTGAAAAGTAAATACTAAAAACAGCTTGTGTATTGACAAAACACTCGCTCTTAGCACTGTTGTGGCTATTAACATGGTTAGCATTCTTGATTCTCCAACAGAGGGCAACACAGGCTCCCATATCAAAAGGATGCCATACAAAAGGATGGCATAAACCTGCTTCATCACCCTGTAATTGAGTCTCTATACTCACATAAAATGACATTTCTTAATTTAGCCATCACTCTTCTACCCACAAGATTGATTCATACAAGTTGCACGAATAGCAGCTCAATATACCAAAATTTAATCCTTGTCAAGTGTACAATTTTTAATAAAGCCACTAATTTCAGCATCTGTTCTCATAATGTGTAAATGAAGAGTAATTGTTTTCAAATTTGAAAAATGTGGTGATGGAGCTCTCAGCTACTGCTAATGTGGCTGTTGTTATTTCTGTGGGACCAAGAGGAGTATTTAGGCAGCTGCTGAGGCCTCCGTCCCAGCCCTGGTATCATCCCCCCATCAGGCACTCCTTGAAGTGGTTTTATAAGACATGACGAGGGAGCCCGGGCCGAAAGTGATCAGCGGGCGACGCACATCTGAAACCCATTTCCCGCAATTAAAGGGGAGAGACTATCAGCTCTAAACATCGCCTGTTTCCACGGTATCGGTTCAAACATTCGCCTCGCGCACACATTCCCATAAACAGCGACAGAACATTTCCAAATATATTTGTTAAGAGAAAAAACACAGTGACTGTTCCAGCTCGGAGCTTCTATGGATAAATAAAGGTCTGGTTTTTGACACTGGTTTGAATGTTTGAGAGCGGTCCCAGCATCCACACCTGCATGGGACGGGACTCAATGTGCAACGGCGTGAGTGTGTGTCCAGTTCGAGCCCTTCACTGGTCGTTTTCTCTCTATTTGGGAGCTCATCAGACTTCAAACACAATAAAACAAATACCAGACATGCAGCTAGTGGTATGGCAGACCTGATTGCTATCAGAAACTGCAATCAAGCCAGTTTGAAAATGCATTGTTATAATTCCAACACGCAAAGAGATAGTAAACAGTTTTGACTTTGTTTGGTTCACTGCTCCTCATGCTGAAATCTAAAAATGCTTTGGCTGAGAGCATAATAAGATCTAATGATGGTTTTGTGAGATAAATAATGTTTGTTTGCTGATGAAGCGCTGCAAAAGACTCTTATACTCTTTCTTTGGTGTGTTTTGGTCCATATTAAGGTGTTTATTTGAATGTGAGTATGATAATGCCATTAGGGAAGGTTTATCATTACATCAGAAACTAAGGGCAAGAACAAAGTGATCGTGAAATGTCTCCACATGCATATCAAAGCAAAACATAATTAATGGAGATGTGTTCTAAGACCTTTAACCTTTTGTATCTTGGCAGTAGTTGAAAAACAGCCTCTTCTTTCCTCAGAAATGTCAAATTTGAAAGAGAAGACTGATATAAAGTCAAGATTTAGTTGTCTAGACTTAACCTTGTGATTGCTATAGATGACAAAAACATGATTTAATCAGAGTTGTTATTGTTAACCAAAACTACAACTATAAAGTATTAAAAAATATGTTGGTTAATTTAGATAAAGCTGAAATAAAATAACAATATTTGATGGAAAAAGGTTAAATAAAAAAAAAAAAACCTGAAGAAAAAAATTGGAAGTGTTGCTTTGGCACCTACCTGAAAGAAAAGAAGTTTAAGTTGACCTAAAACTGAAAATAAAATAGAATTAAAGCTGAAAAAAAAAAAAAAAAATGCCAAAAGAACATGACAAAATTACTACAATTAAAATAAAAACAACCAGCTTACATCTTCTTTTAAAAGTGACCCATATCTTACATCGGCATTTACACCATACACTTGGCGAAACAACCCAAGGTAGTCATAGTGACCCGGAAAAGTTTAGACTGAAAAGGAAGTAAAAACGGTGTGATTTGCAGAGGATGCAGGCGAAATGATATATCAAGCTTTTGCTTTCCGTACCATCATTAAAGGTCTCTTAAGCATTGGTCTCTTAAGGTGAAGAAAAAAAGAGGAGAGCTCTTGGTTGCAGCCTGGGCATTGAAAAGAGTCATGTGATCATGGTGTCAACCTGTGTTGATTCGCCACCACTGCTTTCTCAATGATGTATGATTCCCATTGACAGGTGAATATCCGATCTGCCCGTTAAATGGCAGACGCAAATGCACGTATCCGATTCATATCAGATTTATTTTTACAAATCATTGAGGCCTGAAACCTATCTGAGAACATAGGAATACATGTGTTTTTTTCTTGCTTATATGTTCATTGTTCATGTGTCTTATCCGATCTGTGCCATATTGGGGGAAAAAAATGGAATTGGGTCACTTGAACCATGTAATGTAAATGCGGCCCAAGAGGCTTTATCTCAGTCATATGAAACAGATTTCCCTGTGGTCAGACATGCTCTCCTCGGTGGTGGGCAGATGTCTCTGTGGACTCAACCACTTGATATTGAGAGACAGAAATGTCAAAAGCCAAATTGTCATGGGGGGATGATCCTGGTTCATCTTTGGGCCAAACGTTGCCTAAGCTCATTACAAATAGACAGGAGCTGTTCTTCGGCTACTCAGACTTGTGTCTGGACTAGACCGAAATGAAGAAAGGAGTCCTGTATAAGGCCTGACAACTTTAAAGTAAAGTTTTTTGCTGTGTGGCTTGTCATGAATTAGATCTGTATCATACACTTCTGAAAAAGCACTAAATTAAGGCCAAATTAAGATAACTAAAGTGTCTCAAAAATTATAACCACTGTTAAAAATGTATAAATTACAACAATCCAAACCGATTGGCCCATGTATATAATGAAAAACAATGATATGCATTTCACAATGTTTCTATAGTATAGTGGAAAACAATGATGGTTCTGGTGCTTGCTGGACACTGGGATGTCCTGAAGCTTTCTTCACCGCAGTTGAACCTCTTTGAAGTTCTTGATGATCCGTTAAATAGTTATTTCAGATGCAATATTCTTTGCAGCCATTTCCTTGCATTCCATTTTGATGCAATGCGATGATGGCTGCACATCTTTCTTTGGATAACCATTGCTAACACAAGAACATAATGATTGAATGCACTTCTTTCCTCCTTTTATAGCAGTCAGTCGGCTCTTATAATCCCATCAGAATGATAGTGTGATTTCACCTGACTGGTACTCACACTTTCCCATGTGCTGATGATATGATTAGTGAAATTATGTTAACTGGACATTTTGTGTCAGGTCCAAAAACAAAAAAACAGTGAAATTTGGGTAAATTTTTTGGCCAATAAAGCTTTTTTGTATTTATTAAAAGTGCATCTGAGCACTCTGCACAATAATCTAGAAACAATGTGAATTAACGGCACAAAAACTAAAGCAGCAAACTTTGCGAAACACTGCGAAATCTTTGTCACTGCCATTATATTCCTTAAAGTTGACATTCCTGTGATGACACGGAAACGACTCTGTAAGACATTTTTGCAGTCTTTGGAGGGCAGCAGTATGTGCCAGTGTCAACCCATTAAATGGCTACCAGTGAGGCCTCTGGTCGCTGTAAGGCAATATGAGGATCTCAGCGAGAGCCTGCTAGACTCATCCATCTCTGTCCGGCAGCATTGTCTGCCTGCTGGCTGGAGCTGCATCTGGTGTCACCGTCTCTGCCTGTAGCCCCATAAACATACTAATCATTAACACAACCTGCTTTAGCCAAGAGTGCTACACTCCCACAGCTGCTGAGAGCACTGAAGGAGAACATAAATCTGTCCTGGGAGAACCAAGCAGAGGACACGCTCTCTGGTGGGCACTGGGAAAATGGACATTTATTTGAGAGAGTGTTGCCGTTGGGATGGTTGCCGTTGCTGACGGGAACAAAGGTAACCTTTTGGACTACGGAGAGGGTTAGGTACCTCGTTGGGCCATATGGTTTCATGTGTTTATGCTTACATTGAACTTTCCAATGAGTTACCAAGCCTATCTGTTCCAGACCAAAAATTTGGAATGATACATGTCGTTAAAATACACGCAGATGCTCCAGATGTTGATTATTTTTGTGCTGGACTGAGCTATGAAAAATGGGTCAAGGGTAATGCAGCATTTTGCCCCACTGAGAATTACTTGACTCTTTCACATTATTTGATTGTTTTCCGTATTTTCATAACTCCATGCCATCTTATGCCATGCTTGGTTGGCAGCCATTATGAAGCAGCAATAATTGGAGATTCCGAGAAGGAAAATACAGCTGCATAAAATAGCACAGAGACACGCATTATCATTAGATTCTGCTGCAGAAAATTGGACCAATCAGAGGTGATGAGCTGAAATAGTTTGTTTTTGCAGTTTCTTAAGGCACCAGAATGCAAAACGTTGCCAGTCTTTGGCACGATATCAGTAGCATGCTTTGTGCCACTAGGGTTTCTGTGAAGCTCTTGTTATTGTGAAAAATACAAATTGTGTTTAGTTTATGTATTAGTTTATGTGTTACGTAGGTAGAGCACATAACATTCAGACTGCTTAATATGTTAATATTTACTCCACTATTTTTGGACAGTCAGCTAGATAGAGATGCAGTTTCTTTTACTAGGCCGACTGTTTCCAGTGCACAGATAAGGAAAAGATTTAGAGATGTAATGTTCATTGTGTCCTGTAGAGGAAGCACATCCTAAAGCTCTGCTGTGAGAGCCCTTCAGTGATGCTGAAACCCACCTGCCTGCCAGATGTCATTGTTCTTGTCCTCCGTGATTCAAAGAGCTTGTGTTTTTGTACTCTCTTTCTGCCCTAACCGCTGATGGTATTTCTTTTACCCTGGTATATGTTTACAGTAGTGTGTTAACCTTGAAGAAGGTAAGGAGAGGTGAGGGAAATTACACCTGATGACAGGACGGCTTTGGGGAATCCCGAATACGTCACCTTGCTGATGTTACATGGAATATAAAACTCTCCACACTTACATTTACACACCTAAAAGTTAAAGGGACACTTATATATCTTTTGGCACATACTTATTATGCTGTGATTATTGTGGTTGTCATGGAGATCCAGGTGTGTATAAAATCTACAATATATTTCTGTTGGATTTTTAAGTCACTTTGTTTAAAATCATACCTCACCTTAATTTGGAGGTGGTCCAGATATTGATACTATTTTCATAAATATGCACTTTTTTTAATCAGTATTTTCTCATCAATTTCTCATCCTCATAACGTTGCATAAGTTTAAAAACTTTCATTTATTGAGTGTTTTTTTATTCCTTTCATCAAGCATCTTCTGAAGAAAGACTTCTTTATATGATATACATATAATAAACATTCATCAGCGCACATACCTAAAGCACATCAAATATGATCAATGGAAATGCGAAGATGTGCGATAACAAACCTCATGGGTTATTATGCATTACATACACACGTGCAAGCTTCCATATGTGCATTGATTTCGAACGATATGAAGGTGAATAAAAGGTGAAATATCTCTTTAAGTTGTTGGCTGATGTGGTGGTTGCCTTAGGCTTATACTGAAACCTACTTGTGTGGATGCAGCATCACGTTAAAGTAAGTTTTTGTTACGTAGAAAATGTACTTTTTGCAATCAGCCAATTTCTTATTTATTCCACTAGTGAACATGTCCCAAAACAGGTGGATTATTGAGATAAAGCGAGCAGTATTCAGCAGGTCATGTGATTTCAAAATGGCTGCTCCCATGAGGCAGCCAGCTCCATGTAAAGTAAAACATCTTTTACTAGACTTCGGATATGACTAGATTCTTCATCTCAAGTGAGTGTGCATTATTTTGAAAGTTATGTTCATTATGTGTAAAGTTTCTTTTTTTTCTTTTTAATGAGGAAAAAATAGTGAGTGCACCTTTAAGAGGTGATGCCAGAATATGTAGGACAGCGGAAACCCCAGCTACTGTCTGGCTAGGTGAAAAACAGTTTTGTTGCAGCTGGTTGAAGTATAAGCACAGGCTCAGAGTAATTATCCTGTTTACTGATGAAAGTACAGCGACTCGGAAGAGAGGCAGAGTAATCCTCAGAGCGTTTTACACTAGACTATAATTGCTTGCTTACTGTCAAGGAAAAATGCCAAACATAATACTAAGTTGATTACCTGCAGTCACTTAAAGTCCGCTTAACCTTATGTTTTAGCGTCCTAACTCACATACAATTTGGCAGCCAGGATCAAGGGAGCCAGAAGTATAATTCTGACTGATTCACAACAGAATTCACATCAATACATGAATTGGTTACACAAACATGTTCCATGTTTTTTTTTTTTTTAACGAGCATATTAGTATTGAGATACGTTAGTCAGCATGGCATAGTTTTAGCACATCCGTTTTACACACCATATGAACAAATATGCTAATACACATTTTTGTTGAAAAGAGGGAAAAAAAATGGAAAAGCAAAGCAGAGTGTGGCCAGCGAAAGTATTTCTGCAGCTGGTAAACAGAACATGTGCATGTTTTCTTGTGTATTTTGAGATTTCACTAGATTCTCAGATATTAAACGCTTAAATGAATGAGTCCATGGCAGTTTTTATTTACACAACCACAAACTGGCAGGGCTAGAAAGAGCAGCCCTGTCCCTGCGAAAGGAACGGTCTTTAATATTTGTCGAGAAAGCCACAGCGAGGGTGTTCCCCCCCAGATCGGTGGCCAGCTGTGGTGGCTGGAGCCTATAGGCTGTTTGATCCCTGGTAAAGCTGAACTTCCCTCTGCCTTCCGAGTTCAAATGCTCCGGGTCGCCTGCTGGAAACGTTACGGTTCCGTCAGCAGCAGCGGAACGGCCCAGCTGCTCGCGGGCCACCGCTGCCAGAACCACGCCAGATTCTCGACATGTGTCATAGCCACAATTTACTGAGAGCAGTGTTGTGTAACAGATATATGATACCACCGTACTTATACAGTTATTTTTAACATGGTTAGTCTCCTGCCAGCAGCAATTAGGAACATCACATCTATGGGAAGCCCAAAGATCCACAGAGGCTGATAGGATTGCTGATGTTCTCTGCCCTGCGGGACAAACAAAATGCTTTTCTCGCCATCTCCCTATTAGCCTCAAGCAAACACATGATTGGATTTGATCCATTTTCCTGTTTTTCCTTTCAGCTTTCTTTATCAACAACAAACAGTATTTCAGTTTGTCTTTATCATATTAGAAATTTCTTCTATTTATCCAGATGACAAGCACAGGGTCCTTTTTTTTTAATAATGACGTGTGTGATACACTGAAAAAAAAAGAAAGAAAACAGCACATAATGCTCCACTGAAATTAAGACAGTCTACACAAGATGCAAAACAACTATGGAATGAATTAAAGTGATTTAGGAAACAAAAGAAGGCTTAAATTATTACGAGAAAAGTTTAACGGCAATTTAATAGAGCTACATCTGATCGTAAATAGCAAGTAATAATGATTTTTCTATATTAAATCAATGACATGGGTCATTCTGACACAATGGTCATTTGTTTAAGTCTGGATCTATTCATTTATAAAAATAATAATTAAAAAACTAGTCCAGCGACTTAAATACACCATTTCTATGATGAGCATGTTTTAAATTTCTGAATTAAAATTGAATTTTGTTGAATTTTTACATGTTTTAAAATTGATGGTCACACCACATTATTCTCTTTTTTTTTCATTTACACTTCCAACAAACCAACATCAATACAAAGAGTACATTTTGGCACATGGCGCAAAGATTTTTCCTTTTTGTCTCTTTATCATGGACACTCATTTGTCACTGACCCACTTGTTACTATAATAACTCTGTAAATGAAGAGGTTAGTGAAGGAAGCTTGGTCGTCTGCGCACAGGCTGAGTGGGAAGTGAATCATTGCCTATACAGACCACAGAGCATCTCACACTGATGAGTGTGTGCACCGGCCCCTCGTGTTCCCACCGAGTCATTCACACACACTCTCTGCCCATGGTCGTGTGTGTGAAGCATTGTGTTACCACATCAGTCCTGGCCCAGTACAGCCTGCCTACATTCCCCTGACACACACACATCTGAATGCTGGATGCCCCACCCAGCTAAAGACCAGAGGCAGTATTCAGACCCAAACAGAACTTCAACCTGCTGTCGTAGGAAGTTGCATGTGTAGAGCTGCACTAGCATGCAGTCTACTCAGTCGGTGAAAGAATGGCAACAAACTGAGATGCCGTCTAGCACTGAGTTAGGAAGAGCCACCACAGTATTGGAGAGTAGACCTCCATCTTGTCGCCAAATTCCACGGGTGATAGTAAAAGACAGATCCTGAATCACTGTGTTTAGAGGTGTTATGATGCGAGAGAGCGCACATCTTCAGAACAGCAGCTCTGAAAGGGATTCAGCAATCTGATGATACTTTTGCTTATTACGTGGCTTGATAGTAGAATGGCTTGATTCTGATTGGTCAGTCGATGCATTCTGCAGTCAAATAGTTTTGTGTAGTGACCATTATACAAAGCTGTGAAATGTCTCTTGTATCACTCTGTGGCCTCTTTATTCTCACATGCTGTTTTTTTATTTAAAAAATATATAATTTAGTACTTTTATTCATCAAGGATACATTAAATTGATAAAAAGTTATGGTAAAGACATTTGTTACAAAGTATTTCTATGTTTTAAAAAATGCTGTTCTTTTGAACTTTCTAGAATCTAAAGCAATGTATCACGGAGAGAGTGATGAAAGACACCCCACAATTGGGGTCCTGAGCGCTCCGCCCTGCCTGGGTTTGTTTTGCGATAATGTCCAGCTGACTGCGCATTATCCCATACTTTTAGGACTATGCAATCTTACAATAGACTGTGGGCCTCTTATCAGTATAATAGGTCTGAGTACTGAGCCAGAATAAGCAAAGTGGAGCAACCTTTATGCCTACAGGTATAGCCAAAGGTTTGTCTCAGCAAGGCTAAATAAAGGGTGAAAACAGAATATATAAGAGGAGGAAAGGAGACAGCATCATCTTAAGAGTGTGTTTACTGCTAAAGCCGATTATAAGTGTTTATATTTTATACCAGGTGGGATGGTTTTCATGGGAAATTGCATACATACGTCAATCGCCTGTGTGAGTCTCATCATATCCGTAAATAGAGAAAATTTGCTCCGGTTTGTTGACAAATCAGGTTCTCCTTGAAATCGGGTCTCTTTTAGGACCCCAAGTGATCCCATTGGCTCAAATTAGGTACTCTCTTTAGAGCCTGATTACAATGACTACAAAATCATTTTATGATAAATGCTTTTTGAATGCTTTTTTAGTTAGCTTATGCACAAGAGATACCAAATTATATTAGATACCAAATTAGCCTGAAAGCTTAGTTTATTAAGCTTACTTACATGCATTTGCCCTAATGCCAATAATCTATAATCTAAGTGTGAAATGTCCAAATATTTCAGTTGTAAACACTATGTAATGATTTATTTAATATCATAGACTTGTGTTATTATTATTATTATTATTCATTTATTAATTAATTGATCGTTATTCCAGCATAAATTGTTGTAATTTCTTAATGAATTTGTAATGTAGTGGTCAGTTTACTGAAATGAAGCTTCCTCAATGACATATGCGGCCAACATATGCAACCTCCGGAGGATGCAGCCTTTGAAATGAGATACAGCAATAGGTTAGTTGTCACAATGAGCAAGAAAGGTTGACATGGAGCATGCTAAATATTGAACCTCAAGGGAATCGGCCATTTAAAAACAAGAAACAAACAGAGGAGAGTCTACTGGCAAAAGTAGAGTGTGACAGAGCTAATAATAAAACGAGAATCAACACTGGCTCTTCTGCAAAATGGATGCAGTATCGTTTTTTAATCACTATAGGGCCAAAAGTTACAATAGTGTACCATTAAATAATGGCAGATAAAACAGATCAGTCAAAATAACTTACACTGTGTAATTTTATCAATTATATACAACTATATGATTATATATGACATAATATCAATGAATATCATTGTTTGATCCCCATGATCAAAACAGCTTATAAATAAGACAAAATTATGTTTTTTGAAAATGTAAACATGAAGAAAGTTTACTGTGATGGGTAGGTTTAGTGTAAGGGGATAGAATATATAGATTGTACAGTAAAAATTATTATGTCTATGGAAAGTCCCCATAAAAGATGAACACACAATGCGTGTGTGTGTGTGTGTGTGTGTTGGAAAAAGAGTGTGAGTTAAATGAACTGCAGAAGAATGATGAACCTCTCTTGAACTCTATAAGAATATCATTGTTTTTAAAACAGTTGTGGCAGATTTGCTGCTAATAATTAAAGTTAAATATTACCAGCTCAGTCCAGCTAAGTGTTAACAGGTATTTTATAAGGCAATAACACACAGGTGTGCTCTGTGTAGTCAGACACAATGACACTCCAGAAACTTCTCAACTCTCCTTTTGCGTGGCGAGCTGCCAGCGATGAGACAGGAAACCTTACTGTAAATTAAAATGTAATTAACGTTAACGGGACCGTTGATACGTTAAACAGAAGAAAACCTCAGACGTAAAGCTGAGACACTGCCATTGTATGCTTTCTCTGTGTCTTCTGTCCCTTCTTGATCTGAGACTTTCCCCCATGCGAACAGGTCTGCCCTTAATGTCCTGCTCCAAGCACAAAGCGCTGCCTTCATTTGATCTTTCTCCACTTCAGACATGACAAAGGAGCTGTATGGTTGTAATTAGTGTGAGGAGGAGAGGACACACCTCCCTCGCTCTCTCCCTCCTCCCCAGCTGCCGTCCAGGAGCACAGATGAAAGGCTGGCTTTAGTGATTCAGATCTAAGTGATGTGGTCCAAAGCGGCAGCAACAACAGCAGGTTCACATGCCGGCCCCATAAATTGGCACCGAAGCGCACGTAGAGCGTGGCGCTGGCTGATGAGTTATAAAAGACCTCGGCTTATCATCTGGATACAATTCTATCATTACAGCTTTCTGCTGTCTGTGAGTGTGGGCACAGCTAAACATCCAGTTGATAACGGTTGGAGAATGGCCCTCGTCCACCCGTGCACACGAGAGGGCGAGACTGCGAAGCCACACAAGATGCGGTTTAGTGGGAAAACGGGTCTGCAGCGTGAGCCTGTGACGTGACCCCTCCTGACCTCCAGTTCGCCTGTAGGTCGGCCGCGAAATTACGAAATAATTCACACGGTTACCGTAAAATCCATTTGAGATAATTGAAAAGAGGGAAGTCATTCAGTTCTAATTATGTTTGGACAGTGATTGAAAGCTGAGCTGCAGATGGATGGCAGCTGGAATCACACAATTACGGAGGATAATATTTACAAATATATAACAAATCTATAAGACAGCAAAACTAGAAAAAATACTTTGACTGGTTCCATGTCCCCTGATTTAGTTTTCTTGTTTTCTTCAAAAATCAAGATAAAGATGAAGCACACATTTTTAAACAACATTATGCCACAAGCACTGTTAAATAAACTTAATTTGTACTGAACTTGGAATATTCCTTTGTTCATGTCATCAAATTAATCGAGTTTGTTAAATTTATTGAATATTTAATTTCCTTTTGATCTGGTTAAACGCCTTTGTTTAGTTTAGCTGAGAAATGGTTACGTTCTGAGAAACTCTGACTCGTCTTCAAATTAAAAAAAAAATTACAACAATAATAATAACTTTTCAAACCAAAGGTGTTTTCCTCTGCCAGCATGTAGCTACGGTAAAAACCACCCTGTTATATCAATCTTTAATGACCTGACAAATTCTAAATATGATCCAGAGCAACGTGATTTTCCTCCTTCAAACATCTCAGGTGCAAACAAGGTTAGAGAGAGAGAGAGAGAGAGAGAGAGAGAGAGAGAGAGAGAGAGAGAGAGAGAGAGAGAGAGAGAGAGAAGCATCTGTTTCATTTCTATTTTGCTTGGAGAGATTTCAGTTAAATATCATAGATGTAATTATAGTAACATCACTCTTTGCTGTCCTGTGGTTCAGAGTCTCACCTGAGCTCAAGTTTTTGTAGGCATGACTTCATCTCAGAATACTGATTCTTTCATCATGACCTCCACCAACATGAGTCATTTAGCCACTCATCTTCTCCTGCTACGGTATTTTGAAAACTATTTATTCACTTGTTTCCAGACATTTAGACAAGCAAATTGGCTCTCTCTAAACCCAACCTCTGTTTTATCTAATGAGGGTTGTGGTAATCGTCTCGCTTTATAATCAAAGGCTTAGGCTATTGCGAACAATTGATCCTCTTTAGTCAACTGTTTGACATCTTACTTCTGGAAGTCTCAGACTTGTAATTTTCAGCCTTTTCAGTTTATTTCTCTCAAAGCACTCTTTTATTTCAGGTCAGAAATTTTAGAGGAAGCATGTGATAGATTCAGGCCCATTAAAGTTTAGTGAGACAATGATTGTTCAGATTGTGTGGTCTGATTGTCTTTCACTGTCTGACCTGTGCTTGCTCATAAAGATTATGTCTTTGTAACTGCAGTGAGATGTTTAAACAGACCATGACTTTTCTTCAGGGTGGATGTATTTTATGTGGAAAGACCAGTATAATTCTGCTGTAAACAAACTCAACAACAAATTTATTTGTCCCTTAATGTGCCACATATTTGCATTTGTGATGATCAGTGCCTTTATAAGAAAGCAATTTACATTGCACAAAGTGTTACCCATGCAGGAATTTATAATTTTAAATATATTTACCAACTACAGTATGCAACAACCTTATTGATAGCATAATCTAATCCTCACAGTACTGCAGTAAAATACAATTACAATTAAAGGGATAGTTCACCAAAAACAAAAACCTTTATTCTAAAAACAACAGTGGACCATTGATTATGGACACTTTTCAGACATTTTTCAAAATATCTTCTTTTATGTTCTACAGAAAAATGAAAGGCATACTGGTTTGTAATGACATGAGAGTGAGTAAAGGATGACAGAGCTTTAATGTTTGGGTGTTTCAAGATATGTTTTTAAAAATTTCACATGGTTCAACTTGGTCTGGACCTGATTTTCAGATATAAGTCTCCTAAAGTAAAAAAATAAAACTTTGTAGATGTTATAGCATGTAGTATATTGTATAATTACATTACTTATCCTTTTTATTACAACAATTTATGTAAAATAAAACACACAGAGAGACTAAAAAAGGTTCAGATTGAATCATAAATATGAATCGTATATGTCACTCTAAAGGTTTAAAACATTAACATCGAATTTTGGTTGATAAGATTTTTTTAAATCTCTTATTCTCATCAATGATGCATTTTTTTAAAATACAGTAAAAGCTGTAATATTTTGAAATATTACCACAATTTAAAATAACTCTATTTCAATATATTTTAGAATGTGGTTTATTCCTGTGATGGCAAAGCTGCATTTTCAGCATCATTACTCCAGTCTTTAGTGTCACATGATCCTTCAGAAACCATTCTGAGTTGGTGTACATGTAACATTTACTATTATCAATGTTGAAATAAATTGTGCGGCTCAATGTTTTTGTAAACATCAAGATAGCCTACATATTTTTCAAGGATTTTTTGATTCATAGAAATTCAGAAGAACAGCATTTATTTAAAATAGAAATGTATTTACTGTCACTTTTGATCAATTCAATGCATCTTTGTTAAATATATGTAATGTAACAAATTTCTATTATTATTATTCTATTATTGAAAATGTTATTCATTTTGAACTCATTAGTTGGGCATTTCCCAATGAGCTATTTGGCTTCGGACACATCCCTAATGTACCAGAATTCACATGAACCGAACCCTAGACCACCTTTTCAAGCTGACGGGTGTGGTTCGCTGGTGTGTGCACCCGAGTTCGGAAAACAGCTTTCACACCAACCAAATGAACCAAACTCTGACGTCAGATGGACTGGATCTGCACCACAAACTCTAGTGTGAAAGCACCCATAAAGTTTATATCAATAAGTCTTTATTCTGTTGCAACTAACTTACTGTGTTGAATTGGTCTGTTTGTGCCACATCAGGCCAAAACACAGCATATCGGATAGCACTGGCCTGACTTAAGGTTCAGCATAGTTCGTTAGGATATTAGATTTACATAAAAAGTCTATAAGAAGAGATTATAACTGCCATTATAAAGTTTATATTCGGACGGATATCATTTAGACAAAGGATCACACACTGTTCCTGTACCATTTAAAACATAATGAACCTTATGCATTCAGATATTAATCCGTATGATCTTCACAGGTTAATAGCACTGAGAGATCGCTCAACAAGTGATTAGTTGTGTCATTTTAACTTTTAAATTAGCATTTACCTCAAGCATATCTTCAAATGCACATCAGAACACATGCTGCTCGCTAATTGGCTCAGAGCGAAGCGAGTCTAAACCTGGCTGAATGTGAGTAAGACCACATAGGGACCACAGCGCTCTCTCAGAGGCCTGTACATTCATCATCATGCACTCTCATAATGTGGAGGGATGGGTGACCTCAAGAGCAGATGTGCCGGCAACCCAGCTGTGGTCACCCATATTGATGAGAGCATCTGTAACCAGGCTTTTATTGCTTTATTTAGACCTGTGTGAATCTAGGATACAGCTGCTACTGAGTCTGCATACATCCTGAACCTGATCACATGATGTGGCGCATGCTTTAAGATCGATGATGGTTAGACATGGCTCCAAGATGTGAAAATGTCTCATGTCCAAACTTTTGGAGTCAAATAGTACACTGTAAAACCCAACAAGTTAAGCTAACTCATTTCATTTGAGGAAACCGATTACCTCAATTCATTTAAGTTTATTAAAAAACAATAGTTATGAGTACTCTGAACTTATTTTAATCGAGTCCACTAAAACAGTAATATTTATTAATGCACAATTAAACTTTACACTGCATTTATAGCTGAAACTTCACTTTATTGAGTAAAAACGTCTCGGTTACATACGGTAACCCTCGTTCCCTGAGGGAGGGAACGGAGACGTAGGTCATGACTGACCAATAGGAATCTCGCTAGAGAGGCCAATCTACTTCGAGTGAAACTAAAACAAGCCAATGCACATTGGCGTGCAATCATTTGCATCAGCTGCGTGCCCTCTCAGCGCGGGTATTTAACGAGCAGCTGAGCGATTGCACAGTTAGTTTTTGCTGAGGAGCCAAGCCTGAGAAGCTGGCCGCCCCGGCGGGCAGCAGCAGATGTGGCGACGGGACCTACGTCTCCGTTCCCTCCCTCAGGGAACGAGGGTTACCGTATGTAACCGAGACGTTCCCTATCGGTCAGTCACTACAACGTAGGTCATGACTGACCAATAGGAATCCTTACCAAAGCGCCACAGCTGCTGCACCCCATCCAGCGCGCCCGTGCAAGCCTCTACACCTTCTTGCCTGGAAGGACGATATGAGGAGGCCTACACAGAGTGAGTTTGACACTGTTGTTCCGTGAAAACCCATACAGTGAGATATTGGATAACACTGGGAAAGCGTGCCCTTTCTGTTTAGGAAGGAACGCTGCGGAAGCCACTTCTTCAAAGAGTTATGTGGAAATACATATGGACTAGCCCGAAGGCTGTACTGCATATGAAATAATGGGTGACTTAGCCCGAGGGAAAGACACGGGCTTCTGATAGGAGCAGCCGTGGAATATATACACATATGGGATCCCCGTAGGGTCACACATATGGAACCCAGCCCAGATCCGGTTCTCAAGGATTCAGCGGATAAGGGCCTGGCGCCGGACGCTCCGC
The DNA here is from genome assembly GCA_030578275.1 of Meda fulgida. Lineage (NCBI taxonomy): Eukaryota > Metazoa > Chordata > Actinopteri > Cypriniformes > Leuciscidae > Meda > Meda fulgida. The sequence continues at coordinate 22,245,827 of CM060624.1, read as the reverse complement.
TAAGTCCGGGCCGAGGGGTTTTGGAGGACTCGACAGGTTTTACTCTGGAGCAATAAGGGTGCACAGTAGGGTGCAGCAAGCCAACAGAACCAGACCTCTCAGTGCTTCTACCCGTTTAGGGTGAGAACACGGGAGGAGACCGGCTCTACACGTAGGCTATAATATCTAGCGAACGTGTTAGGCGTCGCCCAGCCCGCAGCTCTACAGATATCTGTTAGCGAGGAGCCACGTGCCAGCGCCCAGGAGGATGCAACGCCTCTCGTGGAGTGTGCATGCAACCTAAGCGGGCAGGGCACGCCTTGTGCTTGGTAAGCCAAGGCAATGGCATCCACTATCCAGTGGGGCCAACCTCTGCTTGGAGACAGCCTTTCCCTTCTGCTGGCCTCCGTAACAGACAAAGAGCTGATCTGAGGTCCTGATGCTTTGAGTTTTGTCCATGTACATACGCAGAGCGCGAACGGGACAGAGCAAAGCCAGGGCTGGGTCTGCCTCCTCCAAAGGCAGCGCTTGCAGGTTCACTAGCTGGTCTTTGAAGGGAGTGGTAGGAACCTTGGGCACATAGCCAGGCCGGGGTCTTAGTACCACGTGGCTGTCACCCGGCCCGAACTCTAGGCACGATTCGTCGACCGAAAATGCATGCAGGTCTCCTACCCTCTTGACAGAGGCCAGTGCAACCAGCAGCAAAGTCTTCATGGAAAGAAGCTTTAAGTCTACTGACTGCAGAGGCTCAAAAGGAACATCCTGAAGTGCTCGAAGCACCAGGAAAAGATCCCAAGAGGGTATGGAGGGGGGTCGAGGAGGATTTAATCGTCTCGCCCCCCTAAGAAACCTGACGACCAGGTCGTGCTTTCCAACTGTTTTGCCATCTATGGGGTCATGATAAGCAGAAATAGCGGCAGCATGTACTTTGAGGGTGGAAGGGGACAGTCTACGATCCAACCCCTGCTGCAAGAAGGAAAGCACAGACCCTATCGAACATCTTCGGGGGTCTTCTCGGTGAGAAGAACACCACTCGACGAACAGGTTCCACTTCAGGGCGTAAACACGTCTCGTGGACGGCGCCCGTGCTGAAGTGATGGTGTTAAGTACCTCTGGCAGTGGGAGGTCTCTGAGGAAGCAAACAGGTCTACCTGAGCCTCTCCGAACTCTCTCCAGATCAGCTGAACCACCTGGGGGTGGAGTCGCCACTCTCCCGGAAGCACAGCTCGTGATAGCTCGTCGGCCACACGGTTGAGCACACCGGGCTCGAAGCGACCTCAGATGCTTCTGACTCCAGAGGAGGAGATGGTGGGCGAGTTGCGACATGCGACGGAGCGTAGACCACCTTGTCGGTTGATGTACGCAACGGTCGCAGTGTTGTCCGTGCGGACCAGTACGTCCCTGCCCCGTAGCGGCCTTTTCAAGCGGCTCAGAGCGAGATGTACTGCTAGCAACTCGAGGCAATTGATGTGCCAATGCAGTTGGGGAGCCGTCCACACCCCTGACACTGCATGCTCGTTGTACGTGGCACCCCAGCCGGTGGCAGAGGCATCTGTGAATACCACAGCATGCCTGGAGACCTGTTCCAAGGGGACTCCTGCCCGAAGGAACGAAAGGTCTGACCACGGGCTGAATGTCTGACGGCAGGCCGGTGTGATTGCCACCCGGTGAGTGCCGTGATGCCACGCCCATCTCGGGACTTGGCCGTGAAGCCAGTGCTGAAGCGGTCTCACATGAAGCAAGCCGAGCGGGGTTACCGCTGCTGCCGCTGCCATATGCCCCAGGAGCCTCTGAAAAAATTTCAGTGGGACCGCCGTCCTGCCTTTGACGTGTTCAAGCAGTTCAGCACCGACTGAGCACGCTGCTCTGTGAGGCGCGCTGTCTGAGCGACCGAATCCAACTTCATACCGAGAAAAGAGATCCTCTCCACAGGGGAGAGTTTGCTCTTTTCCCAGTTGACCTGAAGACCCAACTGGCTGAGGTGCCTGAGCACGAGGTCCCTGTGTTCGCATAGCTCAATTCGAGAGTGTGCTAGTATGAGCCAGTCGTCGAGATAGTTGAGGATGCGAACGCCCTGTTCTCTCATGGGAACAAGGGCCCCCTCCGTGACTTTCGTGAAGACACGGGGGGACAGGGACAGCCCGAAGGGTAGGACTTTGTACTGATATGCTCGACCGCAAAGCGCAGGAACGGCCTGTGTCCAGGAAGAATCGAGACATGAAAGTACGCGTCCTTCAGGTCGATCGCTGCAAACCAATCTTGGGGACGGATGCATTCGAAAATGCGTCTCTGCGTGAGCATTTTGAACGGTAGCTTGTGGAGGCTCCGATTCAAAACTCGCAGATCCAAGATCGGTCGTAACCCACCACCTTTCTTGGGTACAATGAAGTAGGGACTGTAGTGCCCTGACCTCATATCGGCTGGAGGGACCGGCTCTATCGCGTCCTTCGCCAGCAGGACTGCGATCTCCGCACGCATGACATGGGCATCGGCTGCTCTCACTGTAGTGGAGTGGATGGCCCGAAACTTGGGGGGACGCCGGGCGAACTGAATCGCATAGCCGAGCCTGATGGTCCGAATGAGCCAGCGAGACGGACTGGGGAGCGCTAACCAGGCTCTCAGAGACCTGCAAGCGGGACCAAAGGGACCGCAGGCATACCCGGAGTAGGGCAGCGAGGTGGAACACTGGGACACGGCTCGGGGGGCTCTCTCTGGGAGGAGGCCCGTAGCGGGGTCTGTGTGCGCTGTGCATTACTTACCTGGTTCCACAGGGCAGGAGGTGCAGGAGGCGGCTCGGTGGCGTTCTCGAACTGCACACTGCTGCTCACTGGCGATAGAGGAGGCAGATGAGAGTGGTGAGGATTCTGTCCCCCCACTGCTCTCCGGGTCCCCTTCGGACCCAGAGATGGTAGAAACTGCTCTTTTATTGAAAATTTGGGTACCGCTGGTTTTAAGGCCAGCGGCGGAACACAAACAAAAGGAAACAAAGGATTTTCCACCCGGCCCTCTTCCGGGGGAGGGAGCGATGGGGTCACCGTCTGGAGAGCAGTCCCTTCCATCTCCGGGTCGCCTGCCCTAGGGCCGCTTACCCTTGGCTTTGCCGCCCTTCTTGGTGGGGGCCTGGACGGGCGGGGCGCCCTGCCTGCGACTGACTCCACGGCGCCGCTTAGGTGGAGGCTGCTGCTGCGGCGCGGGAGCAGGGGCAGACGCAGGAGGACGCCCTCGGCGACGAGCAGACTGAGGAGCCGCAGGCGGTGGGGTGGAGGCAGCAGCTGACCGCCGCGGCAGTATGTGTCTGATGGCCTCAGTCTGCTTCTGTACAGCCGAGAACTGCTGGGCAAAGTTCTCGACCGCGTCGCCGAAGAGGCCGGTCTGGGACACGGGGGAGTTAAGAAACCTGAGCTTGTGGGTCTACCGCATGTTGGCCAGACACAGCCAGAGACCAAAGTGGACATCGCATGACCCACAGACCACGCGGTAACCTTCGTCGCACGAAGCGTGAGGTCCGTCGCGGTACGAAGTTCTTGGAGAACTTGCAGGTCGTGACCACCCTCGTGCAGGTCCTTCAGTGCTTTAGCCTGATGAACCTGCAACAACGCCATAGCGTTTATGGCAGAGGCAGCTTCCCCGCAGGCCTTGTAAGCCTTGCCGGTTAAGTCCGACGAGTACTTACAGGCGCGCGAAGGAAGTCACGGCTCTCCACGCCAAGTGGAGTTAGGGCACAGTTGCATAGCAACGGCCCTTCCACTGGCGGGATAAGCGTGTATCCCTTAGCTGCCCCGCCATCAAGGGTGGTGAGGGAGGAGGAGCCACCGGAACGGTTTCTGGCTGTGAAAGGTGGCGTCCACGTCCCCGTGAGCCCCTCATGCACCTCCGGGAAGAAAGGCACTGGGGTGGGTTGCTGAGAACCAGAGCGCGCCACCCCGAGATACCAATCATCCAGCCTCGAGGGCTCGGGACACGGTGGAGGGTTCCACACGAGCCCGATCCTGTTGGCGGCCCGGGAAAGCATGGCCATCATCTCCGAGTCCGATTCGGGCACCGCTGGCACACCCGAAGGAGGCAGCGGCTCCGAGCCGTCGTCCGCGGAGCGGTCTGACCCACCCTCCGATGCAGCGATCGACATCTGGTCGTCGCAGGGAGCGCCGAATGAAACGACCGGTACACATCTCGAGGATGGTCCGGCACGTTCCGTTGGCAGCTGAACTGGCTGAAGAGCATGAGAGGAGTGAGGGTTCCCAGGGGGTTGGTTCCCCGAAGGAAGCGCGCTCACTGTAATCCTCAGGTCACCCATGTCATTGCCGGAAGCAACCCGCGAAGGGGTATTGGACCGAGGTGCAGGCACGGGGACTCCGCCCCTTTGCAGGAACGAGAGTCTCGACCTCAGCTCCGAGATGGTCATCTTCCCACAATGGGTACATGACTCATCCACGAACGCTGCCTGTGCGTGTTCGAGGCCCAGACACACAAGGCAGCGATCGTGGCCATCCCGCGACCCCAGGTAACGACCGCATCCAGAAACACACAGATAGAACGTCATCTTGAAAAAGACGCAAACTATCTGTGTTTGCTCTTTTAAGGACTACTCTCACTGGTGCTGAAGCACGCAGGGGAGCAGCTTCAGTGATCACATGGGAATGTGCACCCGTCTGTGCGCTGGGAGATCTTACCAGCCGTTAAAACAGCTTTTTTTGTTTTGCTCTTAAAAGAGGAAGCTGCTCACGCTGCCGTGCTGTCACGCCCAGCACCGAAAGGAGAGGTCCGAAGAGGCTTATCAAAGTTTCCACAGTAAATTGTAGAGGCATCGAAGTGTTGGCTCCGAAGAAAAAAGCTAACTATGCAATCGCTCAGCTGCTTGTTAAATACCTGCGCTGCGAGGCCGCGCAGCTGATGCAAATGATTGCACGCCAATGTGCATTGGCTTGTTTTAGTTTCACTCAAAAGTAGATTGGCCTCTCTAGCGAGATTCCTATTGGTCAGTCATGACCTACGTTGTAGTGACTGACTGATAGGGAACAGTGAAATGACAAACTTTAAATGAACTCAGAGCACTTGCAGTTACTGCTAGCTCACAATATCACACACAAAGTCAAATCCAATGAGTTAAGCTAACTCATTACATTTGAGGAAACTTATTACCTCAATTAGTTTAAGTTCATAAAAAACAATAGTTATGAGTACTCTGAAATTATTTCAGTTGAGTTCACTAAAAGTAGATATTACAGTCAAGAAATTAAGTGATTAATTAAGTAATTAATTAAGTGATTATTGAGCATTAATGATGAACACCTGCTGTTAACATGCAGAATCACTGAAGGAAAGAGAAACACAAGAACTACAACTGACTTCCAGCCACAACATTAGATGAAATCAACTGAAGATAAAATATGTTTAAATCTCTGAAGATCTCAGAGGAGGATTGAACAACTCCACAAACAGCATTACCAGCTTCACTTATGACTTGTATCTATTGGCTCACTTTTATAATGCATCTACAGAAGGTGTTATTGTGAATGAACAGAGGTTTAGATGAAGATGATTTATTGAGTTTCATTTAAAGACACCGTGATAGTGGTCAGTGTTTGCTTTAGTTGGTCTCTTGACCCTTGACTTTATAACACCAGTTTTTTATCTGGCTGCTGTAACTCAGTATTATTATAACACATTTGTTATGGCACAAAAGCCAAAAGAAAATATGAGGATGTGGTTGTGTTTTGATGATGATTTATGGAATGATGAATCATCATTTAGTGTCTTGATTCTCTGATCTTTTCTAGAGAACAATCTCTGATTAAACAGGTTACATATAACTTGTATTTTTCATTATAAAAGAACTGTGATTCTGCTGTAAGGCCCATTGCCATTACAATCAGATTTTAAAAACCTCTATGTATCATGCTGACTAACACAGACATCAAGAATCAGCATATGAATCTCAACAATGGTGACCATTAAAAAAACAATTCATGCCGGGAGCTGGGAGCCATACAAGTTTTTTTTTATTATGGTAGTACCCAGCATGCTTTGCAGTATGAATAGTTTTTTTATTGATCACCATTGTTGAGATTCATATGCTGATTCATGATATCTGTGTTAGTTTTGGTAATGAATTACATTTTCTGTAAAATCCTTCATATTATCTCATAGTCACAATATTGCTAGTTCTTATGCAGTAGAATCACAAATTCAAATAAAACGAATATGTTTTTCTTTTAATCAAAGCCTAAACTTTGAATGAGATCAGTGAATCAAGTCATAAAATGATGATTGTAATCATCAAACCTTGACCATCATACTTTTCCTTAAATTTTGTGCCATATCAAATGTTTCATAAACACTCAATTAGAGCCGCCAAAGAAAAACTTGTCCTCAAAAGTCAAGGGTCAAGAGCTCAACTAAAGCAAACGCTGATCTCCATCATGGTGACCTTAAACCTTGTATTTCTTGTGTTTCTCTTTCCTTCAGTGATTCTGATTGTTAACAGCAGGTGTTTAGATCAATCATCACTTAATTGATCACTTAACTACAATTATTATTCAATTATCATTCTGAGATCTAGAAAGGTTCTATAACTCATTCAGTTTGAGTTCTGTTTCAGTCATTCAAGACACTTCAAGTTTCAGTATTATTTGAGTGCAGTGAACTCAATTTAATATAGTACATATTACTGTTAGGTTTTACGGTGTAAGTAATCTTTGTTAACACGTTATAAATGAACAATATAATGTTATGATGTCATCCCAGGTGAAAAAGACGTACTATTAAATGTATTAAACATGCATTATAGTATATTTTTATTGTACTAAAAACATACTCAAGTACATTTTTAATACATTTAATAGTACGTCTTTTTCACCTGGGATAGCCTCTAAAGTTATAAACCAAGCAAACCTAACTTAACTAATGATTCCTTTTTTTACTTGAAAAGTGTGTTGAAAGTGATGAAATAGCTGAGAAAGTGAACTGACTTATATAGCAAGCTAACTAGCCTATAGAACAGCGGAAACCTGTCAAGTAAACATCAAAGTAATTGGGACATAGAATTAACAGAGTGTCTATTTACATTAAGTGCAAATAAGACTGTGTCTTGTGGCACAGTTTATACTGACTGCCTGCATGCATTGGGTCTTTTCCGACCTGGGACGTCATTCACTCCCCTCTCCCTCATCAATCTTTTTAGTATTTTTGCTAAAGCTTTTAAGTATTTGCCACATGTCATATTTCTTTGAAAATTGTCAGATTCAAAAAAAAAAAATGATCAAGCAACTCAACTAAGTGCGTTTTCAGTTTCCTGAAAATATCAGTGAACGTGAGTTTAGTGGACACTTATGATTAGTGGAACTGGAAGCATTGAGTGACCACATTTTAATGTGTAAAGTAAGCAGTGGTGGGTAACAACTGATTACATGTAATCGTTATTACGTAATCAAATTCCAAAAATGATGTACTTGTAATTAGATTATATTACCTTTTAAAATACTTGTAATCAGACTACAGTTACTCTTCTATTGATTACATGAGTACATGTTATTCTCACAATGGCAGTAAATTATTCATAATTCACTGAATCTGTTTTAAATTTTCCTTTCTAAAAAAGTCTACTGCTTATATTCGTTTAGAAGGTCTTTCAGGTTTTTGTAATTGCACACACAGACTGGCCTCTAGTCGTGTGCCTGTCGCTGAAAACTGAGACGCACAGCATTTGATCACTGGATTTACACAAATCATTTCACTTTTTTTTCTCAACATTGCATATCTAATCAACTCCTGTTGAACACGTTAATTATTATTTGAATTAACACTTAGTGAATCATTTAACCATGTCTTTGGAAAGGTTTGGTCTTTCAAACACATTAAAATGTACAAATTCATGTGATTTCATAATTACATGCAATGCAGGGATTCCCCAACTTTTTTGTCAGCTGAACTACTTTGACCTATAATAATAATAATAATAAATTAATACATACATTTAAGTTCACAGTTCTCCGGTGTCAGTTAATGTTCACATGACATGCAGGTAAACAAATAAAATATTTTTTTTTTTTTTCTAATTTAAATCTAAATTGGTTTATTTTAAATTATGATTTAATTAGCTTTTTATTAAATTCACGAATCCTCTACTGCTCCATCACAAATACAAGTCTTGGAAACCTTGACATAATGTATTTATTGCACTTCATGTTGTTGATAACCTAATAGTAGTTGATAACATAAGAATGGAACATTTCCTTTCTCTTTGTAATTGTATATCAATATGGTACAATATTATCAATGTGATAAAGTAATCTAATTACCTTAGATTGTATTATCTTAAATGTGTAATGCAATGGATTACATCATAACTACAATGTTTAGTCATGTAATTAGGAATCAGTAACCGACTACAATTTGTAAATAATCACCCACCACCGAAAGTCATAAATTAATTCTTGGTCATAAGTCACTTTTACTTTAAGCCATTGTCGTAACCACACAGATGTCTGCTCTTGGTCAGATGGGGAAATCCTTGAGTCACCAACCACCTCGAGCCATACTGATTAGAATCTAACAGAGAGAGAAAGAGAGAGAGAGAAAGAAAGAAAGAAAGACAGACAGAGAGAGTGCCATAACACATAAACGTGCTGAGCGCTTTGTTTATGAGAAAACCAAAACCAAAAAGACTGCTACGTGCATTATAAGCACTCCCTTGTTTGTGTAAACCAAAATTGATGTTTCATACAAGTAAACAAAATGATCTACAATTAAATACTGAAATGTATTAATATTACTGCACAGGTCCAATATTGTATTACCCATACTGAAAAGCAATAGATGAATACTATACAGTTTCAAACGACCTTTGACCTCAGGAACAAAAGATTCTCACTGGTTTAGAAGTTCAAACGGACTTCTTTAGTGAAACTTCTCCAACAGATGCCAGACAGTATAAGACTGCAGATGGCAGACACTGTTTTTGGATGCTCATGTAAATCTTTCAACTAAAAGCAATTACAGGTAACACAGGTAATATGCTCTCCGGGGCATTCTCTTTAAGGAGTTTGTCTTGAAAAACCATTGATATGTTTTGATATCTCTCACACCGACCAACTAACAGTATATTTACACATTGACAGTTTCGCTTATTTTTCAACAACCATAACTAAACATTATAAAACCAATTTCTTTCAGCATCTAATCAAATTTAATTGTATTTATATACCTCTGTATACACAAAGCATGAATTGCGTAAACTAACAGCGGCATGGCTGCATTCCCCTCCTCGGAGTTATGAGAGCTTGGCCTCGGGCGAGAAATGTATGAGTCATTAAACTTGTGAATGCTCCATCGCTGCTATTGTTACACGATACACTCCATTTCATAATCACAAAACATTAAATGTGCACAGCCAATCAGCTGCCTGTCATACTTTTTCTGTAGAAAGATCATAATTTGTCTCAGTAGCAGTCTCTCATGAGCTGTTGAAATGTCAACGCGTGTGCTGCGCTGTTCTGTCATGAGATGTGTTTACAATACGCCACTGAAACATAACAGAGCATGTCAGGAGGCCCTCGTTTTTGTTCAAACTGTGATTAAAAGGTTTGCTCTCTCTCTCTCTCTCTCTCTCTCTCTCTCTCTCTCTCTCTCTCTCTCTCTCTCTCTCTCTCTCTCTCTCTCTCTCCCTCTCTCTCTCTCTCTCTCTCCCTCCCTCCCTCCCTCTCTCTCTCCCCCCCTCCCTCCCTCTCTCTCTCTCTCTCTCTCTCTCTCTCTCTCTCTCTCTCTCTCTCTCTCTCTCTCTCTCTGTACTGTTTCACAGTTTTTTCTATCCCAACCCGGTAACCTGTCTGTCTTTCTCCCTTTCCATCTCTCTCTCTCTCTCTCTCTCTCTCTCTCTCTCTCTCTCTCTCTCTCTCTCTCTCTCTGGTGGAAAGTCCCATGTGCATTGGGAGTTATGGGGTCAAGGCACGCCACTTGCAGCTGTGTGACCACATGAGAGAGAGCGGAGTGGAGGAGTGAGGAGATAATGAGAACCTCTGTGCTGTCAGATGCAGCCAGCTGCTACAGCCAGATTAAAGACCAGTTTTACTGCTCTCCACACTGATCCACACTTCACACTGCTGCTGCCCAGGGTCCACTCACTCACTTATACTCACTCACTCATACTCACTCACTCACTCACTCACTCACTCACTCACTCATTTATGAATGTCTTTCAAACATTAATTCATTGCCATATATACTCACTCATGTATGTATTCACACCCATTAATTTACTCACTGACTCATTTATATATTCATTCATTTACTCCCTCAATGATTCACCCCATTTATGAATGAATGAATGAATGAATGAATGGATGGATGAATGAATGAATGAATGAATGAATGAATGAATGAATGAATGAATGAATGAATGAATGAATGAATGAATGATTGACTAAAGAAGTGAGTGTAAATTAATAAATATCAGTCTTTCATTGACTTAAGGCCCATTCACTCAAAGGATGATAACTGTAACAATACAATTTTAATAATATTACGAGTCCAAACTACAACTATAACAATAACACACAGAGGAATGATATTGTTAGAATAACTTTCATAATTTTTTTTCCCATGATGAACAATAAAAACATTGACCTTTTATGCATCTTTTTTTTGTATTATTATTATTTTGTCTTTCCTTTAGTGTTTAATGTAGATTTTTGTGCATGTAACCATCTGGAAGAATCTGGCGACTTATCCGACACCATTGCCATAGATGTAATACTGTTTACAGCTGCTATGAAGCCGAGCTGAAACACGATTATGTTACATTTCAAACACAGACTGGGGTCTTCTGACCAATCAGAGCAGACTGGGCTTTTCGGAAAGGTGGGCTTTGAAGAGAGAGGAACTAAAACAGCATTTTTTTTTTAGGAAGAGCGGGAAAAGAGGTGCTGCAACGATGTACATGATGAGAAAAATAATGTATTTTAAACTTTAAATCATGTAAATGTATTCTAGCAGACCTCCAAAATAAAATGATGAACTTGTAAATAAGCAAAGTGTACAATGGACACTTTAAAGTGGCAGACAATATAACTGTAATATGAGCTCATAATAAGGCTACTGTATATTGTTGGTGTTGCTATGGGCGCTAATAAAGTTATTTTGATAGTTATTATTCTCGGTGTGAACAGGTCTCAACTGTCTTCACTCTTTCATTAATTCATTGATCCATTCATTCATTCATACTTTAATTCGTTGGATATTTTATTCACTCACTCCACTTTCTCATCAATTACACTCATATTCCTTCACTCATTGCTTTAATGATAGAATCAGAAACTCAATGAATTGGTGAGTGAGTACATAAGTGGATGTGTTCACTTATTAATTCATTCTCTTACTCTTTTCAATGAAGTATAATGGGTGAAGTAGTGAATAAGTGAATAAATGATTTAAGGTTGTCACTTTCCACTGGCAAACAAAGTCTAATGTTTGACGCTGCAAATTTGTGTCAGTTCACCTAGTCTCAGACGTCACATGGACCGTTGGCTGAACATCTGATGCATAAGGTACACTTCAAGAGTTTTGAAGCCGTCATTTGATTGGCTGAATTCTACAGGATTTTCAGGAGACGTTCTTTAATGGTCCGTCTGGAAACAAAGCTGCTGTGATGCCAAACCCCCTTATGGAGAAAGAAAGCGCTTTTAAGGATCAACTAAGTGCCGGATTTTCGAATGTATGTGAAGTTCGAGCGCCAGTATTTCAGTAAACTTGCACAACATTCTTGAATGAATAAATTGCCACCGTCAAGGTCATGGGTTCGATTCCCAGGATATACATGACAGAATATGACCTGATTGCAATGCAAGTCATTTTGGAAAAAAAGTCTCTGCCAAATGCATAAATATAATGGGAGACAGAGAGAGTCCCATTAATTCACCTATTTACTCTCTCAAAGTTTTTTATGAAGTCACTCTCTGTCCTATTTGCTCACTCACTTGTTGAGCCAATATAATCCACATTGCTTTATCCACACGTTCTCCATAATTTAGTAATTTCCTCACTGACTAATGCTTTTCTTTCAGTGTGGGAAGCCCCACACATCCATCACTCACACTCCTTTACTGCAGCCCCTCACGCTGCTTCCGCTCGCGTCTGGCACACACTTCAAACTCTCCGTAATTAAACACATTCCTGTCCATGAAACCTTTCTCCTCTTTCACTAGTGGTAAACTGGGTAAACTGTAATATTCAGAGAGAAATGGGAATGCCAGAACATGGCGCGCTTTGTGGGATGTCATTTTCCAATAAATTAACCACTGATTAAAATCTTCAAACGGCGTTCCCATTCTCCTCTCCTAATCACGTTTCACACAGCCGCTCCCTTTTTTTTTTCCTTCTTGTTTTGGTTTTATTATGCTCTCATGGAGGCAGTGTGTCATTACTGTCTGTTTCTTACTGAACATCCAAAGAATGCACAATGACTCATTCGTCTTCATGTTAAATTGCCGAAGCTGGCAGAAGAGAACAGAGAGAGAACCTAAAAAGGGAGACTTCCCTCTTAGAAAAAAGATTGGACAATTAGCTATCATTGGCAGCCACTTGCTCTGTAATGGTTTCGGGGGTGGAGAGGCTTTCCTTCTTCTTCTTTTTTTTTTTTTTTACCACATCATCTTAACAGCTAATAAAAGTCATTTCCATGTGTCCAAACCACCAGACAATGAAACCTGCAGAGGTACTGAAGGAGTCGGGGGCGGGATTTCTCCACCGTAATAAAATCCCAAAGGTGACTTCACTGCCTAGCCCTCTAGTCAAAATGCAAAAATGTCAATTAAGACTAAGTGTATCCCATCAGTCAAAAGGACACGGGAGGTATCTGCGCTCAGTTGTGGTTGACACCTGAGGATGAAGCGTATACCTGTGTCACAGTCTGTTTGTAACGCCTTCAAGCTAACTTATTCAGCTCCTTTGTGCTCTGTTTGTCTGTGTAAAAGAATACCCTTATGTCATAACCCTGAAAGGTGCAGCTGGCCCTCATACATTGTTTCAAAAGCCATAGATAATCTAGTTGGCACCTACTACAAGAGAGAAGGTCTGAAACATCTTTTTATGTTTTATCTTGTGAGAATAAATACACTAAAACACACAATAGACCAAACAAACCAAAAACCAGCCCCACATTGCAAACTAAAAAGAAGGCACAGTTCACCCAAAATCTAAAATTCTATCATCATTTACTCACCCTCATGTCGTTCTAACCTTTCTTCTGTGGAACATAATATATATATATATATATATATATATATATATATATATATATATATATATATATTTTTTTTTTTTTTTTTTTTTTTTTTGTCCAAAACAACACTGGACTTTCATTGTATGCACAAAAACACAAATCTCAAAAGACAAAATGTTCATTTTTATGTGACCTATCCCTTTTATGAGTAAAAGATCATTGGGTTTCTTCAAATATAAAGGTCATTAATAATCATTTACAAATGCTGGTTTTGTTTCTGAAGCCTAAGATGGCATTTGTGGCACTTAAAGTCTCTATTACTTTTTGATGTAAGGACAAACATTTAAGATCAGGCAGGTTGTAACATTAAAGTACTGAGAGGCACTGGCACTCCCCCTAAGACATGTTCCAATTTGCCCTCTCCTCTCTCTTCCTCCTTTCCTCTCTCCATCTTCTTTTATTTTTCTTCTCTCTCGCTCCTGTTTTTTTGTAGCACAAGCTTATGAAGCTTAAGCGAGGGTTTGATGTGACACACATCGTCATGCAGCTCCACAGTGAATCAGGGTTCAGATGGGCGGCTTGAGTCGGGAGGGAAAGTTAAGAACATTCCATGCAAACCCACCTGTAGGTAATGGTAGGACGAGCTAATGTTTGCGGCCGATTTACCTGTGTCAAAGAGGCATAAATAGGTTGCGCTTCAAACATAAATTGCAAACTGAGCTACACTCACTCTCCTTTACAACAGATGAATTTTATTCTATTTGTAATTGCTGATCTTTCAGAGATTATCAGCGTCCAAAAAGAAACTGTGTGAAATAATTATTTTGGTTTTAGACATACAGAAAGCGGTGCACAGTTTTAGACAGATACAGAAAACAGGAGGAAAAATGCCTGGAATGATTCTTATACTCAGCACGGCAGGTCTGTGCACGGCATGCTGAACTTCTGTTTGCGAGAAGAATTAGCCTCGGGCTCTAGCCATTTTTCTTAACAAAGGGCTGGAAGTATAACTGATTAGTGTGTATCGAAACTACACTCTCTGAGACCAATGCCTCCACATCCAGCGGACTGACAAAATATTAATCTAAGCATACACTTGCACAAGTCTTGAATTAATATTGATTTGCATGCTGTGCTAATGCAATAATTTGATGCATTGCAGTACTTAAAAATGTCACAATGAAAAAAAAAGAGAAGGAAGTAAGTCTAATTTTATTTAGCTTTGTTCTGTTGTTTCTTTGGTTTGTTTTTTTTGTTTCGGAAGGTTTGATGTTTTCAGTATCATGTCATATAATTTCTAAGTCAAACATATCTTTGGGAAACCACATGGAGATGAATGGTCTATTCACTAGATCCATATAATACCAAACTATCTTGTTTGATGTTGCATCAGGTGGCCAGGGACAAACATTTTCTCTCAAAGACAACATTGCAAATGAGTTTTGCATTTTGCTTCAATGTTTGCTTACCTTTTTGTCACTGAAATGTGTGCATTTAAGACGAAATAGTGATCTTAACGAGGAACTGAGGCTATATTAAGGTTATATATTATATCAGTTCTGTTAAATTTGTTATAGAAGACAGATACAGTATCTGGGTAAATACAGTAAATACTACCTTGTATTTCTTGTGTTCCTCTTTCCTTCAGTGATTCTGCTTGTTAACATCAGGTGTTCATCACTAATGATCAATCATCACTTAATTAATCACTTAACTACAATTATTATTTAATTATCATTCTGGGATCTGAAATGTTCTATAACTCATTCAGTTTGAGTTCTGTTTCAGTCATTCAAGCCACTTCAAGTTTTTCAGTATTATTTGAGTGCAGTGAAATCAATTTGAGTAAATATATTGTTAGGTTTTACAGTGTGTTTTAAACAACCATTTACTGTCACTGCACTAACAAATGGTGTAGGATTAACTTCAAAACTATTTTCTCTTAGAAATTACAAAGAAATGACAAACAACACACTGAAATAAACGTTAATTAAAGTACACTGTAAAAAAAAGTTAACCTACAAAAGTAATTGTTCATGCTGATTTAAAATTTTAAAGTTTAGTCAACTTGAAATGTGACAACTTGGATATTTGAACTTAAACCTAAAATGTTAAGCTATAGCACAAACACTTTTAAGTTTTAAGTTTTTTTACAGTGTAGAAAGACTGAAATAGTATTTTATTGTAAAACATACTAAAATAATCTTTGTTTTATTTACAACTTAGAAAAAATCCTTTTACAGGGTGAATTTGTTCTTTTTTGTCTCTTCGTTATATATATATCAACCTTTGCCTTCTTGACTATCAATAAAATGGCTCAACTGCTCTCATCTAATATAGGCCCATAAAACATGGCTTGTGGCTTGTTTGGGTCAGTCAATGAAAAAAAAATGGACGAGGAGAGAGGACAGGAGGAGAAGGAAGAGAAATGATTGTAGAGCATAAGATTAAAGGGTAAGGTTGCTTCTACATTTTATGTTATTAATGTTGAAATTGCTAATTATACTCTTTAGAAGTTTTGAAGGCTGGTTGATGATGCAGCAATTTAACTCATTTAGTGCAGATAACTTTGATCAAAGCTGTAGAGCCCAGGGTCACTGTGAGAGGGTCGGAGCTTAGAGGTAAATCATGGGGCATAGAACACTTGATTTCCAGGATGACCATGCGTAAACATTTTCAAAGACTGTATTTAAATATGTCAGAATGTGGTGAGATGGTGGGAGGTCCCGTTATCCCAGCCGTCTGCATGCTAACCTCTGCAAAACACCAGATAGATGCATGAAAATATGTGGCCGAGCTTGTGATAAAGGCTTGTTTTCTGGAATATTAGAGCCTTTTGGCACATTATTAGGTATTTCAGGTATTTTAGGCATTTTAGAGCAATCAAGGGTGAAATTGCTCCTGAACGGAACAAAGATAAACCTCCGTACCTTGCGCACTGGAATTACCTTCTTTTCTGTTCATTAAGCTTCAAATATGTGGGAATGAAAATCTAGGAAATAGATCATCTGTATTTACTCTTCTGAAAACCAGAGCAGTAACAAGTTTATTTAGTTATCAAAATCAATGATGATCTTCAGCTACCAAACCTGATAGGTCATCTCACTTAGGTCATTCATCTGCAAAAATGGAAGCAGATGATCTACAAGGACCTCAGATACTATACGAGTGTATAGTAAGCTGGCAACCACATCTGCTGCATTATAGCTATAAAAAAGGGCTGGGTCGGCTGTAAAACAAGGATTTCTCCAGTCAAGCGACTTCTTTCTTCTTTTCTCCAAGAACATGGACCGCATTTGATTCACCATTTATGTCATATGCTCACTGATATCCTGTTGTGTGGGTATGATTAATATTTGGTCAATGAAAATAAAGCCTTTTGTTGTAGTTCTTGTAGAAGAGGAAGTAAACACTTGCAAAAAAACGTAATTGAACAAATGTGGTTTTGCCTCCACCAAGTAATATGTTATTGCGCTTTTACCAGTCACAATTAAAACCCGCGGTTACCATATAGGAACACCAGGCAACATATTCAAAGTTCTGAAAAAGACACAAAATCCCCAGACCTGGAGGGAGAAAACAGTTTGGGTCTCTGTCAGATCGCAACTCTCCCGCTGTGCGCCTGAAGAACGTGATGTTCTTTAAGACATGCAACAAGTGACTTAAGGAGCCCATGTGAAACAGAGCTCATGCATTATTCACTACATCTGAATACAGAGGGCGCACTTAAATAAAGTCCAGATTTTGCTGTAAGGACAGGGAGGGGAACCAAGAAACAGGAGTGGATAGACTGTGAGCTAAAGGTTTTACACGTGAGGCCGGAAGCAGAGAATCGCTCGCTGGCTTAGGTCCATTTATAGCACGAGCAACGGGGAAATATTTAACCCTGTTGATCAATATTTCAAAGAATGGCTTCCAGTGTCGTTCCCCATCTCCGCACCTGTGAGGCAGCTGTCACAGAACCTAATCTAGAGTAAAGTGGAGCAGTCACTGGGGAAAGCGCCACTTCACATCTTCCCTTTCTAAAAATGGAAGTGAATTCGCTGGCAGTGTTGCCTAAGGTCACCCCAAACATGTTGCAAATGGTGTTAAAAGCATGTACTCGCTGGCCCAGTCTCAATATTTCATAAAAACTCTGCGCAAATTATCCCTCTCGCTGCCTCAAAAACCCTGCCATGCTGATGTGGCCTATTGAAATAATCATAAGGATCAAACTGTGATGTTAGCACAGATCAAGTATTTGTAAAGAAGCTGACATAATGAGGTATAAAAGCCTCTGGGGAAGAGGTGCATGCGGCGCAGATGTATGCATTAAATTATAGTGTGGAGTTTCCTTTCATAGGAATTTAATTCAATTATAGCTGGAGTGACTATATTGGCCTAGAATGGCTCAGAAATGGGCCCGTAAGTTATTGACTTATATTCAAAATAAAAAGAGGCACCAAGAGATGGAAAATCAAAATAAACTTAAAAAAAAAGATATTATTGAGCCTTTTGACTCTTTATTGGACTGACATGTGGAGTGAGCAATGTAAAAAACCTGGAGTGAAGCTGGAGTGGACTTAATACAACGTGGGGGAGGGAGTTTCTGAAAACATAACTTCATGGAAAAATGAGCAGCTATCTTAGAATTCGAGAAGCAATGCGGATTACGTAGATGCTCAAGCAGAAGTGGAAGGGGGTACATGGAACAAAGCACAACTCTAGTCTTCGGGGTGCATTGAAGTGAGATATTGCAATGTAATCTTGATGTAAATGTCAGGACTTAAGACGATTAAGGCTGCTGGTGTGTGTGAGTTCTCTTCTGATCATGCCATTGAGGCTCAATCGGTGCTGACTGTGGCTTATCTTAGAGCTCATCCACCAAACCTGAACTCTTCTAATCACCTTCAACTGGATCAAGTTCTTCTCGCCACCTAAAGACACTGCCAGCTCTGACTTTTCTTCGCACATAATTACAGTTATTATTATTATTATTGGTGTATTTTATGTTTTACCTAAAGTCTAGATATTCCATTTGTCTTAGAGGTTTCCTGCACCAAAAACATTAGGCAGCTGCTATTTGCAATAAGCGTAAGAAGCAATAGATGCTATTTAAAAATAGTGAAAACTCGACCATAGTGTATTTTAGTATATTATAAAACATAAAACAGTGTGCATAATAAAATCATATTCAGTGTATTTGATTATATTTATTAAAATCATAAATGGATGATGCTTTATTGGGACATTATTTGTACTTGACATTTCCTCCCCTACACATACTCTTAGCCCTGCCCATTAAACAACTTATTCCCACTATTTCCACTTTTTTCATATTTTCTCTGAGCTGATATGTGATAGGAAAAGGTAGAAGAATGAGTTCGGTAAAAGGCAGATTCGAACTTGGGTCGGTCGATATCAAAAGCTGATACCACTCGCCTTACTCTCCACACCACTGATTGTATTGTAAGTGGGATTTGTTTTGTAATTTGATCTGGGTTAATCAGATAATAGTGGATGGAGTTAGTGTAAATAGCCTCTGCCAACAATTCGGACTATTTGCACTTGGTGTGATTATACACTCTGAATATGTATATATCATATTTTAGTTTTACAGGCAAAACAGTTTGGCATAATCTTTTGATATTTATTTCCTTGAGAAAATGAAGCATTTTTTTTTATTATTGTTTTGTTATGTTTTGTTCATATAACAGAAAAATATATTACGTAAAGCCTCTTTGACTGTGTCATGGTCAGAAGTTTTCTCAAAAATATGAAATGTTACCTTTTTATGACAAAGTTTTATTTGATATTTTCAAATATTACTTTATAATGACAAGAAAACGTAATGATATTCATGATTTTAAAAAAGTGTAAGAAAAAAAACTTGATGGTTACACAATATGAGTAAATTTCTAACAACTTGGCACATGCTTTTTAAATTCTTTTGAAAGATGTCTTTTGAAAGATTTTTTTTTTCTTATTCTCATAGTTAATTTTCACTGACCGTGATAACAAATGTGGGTGGCCATTTAAAGCATGTGTTCAATGTTCTGACGTCATAACCATGACAATTTCTGAGCGATCCCTTTTCAGCTTTGTTTGATGGAATGTCATCAACTATTGCACTCTTATTTCCTGTCTACGTAAAAAACAGTTGATGAATAAATTGGAATAAATCAATGTAAATGAAAATATTTAATAATTACAAGATAATAAGCATTTTCACTTAAGATTCAGAGTGGTGGATGAAAAGGCAAACTGTTGTCAAAATATAATTATCCATAGTTTGTTCTTCTTCGTGTTTGCATCATGACCTTTCTAGTGTGGAGAATTCCCTGCTTTCTGTCTTGCTGTCTCGCAGTGTGTCATGCTCTAATCCTTGTGAGGCCTATTGCAAATCAAAGGACCTTCTCTGTGATTGCACCAATTATTCATATTTTTTTTTTGCCTTTGTTTGTGGTTTCAGTGTTTTGCAGATTTCCAAAATCTTTATGGATGCAATCAGACAGCTGGGGAATCTTTACTGGCACTCTGCGACACTGAGATCAGTTGAGAAATGAAAGAACATACTGATGACAAATATCAAATATTGTTGAGAACTGAATGAGCGTATAATAGACCAAAACTGGATAGTGGCGGGGTGGGTGTGCTATACAATAAGGACAAATCTTAAACAAGCTCAATCCTGCCTGTTCATTTTGAATGTTCAGAAAATCACACGCATCACATAACCACAGAATTTCAGGGGGCAGCTGTTGCATGCAGAGTCTGACGTTCAAACAAAGGTCGTTACCAAACATTATTACAATGCATGATAGCAAAAAAATAAAATAATAATAATTTGATTGATAGCACTGATAAAAGAGGAATGTGGTTTATCTCCTCTGCATTAATACGTCAATATTTATAATAGACAAAGCAATAATCACGTTGACAACCTAAAGGGACAATAACATAAGAGTGACAGTGATAAATAAAAATCTAGTTTAAAACACAGAAACGCACTCTTTTTATTCATGTTATAGTCTCAGATTGTTTTAAAGGTCATGTGGTGCAACGTTTGTGGGTAACACTTTGCATTGTATAATGCATTATAAAGGTATTCGTAATGTTTGTTATAATAAATTATATCTTTACATAAATAATTGTAAAATGCATTATAATATTTGCAGATTCATTGTTACATCTGAAATTGGTTGTTTGTCATGTGGTTTAATGACACCATACAATGCATTATAAGGTGCATTAAAATTCACACACACACACACACACACACACACACACACACACACACACACACACACACACACACACACACACACACACACACACACACACACACAAACTCAAACTCAAACTCACACAAACACATATTCCAATGATGATTTTATGCTTAAGAAATATTTCTTATTAGCAATGTTTTTGTGGAAATAATGGTAATAGTCTATTAGTAATAATATTATAGACAGACTACTTAACTATTATCTTAATTATGATATCAGGACAGATGTACCACCCTTAGATCTTTAAAGAGCTGGATATTGGCATCCAAGCTTCAAAGCTCATATGTTACAAAGCTTATTTATTGTCATATTTCTTTTTAAATTCCCCAGCTGAAGGACTGATGAACTGCAGGTTAACCACCACCCAGGGCCTATTAGCACTGCACGTTCCTCTATGTGCACATATCTTTTCATGCTGAATTCCTCGTGTATCTGCAAAGCAATGCCTGCTCAAACATTCATGTGTGGTCTCTGAGCATGCAGGGAGGTCAAAGTTCACCTGTGTTTGCAAACAGATAATTAAATGAGCCTTCGACTCTCAAGATCATAATTCCTTTAGCATGGTCAAACAACCATGGCCAAATGGTGTGGTTTCAATACACATGGTATGGTCTCTGCCTCTCGCATGTCATGCTTTTGATTCAGCTAAGAAAATAATAATGACTTATCTCTGGCTGCAATAAAAACTGTGTCATTCTGAGCTTTGCGTGGTGTGTACAGGCTCTCTGTCTGTTCTGTCCTGTGCCTGTAGAGACTGGCCCATCACATCAGCTTGACGTGATCCACCCTTGGGGAAAAACGCAGAACATTTATTTCACATCAGGCATTGGCACTGAGGTGCTTGTTTTCCATCGGCTGCTTTCCCCAGCTGGCCTCTTTTTTCCTCAATGTTTTCAATTTTTCAAACTTCTGTACATGTCCCTGAGTGTCAACTTCCTGAACACACTGATCGACACCAAAGAAAACAACGCTTTACTGACTGATATATAACACACAATATATGCAAATGAGCTTTCTTTGAAGTCACATATGAAGATGTGTGCCAAGAACCGGACTCTCAATGCAAATATACAGTAAATACAGTACCATAAATCATGTTTTCTTTTATTATCATAATCTAAGTTCAAGCTGAAGCTCAAAAATAAAATACCAGTGTGAAGAATTTTGTTTTGCCTGTAACATATCAATGCAACAGTGTTTATTTTGGCTAATACTTGTGCATATTTTTTGTAAACAAAATAAATTGTGCACGTAGTCAAATGACATCGATATTAAAAGGCAGGGATCAAACTGACGTCATTAGTGTTCTTATGTTGTCATCCAATGTGAACAAAATGCAGATGCTTATTGAAATCAACAGCTTATTCTCATAAAGTCTCTGTTCCTGCAGAACTGTTTATGTTTAGCCTTCATGTTCTGTTTGAAGGTCTGAGAGCCTATATAGATAGATGGATGGATGGATGGAAGGGTGAATGCATGAGTGGAAGGCTGGGTGGATGGATGGATGGGTGGATGGATGGATGGATGGATGGATGGATGGATGGATGGGTGGATGGATGGATGGATGGATGGGTGGATGGATGGGAGAATGGATGGGTGGGTGGATGGGTGGATGGATGGATGAGCGGACAGAAGGGTGAATGGATGGGTGGAAGGGTGGGTGGATGGGTGGAAGGGTGGATGGATGGATGGATGGATGGATGGGTGGATGGAAGGGTGAATGGATAGGTTGAAGGGTGGGTGGAAGGGTGGATGGATGGATGGATGGATGGATGGATGGATGGATGGATGGATAGATGGATGGATGGATGGATGGGTGGATAGATAGGTGATTACTCTTGATTTTTCTGTAATTGAATCACTACTTCTGATGTTTATTTGCATTAAATACTGTATAGACTATAGAATAATTCTATATACAATAGTAGATTTTACATAACCAGACGTCTAATTTAAAATGTATGTTTTTAATGTGAATACTTTGGTCAGTTGAAGAATAATCTGAATATGAAAGCACTTTCATATATCCTTGTATTGTTCAACTGGTCGAGGTTGATATGGGATTTAGAAAGTAATTAATAATAAGTAACACAATACTTTTGAGAGAGAGAGAGTAATTATTAAGGTAATTACACTGTTAAAGATGCTAGTAATTCATTACTTTTCTTTAGAGTAACCTACCCAACACTGATGACAATTAATGATTAAAAGGGTTACTTGCCTAATTTATGCTGCTACATGTTTATATAAAGGCAGAGATGATCAGTTTTGCTACTCTATAAATGGTTGTCGACTGACTGAAGCCCTGAGGGCGTCTCTCTGCAGGTTGAAACAACGTGCGTGTCCTCACTATTCATGCAATGGAAAAATAGTTTACTTTTGCCAGAGAACAGAAAATAAAATTCTCCTGCTTTCCAAAAATTAAAAGATAAATGCATGATACAAAATATTGGTCTGTATGATGACCAACACATCAGTCCTGTGTAATGTGTGCTTTTCTTCCTTCCTGCTGCACATGCAAAACAGGTCAAATGCGAAAGCAGGAATGCAGGAATGTCAACATCACTCGTCATCCTCTTCTATAATTAAGTTCTTTATTGTTTTACAAATATTAAGTTATCCACAAAATAAAATAACTTATATATTCAAACTTAAAAAATTATACCATTTAAAATTATACCATTTACAATAAAAAAATGCATATTATCGCGTTCACCCTGCACAGTATTTCATGTCAGTCATTTTTCCAGGATAATTGGTCTAAATGTGCAAACAATCAAATTGAATTAAACATTAACCAGAACGTAGTTAACTGAAAACTCAATATTCAACTGACTCAATATTCTTTTACAAATGCATTATTTGATGTTTTTGGCATATATTTTAACATGAGAAAAATCACACAAATAAATAAATACAACAACAAAGCAAAACAGAAGAACAGAACACAATTAGAAGATTAAAATAAACACAACAGGAATGATTCTTCTTTCATTTTGGGACAAATTCTAAAATTACTAAATGAAAAATTGGTTTGAGTTCCCTTTGAAATGTATTGCGCAATTATGAGTAGTTATGATTTTTTTTTCAGATACCAAGATTTTAACCAAGAAAGATGGTTTAGATGGGCAAAGGTGTTCAAAAGCTTATTCTATGTGTAGTTTTTATTGATCAAAGTGATGGTTTTTGCAGAAACTTCATGATTCAATTAAAAGAAAAACCTGAAACTTAGAAGTTTCTTACACTTGCCATGAACAGTTATTTTCATAAAATATCACTAGATATTTTACTACTTTATGTAAGACAATGTAAAGATGCTAATACAACTCATGTCTGAACAGTTGTGTTACCAAAGAATGAGTTGGCAGAAATTGATATATATATATATATATCATAATGTTTGGTGAGTTCAGGGGGGCTATAGCTACCACATCATGGGTGTGGTGATCAGGATGTGATTATAGATTTGTCTAAATATCTACTGACTGACATTAAAAGCTCTGGTGAATATGTTTCTGTTACAGTGAACAGAGGCACAGCCAATAGCTTTCAGGGAAACGTCATACACACGAGCATCCGTAGAGGTCCAGCTTCTTTCATACATTTAGACTCCTCCTTTTTATGATGTCTTTTTCATGCGTTTGTCCATATCCATGTAGAGTTGTCCTTTCTCTGGTCTCCAGGACTGATCCACAGCTTGCACATGAGTGCAATCCATTCATCTGACTGTGCTTAAAACTGTCCCTTTAAGGGCCCAAGCCTTTGAAGACCAGCCTACACTTTTACCAGCATTAAAGTGGCTATGTACAATCACTGGAAGACATGCTGGCCTTTTTGAATTGATATTAACTGGTATATGATACCGTTTTTATACTCAGAGTTTATTTGCTAAACTCTTCTGACAAATGGCTCTGTGCAAAGGTATATGAAACATCATGGATGTACTAATATACATATATATATATATATATATATATATATATATATACATACACACACACACACTCCTTGGCAAAAAAAAAAGACAAGCCCAAAATGGCTAAACATTAAGTTTTATAATTGTCTCAACCACAAATTATTGGTCAGGGAATTAGCTAAATTTAAGTAAATGCACTACTTAAAAAGCCATTTCATGTGTCTGAAAAACATCAAAGGCAAAATGAAGTTTTTTGGCAGAATCTGGAAGGTGTGTGTGTGTGTGAAGTGATGAATCACAATGAAACACGAGTTGCATGGTGATGCTCCAGAGCGGTGTCTTCTAACATCTGGTGATAAATATAATAATAAATGCATCTCTACCACAGTGAAGTATGGAAGAAGATGTCATTGTGTGGGGAGCCTTTTTAGCTGCAGGGATTGATGAGCTACTTCACAGTTAAAAGTCATTTAATGCTGTGGAGGACAGGAAAATATTGCAGAATGGCATATTTCCCACAAATGAAAAGTTGTTAGAGGAATGATCAGATGTTATGTTTCAACAAGACAATGCTCTTGCCCAAACTGCAAAGAAGTGGCTTGAGAACACATCCAACAGGCTCATGTTTTTTGAGTCCAGATTTGAACTCTATAGTGAATATTTGGTCTCACATTTAACTCAAATGAGTTGGGAGACATTTTCCAGCTACTCATGAACTGTTTGAAGCCATTAACATTGAATGGAACAACGCTGACTCTTCTCCCTGTAAAAAAGCAGTCTGCAAGTTGGGGAAGGCTATGCTGTGCTAAGTTACTTTATCTACAGTATTTGTGCAATTCTTGCTGAAATGATGTGATAATTTCCTGACCAGTGATTTGTGATTAAAATAAGACCATTAAAAGACCACTAAAATACCACTTTTTGCTAAGGAGTGTGTATATATATATATATATATATATATATATATATATATATATATATATATATATATATATATATATATATATATATATATATTTCTCTTCTTTAAGTACCGGAATCCCATGCTGCTGCTTGGTGCTATATTACAGGACTACGCGCCACTGATTTCTTTAACAACCAAACTAAAACGAACACAACGCCGTGTCGATGAGTGCTCTGTTGGCAATATACTCCGCAATATATTCATATTCGTAATTTATTTAAATTAAAAATACTTTCTGAAATTATATGCAGTGCAAGTCCAAAAAATCTGTCTAAAATCTTGTGCTTGGACCCATGCAGTGTGCAAACATGTGCACACTTCTCTAGCACTGAATTTATCTCAGTCCGCTTTTTGTGCTTTCCATTGGAATCATGGAAATGGCAGTCCATTGCAAAAGGGAGGGATTTCTTAGTCTTTCCCTATGTTTAATGTCTGTTTTTGTACATTTAGTAGAAGATCGCTCATTTCATTTGCAGACGCTGACCCACTCTGTTATCCTGCACTCCTCGCACACCACGTAACAGCACCAGTGGAACTTGCAATTGCAGCGTTCGCTGCGAGTCTGCTGTAAGATGTTGTGTCCCCGTCCACAGCACAGGCTCTCACAGTTGTCCATGCCCTGGCTGGTCTTGTTACAGATCCGGCCCTGCGTCCCAGCAGAGTCCGAGCCGAGGTCCCTCTCGCAGAAATCCGGTGACTTCTCAAAGTAGACCAGATCGTTCACGTTGGCTCTTCGCCGGTGGGTGGGGTGGGCGTGCTCCACCTGTCCTGTGTTTCTGTTGTGGGCTTTGATTAGCGTGGCGATATTGAAGCGTTCTTTCAGCAGCGAGCCCACCGTTCTGAACTCTGGAGTCACTTGCCAACAGGTCTTCAGCTGACAGCTTCCTGATGTACCGTGGCATTTGCATTTCCTCCTCATGTGGTCCACCACAACCTGCACACAAGCAAAACAGACGAGGAAGAGTTAATATCTGGAAACCACAGCACATCTGGACCATAGCTGACAATCTAGACCTGGCAATGCTAAGAGTAAAGCTGCAATATAAGTGAAAAATTATTAGATGAATCACTGATTTGTGGTCAATTACATAAGATTAAGGACTTTTTTATTGCAAAAAGTTAAAAGTATTTTTATATTTATTTAGATTTTCATAACAGGGAACAGTTGATAATGGACAATATTTAAAAAATATATATATATATAATAAAGGATTATGCAAAAAATATGCTTAAAAAGGTTTAAGATTTATTATAAACTCAGGAAAGTTTTACCAGCCTGATGTTTTTGATTTTATCCTACTCCAAAAAATATCTAAATACATTTTAATTAAAAAATTAAAAACATTACCTGTTTACACCTGGTATTACGATGTGTTTTGGTTGATCGGATCCCAAGTGGAAGAGGGAGACAAATACCCGTTTACACCTGGTGTTTTAATCCATCTTTCTTTGTCCACTTTCAACCACTTCTGCCCTGATTTCTTCGAGAGGAGGGTCTATGGGCAGTTAATGTATTTTTTTTTTGTTTATGTGCTGTTCAAACTAATGTGATTTTGACTATCTCTAGAAGTGGTTAAAAGTGGACAAGCTCAAAATGTTTTAGACCCCGTTTAGACCTGTATTTAGCATCGTCCACTTGTGATCCGATCGACCAAAACACATCTTATTACCAGGAGTAAACAGGGCCATATAGAAGAGGTGTATTCAAGTCATTGTACAGTATGTAAGAGTTGTATTTTTATGCATTTTTGAGCAAAAACTTATGTTATTAACAGATTTATTCAGTCTAGTATATCTAATGAACATTTCTGTGTGGTAGTGAGTTCCACTACATGACATGTCAGAGACTTGTTAGAGATGAGGATGCCATATTCACAAGTTCAGACCTCCCATTCTCTCAACAATGCACTCGTCTGTCATCCCTGGCTATAAACTTTTAGATCCAATTACCAAGAGGAAGAGGGGCCACCCTCACTACTGACAGATGCCCCAGCATCCACCCATATCAACAACACAAGCACAAACATTAAGGCTTAGCAATCCCACATTTCACACTGTCTCAGGCTTCCTATAGCGCTCAGCACGGGACAAAACACAGTTTGAACATCTTTATAGATAAGTCGAGTTTTGTCTGTCAAAACTCAACGGATTAAGTTTCACTGTACAAGATGAAGCTGTGCTATTTCATGTCACTCAGCCATGGGTTGTGTTTTTTCTTCTGTCTTTCCCCTCCTATGAAGTGGCGTATATATATTTTTTTTTTCTTTTTTTTTTTCTTTCAGTTTTTGAGATAACTCAAAACATCTTTACAATCCTCCATGGCCCCAGTCTGCTAAAACTGATTTTTTTTTAAAGACAACTGTTGCCGTTCACCTCAAGTGGCAGGTTGGTTTCAGCAGTTGTCAAAAGCAGACATCTCCCATCCCTGAAGATTGTGAATTCTCCAGGCTATGCGGTTTGCATGCCGGTGGTTTCTATTTCAAGTTCTTAGCCACCATAGGTGTGCATGCAAATGCAGCAGGTCGGTTTTATATGAATGGGCACACACAGTGGAGAGACAGATATGAAACAGATATAACCTTATTGAGGCCAAAGATAACAACCATCAATCCAACAATACACCCACATTGGCAAAGCAGGCAGGCCTACTACAAAACCGATTTCGCACAACATAGACACAAAAAATTCAGGCTGATCTCTAGAGGTAAACATCTCAGTGGAACTCAAATGAACCCTTATGGGTAAACAAGGATTGACCCTTTCCGGCACCAGTATTTCCATGGTCGGGATCGTTTCGAGAGCCTTCAGCCTTCCAAAAGGAAGCCAAATCAGTCCCCTGAGGGCCGATGCAATGCGGGTACAGACAAATAAAGATATTCAAATCCTTTTGCTTTGAGTGCCGAGGACCTGACGGAAATTTAAATGTCTCACCTCCAGCAGTTTAGTAAGTGGACCTGCCTGCTCTTGCCATGTGCGGCCCATGATGAGGGAGCTACAGGGAAGAGATGGAAGATCGCAGATTCTGATTGCTCTTCTTCCCCCTCGGCCTGGGCTAGGCACCTAAGGGCAGGAGTGGCGTAGCAGTGGAGGAAGCGAGGATGAGACAGGAAGTGCTCTTGGAAGCTGCCGCCCTGCTTAAGTGACAACAGGATAATCTATCGGGTGTGTGGAGAGGTGGAGCGTCTGACTGAAGCCTGGCAGGCTGTCTAGCCCAAGGAGCTACCGATGAAGAGTAGCTCATTCCTCTGTCTGCCATGAACAGATAAACATCCTTAAAGCGAAGCCTGTCAAGACTCTGCGTTGCCCTGCTGGCACAGAATGAGACTCGTGAAACAATGGGCTTTACTAGCAGATTTGTTTTATTCAGTGTATTCTACAATTTATATAGGGATACAGCACTATATCAGCCAAGGAACATACATTTACAGTGCAACCGCATGCAATCGCGGGATGTTTTGGAAATCTAAAGAGTGTCAGCACCTAACAAACCTAAAGGCATATTTCATCCTTGAAAAAAGCTAATCTTTCGGTCTGACATGTCTTTGGCAAGAGCAGAAGTGCAGTGGAAGAAGTGTTGCAGTTATTCATCAGCATTTGTACAGCAACATGTGCTGCTCCAAAAGCTACAGTAACACAGCAGAAGCCACTATAAATGGCTCTGCAAGCAAAACATATTAGGGCCTATAAATTTGCACATTTTCTTTTCCGACATGCTGTGGATGTTTTGAAGGGTGTGCTGTAATTCATTGGTGCAGAGCAAATTGAGAGCCACATCTGGGCCACTTTAATTGAAAAAAAAGTGAGACAGGCTCGCCCATAAACTGGCACCAGACTGAGATCAAGTAAAACACATTGGTAGCACATTTGGACCACAGGCAGTATACAGAAAAACAGTTGTAAATGTACAACCCCTCAAGTCAGACGCTGTCCCCTTCACACTAAACCAACAACATAAAACTAATATAAAAAATATAAAAAAATCAAATATTGATAATAACTGAAGTCCTTCAAGAATACTATTAAAAACAACTGAAAAGGATTTGCAACACATCTAGCTTTCCGGATGGGCCATATTTCTGAGTGGGACTATTTTATCCATCTGGATTTCATTGGAATGATTTTATGCTGATATACAGCTATGCTATTATTGGTTAAAATTACTTTTATATGCCATGCGGTTTCTGCCAAGAAATCATATGACGAGTAGAGAAAGTTATTTGATTTTTATTAAAGAAAAATTAATTATTTTGAACAAAACTAATTTTCAATTACAATATAACTTTCTATTACAGAGTACCCATTGACTATTGAACAGACCCCCATAAAGCGTGCAGAGGGTTTAGAGGGGGGTAATTGAGAATGATTGGGAGAAAGTCATGTGAGAGGAAGCAATGCCTCCATTGTGATGGCTAATGATAAATAAGCTTGGTAAAATTAAAGATACTTTGTGTCCAGTGGAATAAATGTAAAAATGCTTAAAATGCTGTAATGTAAAAAGAAAAAATTTTTTTTTTTCTGTGTTATGTAATTTTTATTAAACCAGGAAAATGTGTAATGGATTTTTTTTGTAAAAAAAAATAAAAAAATAGAAAAAATTTAAATGACTCATTTCTGTATGCCACTGATAAAAATGCATTAGTACAATCCAGAATTGCCATGTGGAAACATGCCTGTCTTCCTTTCTAATAAAGAGTTTCCACATGGCATTGTTCATATTCCTTCAATTTATTGTAAAACTATTCCAGATAAAGTTGATCTGTGAACAAAAACATCTATCTAACGTATAAAATATTTAGAAATCCAGATGTAGAAGAAATGTACAGAGAACAGCACAGTTTGTGGAGCACTGCAACAAGCACCCCATGTATGGGTGACCACAGGAAAATCTGTAGAGAAAATGAAACAAATGAAACTGCATTATTGATTTCTTTAAATGAAATGTAATTTCTTGTAAATGTTTTCTGAATAGTGAGAATGTGAAGGAAAATCAGATGTTGACATTAAATTGTAAATTGGGTCAGCTTTCATTTCATGATGTCTTTAACACTAGTACACAACAACAACATTGATGGCTAAAATATTTGCATGCCAGTCCAAAAAGTATCACCACAGACTTTGCTGTTCAGGGCACTGCAGTCACAGTAAGACACTGTTAGGTATAAGCTGGAGAGTCCACTAAAGGTCTAGGACAAAATGATGACAGGGTGCCTGACAACATGATCCTCCATCTAATGGCGCTTGATGAATTGCTGAATTAGAATTGCTCGGTTCCTTTGATGTTTTAGAGGAGGCGTTCCACCAAAAACCTCAATGTCCCGACACACATCTTCATTAAAGTTTCGGATAGATACGTGACCAGACTGTGATGTATTTCATCAATTAAACGTGTTTACATTTAAATCATGTGTGGTGTATATAGCAAAGAAATGTAGAGGAAATGTCACTAATACTTCTAGGTCAAAACATTGTTCCTATAAACTGTGTTCCTTTACCGACTCCTGCCCTTTGCTTGCCTTGCTCTAAAAGTAGAAACGTTGCCTGGCTTTCCAACCGGTCTTCATTGAGTGGAAGGAGCTCCAATGAAAACATGCAAAAAATAATTTACAACCCCACTAGACGTTGCCATGTAATCGGCTACTGCTGCAAACATAAAAACATGCCCTGTTCTTTTTGCCCCGCAGGTCCATACGATGTTGCCAGAAGTGGTGAATGGCAAATACTAAAACAATACAATTAAATTGATTCTCTTCATGCAGTTCCTCTCTCTCTCTCTCTCTCTCTCTCTCTCTCTCTCTCTCTCTCTCTCTCTCTCTCTCTCTCTCTCTCTCTCTCTCTCTCTCTCTCTCTCTCTCTCTCTCTCTCTCTCTCTCTCTCTCTTTGTTGCCCTGGCCAGTGACAGACTGTTTAAAAGTTGTATTTGGGGAAGGAAGGGCGAATGTCTTTCTACTTCCCGCTGTGTTTGATGTCTAAAATCTTTTGCTAGCTTTAAACATCTGTTTCCAAATAGCCAGCAGCCACTAATTAGAGCTTTTAACAAGACTGAACGTCGTGAGAACCAGAGGGTGGGCATGAGGCGACATGTACATCCCAGTAAAGTCACTACATTCCTCGACAAGCGACTACCTTTCTCTGGGAGGGAGGTGGAGAGGTGAGCGAACGTTGGGTCGTTTTAACAGAATAAAACAGCTCTGTGATACAGAGCATGTCCCCACCTACCCGGGACCCCTACGTCACATCACCCATCTGCCAAAATTATGGATTTCAATTGCCAAAGACAATGGGCTAAGCAAAAAAAAAAAATGTCATGAATTATAAATTTTGAGATCACATATCAAGAAGTTTAGTTTAATTAAAGTTGGAAGATGAAGGATTTCTGATTTATCTTTCTCATCTTGCTGACACTGACTCGAGAAAACCTGCCAACAGTAACATATTTCGGTAGCAGCAAATTTTCTTTTCTTTTTTTAAATGACAATCAGATTTGGATGCCAAACAGGCTTACTGGCAGAAGCAGAAGAAATATTCCTAAACAATGGCGTCTCTCTGTACATCACACCCTCCCTGGCAGCTTGATCAAACACCACACCTCCTAATTGAGCTTCTCAGACAGAAATCCTGAACTTCCAGCATCCTTTATAGATCATCCAATGTAAATAACAATTAATCAGTTTAGAAACTGATAACAATATAGATCCTTTGAAGTGTCGTCTCTTGATCTCTTGAGACCTCTTCAAATGGGTGGCTTTTGCCAGTGAGGTCTACAATGATCATGATAATTACAACAATAAATCATGAAACTGTGACAGAATTCATCAATAACTAACACTCTAGAAATATACCAAATTAACAGTCTCTAGAACAATGTGTCAAATTGTATAGAGCGAGACACAAAATTGTACATGCGAATTATCAGAAGTATTTTAGACTTGTGGCAAAGGCAACTAAAAATCAAGGTTCTTTTTTTTGCCATTTATGGTTCCATGAGTAAACTAAACATTCATTATTTTTTCTTGGGAAAAAGATTCTTTTAATTTATTTTGTTCTTTACTGTTCTTCACACTAAGACAAAAATGGTTATTTTTAAAACAGTTTACTGAAAGGTACTTTGGCGAAGCTACAATTGTTCTTCTTTATGGCATCTTTGCAAAAAACCCAGTTTGGAACCTTTATTTTTAATAGTGTATTGGTTACTTTATTTAGGACTGACCAAGTATGTTTTGTCTAAATAATCAAGGGAACCAGAAAACTGATGGAACGATACAGAGACAAATTGGAGAAGAGGAAGCAGCAAACAATGAACAATCTGCAACTCTGTCTGTGTGAACCTGCCAGTGATGGCCCATTGGAGCTTATCATGGTCATTTACACTTCAGTTCTGTACCGTCCTGATAAAGAGTGATAACAGATTAATCCATGGTGATATCTTGCCTCCCACAACTAGAACGCACAGCTGATGATCTGCTGTTTATTGCAATACCAAAATAAGTTGGATAATATTGGAGTAACAAGCAATAGTGAAACAAACTCTTAAAGTCCCTCTGTAGTCAATCGTTTTATCCCTTAAAACTCCTCTTTGATCACCCAAATGACATTCTTGCGAAAAAAAAATCTCTTCATGCCTTAAAATAGCTTGAATGTAACTACACCCTTCCTTCATTTAGTATACATTGATGCATTAAAATGCTAATTAGCCCCGCCTCCAATCACACCACCAGCTCAGAGATCCACTCGGCCACTTACTGAAGTAAGCGCTGCACAATGGTATCGCCCTTTACAACGTTGGACACATAATGATGTTGTATTAACAAAGTTTGGGAGGAACACGTTCCTTTATACAGTACATATATATATATATATATGTATGTATATGTATAGAGTCGACCCACCAATTTTCCTCGACAGTTTTCAGCATCCGTCCACCACCCCGTCTCCACCAGAAATACGGGGGGAGTACTCTGGGTTTGGGCCAAATTCCGAGCTCAGAGCCCAACCCTCGGACAGCACGCCAAATACGCATACTACTTTACTCTGATTACTCGTGAAACAGTTATTAATATGTTTAGCCTTTTGCTTGATTATGTTATCAAACAGCTAATAATGCGTGTTACACAAGCCATGTTCCCATTCACCATATCAGAGTCAGGCAGCTGCCTTCTAACAATAGTCAGAAACGCTTTGATAAGTGGAGAAAGGTTGATCATATAGTTGATCATAACATCGTAATATACATCATACACCTGCTATATTGCCACATATATATATTGCTATATATCTACCCGATTTTTCATATCAACAGAAAAATATAGGCTACAGAGATATAACCTGGCATCTCTCGAGACTCCCCTGCCAGTTCACTGTTAATGGCATGCTAAAGACCGCCTGCACGTTGACGTGGTCTGTTATAAGGTAGTTTGTGATGTCAGAAACACAAGTGATTTCAAACCACATTTTTGAGACTGTCTTTAAATCCCTGCAGTTTTAAAGAGAAAATACTCAGCAATGGTGTTGACTTATGAGTTTCCCATGGTTTGTCAAAAAGCATTTCCCCTAGGGTCATTTTCCTGGTTGCATTCAGCATAGGAACTCTGAAGTGACGTAAGCCAGCGGACAGCAATGTAATTTAAGTGTGACATTCAACAATGTCAACTGGAGGATGGAGGATGCCGTGATCAGAGCTGTGTTTTTGTTGTGTGCCGTGTGTTTCGTGATAATGGAGATGTAATGTAGACATATAAGTTATGCAATTGAAAAGTGGGGGTAAGAGACTAAATCTCTTACAACAACTTCCAGTACAACATATCATTGAAGCTGAGAAAAGAACACAACTCCATGGACAAAGGCACCAGGTAAAAGCTGTTAACATTAGCTTTCTATATATTTATGTCTTATAATTTTTTCCCCATGTTTGTGAAGTTAATTTGTGGAGTAAGTATATGTGAACTGTGTGTTTACACTGCTTTTTAAAAATGGCAGGCACCAGTGTTTTGTATGGCATGTGTTCGGCCAATCAATGTATGTCACGTTTCAGTGTGTTTAGTTCTGTTTTGTGTTCTGGTTTACCCCTGTCTTAGTGTTTTTGGTTCAGTCCTGTGTTCCAGTTTTCCCGCTCCTCGTTTGTGTTCAGTTTATTCACCTGTGTTGAGTTGATTTGCCCCACCTGTGCCTTGTTTACCTATTCTGTTCTCTGTGTATTTTAACCCTGTGTTCTCCTTCATTCCGGGTCGGTTCTAGTTTGTGTATGGTGTGTAAAAGTTATCCTGTGTTAATGAGTGTTATATTAAATCCTGTTCATTTCTATTCTTCGGCTTCCTTGTGCTTCCAACCACCACACGTACCGGTAACAATGTACACTTACTCAAGTCACTGGTAGATCCTATTGTGCAGGTTTAGACCCAACTCTGAAGTAGCTAATTTAGTAACCCAAAAGGCATTCCTATAACTAAAATCATTCCCAGATCCTGCAATGTGAACATGCCAAAAAGCCCCCACTTCCGCCAAAAAGTTATAGGAATATGAAACGCCCCTTATAAGAGTAGAAAAAAGGCACTTATAAGTGTAGCAGTACAAACACTTCTAATCCAAAAGCAGGACCTCAGAGTTTTTTTAATAGTAAAGTTGAAAATACTTTTAATCAAAGTCTAATTATTAAATACTGACTAAAATGACAGGTGTTCTGAAGCAAGGCAAGTAATGTCAAACCAAAATGGCCTCAACCACTTAATCAGCCAACAAGGGGCCTGCAAGAGTAATGTGACTGTAGGCCATCACACCAAGCATGCAATATTTCAGTCAATAAATTGTATTTTGATGATCAATTAATAACTAATATTTTAGCCAGCCAAAAACATGTAGTTGACTCACATGTGCACGCTCAAGTCAAATCTGAAATTTACCAGTGATTCGCTTGTTGTTAGACCAAGCTATTTTGCAAAATGGAGTAACTCATGTGATTTGAATTTATAATAATTAGAGGTATTTACAAAATAATCAGTAAAATGTAAGTGCATAACCAGATGTTATGGGAATACACATTTAGAGCACAAGCATAAGCGAACTGTCAACGCACCTGACACGCCACATTCAATTATACATTTATGAGCTTCTTTGAGGAAATTATATCAATGCAACAATAAAACTACTAACAGAGGTGGTGGAAGAACTGCATAACCCAAGCTGTCCACACAGCACCTGTGCACTTTTTCCACCAGATCTGTTAATTGTTGCACTGTTGTAGTGATAACCCTTTGAAAACATGTAGCCGTTTTCAAATGGTTATTAACTCTTTCTCCAACACTAACAACATTTTCAGTCATTTATTACAACACAATGCTTCCCCGCCATTGACCGAATTTTCCGGCAATCCATGTTTTCACTGTGGTAGGGGGCACGCATCTTCTGAAAGAGTACATCATCTCCTAATCACAACAAAGATGAAGAAGAAGCAGAAACTAGAGATAGCATTGCTTATGCACATGTACAAATTACCGAATGAAATGTTGACGGTTGGGGGGCTGGGGGTTTGTCTACAATAAATGGCCCTGGGCCATGTTTAATGAACAATTGGCCAACAACTGCTTGAGTGATAAAAAAAACAACAACAACAACAAAAAAAAAACATTTGAGATGCATGACTTGGACCGAGAGTGAAGGGAAAGCAGTTAACAAGTGTCCTGAGAACATCCTTCAAGATGGAAAGACATCTCGGGATGCTCCTCATAAAGTTGGTAGGGCAAATACAGTGTGTAAAGCTGTCATCAAAG
Organism: Meda fulgida; assembly: GCA_030578275.1. Classification (NCBI taxonomy): domain Eukaryota; kingdom Metazoa; phylum Chordata; class Actinopteri; order Cypriniformes; family Leuciscidae; genus Meda; species Meda fulgida. The sequence continues at coordinate 22,209,727 of CM060624.1, read as the reverse complement.
CAAAGAGTGAATCTAAAATTTAGGATGTTTTCGATATGTTTAACATTTCTAGTCACTGCATAATTCAATTTGTGTTATTACATTTTTCTGATGACTTTGTGCTCTGTACTACAAGCTGCATGAAATAATTGTTTATGGATTAAAATAAGTGACATTTTTGCAATAGTGGTGTCCACTTGTTTTCCTTAGAAAACAAAAGTAATGCATAAAGGTCCCATCAGTTCTTCACCTATTACATGTCCTGTTATTCCTCCCAGTGCTTTTAACTTAACTGCGCTACAGTGCTGCTAATCTACCTCTTATTATCTAATTAGTCCAACACAGGCAAAAAGACAACACCTCGATCCCTTACATCACACATTGCCACCAGGAGGGACTCGCTGATCAAAGGCAACACCAGGGAAGGCATATTTTGATAAAGCTTAAATGCCTTTTAAACATTCCCAAATCCAAAGATAACACTTTTCAGAGAAGCATATGTTTGCTTTTGCTCGAGTGGAGTTATTGCTCATTTAAGTGTTTTGCAGTTGGTAGGTCGTTCTGAGGGTGGACACTTGCGTGGAGATCGGAAAAGATTCATGAGTGCACCAAATTGAGCATAGACGGGGCACCAGCTCTTACATTTTTGCACAGGCAGGAGCCCAGGCAAAAAGTTCAACAAACCTCTCTCAATGCCAGGGCCTCGCTTTTTTGAAAAAGCAACGATCACACGAGGCAGGGAACGCACAAACAAAAAAATGTTACGCTTGGCAAAATGTACAGGGATGAAGCTTTCAAGAGCACAGCTGCAACATGAGAGTCCCTTCATGTTTAACTGCCGCTCTGAGAAAATCTGTAGCTTCTAGGTACATCAAAAGGAGGAACTCAACCGCTATTGTCCCCTTTAGTACATGTGACACGGTTATAGTATCTTGGTAGAATAGAAGCGCTCATCTTTGAACACCGCGTTTTAACACACCTTAAAAGGGAGCATAACTAGATCCCCTTTGCAATCCAACACTGCTGATTCATTCAGGCTTAGTGTCACACATCACACACAGCCAACATAACGCCGTCTCTCACCTGCCTGCCAACTCTGTTGTTATGAAGTCTCATCCTGGAGTGAATGTCTCTGTACGTCTCACGGGAGTCCAAGAACTCCTTGGAGAAGCGTTCACCGAACTCCACATTGGGGCTGCAGCCGCCCCATTCCCAGGAGTCCTGGGGACCGAGAGCGTCGGCGGGAAAGTGTTCCATCACGCCGTGCACCATTCCTTTACCCCGGTTGATGGCCTCAAGCTGCAGACGGTTGAGTTTGATCCTGAATGCCTCCTCGTCCCCTCTACGTTTCTCATCGCAGCCGCAGGCTTTCAGTTTGCCCATGGCGCAGGCGTTGGACACAGCATGCACCACACCAGCCGCCGCAATAGCGTATGCAAATGCACTTTCTCTGAAACCTGCCAAAGAGACAATACAAGGGATTATTTAGGCAAGCCTCACTCAAATGTTGTCCATCGCCCACTTTGCCCCTGTGGATTTGTTCTCTTTGTGCTTTGGGGAGGAGATCGCTATCGCCCTGATGCTTGAAAGCGGTACCAGTATATTCCTCCACACAACAAGCAACCGAAAGACCTCACAGGACAAAGCACAACAAATCTAGTGAACGCAGTGCAGGGCTTAAGTATCCAAGGCATGCACATGCAGGAACAATGGAAAAGGTGTGGAGGGCTCTGGTTAGTGTGGCTAAGCACAGACATGCTCATCTGTACACAGGCTCTGCGAAGAGCTCAAAAACGTGGCTACAATTAACCTGGCAACCGTTAGCAGCCGTGTGATCTGCACTAATCACATGCCGCTCATCTGGATTTCAGCTCTCATCCACCACGCTTTTTATTGGAACTGAAGTGTGGCAGAGTGTAATGCTTTCTGACAAGATTTAAGAAATTCCTCAGCCAATACGTTCAAACACATGAGAGCCACATGTAGCAGTAGCACGTTATGTTGTTGTCCTTGAATAACAATATTTAATTACAACATTTTTTTTTTCTCTCTCCAGGGTTTCCAGAGTAAAGAAGATGCTTCACCAGAGGTGCCTGCGTGGTCTATAGGCTTGTTGAACGCTAATGGTTTTAAACAATAATAAACGGAGGTCTCATAAAAGCAGACTCTCCTGAATCACTTTCAGGGACAGATGGGGAATTAAAGAAGGCCATGCTCAGAAACATGAAAGAACCCACTAAAGGCTAAATAGTTTATAGTTCCTTCTGCTTTCTAAAATCAAAGGGCACTTCTTTAGTTTGAAAAAGACTCTCTTAAGTATACATATAAAATTGCAGTTTTTACCGTTAAGTCTCAAAAAAAGTCTGGTTACTGATCTAAAAGAATATAAAGTATATGTTTAGACACACACATACTGTATATATGTATATATATATAGTGCAGTCAAATCAATTAATCACGATTAATCGCATCTAACATAAAAGTTTGTTTACATAATATGTGTGTGTATATATATTATTAAATTTATGTATTTCATGTCTGTGTGTGTGTGAGTGAGTGTGTGTGTGTGTGTGTGTGTGTGTGTGTCTGTGTAAATGTGCATATACACATACACATACATATATATAAAGCATATATATATATAAATATACAGACATATCTACAATATATATATATATATATATATATATATATATATATATATATATACACACACATTTTTTACATTTTTATTTAAATAATTTAAACCAATGGAAAACAAGACTTAATCAGATCAGTCTGGTTAATGTTAGGGATCTGAAAGAAAATCTAGAAGACACATATTAGACATTACTATATGTGTCAACCCCCCAACAATTTTCTTTTACTTTATTATTTCTGCATTATTGACTGTATGCATTCATATGCATTTATGTGACCACTAAAGACCTTTGGTTTAATGTAAATTATCCTTCAAGAGAAACAGAAATTTCCACGTTTAACAAGTTTTAAACCGGCCATGACCCCATGTCTACAACTTAAAAAGCGTGTTTAATGCAGATTGGGGCTTGTCTTATTAGGGCCTGTGAATGCAGCCTCGCCTCATCTCCATGTCCTGTTTTGTCCATCTTTGGCGATTACAAATAACTAAATAGCCTTTAAGACTTAAATCAGGTGTGAAACAGTCAGTGTCAGGAATTCGCTGTGTTTTCCAAGAATGCTTGCTGATGGCAGAGCTGCCCTTGGGGCTTAAAGCAAAGATCTGAGATAGCTGAACGATGTTCAATTGATCATTTCAAAATACACAGGAGCTCACACCTATTAACCCACCCACCCACAGTGACATGCACACTCACACAGAGGAGACCTGAATGCTGAAACACACACACAAACACGACACCAGCCGGTGCTGCTTTTTTGTTCGTGCAATCCTCTCATGATTCTATGGGGGGCAAACGGCACTTAGGTGCAGCCAGAAGACACGGACATGGAAATGCTGTTTTAGATTTCCTTCCAAGCCAATGAAAGACCTGGAACAAATCAATCTAACAAATAATTTAAAGTGAGAGGCACGCCCGGCTGCGCTGATGGGGGAGGAAGTGGGAAAATGAATTAAAGATTGAAGGAAACTGTCACTTTGGGTTATAGAAACTAACTAAACAGGTATATGCTTTTGCCATTGAGGGTTGGGAAAATGCTGAAAGCAAATTCACAGCACTTGCACTGGCACAAAGTAAAAGCATTAGCTGGCCAGGGAAGCCCCCTTGCAGGATATTTACATTCACTTTTTAAGTGATATAAGCCTATGACTGATAGAGTTTTTCTACGATCACATATTTATGTGTGTTAGCAATGTACAAACGTGGATTTATTTACCAATATGGGGCAGACCATGCACACACAGCATGCACAGACCAAACCAGATTTTCCCAACAAATTCTCCCGAAATGTTGACAAACTGAAGAAGTCACTAGTTCCACATAGTTTAGGTTTATTGTGTTCCTTACCCCTGCTGAAGACAATACTCTCATAGGGGATCTTGTTCCTGGTCTCCAGACTTGAACAGTTCCAGCGGTGTCCTCTGAACTGATGCTGGCACTCATGGATGGCGATCTGAATGCCTTGTATGGCAGAGGCCGTCACATCTGGATGTCTCATACACACGTCCAGCTGTTTCTTTGTCAGGCCGGGCAGGGTCAAACACACCGTGTTGGCATTGAGAATGGGGTCAAAGGGGATCTTTAGTCCCAGGATTTCATTTGAATCTGCCCTGGAAGAGAGAACGAAACCTTATCAAGTATCCAAATACATCTGCACAAAACGATGCTTAAAGAGGTCATAAATAATAAATACTCTGTTTATGAGTTATTTTGCATTGTGTACGTGTTTATAATATAAAAAGATCCCATGGGTAATACCAAACTGCTGTGTCACACATTAGAGTGACATTGAGCCCCTGTGGAGCCCAATGCTCATGACTAATACAAAATACACCATGTGCTGGAAATAGATACTATATCCATGCAGAAAAGATGGCATCAAAGGAGGTTAATTTGAGATTACTTGTTAAAATATCAGATGCAACAACAGTACATTAAAGAAAAGTTATGTGAGACTTAACTTAGTGTATAAACTAACTAATACAATGCAAATAACCAGTACAATATAATATTATACAAACTATGTTATTCATAATTTATACACTATATATATATATATATATATATATATATATATATATATATATATATATATATATATATATATATTTCTAAATTATACAAACAAAATTACTAAACTGAAAATATAAATATTTTATTAGCAAAATATTTAAATATATCAATCAAAAAGTGAACTAAATAGCCCAATTCAGCAATTTATGACAAGTAGGCTAAAAAAAAAATCACTTTGTAGCCTACTACTTTTCTCAAAGATGTTAAAAAAACAAACAAAAAAAACAGATGTGCAAAACTTCTTGTTTTGAAAGTTTTATGAAGCACGTGAGAACAGAATACCTAATTTATACCAGAATACTTAATTTAGTGTGTTTGCGAGCAAACGTTTACAGTACATAGACATAGATATTCACGCGAATAAAACCGTTTCAACTGTACACGAAACAACTGAGAAAGTCCTTACCTTTGAACTAAAAGCGACGTCAAAGCCAAAGAACAGAAGAGTCGAAATAAAAAGTAATCCATGATGCTGCTGTTCTTCTGCAAAACTCTCTCACAACTCTTCTGCTTGAGAAGATCCGTGCAACACGCGCACAGCTTTCCAGCGACCAGCTTCAGATCGACCAAATCTGACGAAAAATCAAATGATGCTGGAGAGTGCCAATGTCGTGACACCTCATTCATGAAACCACTTTACAACTTTTCTGCTGGTGCTTTCTGTTGAAAGAATGAATGAATGAACATGTGAGCTGAAGCTGTGAGGATCCGCTGAGATATCATCTGACACAAGACACTCATGTATACATCAGTACTCAGACACAGCAATCTACTGTCTTCAGGACTTCTGATGTTTGCCTTATCTTGATGGCACTCAGACTATTCCACTTAAATCTCTGCCAGCCCACCTCTACGTCAGAACACACACACGCACGCACGCACACACACACACACACACACACACACACGCGCGCGCGCACAACACACTGCGATAGAGGACAAGTGCCTCATTAGACAAATCCAGATTGAACCGATAAACAGGGAAGTTAGGACCTATTGAGATGTGAGGGATTGATCTGGGACAGACAGAATAATAACGAGGTACTTTCATGCTATGAATATGGATAAAATCAATGTTGTTTTTATTCAATTAAAGGATTTTATTGAGATATATGACAAACAAAGATATAGATATATATGTGTGACACAAAAACAGAAAAAGAAGAGGCGGGCAGGGACAAACATATCAGACAAGCATATGTCTATACCGAAATGGTATATATTTAAATATGGATAAAAATCAACGTTGTCCATATTCAATGGAAGGATTTATAAGATTGTGAGTCAAACATCTTTTACACAAATATTTTTCTTTCGCAGTGGTTTTGTATGCTTTGATTTAAAAAAAAGATTTAAAACCCTCTTGTATTTTAAAAAAATAAGTATTTAATATTTTGTAAGACATTTTTCGAATTCAGATTTCTGTCCTGAAAAATACTAATTTAATTTATCATATTTTTCTATATATGTAAACGGGTCAGAGTGATTTAAAACTTGTTTACAGGACAAGGGTATTTTTCATAAATATCAAATTGGTGAGTTGTCACATTTGTATCAAATGTTTTACATTTATAAAATGTATTCATTACCCTTTGAATTTATTTAGCTGTTTTATGAATTGTTTTGTGTTCCATAAAACAGCCATACTGCTGTTCAAACTTCCCCCATATATCCCTATTGGGGCACGTTGTCACGGAGGGTCTACAGTGAACTGTATCTTTTATTCCTGGGGAAATTATGGTGGTGGGAATAGCCTTTTTTTAAGCAATTAACTATTTTTTTACAGAATTATTACATGATAAAAATTTGTTAGTTTTATTTTTTTAAATTGCTTTTAATATATATTATATGTTGTTCTGTAATAGAGTCTTAATAACTAAATCCTATATAGACTCTTTCTTGGTGTTTATGTTACCTGGAAACGCAATTATGGACACTGAATTTATAGTAAACCCATGACAAATGCAATATACAACCACATCTTACATCCTGAGAAAAGAGCCAAAAGCCCATTAAAGCTGAAACCTTCCCGCAGTTTTGTAATGTTTGAATTCCATATGCTCCTTTGTAATTCTTCATTTCAAGGCTTAAATGAAGAGTATGTGCACAGTGGTATCAATAAAGCGAACCACAGAAAGTTACTTAAATGTGGCAGGGAAGTTTTAGTCACAGTGAAGTCACAAGGAGGGAGTCGGTAAGGTTTAAAGCTTCAGTCTAGAGTGAGGGTAAACAGCCCTCAAATTAATTGATAATCTTCCCTGTCTTCAATTAGGCACCATCATGGCTCATTTTTTATTGCTAGTTCACAACAAGTTAAAAACATTACAACGGACATATTTTCCACACACAAATGGTTACCAGTAAGATGTCGCAACTTTCAGAAAAACAAATTCCTGCTTCCATCTGGTGTGGATCATTGCCAAGAGATCTGCTGTCAAGAATTTACACATGCTGATTTTAATTGTGTCCTAGTGTCAACTGGGGAACCCCTTTCTCTATGATCTTTTTAATTGTAGAGCCTTAATGTAATTTAGTAAAGACATTTATCCAAGGCCGAACAACACATCTTCTGATCATGAGTTAAATGTCTGAGAAGGACATCATTTGGTAAAAAGGCAAACTCATTACAGTAATTTTATATTGATCAATCACATAATGATTTCTTGTGATGTAATGACTCATGTGAGTAAAAAATGAGTTTTGTAGGGATTACCAGAACAGCCCAAAGGCAAAATATAATGCTGAATAGCAATTTCCCACAAAAAAGAGGTGTGCGTGCACTTTTCCTTGGTGAAATGGCATTGTGCGTGGTAATAGCTCTTGTCGTTGTCCAAATGGTCCCACCAGGGACATTTGAATTATTCACAGTCTGTTAGGTTTCAGAACTTCTCCAAGAAAGTATTCACAGCTGATTCAGTATAGACTGGGAACACAGAGACATGATAATGTCACAAAAATGAAGGAGGAGAAGTAAAATACTATCTACAATTAACTTATTTTGAGTGTTTTCCAGTAATAGAATGTTGTTGTTTTTTTGTACAAATAAAGAAGAACATTTTTATTTCATAAAATAATTTATTCATTATTTACCTAATTAGGCTCATTTTAAGAAGGGACCAGCAGGTTAAACAATTCCCAGTCATCCTTTAATAAGCATTTCCTACTTTCATGAGTGGGCAAAAGATGTGATGCTACAGGAGAAACAGAACACAGAAAGAGGGTAAAAAGATCAACACTGCAATTACTGGGGCTCCCGCAGGAGGTCTCACTAAGAAGGTTTTTAAAGAATTAGAAAGTTCAAACCCCCTACTGTGGAGCAATGACACATCTGTGGAGAAATGAGTTCTTGCAGAGAAACCTTTCCTTTTTTCAGAGATGAATAAAGATGAGTGCTAAGCTTTGGGTTTTGTCCCAAAGGCATATTTGTCTCTTTTCTGTTGTTAAACCATTAGAGCATGATGGGAAAAGGACTTTTTGATTGGTCTAATGGTGTAGGTATTGGCTCCTAAGACACAGAAAGTGAGGAGACTCAAAGAATAGAGGAAAATAAGCAGCATGCAAAGCTCCCAAGAATAGTTGCCCTCTGATCTTCTTGTTGATATTTTGGGATGGGAATGGTTGTAATCAATTAAATGTTCATTGTGTTGGAGCAAAACATTTGGGGGGTTAGAGACATTTTGTTATTGACTGTCTTAGCAACCTAAACAAAGAGTGTCTTGTGCTGTTTAAGATGTCTTTAATTGGCCACAAAAGATCTTTATAGGCCATGGAATGATGCGGTCTGTTTTGATCAGTCACATTGTGAAATTGTGGAAAGTGTGAAAGTGTGGTATTAGCGGTTATTTATAATTTATACTAGTTATTGGACTTAATAACATGCAAGCTCACTTCAAAAACAGGAAGTTTCTCTTTGATGGAAACCTGTAAATAAGACACTCAAATACTCATTTTGACAGCAGAGCATAATTCCTTAAAAAAAAAAAAATTCTAACAACTGCACTTGTAGTGTAGATAAATATGTAGAAACAAATTTTATAGTTACTGATGTATCAAATATTTATTTAAATGGGTAAATATTTTTTTTACATTTCTGACTGGAATTTAATAATGAAATCCATACCATTAAATTCAAAACATTATTTTCTTTTTAAAATACTGATTAGGAATAAAACGTCAGAATGAAGCATGAGGAAAACAACACAAAATCAGCTGTTTGTGTACATTGTACTACTAATTGATGCCTGAACATTTCAAACTGGCAGTTAGGAGGACATGATATCTGAAGCTCCCCCTATTGGCCACAGGAGCATATTCATCTATGAAAGCACTGGAGATGCTTGGTTTTTATATCACAAATTTCCAATGGTACTTATATTCAGAGATTCCTGCCTTTAGGTACTTGCCCAGCTGCCAAGTTGGCTAAGCCATGGCTATTGAAAAACAGCAGAGCGTTGCTTATTTTCTTTACCGCTTGAGTTACTGCTCGCTATCACTAATTGAGCAGAATTACACCCGTTTGCTTGCTTTTCTTAGTACTGTGAAAAAGTTTGGGTTACTGTAGCAGATGATATGACTGTAAAGGTATGTGAACCAGGAGAATGTATTAGAGATAAGAACATCTTAGAAATAGTCTCGGGTGGGCAGTGTGCCACAATTTAGTAGAACAACTACCATTCTTGTGTATATATATATATATATATATATATATATATATATATATATATATATATATATATATATATATTCATTTTAGATATTACACATTGATGAATGGATGGAACTCATGTAAAATATTGCAAGTTATAAATGTGTAATATTTGGAGCCTCAGGATGTCGTGATGTGTTTATGAAAATTCGGGGTCCCTTTCTTGGTATAAAAGAGGAAAAAACTCAAATATGTCATATATCTCTGTGTCGTTGTTACCGCTATTTCTGTAGTCTAAACAATTTAAATTTTTTTGACCCAACCCTTTATGTATATGTAATTTTCCCTTTTATCTGGGCTGTTTTTCAGCCCAGATAATTTTATTACACAATTACACAATTTTATTCTACATTGTGCAATTTAATTATTTGTATTTATTTAATTTAATTCATATTATAAATAATATATATATATATATATATATATATTTTTTTTTTTTTTTTTGGTTATTTAAGTTGGGATAAGATGTTACATCAGTCAGTTTTTTTTTTCTGACTGATGTTGTTCATGTTCAAAAAAGCCACAAAAAAAGAAGATATTACATATTAATTTTATACATTGACATCAGTGTATAAAATCAACCACCTGGCCATTCATTCTGCATTTACAAACATTTGTGAAAAAAATGGGTTAACTAGTATTATTGGAAGCATTTAGGAAAAACACCAACTAAGCCACAAAGCAAATGACCATGCAAATTCACAGAATGGGGTCACCACCAGGTGATGAGGAGCATGGCGCGTAAAAGTCGCCAATGCTCTTCTGACTCCATAGCTCAAAAGCTCCAAACTTCCACTGGCATTAATATCAGCACAAAAACTGTGAGGCGGGAGCTTCATGGAATGGGTTTCCATGGCCAAGCAACTGCATGCAAGCCTCACATTACCAAGTAATGCCATTGCCAAGCGTCAGATGGACTGGTGTAAAGCATATACCGTGTCTGGACTCTTGAGCAGTGGAAAAGTGTTCTGTGGAGTGACCAATCATCGTTCTCTGTTTGGCAGTCTGATATATGGGTTTGGCGTAGGGCTGGGTATCAATTCAGATGTCCTGATTCTGATTCACAAGATTTCAATTCGATTCTCGATTTTCGAATCGATTCACTGAATTCAATGATTCCATTTTCACTGGCCCCACCACAAAATAATAAATGAATAAAACAATTATCATTTAAATATGACCCATGTATCACTGTACTGTAATAAATATAAGTTTATGACACACAACATTTTAGATACCAGTGAAATTCAATAATTCTCGATTCAAATTTCGATACCCCAGTTAAAACTACTAATATACATTTCAAAGATTATTATAAACAAGTAAAAGGTCAATAACAAAGAACAAATAAATTAGAATAGAAGAGATACAAAATAGAAAAAAGATTCAAATAAAATAATCAATGCTTTTATAATTGCACATCGTGCAGCAGGAATATTAGGCTGCTGTCACTTTTAGACTAATGCACGGATACAGTACGCCATACCCGTTCTTTCTCTACTGTTTACTTAAGCCATAACCGGGCATTTTGAGATACATTTGTGTGAATTTGTCAGTTTAAACGCAGGGAGACGTGAAAGAGAATTCATTTTTATTATCATGCCGTCTGAGATGCGCAGCTGTGTGTGCTTTGGGTGAGTGTGCACTGAGTGTGCACACAAAACTTCTCACACAGTGGGCGGGAGTTGTCTTTCGCTTGAATGCTTAAATTGGCAAGGCTTGAAAACATGTGCAAATTATAAACATTTGTGACCATGCAGCACTGGCTCGATCGGGACCCTGACAGTTCCTTCAACTGTCCGGAACGTCTTTCACTCTGAAAGGCAAACCTGATAAACCTAATAACCTGGTAAATAAGAGGATGACATCTAGTGATTCATACGGGAAAAAAAATCGTTTTGTGGCTTTTGAGAATTGATGTTGAATCGACCACATTCTTAAAAAACCCATCCCTATTTTGGCGGGTGCTAGGAGAACGTTACATATCTGACTGCATTGTGCCAACTGTAAAGTTTGGTGGAGGAGGAATAACGGTGTGGGGCTGTTTTTCAGGGGTTGTGCTAGGCCCCTTACTTCCAGTGAAGGGAAATCGTAATGCTTCAGCATACTATACCAAGACATTTTAAACAATGCTATTTTTCCAAAATTGTAGGAACAGTTTGGGGAAGGCCCTTTTCTATTCCAGCAAGACTGTGCTGTGCAACAGTGCAAGATCCATAAAGACATGGTTGGATGAGTTTGGTGTGGAAGTACTTGACTGTCCCGTACAGAGCTCCAACCCCATCAAACACATTTGGGATGAACTAGAATGGAGATTACGAACCATGAAGGCCTTATTGTCCTACATATGTGTCCTACATCTGTGCCTGACCTGGTGTAACAGTCAGGTGTCTCAAAACTTTATCCATATATATTCTCATTAAAAAATGAGAAATAATGGTATATATATATTTAAATTGTTTTATATTTTATGTTAAAATTCCTAAAATTACATTTTAAATCAAGTATTTTCGATGTGGTCTCAGACTTTTTGAATATACATACGTTATTCAGAAAGAACTGTGTACAAAGTTTGTGGTGTGGGGTCGTCAACCTAACGCTAACCTCAATTTCCTCTTACGCTGAGGCACATATCTGATTCTGCATAGATCTGTGCTTCTGTTATTCATTCATTCGTGTGTGTGAGAGAGAGAGAGAGAGAGAGAGAGAGAGAGAGAGAGAGAGAGAGAGAGAGAGAGAGAGAGAGAGAGAGAGAGAGAGAGAGAGAGAGAAGATGACAATGACAGACAGAGTGCGTACATTATAAAGCTGAGGGAGACGTTTCACCTGTGAATTGTGGTCATTAAGATGATGGTGAAGATAACACAAGCAAGAGTTATTCAGAGGTCATTTGCTATGAACAGCTGGACACGGTGAACGTTTTTGACCTTGCAGGATGTCTACATCAAGATTCTATGAGTAAACCTCCCACGATGCACTGCACTCAAACACACTAAATCTGTCTGAGAGGATTTGAAAGGTTCTGCATCAAACAACAGACAGAAAAGTCCAGCACTAACTGTACGTTCTCAGACAAATGAAAAGCTCATTGGACGAATGAAACAGCAGCTTCTGGTCTCCTTCTTTACGGACATCACCCAAAGCGCCCTGACATAATCTATAACTGTCTGACAAGAGAAGACAACCCTGGAAGCAGATTCCCTCTATAGAAAAAAACTGCACTCAGGGACACCAAAATAATCTATGATCCCTTTTATCCTGCTTCGCATCAGTTCTTCCAGCTTTTCTCTTGGAATGTACCACAAATCCCTATTCGCAAAGACCACCGTCTTTCAGAAGAAGAGTATCTTGCACTTCAGCCAAGCTCTTAACCCTCATACTAACCCCATACGACTGTCTGACAGGTGCTGCTGCTGCGCTACCAACAACTGCATTCTGTCTGTACTTTATGGTCTCATTCATTGCATGTACTGCACTGATTGGAAAACACATTTTCTTTATAGATCATGTTTGTTGTTCAGCCACAACCTGCCTCTTTGTGGTTACTCTGTAAAAACGGTGCTCTTATGACTATGATTGTGTATATACTGATGACTATGATTGTGTTTTGCATATGGGTAGTTGATGCATATAGTTTTCTGCATGTTATATGTTTTTCATTTTTTTTTAAAAATAAGCTTCACTATGATTTGATAAAAAAGAAAAAGTACACATTATAGGGGAACATTGTTAATTTAAAATTATACTAGATTTAAAAGAATCAATTATGTAACACTACATCAATCTAAGTTACACCAACAATTTAGGGGGTTAGATCAGGCAGACTTTTTAAGATCACCACTTTTTACAGTGTCTCAATTAGTTTAAAATGAATTAATAGGTGATATAAACAAATTATTACAGAATTATCAAAATCTTGTTTTTAAAACAGTTTTGGGCTGTAGCATATCAGATTACAGAACCTTCCTAAAAGTCCATGAAAAAGATATGTGCTAAATTACTTCAAATCTTAAAATAATATTTTCAAAAAATGTACTTGCAGATAATATAATATTTATTAAATAAAAGGTCACTTAAGTGTACTTAAAGACGGTGCATTTTAATGACAAAAGGAATAGTTTAAGAAAAATTAAGATATTTTGAAGAACATCAGTAACCAAACAGTTGATGGACCCATAGACTTTTTTTGTCCGCATGGAAGTCAATGGTGCCCATAATGTTTGGTTACCCATATTCTTCAAAATATCTTCTTTTGTGTTCAGACAAAAGAAATACATACAGGCTTGGATCCATTGAGGGGGAGTAAATGATGACAACATTTTCATTTTTCGGTGAACTATCTTTTTAGATAGCACTTACAGCTAAGTACACTTTGTAATAATGTACAAGTTTTACTTTAAATTACATTTTAAATCCTTATGTTTTAATAATCTTTTGTCATGCTTTAAAGAAGTAAATTTATTTTGATGTGCTGACTAACACACTAAACCATGTATAAAGTACTTGATTATATTTTTTTTTACTAGGCAATGATTTTGTAACTGTAGTGGTTTTTTGCTATTTAAAGTTAATATTTTAAATGTTCTAAACTGCAACTTTATCATTGTTACCACGATCTTAATGCAGACACACCAATACATCTCTTTCTGATTCTGACATTACAAATATATTTAAAAAAATACAAGTATAGCTTTAGTTACCATAAATGATTTGACAGTACACTTTAACCATACTTCAAAGACAACAGAAGTAATTGTGAAATACACAGCAAGTCCTTCTTGGGTGGATCAAAAGGGCACTCTAAAGTAATTGCATGCAATATAAACTTAAACTATGACATATTTTATTAAAAATAACATGGAATTCACTGTGACATATTTGATTGGAAATAACATGGAATTTACTGTCTGAAAAAAAATCACATTCAGTTTTGATTCAATTATTTTAAAGTATACAACTTTAAGTACTCAAATACTAATACTTATAAGTACTCAAATACTAATACTTTATCAGTAGCCTATACTAAAGAATAGCTATATATTTTTCACTAGGGGTATTTCATGCAGCTTCTCATGCCGTTTTCCTACTCACAGTTGTCTTTAACTTGGGTGTCCTTATCTCGCAGCTACTGACGATCTAAACTAAGCTGTATCGTCTGTCATCTGTGTATTTCAAAGGCTCAAAATTGTAAGAGTTTCCTGTAAAGCATGCAGCCATGAAATGAGACAAATAGCTCCATCTTGTGTTAAGTGGCGTGTGTGCAGGGGATGGCATCATTCATTTGAGAGACCATATGTCTGCAAACCACAAATCCATAAACACTTCATTGCAGGCCCATTTTGGAAACAGCAATCCTGATCTGACTGAGGACAGGGACTCAATATCCATCTGGCGGTTCCAGTGCAGAGTACGCACACAACAGTGCTTATTGACACAGACTTGCACGCTGGGTCTATTTACGTTTTAGTCCGTCCAAAAAGAAACAAAATGTTAACTATGAGTAATCTTTCTTCTGGAGATATTATCAGCACTTAAATCCTGACATGAGAGGTTAACAACCCAGTGAGAGCACTAAACTCCATTTATCCACAGGAAGAAATGGTCCAGGTTATTGTGTTATTTAGCGAGCAGAGTCGCTGCCATTAGGGGAGATGAGGCTTTCAACCCTCCTTGAATACATTAACTTTCTTACCCCGTAAAAACCTCATGGATTTTGACATTGAGCTGTAATTCTTGCAATAAATTATATTCGGAATTGAACTGAAAAAATAATTAGGTCGTTCTATACGTAAATAGAACGTTCAGAGTTGTCTAATAATAGTGCAACCCCTCATGGTCCTACTTGCCTCGCAGTGTGTGGGCCTCGAACCCAGATCTCCAGCGTGGGAGGCAGGCGATCCAACAAGGAGGCTAAACACCACAGTCTCTAGTTTTAGTCGCTAGAGCGCCTCTTGAGATTAAGGGAGTGAGGTTTAACTGCACAGCCTCCTTTACAATATCACAAAAACGCTATTTATACATCGTTCATCAAACGTTTTATTTCTGCAATGTTTTAGTTGGACATTCATCTAACGTTTTTTAAATACTAGTTTCAGAACGTTCAGAAAACATAAAAGTAAAGTTCCCATAATGTAAGGAAAAACATATATAGGCTACTGTAATGTTCCCTTAATGTTTGCATAACCAAAAAAGACGTTTTTAAAACATTTAAAAAGCTTGATTTGTTGAGCGTTCAGAGAACATTCAGAAATAACATTTTCATAACACAATAGGAACATTAGCAAAACGTTCTTAGAACCTGTTTTGTTAGTTGGGATGTTCCCTTTGGTTGTGATAATTGGACTGATTTAGATTGTACTAATATTTTCTGAGCCAGTGCAACGATGGTAACAGAAAATAAAGTTTACTTATTGTTTTATAATAACTTATTAAATTTACACTGTGTGACCATGTTATAGAAAAAAATATAATAAAATATGTTATTATAAACAATCAGAAGGCAGGGCTGCCATCAAGGGGAACAATGAGGAACATTGTCCTGGATCCTGTGATGATGGAGGGACAAAAGTTGTCCTGGGCACAGTAAATTTTAGCTGGTGTTTTCAATATTTTTGTAGTGTGTGTAATACAAGCATACAAAGATGAGGAATGTGTGACTTAACATTAAGACACAATGCAAAACACAATAACATCAGCTAATAGCAGAAAGAAAAAAAAAACACCACAAATTAAATGTTGTTATTCTTGCCATTCATCAGCATTGTGTTATTGACAGTTAATGTGTAAATATTGCTTAAATGCTCGAGACCTGAACTGTTTACTTTAATAAATTTAACTACTGTAAAAAATAGCTGTCAACAAGGAGCTAACATGCCAGGAACATACAGAACCGTAAGAACAGGCTAAATTTTGTACAGTACACTCTTCCATCCCATCATGCACCTCCCAGACTCAGAGAATAGAGTCTGACAGATCCTAAGTTGTAATTAGACCGATTACCTCCTGATAAAATCTCCTGTAAGGTTTCAGAGCCTTTATTCACAGCTCGACATTTATGAGTATATCTTCCTAAAGCAAGTATCTCTATTTAGATAAAGACTGGTTGTCAGAACAAGGGGGGTGCATGGGGGTATATAAAAGGTACTGTTTTATTCGCGCAGGCTATCTCCTACACACATGCACGTGTACATTTATGTCAGTGCATTCATAAGGAGAGAATACACTTTTGCTATATACTGATATAAATCCTCCAGCAAAATCTCCATTACTGCAAAATGTTAAATCTTACATTTATTATTCAACAGCTAAAATGATGATTACCACCTGTAGACTTGCAACTGGAGTTCACTGTCACTCATCTAAGCGTCTTTGAACCTCATTGTCTAGGTGATTGGAGGAAATGAGAGTGTCTCCCATCATGCCGTGTATCCACCCACAGTGGCAGGCCTTCATTAGTGTCCTATGTGTTTTACTATCAACAGGCAAAGACAGAACGATTGTCTCATTCTGCACATTCCACAGCCACTGTGTGTGTGTGATTGAAACACCGCAGCCATGTTAATTCCTCCGCTTCTATAAATCTATTGGCTGTGGTATGACTCTGCTGTTGTGCTGCTCTGGGCTGTCTATCGTTGTGTGTGTCTCTCTCTGTCTCTCCCTCACCAATGCTCCTGGCACATTCCCGGTCTCCATCTTCCCCTCTATCTTCAGCACTGTTGGCTATACGCAGCCCAAATTCCTGGAAAATATGAACTTGTGCGGACTTGCAGGACTTATACTAATACAAAGGGAGTCTTTTCCAACTGCGTAAATAACTCAAAACAACACCTTTCTTCTGCTGAGTGGCAAAGCGGTGCACTTGAAACTGAAATCTCTGAATTGCCGTAGCGAGAGAGTAAGGTGGGAAGCATTGAGCCTTGACCCTGTGTGAAGTGAGCCAGTTACAACAACATTTGTACAATATGTTTAACGTCAATGAAAGGAAAGTGTGACATAAGCTTCATTATGCTGTCTATATAAATATCTCAGGCTGAAATGGGATCAAATCTCCTAGTCAAAACATCATGTGAGAGTTACAACATTCAACCAAATTATCACTGAGGAGAAATGGGAGGCAAAGTGAGTCTATTGACAAACCTTTCGAAATGGATTTTCGTCAGATCTTGTCCATCAGTTTGAATATGTAAGAATATAACAGTGACTCTTTATTTGTACATTTTCTACTAAGTGTAGTCTAACTTTGTCAATTAAATGCCTATTTCAATATTTGATTGTTTTTCCCAGATTAATAATCCTTAGAAAACAGCACTAATTTATGACTGAGAACACACATACAGTCGTGCTCAGAATTAATGGTACCCCTGGTAAATATGATAAAAACTGGCTGTAAAAAATAAATCTGCATCGTTTATCCTTTTGATCTTTCATTCAAAATATTGGCAAAAATCTAAACTTTCATTGAAGTAAAAGAATAGAAAGTGGGGGGGGGGAAATCACATTATGAAATAAATGTTTATCTCCAAAACACGTTGGCCACAATTATTGGTACCCTTTTATTAAATACTTTTTGCAATCTCCTTTTGCCAAGATAACAGCTCTGAGTTTTATCCTATAATGCCTGATGAGTTCTGAGAACACCTGACAAGAGATCAGAGACCATTCTTACAGAATCTCTCCAAATCCTTCAGATTCCCAGATCCATGTTGGTGCTTCTTCTCTTCAGTTCACTCCACTCATCAGGTCTGGGACGGTCATGGCAGAAGCTTCATTTTGTGCTACTTAACACATTTTTGTGTTGATTTTGATGTTTGTTTTGGATCGTTGTCCTGATGGAAGATCCAACCACGGCCCATTATACGATTTCTAGCAGAGGCTGTCAGGTTTAGATTTTTTATCTGTTGGTATTTGATAGAATCCACGATGCCATGCATGTATCTGAACAAGAAGTCCAGGACCTCCAGCAGAAAAATATGACCACAACATTAAAAATGGTATATTAAATTGTACACATGGGGTACTTTTTATCCTTGTGTGCACCAAACCCATCTTGCATGTTTGCTGCCAAAAAGCTATTTTTTAGTTTCATCTGACCACAGAACCCTGTGCTGTTTGAAGGTCCAGTCATGTCTGACAACTGAATTTGCTGGGGTTTGTTTTTGGATGAGCAAGGAGGATTTTTCTTGAAAACCTCCCAAACAACATGTGGTGATGTAGGGGTTGTTCAATTTTTTTTAAATAGGCTTTCTGAACCCAAGACTCAACTAATCTCTGCAATTCTCCATCTGTGATCTTTGGAGAGTCTTTGGCCACTCAAACTTTCATCCTCACCATGCATTAAGACAATATAGACACACGTCCACTTCCTGGCAGATTTGTAACATCTTTAGTTGATTGGAAGTGCTTAATTATTGCCCTGATGGTCAAAATGGGGATTTTCAATGCTTTAGATATTTTCTTACAGCCACTTTCTATTTTGTGATGCTCAACAATCTTTTGATGCACATCAGAACTATATTCTTTGGTTTTACTCATTGTAATGGATGATTAAGGGAATTTGGCCTTTGTGTTTCCCCATATTTAAACTCTTGTAAAACAAGAAGTCATGGCTGGACAATTTCATGTTCCTAGTCACCCTGGTGTGCAAAAAAAAGGTAAATATGAATGGGAATATACTTAAGAGATATTTTACTCGTAAACAATTCTAGGGGTACCAATAATTGTGGCCAACTTGTTTTGGAGAAAAACATTTATTTCATAATGTGATTTCCCCTCCACTGTCAATTATTTTACTTCAATGAAAGGTTCGATTTTTGCCAATTTTTTGAATGAAATATCAAAAGGATAAACGATGCAGAATTATTTTTTACAGCCATTTTTCATCATATTTACCAGGGGTACCATTAATTCTGAGCACGACTGTAAATATGACAGAATAACTGTAATAAAAAAAAAGGTCTATTTTATTCAGTGATGAGCAGCTATAAGCAGGATTTTCACTTCGAGTCTTCTGTTTTTCAAATCTGAATGAGCTTCCTTTCAAATGCATTGCAAAATATACAATTCTGGTATGAATTATTGCAAGATCCCTTTATAAACAGTTGTTTTGAAGAGCAGTCGATAATCTTGCACATCTTTCCACCAGATTTCTCAGATAAGAGGTTGCATAGAGAGGAACTAAACATTTTGAAGAGTCTATAGATAAATACAGATGAATCTTATGTTATATTTTGTGGTACTGTAGTCACTTTTCAGTCTCAAGTCTATTATATGTATGCTTCTAATAAAAATGCATGTGAAAACGTTATATTTCTCTATGGTCTGTGGCTCGCTCCAGATGATACCTTGCGAAGGTATTTTCCAAAAATGCAATACATTCCAAACAAAGGAAGGGATGCTTGAGATTAACACTTGATGAAAGTCTCATGGCTGACCTCTTAAGTAGCTTGTGAAGCTCTGCATTCTTTATGTCCGTTTCTTGACATTTATGTTTTCTGATTTCATTAACTGTACAGACTGCAGAAATATTCTATTTGAAACATAATGCATTTGCATGACACTTAATTTATTTAACATGGTGCTGAAATTATGTTTTGATGACCTATATGAGGTCCATGGAAACCATTACACTGTTAACCCTCCAGTGAGAGATCCATTAGAAATAAAACAAAGTGATAAAACATGACAATTTATCATGCATTCCTCTGATCATTGTCATTAATGATCAGTTGCAATTGGTTTTGAGAACTATTGAGCAGTGTTAGCATACTGAAAGGCATTTCAGAGCATATATATGAGGTCAAGAGAATAACTCTTACACAAGAACTCTTAACAAACAACCAAAACTGAAACAAACCACTGAAAATGCATTTCACTAAGGAGCAAACCAATGAAAAATAGTGATCAGTATCGGTAAAAGTGCATTAAAAGCCCCACAGATTAAATATCTCACAAACATAATAGTTTTCTACATGTTGCATCTCTTGCATTTGCTTTTTACCTTTGAGTTTTAGAGTAAAATGACCTGTTACCCTTTCTGTTAAAAGATCTCAAAGTGCTTTTGAAGGAAAATAACAGGCCATTAGTCACAAGAAGTAGTCACGATATAAAATGCTTATAAATAACAGTCTTTGTTTCATATCCAGCGATATGCCAAATATCACTTTCTTGATGTTCTGTCACTTCAGAGCATGAACAGCCATTACACAGTGGCTGCGTTGCTGATGTGGATGTGCTTCCAGTCTAAACTCATAAAATATATAGGGCTGATCTAACAGAAAAAGATGCACAAAAGCCCTCTCAATCTGCTGATAAGAATTTCAGAATGTCTTGACTTCAAAGCTAAACAACCCCTTGAGTCTTGAGTGATCATTGAGACTATAGCGTCCTGGGTTCTCTGAGGAGTGAATCACAAGTCAGACACTCCTCTAGGCTTTTCCAAAGCCTCAAGGTTTGAAATGTGTAAGCATGAATCTGGAATGTTCTAGATTCTTTTGTTCTGACACTGGCACCACTTCCTTGTTCAGAATCGCTCTACTCAATCCCAACAACAAGGGTTCTCGGTTAGTGACACAAACTCAGTTCCTTCCTGACCGAGCACTTTTTACACTGGACCACGCAGCACCAGTGGAAACGGCAGAGACAGTTTTCCTCCAGGACCACCGTCTCGTCCCGGTAACCCCGCTCGCAACACAGAAGGTCACATCCGCTCACGTCCAGCGCTGTGCTGTTGCACATTCGCCCACGTGTGCCCAAGGAACCTGTCTTCCGATTGGGCAGGCAGAAGTCCGGTGATTCGGCTGAGTAGATGAGATCCTGCTTGTCTGGAGGTTTGATATTCTGCCCCACTGGGATGAGAGTCTTACCGTCATTCCCACCCATCACTTTGGATGCTCCGTTGAAGCGCTCGAGCAGGCGATCGCCCACTTCGCGGAAGTGAGGCATTTTCTTCCAGCAGGTCCTCAGAGTGCAAGAGCCAGACAGCCCGTGACATTTACATTCAGTTCTCATATAATTCTTCACCGCCTGCAGTTCAAGACACAAAGATAGTTCAGTGAGATAAAAGGTGAAGCTATTTAGAAGGAATTTACCCTCATCTCTCCCCTCCCTCTGTAGCCTCCAGCCACCCGAAAGCCAATCCGAGACCTTGAAAACAGATTCATACAGTTCTATACCTGTTGAAATAAACATCTGATAAATGCAGCATTAACATTTTTCTCACTTTAATTCCAAATAAAAAAAACGTACTGTAGAAGAAAATCACTATCTGCCAAACATGTCTATATGCCCCCACCTCGCTCCTTAATGCCTATTTACCTGTCACTGACCCCTTACTAACAGGACCTGAGGCTGTGAGGCAGTGACCCCTGGAAGATGAAGCACTACTGATACTAGTGAATAACTAATATGAGGGTTTGGCCACTGGCCGACTGATGATTGCTTAAAGGAAATCATTAATCTGACTTTTTTAGACTACTGAATATAGTGTATTGTAAACTATAAAATAGTAAACTGAGAAAAGAGTAGTTGCATACATCTCAAGAGATATTCAAAAATCTAGAGCACACATATGCAAGATATTTCCATTGTACAGTATTACAAAAGTAGCTACAATGTAGACATTATAGATTCCACAAGAGGCATCAAATGTACAGTAATCCAAAAAGTTTTTGTTTTTTTTAAACTCCTTTTGCACTGGCTAAAAGGTGTAACAGACACACTCACACTTAACATTTTTTTTCTACACACTATATATACCATGGACAAATATAACAGAAAATATAAATACACTACCGTTCAAAAGTTTGGGGTTAGACCTTTTCTTGTTTTTGACAGAAGTCTCTTAGGTTCACCAAGGCTGCATTTATTTGATCAATAATATGGTAAAAACAGTAAGATTGTGAAATAGAAATACAATTTAAAATAACTGTTGTAGAGTTTATATTTTAAAACATATTTCTTTAAAATAGAAATCTTTTGTAACATTATAAATGCCTTTCCTGTCAATTTTAATCAATTTAATGCATCCTTGCTAAACAAAAACATTAATTTCTTTAAAAGATCTCACTGACCAAATATTTGAACAGTAGTGTAAGTGTGTCATTCAATTAAATATTTATTCATTAAGTTAAATATGTTAAAGGTGCAGTGTGTAAATTTTAGCGGCATCTAGCAGTGAGGTTGCAAATTGCAACCAACAAGCACATAGAGAATCTAAGATGTCGTTGTCCGAGACCTTTTTTAGGTGTGGTGTGGGATTCGATGATGATGCAGGCACGTCTGTCTCCTGCTCATATCGATTAGATTCTCACAGCCGTAAACAAGATAAAGTTAGGCCACTCACTTTCTGTCAGACAGTTTCAGAGATTGTTGGGTCTGATGGCAACTGCATCCAACGTGATTCCTTTTGGCATGCTGTACATGAGACCCTTACAGTGGTGGCTCAAGACCAAGGGGTTTTACCCAAGGGGGAACCCACAAAGACTTAATCTTTCACCCCTACCCAGAGTTATGGAAACTGTGGCTTTTCACTCTGAGGGGGCCAGACTCATAGAGTCAGCTCTCTCCACAAGGAAGCTGTATTCTTTGAAGTGGAGTGTGTTCACTTCATGCTGCAGAAAGCACAAAGTTTTGTTCTTATTGTGAGTGTTCACAAATAAAAGTTTACATATTCGAATGATGTATTACTTATCTCTGTATGACAAAAAAATTATCAGAGTTTTATCAAGTCTATTTTGCTGCTATGTGGAAAAAATTATAAATACTGCCAGTATTCTGTCATGCCATTGGTCTGATTTCACACACTTCAGACAAATTCTAGCAGAGGCGTTCCCAAAGCGTCAATGACAATGACGCAGCATCTCGTTCCCTTCTCAGGGAACAAGGGTTACAGTAGTAACCTGAGACATTCTCAATAAATGGAGAAAACATTCGTTATGGAAAATATACTGTGTAATATCTTTACACATATGATGTAATGTCCATAAGGCATTAAAGTTTATTATTGAATTACTGCACATATTCGTTTCTGTGTTTGCATTTTCTATGCATATTTATGCTGTTCATGTTGTGAATGAGATGAAAAAAGTACACAGCTGAATATCACCTCTGCTCAGTGTCGTATTGCACATATTACTTTCATATTAAATCATTCATATTAAATTTGTATTATTGACTATTTTCTACTCTGAAAGGAACTGGATGTGTCAACTCATAATAATATTTACTTGTTTAATTTAATGTGCATATAATTCTGTAATTTTAAAAGCCCTAGTTTAAAAAAAAAATATGACACTCCTATATATATTTAATTGACCTAGACAATAAGGAACAGAGAGAGTGGTGATTTAGGGAAACTAGTCTCAACTGTCTTCTTCAGCTTCTGCCAAGTATATTTCCATAACATTTCCGAGCTCTTCCATGCTTGGGCTTTTGAAGTGCACCATCTGCTCATTTGAGCTTGACCATCTCTGAAGGGTTGTATAGGCAAAACAGCACACGACTGTGCTTGTATCATCTATGCATCAATGCAAAAAATCTATCTACAGTGATATCGTACCAAGAACATGAAAAAAAAAACATCTATGCCAAACCTACATGAGGGTGACAGGTACTGAAGCTGCTGAACAAAACACTCTGCAAAACATGTAAGTAAATACTGTAAAACATATCTGGCTAGTCATCACAATTCCTAATTTTGTTTATTTGTACATTTTGATATGTATTAACAAATGTTGTGAACTAAGAACTCTATATTAAAAAAAAATATATAAAATGTGTTTCTGTCAGGGCCACTATCATCAAATACGATTGACAATTAGCAAACAGTTTGGATTGGCGGTATGATTTTGTTCTGGGCAAGAACTCCCTGCGCATCCATGCAGCCTAGCATGGCTATGAGCAGGGAGAGCAGCAATAACCCCATTATGGTAAACTGTCACATTTCATGGATGTATTGACTTATTCTCTCTCCCTGTGTGTGTGTGTCCTTGTGCGTGTGTCTGCTGATTGTGCTGATCAGCTCATTAGCGCCAGCTGCGGCTCGTCAGCTCAGCTATTTAATGTCTGTGTATTCCGTCCTCAGATCGTTTGGTCGAGTCCTGGTCCTGTTTGGTCTCTGGTTTCTCACTTTGTTTCCTGTTTGGAGTTCTGCCCTGGGTTCCTGGTCATTCCTGCCGTGACCCACGGAGGAACGGTTTTGCCCATTGGATCCCTGCGCTACTTTGTGCCTCTGTAACCTGCCATTTCCTCGGATTCTGACCCATTCTATCACCACTGTTGTTAATGTTCAATAAAAAGTATTTTCACTTGCTACTGAATCCACATCTACTTCCTGACAGAACGATCTGACCACTGTCATGGATTCAGCGAGGAAAGTCGATCTGCAGGAATTCCTACCCCGCAGTAATGGCAGCATGGATCGTCAGGAGGAGCAGATGGTGGCTACGGATCACGCGGTACAGGCCTTGTTAGCGCAGGTGTCCTATCTCACCAACCAACTCCGACAACTGAGAGCTCCCACTGCGCCACCCCTGCTCCTACAAATACCGGCCGTCAGCATGAGCCACACCTACCCACACCTAGGTCTACACAGGTGAGCCCAACTACTGCAGAGCATTTTTAACTAAATGTTCTTAATTCTTTTCTCTCCAACCACTAACGTTTTCCACTGAACAGTCTAAGGTGGCTTTGGTCATGACATTACTGTCAGCGGCGTGGCTCAATGGGGAATGGTGGTGTGGGAGAACATCCTTGCTGCTCCTCGTTCCAAGCAGTCTCTGAGGAGATGAAGCGGGTCGTGAGGTGGCCCGCGTGATCGCCGACCTTCGTCAGGACAACAGACCCGTCTCCGACTATTCCATCGAGTTACGGACATTGGCGGCAGAATGCAAATGGAACGCGGAGGCGCAGTGAGACATATTCCTGCATGGGTTGGCTGACCGCATTCAGAAGGAGATCATCACATTGGAACTTCCAACGAGTCTCGACAGACTGATCTAGTTGGCTTTACATGTGGACACACGTCTACAATGTTGGAACCAACGTGTACGTCAGACTCTGGGTCCCCAACCCTCCAAGTATTCTACTGCCAGTATCAGCAATGCGGTCAGCACCACGTTCAAACATGAACCCATGCAGGTGGGTAGAGCTTGGCTTTCTCGGGAGGAGAGAGAACGGCGGAGGGCAAAAGGAATTTGCCTTTACCGTGGCGGAACTGGACATTCTGGTGAACTGCCCAGTAAAAGACCAAGCCCGGTAGTAGGACTGAGGTTACTGTCGGGCGGACTAGCCGTGGAAGAATCCTCATCGATTACTCTCCTCCCGGTAAGACTGCAATGGGCAAACGGAGTTCATCATTGTCAGGCTCTTCTGGATTCAGGAGCAGAAGGTCATTTTATGGCCTACACCCTGGCACAACACCTCGGATTCCCATAATTCCACTCACCCACCTGATCTCGCTCAATGCACTTGACGGACAAGAACTTCCTGCCATTACTTTCACCACCGGTCTGATCACCCTTGTCACGTCTGCGAATCACACAGAGGATTTGTCATTCCTGCTCACTGAATCTCCATCAGCCTCCATATTTCTGGGCCACCCCTGGTTGATTCAGCACAACCCCAGTATTGACTGGGACCACGGTTCCATCTCGGCCTGGAGCAATCGGTGTTATGCCTCTTGTCTTGTGTCTGCCTGTTCGTCTGTGTCTTGTTCTTTGTTACAGGACGAGCCAGTGAATCTGTCTAACGTGCCTGAGGAGTACCTTGACCTGAAGGAAGTGTTCAGTAAGTCCCGGGCTGCTTCTCTTCCTCCGCATCATCCCAATGACTGTGCTATAGATCTACTGCCAGGTACGTCTCTGCCTAAAGGCAAATTATACTCACTTTCTGCTCCAGAGAGGGAGGCCATGGAGAAATAAATTTCCGATTATCTAGCAGCCTGGATCATCTGGGCTGAACCTATCCTTTGCCGTTTGCCGTTGATGTTCAAGCGGTTGCAGGGAACATCCATCTTCACAAAACTGGACTTGTGCAATGCATATCATTTGGTTCGCATAGGGGAGGGGGATGTTGGAAAACCGCTTTTAATACCCCCAGGGGGCATTTTGAAAATCTTGTCATGCCTTTCGGTCTGTCAAACTCCCCATTCTCCCCATTCAAACTCCTCCGACGTCATTTGGTGGGGTCATTGCTCCAATGTGGCGAGTCACCCAGGAGTAAACCGTACCAGCTTTTTGGTCAAGCAACGATTCTGGCTGCCCTCCAAGGCTCGCGATATTCTGAGTTTTGATTTGGCATGTTCTATCTGTGCTCATGGTAAGACTTCCAATTGACCCCTGGATGGCTTACTCCTACCGCTGTCTATCGCTTCAAGACCCCGGTCCCACATTGCGCTCGTTTTTTTTTTTTTTTTTTTACTGCCCTCCCAGGGCAATATAGTCGTTTTGACCATAGTGGACCGGTTATCGAAGGCGGCTCACTTTATTCCCTTGCCCAAATTACCTTCTGCCAAGGAGACAGCGGTTACTGTCGTGGACCATGTCTTTCAATTACATGGCCTCCTGATGGACGTGGTCTCTGACAGGGGTCCCCACTTTATTTCCAAATTTTGGAGGGAATTTTGTCGCTTACTGGGGGCGAGTGTCAGTCTGTCTTCAGGGTTTCATCCCCAGAGCAACGGCCAGAACGAACGGGCCAACCAGGACTTAGAGAGAGTGTTGCGATGTTTGGTTTCCCAGAATCCTTCCTCCTGTTGCCAGCAACTCTCATGGGTTGAGTCTGCACATAACAGTTAACCATAACTCGTTCCCAGTGTCATCTACGGGCCTCTCTCTGTTTGAGTGTAGTTTAGGTAAGACTCAGGCCGATCTCTACTGGTCGAAGCCTCCCGTCTATGTCGTGGGTCAAAAAGTGTGCCTTTCATTCAAGAACATTCCTCTCCGCTCCGTCTATAACTAATTAGCTCCCAAATTCATCTGCCCATTCACTGACTGGCTTGAATTTGGCTTGAATTTAACTGGCTTGAATTTGGAGACATGAAAGACGGGGTGAATTCTCCGCTCCGTCTATAACTAATTAGCTCCCAAATTCATCTGCCCATTCACTGTCACCAAGATTCTTAGTTCGCCTTACACTTCCTCCTGCATACAGGAGAATTCATCCCGTCTTTCATGTCTCCAAATTCAAGCCAGTATTTCATTCTAATATTAATCTGCCTGCGGATTTCCGTACCTGGTGGACTGGGAAGGTTACGGTCCAGAGGAGAGAAGCTGGGTCCCTGCAAGGGACATTCTGGATCACTCCCTTATTGATAATAACAATCAACAGGTAAGTCAGGAGGCGCTCCTAGGAGGAGGGGTATTGTCACGGTTCATGGATTCATTGACTCATTCTCTCTCCCTGTGTGTATCCTTGTGCGTGTGTCTGCTGATTGTGCTGATCAGCTCATTAGCACCAGCTGCGGCTCATCAGCTCAGCTATTTAATGTCTGTGTATTCCATCCTCAGATCGTTTGGTTTCTCTTGTGGTCGAGTCCTGGTTATGTTCTCTGGTTTCTTATCTTCGTTTCCTGTTTGGAGTTCTGTCCCTGGATGCCTGGTCGTTCCTGCGATGACCCACGGAGGATCGGTTTTGCCCATTGCATCCCTGCGCTGCCTTTTGCCTCTGTTACCTGCCATTTCCTCAGATTCTGACCAATTCTATAACCACTGTTGTTATTGTTCAATAAACAGTCTTTTCACTCGCTACGAAATCCGCTTCTACTTCATGACATAAACAGAACAGAACCAACATAAATGTTTTGCAGATATCATTCATTCAAAATTTTAATGTAGGCTACAACATAAAATGAGAATTTAGTCTGATTCAAAGGGAAATCAGAATGCTAAATCCTGACTGGACGAGAGGAGGAGCTGGGGACGGAGGAGGGTAATTAGCGGCTGAGAAACACAATAGCTGTTGGTAATACTGAAGGAGCTTGTATATGAATGCTGTTATGGGCATCGTATTCCTATAGGTAGACGTGTATCAGCTTAAGAGTAGCTTGACTAACGTGACCTGCCAGAACTGACGCTACGCTTGATTTCTGTTGCATTAATCACTCTTGCACATGGATAAAGTACACAATAACGTACAAAGTCTGAAAAAGTTTCCTGGAGTATACAACACCGCCACAACAATGCTACTGCATCTACATTGTAATACAGACAACACAGTGTAATCCGAGACCTAAGAGGTGTCAGACTGGTTGTTTATTTGATAACATGTAGTTAAAGGTGCACATTGTTTTGTCAATATTATTTTATTAAAAAAAATATAGCTTATAAATGTCAAAGGTGCACATTGTTTTTTTTTTCAATATTATTTTATAAATATTTAAACTTTATAAATGTATTTACTGTTGCGTTTGATCAATTTAATGCATCCGTACTGAATAAAAAAATATTAACCAAAACATCACCCCCCCCCCAGCCCCCCAAATTTTCAACGGTAGTATATAGTGTTACGACATTATATTTTTTTAGATATATTTTAATTTAATAGATTGATAGGGCCTATTATTGGATTTCGATTTATCCGGACATCCGTCCGCTAAACGACTGTAAAAAGCTATTAAAGGAACACGCCGACCATTGGGGACTTTAGCTTATTCACCGTATCCCCCAGAGTTAGATAAGTCCAAACATACCCTTTTCATCTCTGTGCGTGCCGTTACTCTGTCTCCGCAGAGTCACTCCGCAGAAGTAGCAGTGCTTTGCCTTCTGAGAATATAGTTCCCGGTATGTATATGGTTAGAAGATGTCTATGTCTCATGTTATTTGTACACGCTGTGACTATACAAATCACAACATGTAAATAAGAAAATATTGGCGTTATTTTGTCACTTATTGGGAGCAGTATGCTAGCTGGAGCCATTTACCTCCAGTCTTTGTGCTAAGCTAGGCTAGTGGTGGGTGCGTCAGACAGAGTTACCGCACACACGGAGATGAAAAGGGTATGTATGGACTTATCTAACTCTGGGGCATACGGTGAATAAACTAAAGTCCCAAAAAGTCGGTGTGTTCCTTTAAGCCTGGTTAAACATTGCAAGAATTGTTATTTTAAAAAATGTGTAAAAAATTTATTCTACTATTTGTGACAAGATAAACATGAAATGACGTACCAGTCGTCCAGCCTCATTATTATGAAGGTCTATCAGTGTGCGGATGTCACTCTTGCCCTTCCTCCGTCTGGCGTCCATGAACTGCTTAGACTTTTCATAGCCAAACTCCACGTCATCCCCACAGCCCCCCCACTCCCACTTCACCCCTTCGGTTGGGCCAATACTGGCTAAACGAGGGGGAGGTCCTCTACTCCGTGTGGCCTCGCAGCCGCATTGCAGCAGCTCCCCCATGCTGCAAGCCTGGGTCACTGCATGCGTCACACCAGCTGCTGTGATGGCATACACGAACGCTGTCTCTCGGATGTCTGTGAAGACACACAGAGAGAGAGAGAGAGAGAGAGAGAGAGAGAGAGAGAGAGAGAGAGAGAGAGAGAGAGAGAGAGAGAGAGAGAGAGAGAGAGAGAGAGAGAGAGAGAGAGAGAGAGAGAGAGAGAGAGAGAGAGAGAGAGAGAGAGAGACAGAGAGACAGAGAGACAGAGAGAGAGACATTTAGCTTCTGATATTTGGCCAGACTGGGTTACATCTGACTCTGATAATTATGGCACTTTAGATACCCTAAAGCTGCATGGGCTATTTCTGTCATAAGGTAGTCTCATCCCAACGACAGTACTACAGTACTGCATTGTGGATAAGTCCTTGTGCTGTTCAGTTAAATATCATGTTCCATGATGCTCCAATATGTAAGAACTTTTTTAAACAAACAACCCA
This sequence comes from Meda fulgida, assembly GCA_030578275.1. Classification (NCBI taxonomy): domain Eukaryota; kingdom Metazoa; phylum Chordata; class Actinopteri; order Cypriniformes; family Leuciscidae; genus Meda; species Meda fulgida. The sequence continues at coordinate 22,179,465 of CM060624.1, read as the reverse complement.
AACATGACAGGGATAAATTATGTTGTACACTATATTAAAATAGAAAACATTTATTTTAAATGAAAATTTGATTTCACAATATTACTTTTTTTACTGAATTTAAATAAATGCAGCACTGGTGAACACAACATTGATATATATATATATATATATATATATATATATATATATATATATATATATATATATATATATATATATATATATATAAATGCATTTTCATTATTTAAATTACATTGTACACTTAATTAGGGCCCGAGCACCGATGGTGTGAGGACCCTCTTGGAATTGCTCCGTTTATTATTATTCTCTGCAATGAATTGCATTTTTGAGGGCCTAAACATACACGAAAACTGACGAAAATTTGCACACGCGTCAGAACTGACGAAAATTTACATCTGATATGTGTTTCAGAATTGGGTAGGGCAAAATGGCTCGATAGCGCCACCTATAAAAGTTTAACGGAGTGCGCCTCCCGCTACGTTTCACGTACGTGTATGAAATTTACGGTACATATATGTAATGGCCCAATACCTACAAAAAAGTATCTTGGAGCATAGCCGTAAACACAACAGGAAGTCAGCCATTTTGAACTTCCTCTCAGATTTTTGTGCAGTTTTTGCCATTTTCAGGCCTCGTACTTTAACAAACTCCTCCTACAGTTTTAATCTGATCATCTTCAAATTTGGTGAGTGTAATCTTAAGGCCTTTGTGACGTTAAATTGTGAAAAGATCTTGAGTTTTCGTCAAAGGGTGTGTCCTTGGCGGCCTGACAAATTTCGATGTTTCGCCATGAAACAGGAAGTTGCTTTAACTCAGGCAAACAATGTCCAATTTGCCCCAAACTTCACACATTTGATAAGAGTTTGGTCCTGAACACATGTCCATGCTCATATTCAGTTACAGTCATAGCGCCACCTACTGGCAACAGGAAGTGACATGTTTAACACTGTTGTGGACTCCTAATAACATGTAAAAAAGTGCCAGCAAGTGCTAAACATGCTAGCAACATACTAGAAACATGCTAGCAAACACTTAGCTAAGTGCTAAATCATGCTATTACTGCAATTAAATAGGAATTTGCTGTAACTCAGACATGGAATATCAAATATTTCCCAAACTTCACACGTTTGATAAGTCATGGGCTGAACACATCTACATGAGAATATTCAGTTATAGTAATAGCGCCACCTACTGGCAACAGGAAGTGACATGTTTAACACTGTGATGCAGTACTAGCAACATATTAAATATGCCATTGAATTATAAACATGTTATAAACATGTTAAAACATGCTAGCAATTCTTAGCTAAGTGCTAAAGCATGCTAATGCAATGAAACAGGAAGTTGTTGTTACTTAAGAAGGCAATGTCCAATCTGACCCAAACTTCACACATTTGATAAGAGTCATTGCCTGGACACATATACATGAGAATATTCAGTTATAGTAATATTGCCACCTACTGGCAACAGGAAGTGACATGTTTAACAGTGTGATGCAATACTAGCAACATATTAAATATCCCATTGAGTTATAAACATGTTATAAACAAGTTAAAACATGCTAGCAATTCTTAGCTAAGTGCTAAAGCATGCTTATGCAATGAAACAGGAAGTTGTTGTTACTGAAGAAGGCAATGTCCAATCTGCCCCAAACTTCGCACATTTGATAAGAGTCGTGCCCTGAACACATCTACATGACAATTTTAAGTTAAAGTAATAACGCCATCTACTGTCGACAGGAAGTGACATGTTTTACACTGTGATGCAGTACTAGCAACATAGTAAATATGCCATTGAGTTCTACACATGCTAGAAACATGCTAAAACATGCTAGCAACACTTATCTGAGTGATAATGCATGCTATTATCCCCATAATAAAGGACATTTTTGTAACTGACTTTGACATACTCCTCCTATATTTACCTACTTAAATGCACATTGCCCACCATTCTCTGTCTTCCTAAAGCCACCGGGTGGCGGTGGCACGGGTGCGAGGGCCCTTTCAATGCTGCTTGCAGCTTTAATGTAAAATGTTATTTTAAAAGAAAGTGACAGGGCCAATTCACTAGAAGAATTTATTAAATGTTAACATTTAATAATGCTTTCTGAAAACAAATTCAGATGTGTTTAGCAACTTGTAGTAAGGGAGTTGAAAGAAATGACTTTTATCCTGTGTAAATGCTGGATGCAGTGCAGTCACATCGCATGATTCAGTGAATGGGATTCATTAAAGCCAGTGAAATGGAATCAGAGCTCATGAGTGCACACACACACACGCACGTGCGCACACGCACACACGCACACACACACAGAGATATTAATCCCAGCTGTCCATTCACACACCCACTGTCGTCTTCATACTGTGAAGCAATGTGTGTGCGTTCCTGTTTTGATACATCTATAGACATTCTGACAGCACCCCACCTGAAATCACCTGTAGCTTTCTGGCACAAAAAACATCAATGAAATCTGTATAAACTGAGCACTGTTCACTACATTACTATCCAAAAAGGCAGTACCCTAAAGAGAAGCAGACTCTCTGGATTTAATTTTTTTGTACATTTCTGTCACACGGTGGCTGTAAAAATGTTGCACAAAGGCTCTAACGGTCACCAGCTGGAGTGCCCTTGAGACTCACCAGAGGGCATTCCACATCAGACTATTGTCATTCCCTCACAAACTACGTCTCATCCGTTATCACATTCACCTGTGTCTCATTAGGCTTGTTCGACTTCATGCAGCTCTGCACAGACTGAACTGCGGCTGACTTGAAGCAGTGCATGCCAGTTAGAAATTTTGTCCGACTTGATTCAACGCTGACGCCACGTGACTGTGACATATGCCATCAAAGTACCTCGAGAGCAATTCGAGAGTATTCGAAGAACTCAGCCAGCGCAGCTTCTCAGGAGCGGATGCACAAGCTTTGATGATGACACAGCTGTTCCACGATTGGCCGGATTCACCGCCTGACAACGATCACGTGTATTTCGTTTTTATTCTCACACCTTTAGTTCCAGTAAAACGCAAAAATCCGTTTTTTTCTTAATAACAGCACACACTGTGCATCTGTGAAACATCTGTGTATTTGGCAAATATTGCATTTATTTCACTTCAGCTGTGGTAAAGTATGCAAACACCACGTGAGCAGTCACTACGGGAACCAAAAAGTGTCCGACTTCACGTCTCCGTTTGCAGCTCCTCCCCGCCTGCAAGCGGCAACTCTCGCCGATCGGTTACATCCAGCCGCAGACGATGTCGAACACACTTTATATCTTGTTTAGCTCAACCCATATAAGCCTGGTTTTCTCATTCATTATCTGTGAAGTCTTGTTTAGTGTTACACTGCAATTCCGAGCATTCTCACTGGTGATTGTTACAAAGGCGAAGAACTTACAAAAATAGTCTTTAAATAATCCATAGAATACAGAGCAGAATCATGAGGAAAACAAATCCACTACACAAAGGCTGCGTTTACACTTGGCATTAACATGCGACCAGTATCCGGATGTTGTCCACATACGCATTGAAAAGACAAGTGTAAACGCACTTCTGATCGGAATGTTATCCGATCAGCGTGTCAAGGTTCGTAGGTAGCAGAGGACGCATTGTGATCGGATCTCAGTGTAATGTAAACGCAATCCAGCCATCGTCTGCATTCACAGGTGGATGTCACACAAAACCCACCCACTGTCATTACTGTCTTTGCACTTTTTGCACTTAAAACTTTTTTTTTTTCGCGGGAAATTTTTTGTGAGATCCGATCTGTTGTCCAGATACAGAAGTCACCCATAGACTTTCTGAAGAACGATTTTGAGGTCGTTTATGGGGGGTATGGGCGGCCATCTTGGAAAATCTTGTTCAAAATGTTCAGAAAGGATACAGAGGTTGTATGATGTGTTGTGTCAGATCATGGCTGAGACATCAAATTTCAGGAATTCTACTCGGCGCAGCCCGTTATCAGCTGTCAATCAAGCTGTCAATCAAAGTTAACCATGTCCTTATTTGTCATACATTTTATATCTAAATACAATCTAAACTTACGAGTTAGATTGTCAGGCACTCAGAACCTATCAAAAAAATTTGATGTTTACCAACCAGTAAAAACATGAATTTATGCTGTGAAAACGGACATTGTAACATGGGGTTCTATGAACATTTGCTCCCTTTTGGGACCTGCCCCTAGCGGATTTTCGATGTATTGCAGTTTTTCGCACTTCCGGGTAGGCTTCATTTTTCAGATTAGAATGTTGCCGTTTGGTGTAAATGCACCGTGTCCTGATTGGCTTATGATCCGATCTGCTTGATCGAATCACGGTGATCACATATAAATGCCAAGTGTAAACGCAGCCTAAGACGATACAGGACAAAGAACCAAGGAGAAGGCAGGGCATATATGCAAACAGGGTAATGAATGTAGAAACAGAACAGGTGTGGGGAACTAATTAACAACCATAGTAACAAACCAGTGGCGGGAAAATGAGAACAAAGGAAACAGGAACTAGAATAAAACCAAAACAAAACATATGTGACACATACATTACAGATCCTCCGCTATATTATATGTATTAGCCCCTACAGGATTTTGTAATAAAGAAGAAGAAGAAGAAGAAGAAGAAGAAGAAGAAGAAGAAGAAGAAGAAGAAGAAGAAGAAGAAGAAGAAGAAGAAGAAGAAGAAGAAGAAGAAAGAAAAGAAAATCAATGGCTGCTCATGTACTATATTCAATCATTTATTTGAATAATTGACAATTAATTTATTTTCTCAATGCATGCTGACATTTCAGACAGCACAACCTGTGTTGTCAAATTCACGAACAAATAATTCTTATGAACTGGTTCTGTGATTCAAAAGACTTGAATTCAGAGGTTACTGCTTAGAATGAGGAATCCTTCAGTGAATCCATGAAAGTGCATCATTGCTTCAATGAAGTCATTCATCTTCTGTTACTTCTTGCCACCAAGAAAGCAAACATATATTCTCTGTTTATCTGTAAACCTCACAATCATGTTCATCATTTGATCCTGTTAATCCTCATTTTTAACAGCATTGTCATGATGGAAATGCAATGAAATTGTTACAGTAAACTGGACCATGACAAGAAAAGTAAATAATCTTAACTGGAAGAGATTTTGGACATATGAGATATTGCTGTTGGCGGAGCTACCTAACATGACATAACAGAAATAAAAACTAATGGACCAATGTCTTGTTACTCATGCACTGCTGGTTTTCATGATCTTTCATGAATATCAGATTTGATTTTTTAAAAATAATAATTCCATGTCAAATCTTTCAAATTAATATGTAAACCATTATACTTATTACTGAACAAATGCCACCTATGACCCTCAATGGATAGACTCCTGTGATAATGCTGACTTGTGGGAAAGTTGTACTCAGCAGAAGCAACTAGCTTATTAAATATGTTAGAGCAGAGCAGATATAGAATGCTTATAATCATAATTAAAATTACCATTACTTTCAGAAATGTTCATTGGAATCCTGATATTACCTCAGCCTTTTTGAATGTCAAACATATCATGATCAAACAATATTTTGTAAACACTGTATCATCCAGCATTTAAACTACTACAAAGACTAAATTCGCCCCTTTGGATCCACACTATCTAATCCCATACATTCATAAGACAGGGGTTGTCATGACAGACAGAGGGTAAAATGTCTCTTGATTTCACCTCCCTCTCTTATTTTTTCCTCCAAGACACAAATTCCAAACAAATTTGGTGCAGCTGTCTATGCCCAGGCCTGCCTAGGAAAGAGAGAGAGAACATAATGCCAGAAGGGGCTTCTGTGAGAATTAGCAAATATTTTTTTTAATACTCAATCTTTGAGTCAATGAAGCATGGGGCTGCAGGATGAAAAGTGATGCAGAGAAGGCAGGGCCCCTCCAGCGGCTCAACCAGTGCTGACTAGCGGGAATCATTTTGATTGATTTATTTTGCCACCATGTGCTGCCTGCATGCAGCGAGGGTTGAGAAAATCTCTAATGTTGTGCAGATCTTGCATACCTGAGATCCACTTTTATCAACTGAAAGCAACCGAAGCAACACACATGCTCGTGGATAATATGTGTAATTCTCAGGCTACTCTCAGGGTCCACATGAAGCACAACTTATACCACCTTTCAAGCAAACTGAGAAAGTCAGATTCAGGGTTTCAAAGTTTGCTTTCACACTCACAAACTGAAGTGATCTCTGACGTCAAATGGACTGTCTCAGCCCTCAAATATGTCCAATACAGTTACTCTTGAGTGCACAAGGAATCCATTTAAAACAGGACTGGCTGTCCCTTTAAATGATAACACTCATATTCATGCAGCCCTTCATGCTGAGTGCACCAGCCTCTGACTTGTTCCAGCAGTGGGGCTGGAAATAAAGTGAATTCCAAGCTACAGTGTGTTTTGTGCTTATAGCATACATAACGGGTTTGAAATGGGATTATATAGAAAAAAAGAGTTTAGAGTTTTAATGCTGGCAAAAATGATTTGCCTCCGGGCTTGGAGATAGACTGTAGCATTGTTATCTAATATATAAGCTTACTTTTGATATTTTTCTCTTTCTCTTTCACTCTCTCCCTGCCCTTTTCTTGAATGCACGCATGCTTACGAGTTCAAATGTGAGATCACGATCAGAATACTAAAGATACCGAACACATCTGCTGAACAAATGGCTGATGTGAGGATGTTATTTCTGATAGTTAAATTTGAGAGAAACTCTGAGTCATATTACAGAATACCAGAGGGATCATGCTATACTGTATGGCACAATCTCACAAGATAAGATGTGATTAGAGAAAAAAACGTTTTAATGACTTTCTTATACTATGTAAAAAGGCATTTATTGAGACTCAGATTCAAATTTCAGCCTATTTTTATATACTGTATATGTATACTCTTCAAAAGTTTTTTTTTTTTACAGAAAGTAATACTTTTATTTAGCAAGGATGCATTCAATTGATCAAAAATGGCATTAAATATATTTTTTTCATCTATTCAACATTCTATTTTAAAAAAAGAATAGAATGTTTTTACAGTTACCATAAAAATATTAAGCAGCACAATTTCTGAAGGATCATGTGACACTTAAGACTGGAGTAATGGCTGTTGAAAACTCAGCTTTGCCAACTTTTGAAAACGCCTCGGTTACGACTGTAACCTCGGTTCCCTGAAGAGGGAACGAGACGTTGCGTCGATTGACGCTAAGGGAACGCTTTGCGTGATGATGTATTGAAGAACATGTAAAATCAGTCCAATGGTGTGACGGAACGTCAGAGGCGGGTGACGTCATGAACCAGGAAACTATAAAACCTGCCCAAAACAAAGCAGCGTCAGCTTCCTAAGGTCTGAGCAAGTAGCTTACAGGCACGTAGGAGATATGGCAGGTGACGCAACGTCTCGTTTCCTCTTCAGAGAACCGAGGTTACAGTCATAACCGAGGCGTTCCCTTCCAAGGGAACTCGCGTTGCGTCGATTGACGCTAAGGGAACGTCTATACCAACGCCACCATAGCGAGAAGTGCCTGTCCAGTGTGAAATCAGGGCGAGCAGCACTAGGACGAGAGCACTCGGGACACTGGTGTACAGTCCAAGTCCAGAGAATAGAACCTGACGAATGTGTGAGGTGAGGACCAGCCTGCCGCATCACAGACGTCTTGAAGAGGTACTCCAGACAATAAGGCCTTAGAGGCCGCCATACTCCTAGTTGAGTGAGACCGCACCAACATGGGTGATGGTAATCCGGTCGACTCATAAGCAAGTGAGATAGTCTGGACCACCCACTTGCTCATTCTTTGCTTAGATGCTTGTGACCCCTTATTAGGGGGTCCAAAACAGACAAAGAGTTGTTCAGATTTACGCCACAGGGCAGCTCTATGGACGTAAGCATCTAACGCCCTAACCGGGCACAGCAAATTGTGCTTTTCCTGGTCCGCATCCTGGAAGGGAGGAGGACAGAAGGCCTGCAGCACTATAGATCGGGCCACATTAGTGGGGACCTTGGGAACATAACCCGGCCTAGGATGAAGGAAAGCTTTATCCTTCATCCCACAGGTTCCACAGTTCGGGACGAGTATTAAATATTGAGCCCTCTGCTTGAGACAGTAGATCTCTTCTGACGGGGAGCTCCAGAGGAGCCCCGTTGAGAAGGGACACTAGATCCGCAAACCATACTCTGCCCGGTCACCAGGGGGCTATAAGAAGCAGGCGCAGATGGTTCCTGCGAACTCTCTCCAGAACTCCCGGGAGCAGAGCAATCGGGGGAAATGCATACAGACGTAGCCTCGGCCACATCTGTACCATTGCATCCAGTCCAGGAGCTGGATGCGTGAGGGAGAACCAGAGTGGACAGTGAGACGTCTCTCGAGATGCAAACAAATCCACTTGTGCTTGGCCGAACTCCCTCCATATCAGCTCCACCACCTCGGGGTGGAGCCTCCATTCCCCGGGCCTCGGCCCCTGTCTCGACAGGATGTCTGCTCCTATGTTCTGGGCCCCCGGGATGTAAGCTGCTCTGGGACCACAAGAGGATCTGGTGCGCTAGTTTGCATAGTGGGCGTGAACGCAAACCCCCTTGATGATTTATTTAGGCAACCACCGACGTATTGTCTGTGTGGACTAACACATGGTGGCCCCTGAGGTCTGGGAGGAAGTTCTTGAGAGCAAGAAAAACGGCCATCATCTCCAGGCGATTGATTTGCCAAGAGAGATGATGGTCCCCCCACAGACCCCGAGCTGAGTGTCCCTCTAAGATCGCTCCCCAGCCCCTGAGTGAGGCATCTTTTGTTAGCATCCTGCGATGATAAGAAGCTCCCTACACGGGGCCCTGGGACAAGAACCAAGGTTTCTTCGACATAACCAAGGCACGTAGGCAACGCCGTGTAACCTTGATCATGCGAAAGGGGTTGCCCCTCGGGGAAAACCCTTTGGTCCTGAGCCACCACTGCAAGGGTCTCATGTACAGCGGCCAAAAGTTATCACTTCAGGAACTTCCTGTGATACGGAAGGATGGAAATATGGAAGTATGCGTCCTTGAGATCTATCGTGACAAACCAGTCCTCGGATCTGATCTGTGGCACGATTTGTCTCAAAGTCAACATTTTGAATGTCAGTTGCATGACTGACTCGTTCAGAACTCTTAGAACTCCAAAATGGGACGCAACCCCCCGTCCTTCTTCAGAACGATGAAGTATCGGCTGTAAAACCCGATGTCCCTGCTGGAGGGAGGTACATATTGTATGGCTCCCTTGTCCAACAGGTTCTTTACTTCTTGTTCCATTACCAGAACCTGCTCGGGGTCCACCACGGTGGGAAGGACCCCCATAAACCTGGGCGGGCGAGACCCAAACTGTATTTGATAGCCCTTTTCTATGGTCTGCAGGACCCAAAAATTCTACTAGAGGTACCAGCCTCTCGAGACTGGCTTCTGGATTTAGTTGTTGTTGAACAATCAGCCCGTCGCCCTGTAACGGCGAACCGGCAGGGAACGACTGAACTGACTGCTCTAGGACGCTCCTCGGAGGGGGAGGGCATCCCAGGGCCACTACGTTTCCGGGTGGCATCTGAGATATGTGCTCGCTGGAGACCGCTGCGCCCTGTAACACACGAGGTGGCAGGGTTAGCATAACGGTCCCCCGAGGGCACAGAAGAGAGACGGGCACCGTTTAATGAGGTGTTAACCGGTCTACTTCGATGGCTTACGCCCTCGGACGTCAGGACCTTTTCTTTACAGCCCTCTTTGAAATAATGACGTCCTCAGATCCGTTTTACCCCTAGAAGGCTGCTGCTGAGCGCGCCCCCCGTGTCCCCAGTCTTTTTGTGGGGGAGCACGGGAGGCCACGCTCTTCTTTTGAGTGGCACGGTATGAGGAGCTGGCTTTAGATGTTTGGGGCTGCTCCCGCTCAGCAGCCCCGGAGACATGAGTTCGGCGAGGGAGAAGCTTTTGAAAAACAGCCGCTTGTTTGGCTGACTCCTGGAACCTCTTGACGACCGAATTTACTGCGTCGCCGCAGAGGCCAGAAGAAGAGATGGGAGCATCCATTTAAAAATGTTTATCTTTTTCCTTAATGTTGCTTAAATTCAGCCAGAGATGCCTCTCAGTGGCCACCAGGGCTGCCATAGACCGTCTCCTTGGCGGCCCTGAGAGACAAATCTGTGGCCCGACGCAGTTCGCAAACAGCGTTCGGGCCAATACCCCTGCCTTCATCTAAGTCTCCTAACACCTCAGCTTGGTAAGCCTGCAGCAAAGACATGGTATGTAAACATGCTGCAGCCTGACCAGGCGCTGAATAAGCCTTACCCACTAGATTTAATGTTACTTTAACTGGTTTGGTGGGTAACACCGGGGTCTTAAGGGAAGATGCAGATTCGGGAGAGAGATAGCTCGCGAGCGTCTCTTCAACCTTTGGCATCTCCCCATAACTGTGCTCTTTATATTGGGATATAGATGAATAGTGAGATGTTTGTGCACTGTAAACTCTATATGATGCTGGTTTTCCCCACGATCTCGACACCTCGGTGTGGAGATCGGGAAAAAACGGCAGACCCCGGCGTTGAGGTTGTGCGCGAGAGGGCAGGAAGCGTTCGTCCAGTTTACTTTTTGAATGAACGTCCTGCTTATCTGACGGCCAATCTATATTTAATCTTTCGACCTCTCTCGTCACAACCTCAATAAGCTCCTCAAATGCGTGAGATTGAGGTGGCGAATCCTCAACATCACGCGAGTCAACACTAACAACATCTAGTTCCTCGGAACTAGATAGTTGTAGTGTTGGTGCTTGTATCAGGGCAGAAGAAACCGCAGCGCGTGCTTCCGAACCCTGATACAATGCACTAGATCTGCCAGTTGAAGGCAGAGATAAGCCTGGGCCCGTCTCTAACCCCGCTGACAGATCCATTTGCGAACCCCAAGTCTGAAGCCTTCGCAGTACCTCAGCAGCTGCGGGACCTGAGCCTTGGGGAACGCGAGCCTGGGCGTCCTCGCTAGGGTTGTGCCGATAGACAATAGTATTGTGTATCGACGATAGTCAGAGATATCGCTGATGGCAGATGCCTTGACGATATCAGTGCGATAATTGGCTTGTTTTACCATTAATGTATTTTATTATTATTATTATAAAGTTAGTATTTTTATTAAATTAATATTAGGAACTACAATTAATTTGCCTTCCCTAAATGCATAACGACATCACCGACACGCGCGTTTGAGGACTCCTCAAAGAAAATATTTTTAAAACAGACTAAAAAACTACATCCCACATCAAAATGGAATTGCAAGGTGATCCATTCACAAATTGTCAAGAGTGCTTGTTTTAACAGACCCATCATTCTTATACAGATCCAAGATGAAAACGGCATCGTTGTTCGTCAGTAGGCTATTTTGTTTCCATAGCACATTAACAAAACGTTTAATGACACTAATAACAATACAATTACTAAATATTAATAATAATATCACTAAAATGATATAGGCCTAATGATAGTCTTTAGTTCACGAACACAGCCATCTGTGAAAATCAAAAGCAGCTTCAATTGATTGTTTGACAAGAAAATTTCTTCTGAGAGGATAATGTGTCCGTATTTCCCGCTGACATGTTGAAATACTCTGAGTCAGATACAAAAATGATTAGGATCTTTTTTACCTCACTATACCGTGAAATAACCTGATTTAGCCTATAAATAAACACTTCACCTTTGCTAGCAAAATAGAAAAAGATTCTCATATATAAAACAAAGTAATAAAACAAGCTAATTAATAACAAGCCAATCAAATAAGTAAGCCCCGCCCCTTCACGATAATATCGTGTATCGCCGATCTCACAGGCTGACGATAGGACGATATGAAAATGGACCATATCGCCCAACACTAGTCCTCGCTAAAGAACGCCAGGCGGGATCGGAGCGTCCGTAATGGAAGCACTTCACAGTGCTCACAGCCAGCGCCCTCGAGCGCTGACCGTGCATGCTCCTCTCCCAAACAATCAACACAAAGAGTGTGCGTGTCCCCACCCGTTAAATAACGTGGGCAGGGATGCACACACAATCTAAACTGTTGCTTGCTCGCCATGCTGACTAATATATATATATATATATATATATATATATATATATATATATATATATATATATAACAGACAACACCAAATATCACAGACAGTTTCACATATAGCGTTTGTGAAGACAGAGAAGCTGACGATGCTTTGTTTTGGGCAGGTTTTATAGTTTCCTGGTTCATGACGTCACCCGCCTCTGACGTTCTGTCACACCATTGGACTGATTTTACATGTGCTTCAATACATCATCACACAAAGCGTTCCCTTAGCGTCAATCGACGCAACGTCTCGTTCCCTTGAAAGGGAACATATAACCAACCCCAAACTTTTGAACGGTAGAGTATATCATAGGCTTCAAACTAATTTTTTTCATATATACCCAATTGAAAAATAAATATACTAAAATATATTTGAAATACATTAATTTAATGCTAAGTATACTATAAATACATGTACATATACGTACTTAATATAAATACGCTGCAATACTTTTGGTATACCAAATTGATATACTTAAAGTCTGCTAAATTGGAATTTCATTTTGTTCCTAATGTACTTTAGATATCCAGAAATAGTCAAACTGAAGATATACTTAAGTATATTTAATTGTGCTGAAGTGGAACAACTGCAATTATACTTTAGGTACACTTTAAATATCTTGCATTTAAAGACTGATAGTATATAGAAATCATACTATCCTTACTAATAGTGATATTAAACATTTTAGGCTTAATATTAAGACGTGCATTGTGCAATAAAGTACTCCAAATAAATTATTTATTTTTTTATATCCGTAAGTCTGAAGTGATATGTCAGTAAATATGTTAATGGATTTGTAATATACTAAGTATTAAATAAATGGATTTTAAATACATTTTGGTATAGTTTTTTTTTTAATAATTTTTTTTAAAACACTGGTCTCTAACACTGGATAATTTGTATGGACATTTCAGTTATATTTTAGACTCCATGCTACGATTTGTGCCATAAATTAAAATATACCATTCTGAGACCTGAACCTCAGACAATGCACGAGACCATACTCTCATTGACACAGACAAGCAACAAGAGGTCTTGACAGCAAAAATAATGAGGTGCATTCCTGAGGTGACAGGGCAAATTACGTGCACACAGTGTCCTTATCATTTCTGGGGTTTCTAATTGGAACCGCATATATTGTTTCTGAGGGATTTTAACGACTTCATTACAACCTCAGAGACAACATGTAAGAGCAGCCGGCAGCATTTCCAGCAAATTCTGGCATTAGAATGCCGCTCCCTTGGGCCAAGAAAACAAGCTCTGGTTTACATGTTTGAATAGGGGAAGAAAATAGCCCCCAGTTATTTAGCAATGGAAGAAATATGTGAGACACTTTGTACAACCCTATCGCACGGTGCAGGAAGTGAACCTGCCTTAGCAGAACTCTCATGACACGTGGTCATTAGAGCAGAGTCTCACGGTAATTGTGGTAAATGCATGAAAACAGAAGAGCACTTAAGCTTCACCTATAGACACAGAGGAATTTATGATTAATTTCCATTTTGTGAGGCAGTCTCCAGTGCTCAGTCTAAGATGGGCTGATGCAGACAGAGGAATCATGTTGCAATCCGTGTGTGAACACGTCCACACTGGAGGCCAAACCGTGAACTCTCAGCTCCAGACCTGGATATGACAAGCCTGCATCTCTCTACATCACTGTGATATGGGTATGTCTAAGAGAAAACTCAAGTCAAATTAGGCACAGCATTTGCTGACCATCCTAATCGCATACCTATCTCAGAGTATGTTGAGCCAAAATAGTGCCCTCTACTGGTGACAACCAATTAAACAGTTTAAAAAAAGAAAAGGTGGGCAACATGCAGCATCTAAAATCCATACTGTCATATCCTTTAATGATTTGCTCAAGCCAAAAAAGATGGTAGCAAAAACTGTATTTTGGAAGAATGCAGTCTGTTGTTTTAAGAATACCAGCAAGCAATTTTACATTTATAATACATCTTTTAGCCATCCAAACACAGCCCTGACATCTAGGCTAAAACAAGGCAAATTTAAGTGAAATCAGTGAAAATTTAATAGATGTCTAACCATAGATGGCTATTGCTTGCTGGGATGTGTTGATTTTTGGGACAATTACAAATTTAAATCAAGTTCTCGTAAACTGTGGCCTGAACTACCAGATGCATTTACACAAGGCTGAGTTGTGCCTATTATGTATCAAACCACCTCTTAATCGAATTGCTATCCATCTTGAATGCATCTTGGAAAGCATTTACACTCGCCCTTTAGGTTGTTCATCAGATCTTTAAAAGAAAGCCTTTACAAAATATTAGATAATGACAGACATTTTAGACTGTTGTGGGGTAAAATAATGGCCACTACTGAACAAGTTATCAAACGTGAGAAGGGAGGAGTTGAACCCTAAGTGGACGGCCTAATAATTGTAGAGGTTACGTTATTACTCTTCAAAGGACTGAAAAATGTGGCACATCAATGATCATGCAATTTGGGGATCGTTTTTAGAGAGCAATTTAACACAGAAGAAGAGCACTGAGGTAAACTGGACACAACAGCTGTCCTTGTTCTCTTATGAACTTGGATCAAACATGGTGAAAAGAGGGCATGGGTCTCAGGGCCAGAGTTCATGCCCTCAAAGAGACGTTGCAGAGACATAAATGAGGCACAGATTGAATAATTTAGGTGGATAACCTGGGAGAGTGGATTCTTTCACAAATGCTCACCTTGCTGGAGGATTTTGCCAAAGTACTTGTTCTGGCTGGTACAGTTCCAGCGACGAAAGCGGAACTGGTATTGGCATTCTCGCACGCCCAGCTTGGCGCCCTTGGCGACTTCGTTGACGATCTCCGGCTGGGTCTGGCAGAGCTCGGCCTGCTTGCCTGCCAGACGTTTGGTCTTCCTGCAGATGCTATTCGGGTCCATGACCAAGGGACTCCCTACTGCCCTGAAACCAACAAAGCTTCATCAGATGACTCATCTGAACTACATAAGGTTTCACAAGATAAAGTGCGGTTATCTTCTCAAACCGCACAGCGCACAAACCACTTTAAATGATGTAAAGTATTATAAATTGAATGTTCTGTTGATTTACTGCAAGGTTCAGGTTAAGGTCTGAGCAGATCCTCATTCATTTAGGCTTTTCATGGTTTTTAGGCAAACTCATTGTTCCGTGCAGATGACA
This sequence comes from Meda fulgida, assembly GCA_030578275.1. Lineage (NCBI taxonomy): Eukaryota > Metazoa > Chordata > Actinopteri > Cypriniformes > Leuciscidae > Meda > Meda fulgida. The sequence goes on along the minus strand of CM060624.1, from coordinate 22,164,201 downwards.
AAGAAAATAAACAGAAAAAAGACAACTACTAGAGTCAGACACACTATAATGTCAGCGGTAATCGTATTACCCCTTTGAACATAAACAGATAACATTTGAAGCAAAAATGCTACATCTTAATTGCTGGGTTTTATCAAAAGTGACGACAGACGTGTGTTTACACTTGAATCAATTGTTTATTTCAACTGCTAATGGGAGAAGAGGCCTCAGGTCCAAAGCGTGGAGCCGGCTGCCAGAGCTTCCCGTGACAGTTGCTATGACGTAATGTAAGAACGGCACAGTCCTTCGGTTCTTTCTTTTTAATAACTCTCGCCATATTAGAGTGAAGTTCAGCGTCTGTGAGCCGTGCAGCTGAAGTTGGTTTTTATCATTACGTTGCCATCTGGGGGAGCAGAGCTCTGTGCGAATACCTCATTGATTTTCATTCACCCCAGTCAAGGCTAATCTTTCAGACTAATAACATTCATCTGCCGTGCGAGTTTGTTTTAAAAAGTCAAACCAACGCTCTTGCCAGTCGCCTTCCATGGCGGTCTGATAAGAAATATGAGAGGGGAGATAGCAGGCTTTACAAGTGATGCATCCCATCTTGATATGCCTAATATTTAATTTACATATGAACACTCAACAGAAGTCTTTGGACATGGAGCAGTGTGAGTGTGTTTTGCCGTGATATACTGTATGCTTACATGTGCTATTGGATTAATTTCATTGCACATTCAAAAATGTTATAGAGCCAAATGAAGTACATTTATTTAATTGTATTTAATTATGACAAAATAATTAATTAACTGTTTTTCTACTTTATTAGTAAGATGTCATTGTGTCATTCTTAGCATCACATACGATATGAGCCAGTCAATGTTTCACTAATTGTAAATGCTTGTATTTGTTTTAGTGGTTTAATGTGAGGAATGGTTAAAAAACAACAACAACCAAACAATAATCTTTTGTCAATAATAATCAATAATATATATTGATTTTCACATGTAAAATAGCATTCAGTTTTTTAGAATATATATATATATATATATATATATATATATGCAAAGTTGAGCTAATTAAGAGTAATGCATTGTTTCATATCAATGTGGCCCATGTATAAATTCTCCATAATTAAGAATGCATTTTAATTGTTTATTGATGGCACATTTGATTATATGTATTCTATTGTTTTAATGACATTATAACAATTTCTCTTCTTAAAAAAAAGTTGTTAAAATTAAAGGGCCCCTATTAAGGATTTTTGAAAATAACCTTTCATGTAGTGTGTAACATAGCTCTAAGTGAATGAAAACATCCTTCAAAGTTTTAAATCTGAAAGTGCACCGTATATAAAGTTATTGTCTTTCAAAAGTAAGAGTTGACTCTGAGTCAATTAAATTAATCGTTTTTCAAACGAGTCATAAGCCGTTTCGTTGTGACGTCAAGACGAAACATTAGTATATTACCCGCCCACTTATTGCACGTGCAGACACCTGGGAAACTTGAACCTCAAACCGGCAGCTGATTCCTGTACTGGATAGCATCATGTCAGGAAGACGGCGCTGTGCATAATGTGAAGGTAAAGCCAGTTATTTTTCACTCCCCAAGGATGAGCATGTGAAGAATCAATGGTTAAAATTCATCTTTACCATGATATCACAGCAGTATAATCCTAAACTTTTGCTGTGTTCCCTTTATTTTACTGACAACTGCTTTTCTCAATGAGGATTCATAAACCACTTGCTCTTGAAAGATGGTGTTCAAAAAACTTAGTTTTGAGTTTTATATTGTGTTGGTCTCCTGCTAACTGGCTAACTCACAGTATTACTGTCTTACTGAAATACTTCTGCTGATCAGCTGTGGGCCACTATTTCCTAAAACTGTGTCTATTAATGCAGATTATCTGTCATTCTCACTACTTTTAGGAAATATTTGTTTTACCAACGTTTATGTTACATCAGATCATTCACTCTAGAGCTCGGCTAATGTACATTACATACATGCACTGTTATTGATACAGTTTCCACATGTTCACGGACCCAGGGGCGTAATTTACGGGTGGGACATGTCCCCACCACTTTTTGCCAGGCTCGATATTGTCCCCACCACTTTTTAAAAGTAATTGACAAATAGATTGCGGAAGGTTTGTATTAAAGGAAAAGCACAATCTACAAATCGGCATCCTTCATAATCGAATTCATTAATTTAACACATTTTTCCGGCGGTCAGAAGCTTTTCAACGTCCTCAATGATGAATATTAAATCTCGTTGTGAAACTATCGTGAGACAGGTTGATGTGATGACTAAGTGATGACTAGACGGTGATGACTAGACAGTGGACGATGGTTATTCTTCAACTACGCAGTGAGGTGAGTTCACTTGAGGCATTGTTAAAAAGTCACAAGGCACGGTTACTATGACAAGTCATGATTAAGTGTTATATGAAAAATTAAGTTACGTAAGAAGTAAATAATTCATTTTGTAAACTTGTCTTAATACAATAGTAACAAACGAGCAAGTGAAGCAGTTTAGGCTTGACGTTAGCTAGCAAATGCGATTTAGTGGTAAGAATCATATACAGATTCATATAGTTTTGAGACCTCTTGAAAGTAAAAATACAATGAATTGGCTTTTATTGTTAACTAATGTTTTAATTCTGTAACATCGTTTTAGTGATCATATTTGTGAATGTGATACATGCATGTGTATGCATCAAAGTGAAAATTAAGGGTATTTCCAACTCTGAACTCAGTCCCCAAGTAAATTCGGTTAGTAAATAAACAAATAGCAAAACGAGTTGTGCGGTGTCCCCACCACTTTTCAAAGCAAAGTTACGCCACTGTGTTCACCGCAATATATTAGAAAAATATTCGGTAAATAAATTAGTACAAGTAAAAAAAACATGCGCTTGTTAATGCTGATGGTGAGGAATTACAGTTGCAACATCTTCGGGTTCGGGTTGAATAACAATGTTTCATCCTCAGACTCGCGCTTGCATTAGTATGGTCAAATCGATGTCATTGTTTGTTACTGTGTTTAGTTTACAGTGTAGGAAGCCTCAGGACAAGCAGAGCTGACGTTGTTCAATGGGCGTTTTTGTTCTCGACGTGCTGTACACGGTAGGCCAATCACAACAGACTGAGCTGTCTGGCCAATCAGAACAGAGTAGCTCGCGGAAAGGAGGGATTTAGAGAGATTGATTCATTTGACGAGTCGTTTGAGAATCATTGAAAATGTGATAATGTGCAAATGTATATTATGAGGAAATTAAACAGTTTTTTTTACCTTTGATGTGCGTAAACATGTCGTAGGAGACTCCACAACAACATTAGGAAACTTTAAAATAGCATAATAGGGGCCCTTTTAAAGTTAAAAGTTTGATTTCAATTAGATTTTGACAGCCTAGAAGCTCACCAGGAAAAGTCTCCCTATATGGCAAATTCATTCCTGAGTGTTCCTATAGTGCATTAATCCCTCTATTATCTCTCACAGATCTCGATCTGCAAAAGCAGATACAATGTTCTCCGCTGCAGTCTCTGATTATCTACAAACTTGTGAGTTTCTCAGCGCCAGGATCACTTCTCAAATAATGGAGCCACATTTTACAGCAGGAGGTGTAGACTCGTAAAAGAGCAGACAGTGTTGGAGCGATTCTCTCTTTCCAAGTCCTGTTTCACTGTCAGAAGGGGCGAGGCAAAGCGCTGGCTTATAAAGGAAAGCTTGAATATCACAAAAGCGGCCCTGGGATGCATATGTGGTCACATTATGGCTTGGGTGAAACAGAGATTAAGATATTCGTCTGCGTCTGATGAACCATCCCTTCCCTGGCTCTAATCGAAACCAGCCATGACCATGGCCAAAAACATTACAATAGACAAAGGAACATGCCTGCAGAAAGAGTCAATCTGGACATGATGATCACTTCGGCCATTTCTTATACAGTGATTCACTTTAGGATTTTAATAGGGGATGTTGATCCGAGGACAGCACATAAGGCTGGTATCTAAGCAGAGGAAAATCACATGCCCTTGATGATCAACCATCATCTTCACGGCTTTATTCAAAGCCACTCTTTCCTCCTTCTCCTTTATCTGTATGTGATAAGCGGGCGATGGGGCCTAATCATAACATGGAAAAGGATGTACCCAACTTGTGCAATCAGGAATATCCAAAAACAGCCACACCGTGATGTATGAGAGAGATAATATAGAGGGGGAATGGAGGGGGAACTGTGATTAAGAGAAGTTATCCAAATAATCAGTGCAAACATACACATGCACATTTATCTTTTCATAGACCCGTCACCCTCTGCGCCTGTTAAGACCTCAGGTTACATTATGAATTGCGCGGTTACAGATAAGTCTCTTCTTTTTCACTTTGTGAAAGAGCGAAATTCATCCCTACTTAATCCCCCAAGTATGCTGGATATGAAGTCAGTCACTACAGGGCTGGAACTGCACAGAGTGGCTTGGGTTCACTTCTGTGGCGCATGGCGCAGAGCCATGGCACAGTCTCGTCTTGGAGTGCGCCACTAAATCATGCGAGTGGAACCACGGCGCTGCACAACTCCATCACCACGACGCTGTCCGTCACACGCAGATGGGACAGACCTGAAAAACGGGAGAGAGGCAGACGCATGCTCGGAGGTGAAACACTGTAAGTGCGGCCAAACGGGCCAAGCAGCTGTCATCCAATCGTTATCTGATCCATCTCTCAAGGCCGCTTGATTGGATATCTCTCCATTCTCCAAATGAGATTCGCTTCTCCCAGACTGAACATCTTAGAGGAGACTGTGCAGTCTGGGACACACTCACATACTGTATATTGGTTAGGTCCAAAAGGAGACTTGTGAGTGGATAAAAAAAGGAAATTCTGTCATTATTTACTCACCCTCATGTCGTTCCAAACCTGTATGACTTTCTTTCTTCTGAGAAACACAAAAGAAGATATTTAAAAAAAAAAAAAAAAAAAAAAGTCCATACAGTGAAAGTCAGTGGACCCCAATGACTTTTATTGTATTGACAAAAACGGTTAAAACTTTCTTCTTTTTTTCACAGAAGAAAGAAAGTAAGGTTTGGAACAACATGAGGTTGAGTGAAAAATGACAGAATTGTAACTTTTTCAGTAAACTATCCATTTAACACAGATGTTCTCAATCAGAAGGTGAGGAAAATGATTTAAATTAAGTTAAATTAAATATTGTAACTTAATTAAAATGCTAAAATACAAATAAAAGCAAGGTGTAAGCTAAACATACATTTTTTTTTTTTTACATTTAATTATTATCCTTATGCTCTTTTGTTTTATTGGAGAACATACAGTTCTTTAAAATTCTGCAATCACAAATAGTTATGGTTAATTGATTTAATATACTGACAAATATAATGTTTCATTATTACAGCAGAACATTTGTTTCATTATTACAGAGGAAATATTATATGAGAGGCCTTTAAATATTGTGTTGGACAATGGGACCCTTAAAGTCAAAAAAGTTTAAGAGATTGAGAACACTGTTTGAACAGAATAATGAAGAGTGTGAAGGAAGAGATTGGGTTGAGGTCACACAGGCATTAAAATGCAACAAAATGTTGACTGAGAGTGGACTCACAGACATAAAAGCGAGAGGGTATGGCGCGTGCACAGGCACACCTGTCCGACAGACTCCTGGCGGGCTGCCAGCACATGACCCTGAAGACTCCAGAGGAGGTGAGGCTTCCCATCGCTTCCTCAAGCACTCAGCTCTCAGCCCCGCAGATCAGAGCACAATCAGAGTCCTGAGAGCCAGTTTATCTGCCTCCGTTTCATCTCCTCTCAGCCTCAGCATGTGAATGGCATGCTGTCTGTCAGAGACCCTCGGCACAGCCCAGCACCAGACGAGAGGTTTGTGATGGCATGCGTCATCCCCAAAGAAAGCATCATTGTCTTTGCGAACTTTTTTAGACATCCAGGTGTGTGTGTGTGTGTGTGTGTGTGTGTGTGTGTGTGTGTGTGTGTGTGTGTGTGTGTGTGTGTGTGTGTGTGTGTGTGTGTGTGTGTGTGTGTGTGCGAGACATGTGGGGAGAGTAGGTGCAGCTGACTTTGAATAAGATGGAAATTTGAACATTCAAAGTTAAACAACACCCTTGTTAAAGGTAATGTGTCACTTTGGATTGTCTGTGTTTATCAAACAATCTCCCTCTTGTCAAACTCATGCATTTCAGAGTGTTAAGGGAAGGAGTAGTTTATGATGACACCCACAGCCCGGAGGTCCAGCTAAAATTCCAACTCTGACCTGATGTGTCTATCTCTAAAACAGAGTACAGCTTAACCCTCAGTAAACACACAAAAATGAAAGCTATGATCAACAACTTTTCTGGTATCACAGTAAATGTCTCTGAATAGATTTATAATGTAGGCTATTTACTCTTTTAGAGTGAGCTACTGAGCCACTATTTTTGCCCCCAGAAATACATTTTTTTTTTTTACTAAACAAGCACTTTACACAAATGTTATATATAATCTGTGCAATTATTTACTGTGAATAACTCATTCTTCGTAACAGTTTTTAATTTTGTGGAGTGTTATTCTCAATGGAAAAGTGATTTGTATTTTAGAAGTGAATAGTTTTGATAGAGCATGCAGTAAATAATGCACCAAATCATAGACAATATTGTGTACAGAAATTAATGTTATGCCTGTAATCAGCAAAACTGCACCGTCTCTTAGCAATAACGTTTAGGCAGAAACCGAATGTTTTACAGCCTATAATCTCACAAAATAACCTTAATAAGTTCCACAAACAGCGTAGTTCTTTAAAAACAATCTATATTTTACTGCATTCAAAAATCAAAACACTGATCTGAAGACCCTACACTTTTTAACCTCCAGATAAACATACAACCCACTCAAGAATACAACAAGAGGTTTCCTGATAAGAAGAGGGATTTTTGCTGAACTAGAGAACCATTTATTGCTAAGAGTGCCTAGGGATGTTTGTTTCTTTAAAGAATAATTATGTGATAAGCCTGAACGAAGAATGTTGTCATATTTTTCTATTCGATCATCTCTACACATAAAAGGTTGAAGTTTCCATAATCACACTGATCGAACTTCAAATATGGAGCTTGCGGGAATTTCTAGAGGAAATTGAGCGCGCGCCTGAGATATTACTTACCACCAGAGCCCGATGATGTTGACTGGACAAAGCAGGATAAAGAAGAGAGCAAGTTGTGTTCTGGAAAGTGGAATCGTCATGGTCAAATGACTTTGGAAGGACAAAAATGTACGTCTGATGTTGAAGAACTAGTCCAGAGATGAAAATGGCAAGTCCTTTGCGAAAGTTTGGTAATATCTGAGAAGATTCAGCACCCCTGGATAATACAATTCCCAGAAGCACATCATCGGGTGAGGACGGTCGCAAAATCCGCTTGGAGAGTCGTCAGTATCTTCATTATTACTTCTTGGAGATCTTCATCCATCAAAACCAGATAAATTGAGGAGAATTCCAGCCAGAAGTGCACTTAGATTAGGTTAATGGAATGTAGTCAAACCTCTCGAACTACTAAAATGCCAGAACTTTTAAAAGCGTTTCCATTATGTAAAATATTCAGTTTTTCTTCTGAAGAGCAAAGCTGTTGACTTGAGTGCCATGTGCTGAACCTGCGTGCGCGCGCCCTTCTGCGAGTGCTCCAGATCTCATCCTGATCCAAACAGGTAGACGTCTAGGCATTTCGTGCTCCTCTCGTCACACTTTTTTCCTGCCTTCAGCTGGGGACCTTTTTTCCTCGTGGTGTAAGAAATTCAGAGCTCATCACCCACTCAGTGACGTCGCCCGGGGCTCGAGTCAGGAACCTTGTCATACAGGAAAAAAACGGTTCTGATCTACAGTTTTTGGAGGATCAGGTAGTACTCAACACATTATGAATGTCCATTGCTGTTAAGCGGTTTATTTATTTTTTTAATAACTTTATGGAGCAGGCCGATTTTGATATTTAAACAAGGGGGGGAATCAAGGAATGGGAGACCCGTTTAAATAAATAATAAAAATTAAAAAAAGATAATATTGACATACATTATAATCAGTAAATAAACTATATGCCTATACTCTTTTTTTAAAGAATGTATTTAAAAAAAATGGATATAGATGCTTCATTTAATATAAATAAATAACTGTCACTGATAAGAAGCCATGTTTGATTCAGTTATACGGTCCAGACAGGGTGAGCAATGGTGACACTTTATTCCAGTATTACATTACTGTGAATGAACACACTTGTGCTCAGGTATCTAGTAACTTTCCCAATTCACTCCAAGTGATTTAGTCTTGCCGTCTTGCTTCTTCAGAAACATTATCAAATATTTGAAGATTTATTTTGTTGTAGAAAGACAATCCAAAAATTCTCAAATTCCTTTCAGCTTGTGCTTTTGCATTCCAGCCCCCCATTGTTTAAATAATAATTTATGAACATATAAAACATATTAAAAAAAACTGTCATATTTAGCCTTTACTGCATTTAAAACAAGGCCATAAATCTCACACATTTGGCCTGTAATAGCTGTCATCTCATCTATCATCTGCGAAGATCTGTATTATCACCCTCATTACCTGTCCTCCCAATGTAATTTGTGGCTCTCAAGACAGTTCTTCATTGTGATGTTGTCTTCATTCGCCGTACACGCTCTACCTCATCCATCCAATGGCCAGGGGGTCCCTAACTGAAATCCAAGACCTCCCTGCTCTTTTGAAGTCTCACTTTACTATTGGTTACAGTTACAGTGATGAACTGTACACATACAGGTAAAATCAAAGATGGAAGCTCTGTTTCTGTTTTCATATCTCGTTTGAGATAGCTGGGAGCAGAGAGGAGATGTGATCGACTGTTTATCTGTTATCTCAGGGTCAGGTCTTTTTGATTTTCACTCTTTGTTTTCCTTCCAGCTTCAAAGCAGCAAATGTGGAACAGTTTTGTCTGAGGTGCAGGTGTGTTGCAGCTCAATTTATCATTACATAAAAGAGGGAAGATAACCTGCCTGTCTTGAGGGATAGTTTAATTGCAGAGGAACGGTCAATTCTGGTCTTAAGGCATATAAATATCCTGAAAGTTAATGCATTTGGCATTATGTACAGAATTGCTCGTTTTAGCAATGATAAACGTTAAAAAATCGAATCTATTCAATAAATAACATCTAATTGCACCGAGTCAGTTTTGTTCATATTTTTCTTGTAGTTATATGAGATGAAGAGCCTTCTTTATATTAAAGAAATAATTATTTTATCATATCACATCTATATATATATATATCTGCTGCATAATTGGAAACATGGCTTTGACAAAACAGACTGTGCACTCTTTCTCACTTTCTCTCTTCATACATATGTGTGTGTGTGAGAGAGTGTGTGTTTTGTTTGGGAGGAGCGATTCTTCATACTTGGCTTAAACTTTATGGACAATAAAGATCCCATTTCAAAGTACAGCAGGGTGTTGAGCCTGGGGTCTTGGCTGAGCGTTCCTGGGAACAGCCCTCTGAAGACCAGGAGAATATCTTCAGCTGACACATGGCGCGGAAAAATCCCCATGCAGACCGTGTGGCAAAACTGCCTCTCATTTACTCAGCACTAAATTTACAGTCAGTTTCTCAGGTCAAACTCTTTCCCTACTAAAATCAATATCCATTATTCAGGAGGAAAAAAAAGCTGTTAATTATGATCTCCAACCTTTTTCCTATTGTTTAACATTCTGGTGTCAAACTGGGAGTTAGACAACTCCCTGTTACGTTAGCATCCAGTGCGATTAGAAATCCCATTGCACACAATATGTTTTAGGCATAGTTAAAAATTGCGTCCAAATAAAAACCACACGACACTTATGTGCCATAACCTTTATAAACAAGCCACAGTCATTTCTGGAATCCCCACGAGAAGTCAAGTTCATGAAATTCCTTCACCACTGGCAGTAGAGTTTGTGTTATAAAACGTCAATATTGCCACACGCTTCTGTGTGTCTGTTAACAGGCTGCTCAGTATATGGAGAGAGGACAGTGTCAAGTCATGCCATGACCTAAACAGCAGAGGATGGGAGGGGATTCGGCAGACATGCTGTTTCCTGGAACTCGCATCAGATGAGTAAGCTTTTGTCTCTTCAGAACATGGGGGCAGAGGAAAACATGTATAATCACAGCACACTTTATAATAATCTGTTTTGTGCATTGTAATTTATTCCAATAAACAAGCTGTTGCTCACCAAAAGATTTGAGCCGTCGTTGAATCAGTGCTCGCTCTCTATAAGACTTTTTGCAGACTCAGTTTTTTGCAGACTATTTTCTCTTTTTACAGATCATGAGCTCATGAGTACAGCAATTGATTCCAGAAAAGACTCACATACTCCAAATGGGTCGCTTTTAATACTCCGTAGTCCGTAATAGCATCACTGGTGAACTTTGGCCCAATGGATGGTGTAAGCCTTTGAGTTTTAGGGAAGATATCTTCAACTCTACTGGGTGCCATTTAGCATGGGTTGCGGATGGTTGTATTGGCCAAGATCATTTAACACCATCTTGAGGAATTTCTCAAGTACACTGATGCTTCATTTAATACGCTTCACCACACAAATGTGCTAAGAGGGAATATTTCCGGTTTTGTTGAATTTTCTAAAAAAGACTGAGAATCAGTAAGTCAAAATTACTCTAAAGAAATCATTTTTAATTGTATATTATGTAATTATAATTATATTATATATAATTTTCATGTGATATTTGGGCAGATAACTTTTAAATAGTCTTATTTAAAAAAAATATATAATATAAATATAAAGATGTATATAGATATTATATATGTATAACTATATATATATATATATATATATATATATATATAATGTATTTTATGTGATTTGAGTGTACACTTTATCTTAATGAGCATTATATATATATATATAATGCTCATCTAGATAATAATATATAATATATATATGTTCCATGTCATTTGTTTGTATATTTGGCCAGATAACTTTTTAAACTAGTCTCATTTATAAAAAATAATTATAATTTTATATAATGTATTTTATGTGATTTGAGTGTACATTTCATACATTATTTAACATCTAGATGGGCAAAACATGATAGCATAAAAATGAGACACTGGAGTAATGCAGCATGGAAAAAGTGTAGTCGTTGCATGGTCAAAAAGCCAAGCTTTCTGGTGAGATACACATTTGTAAGGAGATGAGCCAATGAGATAATGGGCCACACACTGATTACTGGAGTGATAAACTCTCTGCAAATTAGAATCAGCACCTTTGTGTGTGTGTGTGTGTGTGTGTGTGTGTGTGTGTGTGTGTGTGTGTGTGTGTGTGTGTGTGTGTGTGTGTGTGTGTGTGTGTGTGTGTGTGTGTGTGTGTGTGTGTGTGTGTGTGTGTGTGTGTGTGTCAAGCTGCATAAGTAGCTTTTCATCCAGTTCTTTGTCCTTATGTTTACTAAGCTTATAAACGGAAAAGGAAAATCAGCAATGTTTAAAGAAAGGAAAACTATTTGAACAATTTTGAACTTCTCTGTAATGATAGATAGTATGATGATGAAACAGATGTTTCCCTGAAACATCCCATTTATTTTATAGGCACATGGTGGTATGAAGCAAAAATTGTACAGCTGGATATGATTTTAGGGGGGAGAATTTTGAACTCTAAATCTGTGAGCATACAGCGCCACCATGTGTTAAGATTTTGTTACTATAGGCAGATTCTGTGACCCTTTGCCGAAGTACACTTGGTTACAGTTTCAGATGGGTGTGCTGAAAAATGTGAATTATGTTAATGTATAGTTAGATTTTGACATGACACTATCAATATGAATGGATTTGTTTTAATCACATCCGTTTGAACGCCAAGTGCTAAATACTTTCAGGAATAATAACAATCAAATTTAGCCAGAAACAAATGTTGAAAGAAAATGTCAACTCTCATACACATGCCTTTATCCAAGCAGCTTGACATGAATATGTCTGATGACAGATCATGACTGTCAGATGGATTCTGCAACACGTTTACCTTTCCTGTTTGCAATGCAAAATGCAAATCAGAACTTAAACTCTAAGTTAAAAAAAAATAGGTCTCCTGTATAAAATGACTAATACAATACTTATATCAGGCAAATTAAGTTTAACATGCACTTTCAAAGTTCCACAGAAAACTCAAGAGTAGAAAAGTCAACATGTCCTGACAGAGACAGGTTTAATCTGGAACTAGGCTGATCATGTTTCCCTCTCAGCTCAGCAGAAGGTGAGGTGCTGTAATTTCCAAAGGAAAGGGCTTCCACTGTGATGTGTCGTTCTTAGGTAAACATGCAAATATGCTTGATAACATCTAACACACCCTTGATCTATTAGAACAAAGAGCTCAGTGAGGGAAACGTTCCCTCTGGGGTTTTGTGGCCCGTAAAGCAATTGTTTCCACTCAGTGTGTTTGTGTGTGATGTGTCAGAGAGATTTGGGTGGGTCTTACATTTTCACTCATGTTAAGTTACTGTAGGTTGGTAGATTTCAATCATGGATATTTGAAAGATAATTCTTTATTGGAATGGTTTCTTTGCAAAAACAAAGAAACAAGCAAACAAATCTAATACAACAGTGAATAAATAAAATAAAAGTTCAGCTATAAAGGTGTTTAGAGTGAGTTATTCACAATGATTATTACAAGAAAACTTGGAAATGCATAAACAAAGTATAAATAGATATAGATAGATAGATAAATTAAACTTGTTCCATTGCAACTGTATTCGTCATAGGTTGATAGTCTAATAATTGCTTTTTTGCAATTAATCTAAGACACTTAGATTATTATTATTATTATTATTGTTATTATTATGGGATTAAACATGACATTTATTTTACTGTTAGTCAGTCATTACTAAATATGAGCCCACAATGCCCTCTAGTGGAAACATATAATTCATTTAATAAGCTTTAGAGTATGCTAGTACAAGAAGTAGGCATTATCAAGTCCGAGCTCATGGCAGAAAAAATAAAATGTTATGTTTGTAAAGTGGATTCTGCTCAGGTTACCATTTTGAAATGTAATTGGCGTTTTAAAGGCACCGCTTAGCCTCCAGGATCAACCGTCCTTACAAACAGACAGTAGCTCTAAATGTTATTGGGCTTCGAGCGAAAACGCCCCGCCTACATAAATACGAGCCCCGCCCATTAGGAGGATGCCCAGGCTCTTAGTAATGACGTTTGATCTTGTGGGCGGGATGTTCGATTTGCTCAGGGAGGAGCGACAGAGCCACTGACACGTACGAATGTTTCCATAATTTGGAGGAAGGTGATACAGTTATAGGAAAGGAATACGTCCAATACGTTTCCGTTAGCAGTTCACCCGCTTTCTTAATGTGCCCTATTCTGTTCAGAAGGTCGCGCTTAAAGGAGGTGTGTGACGTTACTGCACTCGAAGTCGGAGTACAATGAGGTTTTCTATGTTGATCAGTTTGTTAAGGCCGATCGGCCCGGTTATTATCGGGATCTCTCTGGGATTTACTCTGAGTTTGCTGAGTGTGAGCTGGGTCGAGGAAAGCTGTGATATTAATGCCATAGAAGATGAAGGAATCGTTTTATCCCAGGATGGAAGTCTGAAAGGAGCCCGGAGACCAAACTCTATTTCCCCTGGGAGTGATGGTGAGGAGGATGAGGATGAGGAGGATTTCCAGCCGAGAATAATCCCATATAAACCAGTGAAACAGACTCAGTCCAAGAAACTTTTCAGGTAACGTTAGACAGACCATTCAGTCTGCTTCATCTATCTTTTAGGTTGTGTTTCACGCCAAAAACAACATCCCTGGTTAAAACAACATCATGAATAATTATCCAGACCAGTCGATGTATGTATTTTGGAACAGGCATTCCTGATGTAGGCCTAATTTACCTAACGTTAGTTTAATTTAAAAAGACCGTTATGTATACTAGTAACGTTATAGCCTACTAATAGAGACACAAATTCTCTAAGTTAAACGTCCCCAAAGACAATCAAATCCTCTATTGGTGACAGAAAAACTATGTCTTAATTAAATAAATAAAAAAGACCACTTAGGGGATAGAGTACTTGGGTTGAGGTCAACGTGTAAGTACAGTAATCATTAATATGAAGGACAGCTGTGAATAATAACAATGACAATAGCTAACGTTAAGTTATGTAAGCTATATACGCGTCTCTGTCCACGGTGTCGTTGTTTACATTCTGGAATTGAAGGCTGTTTTCATGAAGTTAATATTGGTTATTTTTTCGTAAATCAGTCGTGTTTATGATTTCTTCATAATTAAAGAACGTTGAGATTAGTGGCTATACCGGTGTTACCATAGACATTAAAAGAAAGGGTGTTACGGATCAACTGGGGACGCGCGCACGCAGACAGTTTTACCTGGATTTCCAGCAGATGTTAAACGGTGACAGATTCGTCACAGCGAATTTTTCACTGAGCAGATTTAAAAGCTTCCCACTTAATTTTTAAATGTTTGTATCATATTAGGGCTCTGTTGTTTACTCTGTCGCTGCTCCGCTGTGTTTCAGACGCTTTTAAGGGAAGTTTTAATGTGTATATAATTGTGTATATAATAATGTGTTATAATTTCGCGACACACAGACCACGCCCACAATATTTTGTTACATTCGTTTAAATGAAATTCGTATCTGATGACAACTACAAGTAGATTAAATACATAAGCCTATGCTATTGACATTTGTGTCTTTGCAGTGCGTGTGTATTCGCAGATTAATGTTATGAGCAGCAATATAAATTGAGCAGCTATACTGCTGTGGTTAAAGGGACATGTCAAGCATTTATTTATTTATTATTTATATATTTTAATGTTGCTGAGGAATGAGTTAAAGCACAAAGCATACAGTATACTCCATAAATGTTCCTAAAGAGTGGTGAAAATTGATAAGCCACAGCTTATGGATCCAGTGAATTACCCACAGCATTTATTTAGGGGAATGTTCAACAAACATATTCATTAGCTAATAGGTATGAAAGCAACAATAACAAAAAAACAAACAAAAAAAAACAAATAGGCAAATGTGTATGCATGCAGGACAGCTGTATTTGCCAACTGTGAAGGTCTGACCACACAGTCCCACCTTCCACATTCAATCTAAGGAAGAACAAACTATATAATAAGTTACATGTTAATGAAGAACAGTTACTTGTTTTGCAACATACATTTTTCATACCCATTGGCCAGTTTGGCCTTACGCTGCTCTATATCTAATCATGTTATATTAGTAAATAAATGTCACAGTTGTATTACCTTTTTATAGTACGAACAATTTAACACACCATTACCCTTCATTGTGAAATTTCCACATCTTCTCTTTATATAGTAGTGTTTCTTTCTTGAGGAGCTATCAGGATATTGGTTATCCTGCAAAGTTTTTGATTTGTCTAACTTTAATTGCATCAATTTGCTGTGGCAGTATCTGTCTTAACAACTATGACACCAGTTACAATAATGACACTTAATTTATTTCTAACGGATAGCAGATGATAACAATGAAAGCACATGATGTGATGAATAACAAGTAAAGATACTATGTTAATGAGATTCATGGTACCAGTCAAATGAAAAGAACTGGCATAATTAATTGAGAATATATATATCAGTATACATTTGTAATAATTCATCATCACCCTATCATATGTTCTGCTTATTTCAGTAATACAATTAGTGGTTGCCACTCAGTGTTTTTCACAGGACTTTAATCATTAAAGACTAAGTGTTCTCTACATGTTCAATAGAAGACATTAGATACACCACATTCAAGTTCATGCTCCTACTGAGCATAATGTACATTTACACATTTGGCCGGCGCTTCAAGGTACACAATTTAAATTCTTATCAGTTCTTGCTCTCCCTGGGAATTGAACCCATGACCTTGGTGTTGCAAGCACCAACGCACTACTCTTTGAGCTACAGGAAAGCTCGATAAAATGTACAATACATTTTTTTTTGTTCTCAAACCATTATTTTATTTGTATTATTTAGATGTCTGCACTAGAGTTAACTGTAATCTGTGCAAACATTAAATTTAAATTAAACGTCTCGCTTTGGTATACACTGGAAGTGTACTGCTTGCTCTGCTAAACTAAAATGGAAACTAAATAAAATAAAAACTAAACAGAAATATTTGCAAAATAAAAACTAAACTAAAACTAACAAAACCATTAATGAAACTAACGAAAACTAAACTGAAATTTAAAGCAAAATTGAAAACGATATTAAAATAAAAACTAATTTAAAAAAGCAAAACTATAATAACAACAGATATTCCTGGAGACGGAGCACGCCCGAACACTGCTCTCTCTCAAAAATCAATAAAGTCTTCATTCGCTGCCTGTACTTATGACAAGACGAGCAAAAAGTGGAAAGACATAACAAGTGCATTCAGGCCTACCTCATGTTGCACGAGGCAAAAAAAATAAAAAAAAGTACATAAAAACATTTCAGGTCTATGTCAAATGAAATCCCTCACCTTTTTCTAGTTATCTAGGGTTAAAATACATATTTTGCCTGTAATTTAACTAAGGTGTACTAAAATGTGATTCCATTTTTTTTTCTCATATCTCGATATAATATCGATATCGTCCGGACAGTGAAAAATATTGTGATATGAATTTTTGCTCATATCGCCTACCCCTAGTTCGTTTAAAATTGTATTTTGCAACATAGCTCTAAAATCTTCACTTTATTCATCATGTTATAGCTACTAGAATAACAGCTAATAACATTTTGGCAAGATAAGTGATTTAAGTTGTTAAAGTTCTGTATTTTTTTTTCATAATGAAGACAAAACACAAAATACCACTCTTTATAACTGAGAATGCTTTGAGTTTGGCTTCAGCTTTTAGTAATGTGACTTAAACTCTACACTTCAATGCTGGTGGTGTAGGCTTTGACAATTACAGATAAGTCAAATATTTGCTTTTGCTATTTAAATAATTTTGCAACAAGATTGCCAATGACTCAGTGGCATTCAAACACTAAGAGGTATTTCAATACTTTTTCATGGGAATGAGATGAAACAGGCATGTGGCAAGCTTATACTGTAACTGTAACAGTTGATACCTCCCATTGGGAACTCTATAATCCTTAAGGGTGGCTCCCATGGTGCTCATTTCTCCATTTCAGTCAACGCTTACAATAGGCTACTCTGAAGTAAATTAGGAAGGTTACAGACAGTACTTTTGTTAACTAATCCCACAACATGAAAGGGTCAGTTGTTTTTGGTTATCAGTTCACGTTGACCTCATACTAACCTCTTTCTCCCAGCACTGGTTTACAAAGCTGCATCCTGATAGTTGGCTAAATTTATCTGAGATATTTGTTTTCAGGCTTACACCCAGTACATACAAACTCTTGGGCAAATAAAATGGGCCAAGTCAAAAATGGCAACATATTTAGTGGTCTTTTAATGGTCTTAAGCATTTTAATCACAAATCAAGAATTGCACAAATACTGTAGATAAAGTAACTAGAATAGCCTTCCTCAACTTGGAGACAGCTTTAATGGGAGAAAAGTCAATGTTGTTTCACTCAATGTCAATAGCTTCAAATACTTCATGAGTAGTTGAAAAATGTCTCCCAGTTCGTTTGAATTTAACGTGAGACGGAATATTCACTATATATTGTATCACTATATACTCACCGAATATTTACTAGCAGTTTGCCCCAGCTCGAACACACTTTTTCTGTTAAGAAACGTCTGTCAACTACTACATCTACTGACGTTATTGCATATGCATTTGTAAGTTTCCCTTTAAGATGCAAAATGAATGGGAGGAGAGTATTTAAATGATGTATGCAAGTGATTTACTAAGGTTTGCACTAGTCAATTCACTGGTATGTGTGCCCATTATTTAATGCCCAAAAAAGCATGTCTTAAACCAGACGCTAGCCTAATTTGCTCTGCTATTGGTAGATTGCGTTGGTCATAATGGAAATGATCCCGCTGCGTTTGTGTTCTTTAATTTGTCATGTCAATTTCATCAGTAGATCACACACAGTACTTTCTACTCCCAATCTGTTTTTTTTTTGTTTTTTTTTGGAATTTAAATTTAATTTCAGCCTTATTTAATTTACTTAAAAAAAATATATATATATATATATATGTGTGTGTGTTTTTTATTATTATATATTTTTACTTGGACTTTTTTTATAGTTTTACTAAAACTACAATTTTAGTTTAAATTAACATTTTATATTTATATTTATATTTCGTAATATCTTGTATCTTGCAACTGAAAGTTTAAATCTAACAATGTGGCCAAATTTCTTTTTTTAAAAACCTTATCTCTGAAATTACCAGTTTATTTGTTTTTAACTGGAAACAGTCTTGGTGTGGTTAATCATTGCAACAATGACAAAGTTACAGTCCTGAGTTAAACAATCATGAGTCATACATTTGTAATGGTCTGTCTGTTTCCACAGGGCGAAATACATCAGCACAGAGCTGGGAATTCGAGAGCGTCTTTTCGTGGGAATACTCACATCCAAAAACACCATCAACACTCTGGGTGTGGCCGTCAACCGCACCATAAGCCATCATCTGGACAATGTTGTTTTCTTCACTGGCACACGAAGCCACAAGATACCCCACGGGATGATCGTGGTCACCCACGGTGATGAACGCCTCATCTGGAACATGTTCCAGACCATCAAGTACATTCTAGAACATTACATCACAGAGTACGACTGGTTCTACCTCGCCCAGGATGACACGTACACACAGGCGGATCGTATCAAGGCTCTGGTGGAACACTTGAGTATGGACCGGGTGCTTTACATGGGCAGCCCAGAAGAGTTCATCGGAGGTGAGATGCAGGGGAGGTATTGCTATGGGGGGTTTGGATACCTGCTGTCCCGCAGTCTTCTGTTAAGACTCCAGCCCTTCCTGGAGAACTGCAGGAACGACATCCTCAGTGCCAGACATGACGAGTGGCTTGGGCGATGCATCATTGACTATGCTGATACGAACTGCGTGGAAGAATTTGAGGTGAGATAAGCCCTACTTTCAGTGGAAGTTTAGAGATACGTAAATAGTTTCAGTATGTCTTAGAGCTGCACGATTAATCATTAAGAGATTGTGATCTCGATTCAAACACCCATGCGATCTTATTCCTTAAATGACAACGATTTGGTTATTAAACCTTTGTCTGTTTAACCTTAGACTTGTACGATCACAGCAGACATTCAATTCTGCGTTGGCGCTGTCGATGATCCAGAGAGAACAGTTGTCATGTGTAGGGAGGGAGGGAGGGATGAAATAGCTTCACAAACAGTCTTTAAAAATCTAGTAAAAATCATTAAAATCATCACAGAAGTACTGGGATAAAAGTGTATAGTTTGGATATAAACACTGATGTCTAGACTCTTATGTAGTGATGTCTAGTTGGATATGAACGTTGATGTCTATGTAGGGAACGGGCAGTTTCAAAACATGTTTTTGAGACTGTTTTTGGCTAGTCTCCCGTAGCCAGACTTTTAGACTGACGGCAGAAGGTCTGGACTCCATAGCAGCTTTCATTGGCCAAGGACCGGCCAACAGCGTCTGACTGTCATGTAAAGCAATAAGTCACAGTTTGTTTTGTTCCATGTCATGTTTAGGGGTGTGAACATTTTAATTTGATGTAAATTAATCAGACTGGCAAGCGTCTAATAAATTATTCATTCAAGAACATTGTGAAAATTACCTGCAACAGTGGCACCGCAAACTGCACATTCTAAAAAAAAAAAAAAAAACAGCGTTTAGTTGATCCCTATAAGCGCTCATTGTCACAGTTGTAAACACCACGGCTTCCTTCTTCTAGGAACAATGTTACAATGTCTTTGTTTCTAGATGAACCATTAAAGAACACATCAGGAAATCCTGTAGAATTTAACCAATAATTTCTTTAGTGTTTCTCATTTTGTGTGCCATCAGACATTCTGCCAACAGTCTGTGGTTGTGACGTCTGAGGCTGAGAGTAAGCTAGTCTTTGGTAAACTGCAGTTTTAGGGAGAAAATACTCAGCAATGGTGTTGACTGATGAATTTGCTCATGGTTTGTATTAAATGATATTAAAACACCACAAAGACATATAAACAACATTTTTTTAATTTTATTTTTTTATAACCACAGGGGCTTTAAAATGTAATTTATTCATGTGATGTCAATGTTTTAATTTTCAGCATCATTACTCCAGTCTTCAGTCTCACATGATCCTTCGGAAATCATTCTAATATGCTGATTTTCTGCTCAAGAAGCATTTCTTATTATTTTCAGTGTTGAAATCGGTTGTGCTGCTTAATAGTTTTGTGGAAATTGTGATTTCAGGATTATTTGATGAATAGAAAAATTAAAAGAACTGCATTTATTTGAAATAACAGAAATCTTTAAACCATACATTTTATAACTCTCTTTTGTGCATCCATTCATCATAAAAGTATTCCATATGACTTCAGTGGGTTAAAAATGCCTTCTCAAGCAAAGCAATAGGCTTTTGTAAGAAAAAGATCCATGTTTTCGGCCGTACACGCTACCTACGCACATTACCGAGAGTCGAGTTCTGGAGAAGGGTGACCTTTGACCCTACACATGACGTAGGACATATGACGTAGGCATAAGTTTAGGTGAGAATTGACGAATGCGGAATTGCAGAGGATATAATAAAACAAAACACAGGTCAGGAATTAGAAGTTTAAAACATGAAGTTTTAAAGAAAAATGTCGAAGGATTTCGATTTAAGAGAAGAGGAGCTACGTCATACGTCGAGTCACCCTTCCGCTGGAACTCGACTCTCTCGTGTTGCCGGAAGCCAGTGATTTTTAATTTATAAAGTTTTAAATATGGATTTTTTTTTTTTTTTTTTACAAAAATGCATTGCTTCAGAAGGCCTTTATTAACCCCAAGTGGATTGCTTTTTATGACGATGGTTGCGCTATTTGGAGCTTCAAAAACTCGCTATTCATTGCTATTATAAAGCTTGGAAGAGCCCGGATATTATTTGATATAAGATTGTGTTCAGCTGAGAAAAGAAAGTCATATACACCTAGGATGGCTTGAGGATGAGTAAATTATGAGATCATTTTCATTTTTGGTATTAACTATTTCTTTAACCATGACACTGTCAAACGACTTGCAAGTAAACCATGGCTGTGTTAAGAGTCGGCAACTAACGGTTAACAAGCGCCAACATGTTTAGCTTGTGGGTGATGCAAGTTCAAGTCATCTTGCGTTATTTCTGATCCTGTCCCGCTTTGTTCCCCCTTCGCTACAATCTTCCTCTTTCTGTACACAAATACACAACATAATCATATATTTAAAGGATGTGATACATGCTGCACGTCACCACTGTTTTTCAGAGCAAGAGCACAACCTGAGGCCAAATTTAGTCTGATTAATGTGTTGCAAGCTGGATGAGGCCGAGCTGCAATCGCATTATCCAGCTCTATTAGTCAGACTTTCACAAAAAAAAAAAACTGCCTGATACAATTTCACTAAGACTAAAGCATTTACGTGACATTTTAAAAATACATTTTGTTCAGTGCAGCTCAAATCAAACCTTTTAAGTTCAAGTTCAAAGCCTTTAAGTGCATTTAAACACACTTAATGACATATTTCTTGGAGCACCATATGCTAATCATACAATTAAGTGTAATGGTTGTGTTTAGGGAATTTTACAAGTTAAGAAGCCACAGAGGGATCTAATTATATGAGTATTATCATTGTTTTTGTTCCACACATAATCATAATTATGTTTGTTCGATCAATGTCTGTGGAGATACTAGACCTTGGTGTTATTGGAAATGCTTTTGTGAAAAAAATACTTGGCATATTTTCCACTCTAGATTATTTGAATGAGCTATCATTGTCTGTTATTTCCATCTCTGTGGCCTTGATTGAAGAGAGTAAGACTCCCTGTGGTAAACCTGCTGTTTGATGACTGACAGCTTTATACTAGTAGTGTGTCTCAGTATTACTGCAAGGGACCCAGCGGAGCCTTATTCTTGATGAAACTAAATCTCACTGCTTTTCAACTCAGCATACGTATGCAACAACCGAATACAAGATTCAGATGTCTCCTTTGAAATAGGCTGCTGTTCTCAGCAATTAAAGGGAAGGTCTCCAGTCTGCTGCTTTAGTCTGTCAGTAATCGCAACATCTGAAGTCTCACCTCTATCCAGGTCTTTACGCTCACTGCCAGTAACTGCTGGAATTAAGTCCAAGACGTGTTCTAGTTGCTCTTCCCACCACCTTCAGGCATAGAAACAGTACAAAACAGTTTTTTTTTTTTTTTTTGCAATGGTAATATGGCATCATGACTTTTCTCACCTGAAATACCTTTCAGATTTTGCAGTCTGTCTCTTCTGACTCCTGTAGGGAGAGGTTGGGGCTCTCAACACACCACAATCAGTTTCAGTTCTCCTGTCTTTCTCTCTGGGTTAGAGTGATGCAAGTGTGATTGTTTCTGCATCTACAGATCCCTGTTTGCCCAGAGCCTGTCTGGGAATTCAGCTGTGCCCCCATAGGGCAAGAAAGAGGCTAAAATAGGGATGCACCAAAATTTCAGCTGCCGAAACAGCTATTTTCTGTTTCAGGCCGAAATGGTTTTGAGGGCCGAAATCACTGACCGAAACAGATGTTTAATTCGCTCTTCTCTGATTTGTTTTTCGTCTTCGTTTTGACTGTTCAGCATCTATTTCATGCACACAATGTGGATAAGCTACAACAGATGCTAGCTCTGGATTGACAATATTCATTTATTGATTTTAATCTGTAATAATGTTTTTTTTTTATCTAAAATTTTGTACGAATTTATTGCGTGCCTGCCATCCAATTATTGCAAAAAGCTTTGTGCTATGTTACTTTTAATATGAAGCAATCTCAACTTAAAAACTCTGTCCATTTTATTATGAAATTCAAACAATACATATCGTTTTGGTGCTCTTTA
This sequence comes from Meda fulgida, assembly GCA_030578275.1. Lineage (NCBI taxonomy): Eukaryota > Metazoa > Chordata > Actinopteri > Cypriniformes > Leuciscidae > Meda > Meda fulgida. The sequence continues at coordinate 22,141,270 of CM060624.1, read as the reverse complement.
GTAACACACACACACACACACACACACACACACATACATACATATACACACACATTAAATACACAATTAATTAATTGCACTCATTACATAGCAAAAAAAAAAAAAAATCTATCAAGTTTCTAGTAGAAATGTTTAGGCATCCTTAACTAAACACTCTATTTAGCTTTGCTCTTTCCACTTGACCAGACATTTTAAATAACGATTAAATGCAATGCAAATACTACTGACTATTGATCCATAAGGCCTATTTTATAAATGCCAACATTCACTTGTACATATTTACAGTATACATTTTAATTGTTTTTTGGTTTAAGTTGTTCATGTGGCTGTGATTTCGTTTAGAATGGTGCAAATTGTGGCTTAGTGTTTTCTCTTGTTCTTTTAATAGCTTGATCAGATTAGATTCACTTTTCTCGTTATGCGGTCTAATCGGCTCAGGTTCTTAGTGTCTGCACCCCACAGGCCAGTGTGCACCTAGATATTGTGCAGCACTGCCTTACACTTTGTTTTTGCTTCTTTTACTTAAGTTATAAAGGACTACATGAAATGTGAAGCATGATAAAGAATATATGCATGTGCTTTGTGGGAATAATCTATAATATTTATTACATCTCCTCTGGCAATATTTATGATTTCTACATTTTTTTTAATACAGAAATAACTTTTCAACTATCCATTGTGGGTGGTTAATATGGTTTCCCTAAATTCCCCACCAATCTTTACTACAAATACCCTAAATCATATGATATGCAAAATATTCAAATGCAATATAAATCAAATCCCTCCCCTTAACCACTTCTCAACAATAATAATAATATAAAAAAAAACAGGCAGGCAGGTAAAATAAAAAAGTATCATAAAAATGCTGTGTTTGTGTGTATTTTATATAAATGTATTACAATGTATTAAATGTATTTAAAAAGCCTTTTAACTTTTTTTTTTTTTTACTTGAATCCCCCACTAAAATATCAAAATTAAATTTTGTTCTGGAAATGGTCTAGTGCATTTAATTCCTTGTCTGTATGAGCTAGGCCTATACATTCTAGAGCCACATAAAACAGTTTATGTCAGTTGTCAGTTGCCCAGAAATGGACTAAATGCCATTGCATAGACCTCACACTTTTTCTATTTTTGGTTCAAGTAGTTCTGTAAACCTCTTATTTCGCCTTCTCTTTAATGCTACAGTGGTCTTTCTCCGGTCTTTCATTTAGCTTGCATATACAACTGCTAAAATTTGTATTGGACTCTGAAACTAGAAAGTTTAGAAGAAAAGTCTGTCATACACATTTCAGAGTCATATCGATACTGGCTACTTTTTTTATTGTGAAATCGCAAATAAGAATTTAAGCTAATCATTTGTTATATGTTTGTCTACTTTTTTACCATTGCACCTTTGGCGCAGACAGAATCACAGCTCTTAAATTGAATCTCACCTTTAGAGACTGAACCATATGTCACACTTTTGTTTGGAGGGGTCTGAGGTCCTCCGGGTAATCTGTTCTTGAAACAGGTACAGATACCTCTATTAATTCATCAGAGGAGCATTAGATGTCTGAAAGTCTGTGTGGAGCTACTGGGGAGAAAGAGTCAGTGAATCAGACACACTAAACATGATAAACTGTCTCCACTTTGGCATTTCATCCAGTTATAAATCCACCTCTGCCTTAACTGTCAAAGCACCTCCTGTCTTTCAGCACATCATTGTAATGCCTCCTACATCTGTTTATAGAGCAGAGCTCTTGCAGGGTTTGGAATTGGAAGCATTTACTTTGCTTAAACATCATTTGTTGCGACCTGCAGCAAGTGTTCCGAAGAAGTACCTCCTCTGAACAATGATTTCCAAAAGAATAAACCAATATTCAATTCTGGCTGATACAGATAAGCCAACAATTATTTTTATGTTCTGGCTGATAAATGTAACGGACACAAAAATGTAAAAGAAATAAATAAAAATAATAGAGAGAAAAAAAAAACTAAATCAGTCTTGATTCATTTTGAGATTTGCTAAAGATTACAGTTTAACAGATTAACAGTGTTATTAAATCAGCGCTTTTAAAGATTGCATTTAAGTGAGCGTATGTAAAAATAGGAGCAAAGATCATGTACAATTAAACATAACAACTGCACACTAATTGACATTTGAAATAAAAATGTCTCACTAACCATACTTTTATTACGTTTGTTTTTTTCAGGGGGAGAAGTATTATTATTATGAAATGGGAAAAAATTCTGACCCTAGTAAGGAAGATAATGTGCAGTTTAATAATGCACTGACCGTCCACCCAGTGTCTGATCCTGAGCAGATGTACAGACTTCACAAACACTTCACTGAGATCGAGCTGCAGAAGACATACGAGGAGATCGAAAAACTGCAGGTACATTTATGCTAAACATGTTCTGACTAGTACCAATGTCAAACTGAGAAGAAACAGTGGTTTCTTTTGACCTTTTGTGCACTGATTCATTATGTGCTTTTTTGTAAGAGTGTTATAAAATTGCTATAAAATCCTTTCTTCATTTTCAAAGTGCTCTGGTAAAGTGCAGCATTACAAATTTTCAAATGGAGGTAGTAACTTGCTCATCAAATATCTTAAAATGCTTAATGGTATCCCACACCTCTTTGTTTAACAGGCGGAAATAAAAAATGTGAGTGTGGTGGCTTTTGAGGGCAACCGTAGTGCCTTGTGGCCAGTAGGGATCAATCCACCCTTTGAGCCCAAAACACGTTTCGAGGTTCTGCGGTGGGATTACTTCACCGAAGATCAGGTGTACTCCTGCACTGATGGCTCTCCGAAGTGCGAGCTCCGTGGAATCGATAAGCTGGACGTTGCCGACGTCATTGAGACGGCTATGGGTGAGCTGAACAAGAAGTACAAGCCGGTTCTGCACCTGAAGAAGCAGCAGCTTATTAATGGATACAGGCGCTTTGACCCCACCAGAGGGATGGAGTACACCCTGGACCTACAGCTGGAGGTGGTTAACCAGAAAGGACACAGTCGCTCTATCACCAAGAGGGTCCACCTGGTTAGGCCTCTCAGTCGTATTGAGATCATCCCCATGCCTTATGTTACAGAAGCAACTAGAGTCCACATCATCTTACCCGTCACTCTTCAAGACCGAGAGCATGTTCAACAGTTTTTGGAAGTGTACGCCGCAAATGCCTTCGAAACCAGTGAAAATGCCATCTTAACGTTTCTTTTTATTTACGATCCAATTGAGGCCCAACAAGTCAACCAGAATGACATCTTCGCCAGTGTCAAAGCGCAAATCAATGCTTGCGAGCACCGTTATCCTACAGTCAAAATCCCCTGGATCAGCGTTAAAAGCGAAAGTCCCTCTCAAATCAAATTTATGGACATCATCTCCAAGAAGCACCCGGTTGACACGTTGTTCTTCATCGCCACCGTGAAAACCAGCATCAACTCCGAGTTCCTCAATCGCTGTCGGATGAACTCCATCAACAACTGGCAGGTGTTCTTTCCCATCCATTTCCAATACTACAATCCTGACATTGCTTATCATAACCAGCCTCTTCCCAATACATTGGATTTGGTCAAAGAGGCTGGCCACTTCGATCGCAGTTCCTTCACCGAAGCATGTTTTTACAACTTGGACTACATGACGACCCGGACGCGCATGTCTTCGGATGTCCAGGAGAACGAAGAGATCCTGGAGAACCTGGATATATATGAAATGTTCGTCAAATACTCTGGCCTCCATGTTTTCCGAGCAGTGGAGCCGGCCCTGCATCAGAAATACAGCTACCAGCCATGTAATCCTCGTCTTAGTGAAGATATTTACCAGAGGTGTGTGCAGAGCACCCTCGACGGCCTTGGATCACGCTCTCAGCTCGCCTTGCTGCTGTTTGAACAGGAACAAGGCAACAGTACTTAAAATCTAACCTTGAAGACTGAGAAGTGACTAAGGGGCGATAAACAGTTTTCGTCCATTGGGCTGATGCTTTACTAGTAGGTGGTCTGTGGAGTCACAATGCTGAACACATCAAAAATGCTGTTGGTACCAAAAAAAGGACTAAAAACTATTTAAACCAACTTAAAAATAGCAGATTTTTGTGACAACAGGGGATTTATTTGTTATCTCTTTATGTTGGCTCTTAAACCAAGCAGCTGTTGAAATGATCACTACCGTAACACATCTAAATCGCTGTGCCTTCAAAAATATGCTGTCCTTTCACTATACTTTTGACTTGTCACTTTTGCTCAAGCAGATTTGTTTAAAAGAGTTTTAATTGTTTATTTAACATAACAGTGTTTTTGTAGTATGAAGGAGGAACCGTATCCAGATTCTGTTCTAGCAGAGGGTTTATTGTTGTTGAAACACTTTTAAACGTCAGTTCACACTCGGTACTGAATTCATTAACCCTATAGCGCTAACCTGTTAAATCTTAGTCTAATTTTAAGGTAAAATCATTGTCTTAATGACCATTAGTGCCAAAGAAACAAATGTCAAGACAATACACAATTTTGAATGAAGCTTTTCAACCAGCATTGTTCCATGTATAATGTATGCTTGAATACTGAAGAGAAGAGCACAGATATTATTACAAATACCTGCATTTAAATGCATACTTATTTGTACTATTGATACCACCTCAAAGAGATTGTTCTGATTAAACAAGTTAACTTTTTAAAGTTTACAAAAAGTAAACCGTTTCATTGCAAATCTGCCTTGGATAACGGTAATGTTGCACAATATGCCTGTCAAAGCATTTCATTTTGTTCAAGAAGGATTATATGGTGCATTACACAGTTATAGTTAGTCCCTGTGCTGTCTACCAGAGAGGAGTGCAATACTAGTGCAATACTATTCAGATGGTCTGCTTAGAGCCTGCTGATGGAAACACTCCAGATGAAATATACATCTGATGATGCATTTTTGAAGATGCACTACAGAGAACCTCTATTACAGACCATTCTACAACACAATGTGTTTCTGAAGGAACATATTGGGTTATATAAGGTTTTTTTCTTTTGTGGGTACATGTGTACACGTGTACATGGTACATGTTTTTGCTGTATTTAGTGCTGTTGAAGTTTTTTTATTTTTTAAGCAATCATAAACTTAATGCAGTACACTGACTTATGTTACACAATATCATGATGCTGGATGTCAAATGTTTGTGCATACAAGAGCTGTGAAAGGTTTTACAAAGTGATGTTTTGTACGTTTTTAAACGACACATGCACAACATGAATGGACTCATCACAGAATGAGCATGGCCGCTACTGGCCTTTAGGGGTCAGCAAAGGAGCGTGGGATTACAGCTCCTCTCAGAAATGTATACTTTCACAAGACTGTTTCTTAACCTCACCTTTGTTGATTTTTTTTCCACTATTATTATTAATATTCTCTGTAAATCTATTGTAATTTGTTTTAATATTATTGTACACATTTTTTAATAAAAACTTTATTTTAGGGTTCAGATAAACATAAGTGCTTGTCTTTTTTTTCTCCCTTTACTTTCATCAGGTCATTTCTTAATACTGTTTATATTGCATTTGGTATTTTTTTCTGGTCAGACTATCTTACCAGAGCAACCGATAGGACGGTTAATGCATATATTTTTCTGTGACCATTACTGCAGCAAAAATGAAAGGTTACAAATAAGACCCAATGGGTTCCAGATTAAACCTCCTGTATCCTGTATATTTTCACCTCTCTTTATATGTACTCTCTAGAGGCCTTAACCACACACACTGCCTTTGGGCACACAGTGAACCCATAAGCAAAAAACAGCTGAAGTCAGCAGTATAATTATATAGGACTCATTTTACATAAGGGGAGTTTCTCTCCATTTTAACTTTTTCCCAGCAGTTCACTTGTGTAGCCTAAATTTACATCCAACAATCATGCATTTTTGTCATTTTGAACATTGCTATTTGTGTTTATATATTTTGTGCTGTTGTATATATGTATACAACTGCACATAATTAGACTGAAACCACATCAGCAGTAAAATATTTGACATTTAACACACACAAAATGTTTTTGTTATCCCCCTGCAGACTGTTAGAGATTTAGTAAAACACTCTCATTTACTACCATGTATATAAATCTGGCATGTTTAACAGGGGATAGTTCACTTAAAAAAGAAGATAATTTAGCCTACTCACCCTCGAGTTATTCCAAACCTATTTAGAATAAGTTAGAAGGTTTTTTCTTCTTCTGTGGAACATAAAAGATATTTTAAGAATTTTTTTTTCCCCACACAATGGAAATCAATGATCACAAAAACAGTTTGGGTACCACTTACCAATGTTCATATATATATATATATATATATATATATATATATATATATATATATATATATATATAAAATTTGCTCATTTCATTCCAAATATATATTCCACATAAGTCAGAGGTTTGGAATGAAATGAGCAAATGATACATTTTTGGGTGAACTATCCCTTTAACAAGTGCTTAAAAATGCTTCATTTTAAACTTTCTAGTTGATATCTAGATGAGATTGCAACCATTGTGGGAACATTCGATTAATATGTCATAAAATGTTATATTATGCTGCTCTTTTAGATTTAACATTTGTTTCTTCATAGATTTTCTTCTGGGTCGTACATCATCTTATCTTTATTGTGCTGTCGATTACCACTTAAAATTGTCCAGTTTGTAAAAACAATTAATATTCTTACAATGGAAAAACATTCCACAGTAATTTGGTTTTCTCTAAAAAAAATCATTCAAAATCGCCACCTTAGTTCGCCAAAATAGTTCTCACGAGATCAGGTTGTAAATATCAGTAATGTTTGTTTTTTGAGATGTAAAGTTGTCTAAAGCATCGTTTTAGCCTTCTGGTTATGCATCACAAAAGTGATTTTTAACAACATTTGTTCTTGTTTTCTGCTGCTTGCTATCATATTGTCATTAGGGTTTAATTGTAATGAACCCAGAACATTCAGTCAATATGTCCAGCATCCTCGGTGGAATCATAAGCCATCAAAAAGCACACGGTGAGACGTGCTCAGCTGTATCTCAGTGAAGAAGAGCAAAGCAATTAATTTATCAAGATTTTATTATTGGACTGCAGTGCGTACCATCGTTACATTTATAAAATGTGCTCTAACAGAAACCATGGTCATAACAGCAGACCTTTGTACAAACTGTATTATGTGTTCTCTGTAGTGTGGTATACAGTCCATTAGGTTCTGGAGTGTAATGGGCAATTAGCCTGATTAGTCTTGATGCCTTTAATCGTGTGGAAATCTCAACAGTCTGTTTGCGCTATATGCTGCTTCAGTGCCTCGTTTTATGGCCCCCTCTCGGAGCTAAATAGTGCCCTGGCTGGCAAAAGCGTGTGGAAAAGGAACAGCATGTCAAGTTAAAGCAGCGTAGCACAGTTTTAAAAATACACAGAGCTCAACACTGCCCCAATCAGTCTAGGATGGAACTCACATGTGAAGATGAATTAATATAAGATAAAATAGGGGTGTCCAAACTCGGTACTGGAGGGCCACTATCCTGCAGAGTTTAGCTCTAACTTGCCTCACACACACGCCTGGAAGTTTTTTTAGTGAGCCTGGTAAGACCTTGCTTAGCTGGTTCAGGTGTGTTCAATTGGGATTGGAGCTAAATTCGGCAGGACAGTGGCCCTCCAGCTAGGAGTAGAATTGGACACCCCTGATATAAAGGAATTTTACAGTTTTCTGGACCGATTTGACATATTTCTCCAAACTAAGCTCTATATATTTAACTAATCATGTAGAACTAACACAGCAGGTTTATGCTAAATTCAATGCTGAAGAATCAGATTACTACCTTTCAATTCATGAGTGTGAATTTGAACGGGATTGGATACACTCCACAGGACGTTGAATTTACTGAATTGGTCCCACTTTATATTGTGTCTTTAACTATGTAATAACATTTAAATTAATCATTGATACAATGGACTTATTGTGTACATACATGTTTTTACATTGTACTTATATTTAAAAACAAATTTTCTGTAATTGCATCTATATTACACCGACTCTCCCCGTAATAGGTAGGTTTAAAGGTGGGTGTAAACTATACCTATACCAATACCAATAAAACCTGTCCCTAACCTTACCTGTATCCCACCTCAATAACAGCAAAAGTGTTTTGCAACACTGCATGAACACAAGTACATTGTATCTAAGTACATATTAGTTAAACACCTAATATAAAGTGTGACCTTGAATAGTTATTCAAATAAATTCAACACAGGTAATGCATTCTAGGATCTATCTACATCGTATAATGATTTTTCAAGTTATGGATCCAAGAAAATAAAGTGGTACAAACTACTCCACAACTGAATTTAGAAAATGAAAATTTGCTGGAAGAAACACTATAACAAAATGTGGGTGATTTTCAATCCATGCACGCACCAGCGCCACATGGTGGAATTGGACATTGTCCCAAACCACAAGTTTCTCTGGTTGTTCCTGCTGTGCCTCCAATATTACTTTTCCCTTTCCTCTTCCTACATCATGTCCAATTTCACGCCTATCATCTCTTTCACCTGTAGTGTTTCAAGAAAATGATGTAATTTGTATGAAACAATGAATCAGTACAATACATTTAGGAAAAGATAGCTGTGTTAATTGCTTAACAACCGTGTAACAACATTGACCTCAGTTTGGAGAAATGTCTAATTGGTGTGCAAGTATCTTCCTTCTGATGCAGATCTGCCTGCTGGATTGCACAAAAACACCTTCTATTGCTCCATAGAAAACAGTTTCCACCCTAATAGCAAGGATTATAAAAGATAGTCCCTTTTTAAAAAGACCTGTGAATTGTGCACATGCAATTGCATTTCAACATGTGGGGCAATTCCTTCTGCACAGGTTAGATAGGCCACAAATGCAACTGGACAAGCGCATGAGGTTGACAGATAATGCTAAATCAAATCTGAGTGATTTGTTCCCGGGCAAATCTTGGACATGCACTGGTATGCCAACTCTTCTGGTCTCACTGCTGACAGCACAGTTATTTATGACAGTAAACTGTATTATTATGCAAAACCGACTCAGCGTGTGCCATCAAGACTCTTACTGGGAACCTTGAAAAATGCCACTCTGATATTAAAAGCCCAAATTACCCATGATTACTTTTATATGGATGGACTATGTGCTGCATGTTTTGGTTATGACATCCAAATATGAAATGCATTCTGCAAAACATGAAGACAACGATGCAAAATCTCTCTCACTGATAGGATCTACCCAACAGAGCAACTAATCTATAGAGGATATATTGCTCTGTCATATATTGGACAATTCCGTGGTGCCCTATTTCTGAATGTGGGGAAATAAAAAAATACGTACCATGTGTGCAGGAGAAAATTATATATCATTTCTGCTTATTTTAATAGCACAACCATTAAGTCTTACACACATCAAAAATAAATGAGAAATTAACCCAATAATAATCAGAGAAGAACTGTACCTGAAATGTCAGATTACAAGAAAAAAATATATATTAGGGGTGCTACACAGTTGACTTACAGTAATATTAGCCATATCTGTAACCACAAATTCAATATGGGCATTTATGATATTAGGACTAGCGAAAATGGAAACATTTTTAGTCTATGAATTGTCAGTGCTTGCTGAATTTCACATACAGAAAAGCTGGTGGTTTCTGATTGAAATGCTTTGCACATCTGGCCTTCTGTCAAAGAGACCGCTAGACATTTCACAGCTAAGAACCCTGAGAAAAACTCATCGACCGACTTTTAAACATCTAGCCATACGCTGCAGTGCATCAGATTACTCATAGTTCGCGAGTATGCTGAGCAAACGCGGTTTATCATTCGCTATGGGACTGTTGCACTACGTCTCATTCAAAAGTGAAACTAGGAACATAAGGTCTGTTTTATTAAACACTTTTGGGAGGTCTGGGGGAGTGGATCCATCAGCTGATGGATGGATGAAACAAACCTGTTCCGTATGGTTACCGTAAAGGCTTCCTCTGGCTCTGGTAGGCTGGTGGGCTTACTGTACGCATCATTTGGATCTCCAATGGGAAGTAACCTCACAGGAAGATTATGTTATTACTGCTAATGACACCCACACGTTACATCTCTATTAATAACATTACAAAATTTGTGGATTATTCAATATACTTTAGGTTAAACCATTTGAGATAAAGGAAACATTTACCAAACATATCCAATAGAGATGGATACAAATTACTTTTCTGAAACACAAACTATTCTACACCATCCCCCATGATTTCAGTGAAAAACCAGAGTAAAGATATTTCTCTATACCCTCTGGATCCTAAGGTTTGATAGCCATGATTCAAATACATCATTTACATTTGTAGATTACTCTGAATGATAATATTTCACAAGATAAGAATTCACCAAATAAAACTAACAGCTGACAAAATATAAAGTAAGAATGTAATGCTTCAAACAGGATTTGTAGTATAAAGTGGCTCTAGATGTCATGCAGTCTATGCCTTGATATAGTAGAAGGCCCACTACCAAGGTATTCGGTGTAGAAATCGCAGTTTCCACTGATGTAATTTCCTGCGTGAGGATGAGGGAAAAGACAGGATTTCAGAGAGTCTCCTGCTGGACCGCAATGTCCGATCCGAGCCTGTGTTCGGTTCGAAGCGAGGGTTTAGAGTTCGACTTTGGCTGTAGCTTTAACTGGTGACAGCGAGAGAGATTAGCGCTGAGTTCTGAGGGTCTTTCACGGAGCCCACCTTCAGCACTGAGAGCACTCTTTCTGCAGACGTCAACAGCACTAGACCTGCCGGCCGGCTTCCTAGCAGGCAAAGTCTTCGAACACTCGGTGGTGGGTACGGTGGTGGTGATGGTGATTTGGGAGGATGGTGTTAGCGTAAGCTCCCTCCGTGTGGCTCCGGCTCATCTCGTCAGAATCCTGACAGGAACAGAGAATGTCAGATGGGATTCTGCGAGGATACTTTAACTCCTACATCTTACACACTATTCCATTGTGAATAAAACGCCTTGAATGACTTACACCGTGACTCATTGTTTAATCTGTAGTGTGATAAAGAAAAAGCCACTCGAGGTTGAGACTTTACAGTGTTTTATCATAGTTCAACCCCTTTGAATCTATTTGCATCTATAAAATGGTGGCAAAAGTACAGTGTTTAAAAACAGCAAATCAAATAAGTTAGATCACACACACACACACACACACACACACACACACACACACATACACACACACACACGCACGCACACACGCACACACGCACACACACGCACACACACGCACACACACGCACTCACACGCACACACACGCACACACACAAACTTTTATAGGCTGTTTATGAATGAAAAGTTCTGTAAGTAATTTCAGCTGCTTCCTATTAAAACTGAACTAGTCTGCCTCTATCTATTCAACTTACGTTCCAGAATCTTGTCACCAATCAAAACAGAATATTCTGGATAACAGAATATTTTTTTGTGGAAACCATGATAAATGTTTTTTTTTTTTTCAGGATTCTAAAGGTCAAAGGGGCAGCATTTATTTGAAATAGAAATCTTTTGTAGCATTATAAATGTCTTCACTGTTACTTTTGATATATTTAATGCATTCTTAACAAATAAAAGCATTTACCCTTGTGCACCCTTATGGACATTTTTGTCTTTTTCCATTTTTCAGTTTCAGAAAATTTTGCCTGTATTAATGCAATACCATACATGTAATAATAAATTGAAATTATTTACCAGACTGTGCCATTTGTTTTTCAGATTTGCCATATAAAGCAAATACTCACTTTATTCCTGTTTTCTGCTTATGCATATTATAGAGCCAACTGAATAAATCTGCGACTATATATAATTTATATATTGTGTGGGTGTGTTGGTATAGATGTCAGAGTGTGGTTTGAAAATGTATAATGAAAAAATTGGGCTTAATTTATATTAAAAACTTAACCCAAACCTTTGAACAATAGTGTACTGTATATATTTTGAACATTTATGAGCTTTTATGAGATTAATCACTATTTTAATTATATTATAATAATATTTTCCCCATTTATTTTCAGTGACAATATACTGTAAAACACATATATGTTTGGGAAATATCATGTTGCCGTCATAAAAAAAAAACCTTACTATTTTTCTATCACTTAAAGTATAACTGTAATTGTGTACATTACAATTAAATATAATGTATACAGTATATAAAAAAAAGTTTCTATATTTTAGGAATGGTGTCAAGGGGATAATCATCCCGAATTTGCAAAAGAGACTATTTCTGATTGGCTGCAAAATCATGGGTAGACTTTTTTTTGTTTGTTTTTTTGCTGTTGACAGAGCCTAGGGTGGCCACAGGAAGGTGTGATTTCTCAGAGCTTTATTTCAGTGACATCTGACAGATAGCAAGAACATTTCATGTGGCATTCCAAAAAAAAAAAAAAAATCTTATAGCATCTTGAATAAAGGAAGTTAATACTTGCAGGGTTCCCAAGTCTCACACTTTAGGCTCTGTCACACACTCTCATGCTCTCATGCCCAACTAAATCTCATATAAGAAGACAATGCAAAATAAATGGTTAAATCTGATCATATGATTTTTCGATCAGCACTGATGTGTGATGTGTTTGTGTCCCCAAACAAGGGCATGAAATTAACACCTGCCGGGCTCCAAATGCAGATAAAGTTCACAGGCCGGCCACTTTGAAGGCTGATCATTTCATTGTCTATTACTGTAGTTGAATATGTGCGCAGTGGCAGGAAGAATCTCTGTCATTAACATCACTGGCAGTACAGAAAACGCATCATTGTATGATAAAAGAGTATAATTTGCATTACTCTTATGAGCATATTTACATGTCGCTGAAAGACAGCAAGAAAGTAACCTTTAAACTTCAAAGACGCGTCTGTAACAGATGGAGCTCATTAGAAAAATGAGCACAATGAATCGGAATATTGTTAGGCATCGACATTTATGCAAGAAATATATTTTATAAAAAGAACTATATTGGGATCTTGATTAAGAGTTTACAGGAAAAATAAATGACAGTAACATGTTCCTGTGTTCAGACAGAGGACTGAATGTGTGTTATGCTGCATGTGTCTGTCATTTATAAAAATATATAATTTAATGATATATATGTGTGTGTGTGTGTGTGTGTGTGTGTGTGTGTGTGTGTATGTATTTAGCTAGGCTATTTAGTTTATATTGCATACTACAGTGTTTATATATGCTATAACTTTTAGGCTATATACTGCACCCTACTGACATACAATCTGGAGCATAAACTAAAATAAATATGTTTTTTAAATATGTCAATTAGGTTTCTCTACCAGATAGACAGTGTAGGGACAGTTGCCTCTATAGAAAAGTGCTTCTACTGCAGTACAATATTTAAGTATTTGGGCACATTTCAGTATAAAGAAAAAATAAGAATGAATTGTTGGATCCTTAAAACCTCAAAAAGTGGCGTGTCATTGATTCAGCCCATGACATCAAAATCTCACTCCAGCAGGCAACCAAAGTTGACCACCCTGATACTTGACACATTAATATAGAATTGAAGGACAAAGGTAAGCATAAACTAAAACCAGCTATTTCGCACCGGCTTCAAAGTTATTCAGATTTTAGAGTCGGAACTGTCGGTTTTATACTAATCGGAAAATCTTAGGTCAAGATTGCAGTGGCCATGCTGAATTGAATTAGTTTTGAGCATTCTCCATTTCTCATGAATATAATGTGCTCTGCCAACATCTGTGTTCCTCTTCCATGAACAGAAGATCGGATTGCAAAAAAGAACAAGGAAGATTTGATTCAATCCTGGTCTAAGCAGACAGCCTGGCATCCCATTCATGGCTCAATATCCTGCCGCATTTCCCTTCGGGCTTTGTTCCTATTCACAGATTTGATCTGTGCTGCATCCTAACACTAGCGCTCCAGAGATTAGCATGTGGCTTACCTTAGCTTTCATTTCCTCTAGGTTTACTGTGGCGACTGTGCTGGCCTGTTGCTGCTGCTGGGTTTGCTTTTTGTCATCTCTCTGTGGCCTGAGCAAACGCTCCAACCTGTGTTTGATCACCTAGGAAAGCGAGGGGGAGTGAGGGTGAAGAGGGCAGCAGGGAAAGTAGGACAAATGAGGGCTATAAACAGTTCTGCAGCATCGGCATTCCTGCTGCTCAGCTCAGAGGTCCAGTCTTATCTGCTCTTATGGGAAATACTGCTCACAATGGGGAAAAAACAGTGCAGGAGAAGAGCTATTGGTTAAAAATGAATGATTGTGGAATAGGCAGAGGGCCAAGACAATGTACGCTTACCTCATATACATAATCCAGAATCTCCAAAATGGTAAGAACGCTGGCTCCTATAAAAAGACCCATCTGCCCGCCAATGTCCCCTGAAAGCAAAAAATAACAAATACAATTTTTTTTCATGTGAATTGCCATTTTAAGACCATTTAACTTAAAATGTGAAAACATGAACACACTGTATGGAGAGCTGCTTTATAGTAGAAAATGTATTTGTACTTCTGATGAAATGAGACACTGACGCTGTTTTGCATGTTAAATACGGTAAAACTGCTTGATTTTAAGCAATCTATTGTATAAAGTGCTATATAAGTAAACCTGACGTGACTCTACTAAAGTGCAGAATTGCAGAGCTTGTGCAAACATTTTCATGTTGCGATGATCAGATGCTTTACCCTTTCTTAAAAATGATTGCTGTTTTCTCAATTTTGTTGTGTGTTTATTTTGTTATTGAGATAGGAAAGCGCGCAAAACATTTACAGTGAAACCGGCGTCAGATGTTCGATAACAGTATATGGCTGGTCACATATTTCAAACCTCGTTTTCCCCCTAAGCGAAAAACGAAAAATAACTTTGCCTTAAAAGTGAAATAAAATGAAAGCTAAATAGAACTATTTTAAAAAGCAAAAAAAAAAAAAAAAAAAAATGGCAAAAGCACATAACAACATTCTTAAGTAAACTTAAAATGTAAACTAAACATATACAATATAAAAATTATGCAAAATATTAAAACACACTATGTAAATAATTCTAAAATAACACTGGACTGAAACAAAACTTTTGAGTGATTTAATAGCCTGTTTGGCTGAAGAGATTTAGGCACACAAAAAAAAGTGCATTACAGTAAGTTATTATAATTGTATTAAATTCTACACAATTAAGCAACAACAAATATTTTTCTTCGTTGCAACAATGTGAATCAAGGAATTCACAATAAGACCAGGAACGTGCATTAAGAAAGTAAATAGTCATTTTTATTTGATATTGATATTGATGAAATGCTCAGAAATGCTCCAGTTCAAATGCATTGAAAATGACAATGTTTAAAAAATGTGGTAAAAGGAAGCATAAGAGACCCACCTATTAATCCTGCAACGTCATATGCTTTTTTCTGTTCTATTGTTTCATAATTTAGAGCTTCGAAGAAAATGTCCAAAACAAGAAAGTTGTCTCTAAAACAAAAGGACAATAAAATAGTTATGTATAATCATATATTCGTTATACAGGTCCTTCTCAAAAAAATTAGCATATTGTGATAAAGTTAATTATTTTCCATAATGTAATGATAAAAATTAAACTTTCATATATTTTAGATTCATTGCACACCAACTGAAATATTTCAGGTCTTTTATTGTTTTAATACTGATGATTTTGGCATACAGCTCATGAAAACCCAAAATTCCTGTCTCAAAAAATTAGCATATTTCATCCGACCAATAAAAGAAGTGTTTTTAATACAAAAAAGTCAACCTTCAAATAATTATGTTCAGTTATGCACTCAATACTTGGTCGGGAATCCTTTTGCAGAAATGACTGCTTCAATGCGGCGTGGCATGGAGCCAATCAGCCTGTGGCACTGCTGAGGTGTTATGGAGGCCCAGGATGCTTCGATAGCGGCCTTAAGCTCATCCAGAGTGTTGGGTCTTGCGTCTCTCAACTTTCTCTTCACAATATCCCACAGATTCTCTATGGGGTTCAGGTCAGGGGAGTTGGCAGGCCAATTGAGCACAGTAATACCATAGTCAGTAAACCATTTACCAGTGGTTTTGGCACTGTGAGCAGGTGCCAGGTCGTGCTGAAAAATGAAATCGTCATCTCCATAAAGCTTTTCAGCAGGTGGAAGCATGAAGTGCTCCAAAATCTCCTGATAGCTAGCTGCATTGACCCTGCCCTTGATAAAACACAGTGGACCAACACCAGCAGCTGACATGGCACCCCAGACCATCACTGACTGTGGGTACTTGACACTGGACTTCAGGCATTTTGGCATTTCCTTCTCCCCAGTCTTCCTCCAGACTCTGGCACCTTGATTTCCGAATGACATGCAACCACTGAGCAACAGTCCAGTGCTGCTTCTCTGTAGCCCAGGTCAGGCGCTTCTGCCGCTGTTTCTGGTTCAAAAGTGGCCTGACCTGGGGAATGCGGCACCTGTAGCCCATTTCCTGCACACGCCTTTTTCCTTCCAACAGACTTCCCACTGAGGTGCCTTGATACAGCACTCTGGGAACAGCCTATTTGTTCAGAAATTTCTTTCTGTGTCTTACCCTCTTGCTTGAGGGTGTCAATGATGGCCTTCTGGACAGCAGTCAGGTCGACAGTCTTACCCATGATTGCGGTTTTGAGTAATGAAACAGGCTGGGAGTTTTTAAAAGCCTCAGGAATCTTTTGCAGGTGTTTAGAGTTAATTAGTTGATTCAGATGATTGGGTTAATAGCTCGTTTAGAGAACCTTTTCATGATATGCTAATTTTTTGAGACAGGAATTTTGGGTTTTCATGAGCTGTATGCCAAAATCATCAGTATTAAAACAATAAAAGACCTGAAATATTTCAGTTGGTGTGCAATGAATCTAAAACATATGAAAGTTTAATTTTTATCATCACATTATGGAAAATAATGAACTTTATCACAATATGCTAATTTTTTGAGAAGGACCTGTATATTCAGAATCAGTACAGTATTAGGCCTTCATATGTTTAAAACTATATTGAAGGTGGAAAGGTTGCCAAACCTGATGTATTCTTCTGACTTGTCATATTTTCTAGATAGGTAGCGAGCCGAGCCCTTGCTGGGGATTTTAACCATGGACAGCTCTTTACCATAACGGGTCAGATTACAGGGAGTTTCACAGGAGCATGTGTCACCTGAACTTTTCTGAAGCAGTGCTGCAAAGAGGACACACATATCAGTTTAGAGCAGGAGACAGATGTGTGTGTATGTGTGTGTGTGTGTGTGTGTGTGTGTGTGTGTGTGAGAGAGAGAGAGAGAGAGAGAGAGAGAGAGAGAGAGAGAGAGAGAGAGAGAGAGAGAGAGAGAGAGAGAGAGAGAGAGAGAGAGAGAGAGAGAGAGAGAGAGAGTAGGTGCTCTAGCCCACACCTGCACACCCATTCTTCATTCATCAAACTGATGTGGAGAGATAACACCGGTGCTAAATAATCATCCATAAGATGCTTGAAACACACTTAACGTGTTGTTCACATTTAATTTGGTTTCTGAAGGGCATCCAGAAGAGAGCACACACACTCGACCTCCCTGAGAGGAAGTATCATGAATGTCATGCTCATAAATTGTGTGTACACTGAATGCACCATGTATTTAGCATTAGTGCCTTCCATTTAGAACAAAATTTAGTTTATATGCCACAACACCGCCTATTTGATTTATATTATTATATGCAGATGTTGCAGTAAGGAAGCTATACTTCGCTATTTGTCAAGCCTCTTAAGTAGTTCAACTACAATCAAGCAACCCTTTTGAAAAAGACTAACCACAAGCTAGTAGTTAGAAGCTGAAACTATATAATGAACAATATTTTTAATATATATTGTATAAAAATTATGTATTTATTTAAGTAATGTAATTATGTATATAAATTAAGCTTTATGTAAGCATAATACAGTATATTCATCCACAGTATATAAACTACTGTTCAAAAGTTTAGGATCTGTAATTTTTTGTGATGAATTATCACGTTAAAATAAGTATTTTCTGATTTTTTTATGTTTTAAAATCTAATTTATTTCTGTGATGGCATCATTACTCCAGTCTTCAGTCACATGATCCTTCAGAAACAATTATATATGTTGATTTTCTGCTCAAGAAACATTAATATCATCGGTAAAAACCGCTGTGCAGCTTACTGTTTTTGTGAAAACAGTGATACTTTTTTCAGTATTCTTTGATGAATAGAAAGTTCAAAAGAACAACATTTATTTGAAATATAAACTTTTGTTACATTATAATTGTCTTTACTATCACTTTTGATCAATTTAATGTGTCCTTGCTACATAAAAGTATTAATTTATTTTAAAAAGAAATGAATAGATACACTGAATAATACTAATAGCAACTGGAAAACTGTAACAATAATTCATATAAGTCAAAAATGAATACCTGAATTTGATATTATTATTATTATTATTATTGTTAACCCTTATTATTTGTTACGTGTGGGGTTTTGTTGTGTCTTGTATATCACGTGATTCCTTGTTTGTCATGTGATCCTGCCATGTGTCTTGTCTTTTGTTTATTGTTGCTCAGTGTCCACAGGTGTTCCTCGTCCATGTTTATTAGTCTCCCCAGGTGTTTCTTATTAACCACGCCCCCTTGTTATCTTGTTTAGCCTGTTTGTCTGTGTATTTAAACCCCTGTGTTTCAGTTGTTGGCTGCCGGTTGTTGTTCAATGTTACTTGGTTCCTGTATTATCTCTGTCCTGTTCCTGGATTACCTGTTTATGTTATTAAAAAAAAAGCTTGTGATTGGATTCACTCTCTGTTTTGTTCCTGACCGTATGTAACATTATTATTATTGATATACTTTTTAGAAGAATTGTTAAAAGAAATTTTAAATAATGCTTTATATGAGAAAGTGGGTATTTTAAGCAAGCTTTGTATGTGTTAATAGGCTGTGTTGTGCTGTTATGTGTGTAGCATATACACATGTTCCTGTATTAGGGTGAGGAAATAATTATTAAAGTAAATTATCAAAGTAGAAATTTCAGTCAGAATATTTGAATAGCCAGTGAATGCAAGTACAGTCCATTCTTTCAAAATGTATCTGGATTTAGTTCAACTACCCATTAAATGGGGTTGAGTTTCCTTTTGACTGTGGAGATAATTAAATGTCTGGCTTATTAGATAAGGGCTATCATAATTGTACCGATACATCTCTCATCAACTTTTCATGAGCCGCTCCATTTACGAGTGTCATAAAATCAGTGGAACAAGACACCTACAGCGAGTGATAACACCGTGAGGGTATCAGAGGGTAATGCACTACAGAGATACTCTCTAAAGGATGTCAAAGTGCTGGAGAACACTCTCCTTCTTGGACGGAGTAATTCTGTTTCTCCCACCCCAGACCATGCACAGAATCATCTGTTTATCTGGGATTTAATTATTTATGCCCTCATCTCCAGAGATAATACACTCCAGGGTGTTAGCAAAAATGAAAAATGCTTGCTTACCAAGTGCTTTGTCCACACATTTGATATTGCTGGGAGTACAGATATTGGCATCTCCTGAGAAACAAAAAACATAATGACTCTGATCAATCACAAGCAAAATGATTGCTGTTATTTCACTGCCAGCCAAGGAAGAAAAAGTGTGAGCAGCAGAGAAAGAGACAGCGCGGCTCTGCTTTATTCATCCTAAAATGATGGAAGGCAGCATGCGACTGAGGGAGATGGGTTTGCTTTCACCACGCCTCCCTCATGACCATCATTCTAGGCCTAATTGCACCCAAAATGAACTGATCCAAACCCTCCCTAAAGGCACATTTATAAAGTCTTTAATACCCAATCCCCATCGACACAATACTGCAGGAGGTCCTACTCGAATCTATCAAAAGTGCAACCAGTCTGAAGAAATATTCATGGGAACCTAAGAGAAAATGGCCTTTGAGTTAATGTTTTTGGTCTCTCTTTTCAATTTGCATTATAGGAGATTGATTTGGAAACATTACAGGAGAAAAGCAGAGAAGCAAAGCTTCCATTAGAGCCTGGCCTCCAACAGTAACACGCTCTCTGAGAAGCCACACTGATAACAACTCAGGTGTGGTGGAGTTAATTAGAAAAGAGGTTTCTGGGGACAGAGAAAGCACTACAGTCCATACGTCGTCGGTTTTCAAAAGAGAAGATAAAGGTATTTGCTTTTTTTTTGTGGTTTGCCAAATGCTTTGAGTGGAACGTAACAAATCAGGTCTGGGTTCGTCATTGGTGTCAGATTGCGATCGTCTAGATCTTCCCTCCAATCGCCGGAATGAACTACCCGAGCTCCTCGTATTGTGTGACTAGACAGTAAGTTAATTTAGAGACTTGCATTAAGCTTTCGGCTCCACTGCCTGGAGCAAATTAGATGAGAAGAGTTTATTCATTTAGTATTTTAGCAATTAGCAGAATACATTAGCACGCTGATTAGGTTGAGTGGGAAATGAATGCGGCGGTGTAGCGTTACCTGGCATGTGCACCATCCTGCAGTTGCACTCACGCAGAACCTCAAGAGTCTCGCAGCGCAGGCGGCAAGCGCTGATACTGTAGGTATCGTAACCCGGGATCATCTGCTCACTGGTGGAGCGGCAGTTCCCCCAAGGCTGGGGCAGGTAGGTCAACTACACACAGAGAGGGAGAGCAAATAAGAACAAAGAAGATAAAGTGAGAGGGAGACAGACAGAGAGAGGTTGCAAGAGTAGGAGAGAGAAAGAAACAGAGAATGAGTACATGCAAATTAAGTATGCACATAAGCAGCGTTCTCAAGCTGAAGTGATTGACTAAAGACTAAGATTTTATTTTTCATGTGGCTCGATTTTCAGAAGGCAAGCTTGAGTATTTGAAACAGAAATGTCGCGTTCAGCACACATTAAGAACGACATTGATCGAGTACCAGTCTGACAAAGGAATTTTAGATAGATCTGAGTTTTAAGACATTCAGGACTACAAAAATGTGTGTTTGTAGTACTATACTTTTGAATGCACTTCACCCTATCTAATTTCTAAATGCATGTTATTGATGTCATTGTGAAAGATTTATCCATGCATGTTTTTTTTTGTTTTTTACCTCGTAATTTTTCAAGATGTCAAAACTTTATCTTCCAGTGAAATTACAGACTTCTCTCTGGTGGCATATACCGGATTTCTCTAATTATTTAGTGTTGTTCTTCAGTCCCACACCTTTCTTACAATCAGCTGCAAGCTTGCATTCAGATCTCCCTTCATTCAGTCATCAACCGATGGATAGAAACCAAGTCCCCGCACAACATTTCTTTTTCGATAATCTCTTTAACTCGGATGTACATTACAATATGGAGAAATATTGTCACTACTTCCATTTCAAGTAAAATTACTCATCTATCAGGGCTATAGTTTATTATTATTGTCAGTTGCTTATGGCACACAGATACAGAAGGTAGTGTTAGAGTTGGGGTACTTGGACTGCAATTATAAATAAACTCTAGACGCACTCGAGTAGACTTGTTCTTGAACTTGACATGGACACGGACAACAAGTGACAACATAAAATTAAGATGACAAGACATTAATACATGTCTCCCACACAAACTCAACTCAAATGTTTAGGGACCTGAACTCAACTTTGACTCGATAAGATGCACTCGGACCCAACACTAGTTACAGTAGGTCCCGAAATTGGAATATCTTCTCCAAAAGTCATCCATGCATTTGTCTCAAGTAAGTAAATCTGGAGCTGGCAATACATGCATTATTTGTGGTTAACTTTGCAAGCATGTTGCCCTTCAAATTTTAGTCATTTTCTCAACTCTGTGTGTGTGTTTAACACTTGCAAAGAAATCCCCCTCCACTAATTGCTTGCTTACTGGCTTACTTTATTTATTTATTCACTTCAATATAGCAAGGAACAACGTGTTTTTTTTCCCCTGAAACTGTGAACAGCAAGTGCTGCATACAATTCGTTAAAAAATGTACTTGGAAAGTCGGATTTCATCATAGGTGGTACTTGGCCTGAAAAGTTTGAGAGTGATTCAAAAGAAGGGTTATACCCTTTGCTCTTGACAGGATACAAAGGTCTGGAATCCCGGAGAGACTCCAAAGCCCAGCTGATGGATGTAGGGCGGCTCATCCTGACTGTGGATCTGAACACGGATTCCTGCCTCTAAAGATGTTTCATCTGCAAAAAAAAAAGTAAAAAGAAAAACACTGAGGTAAGAGAGCAGCACAGGCAATATGAATGGGAACACAAAGATAAGCCTCACAAATCCCCCTATCAATACAAATGGGGGAAAAAAAAACCCATCAGAAATAAACCTTGAATTTAAACATGTTGATCTTAAAAGCTTGTGCAGGCACACTTCTGAAAAGCAGAAAATATGGGATGACTTTGCAACTTTCGGACCAAAAAACATCTCTGTGTGGCATTTATAACTCACTTGTCTCTTTCCAGATAGGCAGATATTCATCCTGCTGGATATCCAACATAATCTCCAGCCCATTTCCCATCCCTCCTTGCTTTGTCTTCCTGGAGGTTGTTTTGTTGCCATTGAAAGTATAGCATTTCCCATATCGTGTGTAGACCTATGAAAAAAAAAACCCACAAATGATTAATTAAAAATGTCGTACTCTGACATTGGGGAGCCCATAACAACAAACAAGCTACAATCTGTGGAAACCATAACCTTTGTTTTTTATAAGATTTAATACTTTAAAAATGAACCTTTTGATCCTTCAAAGAGATGCCTTTTTAAGATGCTTAAATATCCTTTTAAGATGATTAATTGGGGAAAAGGCCACTTTAAACATCAAGAGTTGTGAGGCTTTTCAAGCTCATATGAAAAGCCAAATCAGACATTAATTAAGCATTTTACAATGTATCACTCTGTCAGTAGGCATTTGTATTTGGTGGCATAACAAACAATGTTTTCTCTGTCTCATTCCTGTCATATTCATTTTGAAGTGAGGTGAGACAGTTCTACAATCCATACCACATTAGCATGCAATGTGTTTGCTCCTCAAACAAGAGGAAAATGAATAGAGCATATCCCCAGGAACATATCTGCCTCCAAAATGAAATCATCACATCGAAATAATTGCTCCACATGGGTAATATTGATAAGAGTAGACTGGATCAAAAGAAATAACTTTTTAAATTGGACTTAATATCCTTCCATAAACCACAACACATAAATAAAAAAGCATGCAATTTGTTATAGTTCTTGTCTCTCATCAAGCAAAAGTGACAAAAAGACTATTTAGGGACAATGCATCCTTACGCACAGGACTCATTAATGAAATACTCAAGAATAAAAGACAAAACCACTGACATAAATGTCAGGAGAGAATGGATACAAAAAGCACAGGTGGATGAAGAAGAACTCTTAGTGGGTGTCTTGTACCTCAAAATACAGGAAAAACTATTTTTTCATGAAATAATTTCTCTTCACATCAGTCCTGGGAGCCCAATTCTTTCTGACCTTTACTTCTTAACGTTTTCAGTTCCAATCTTTAGCTAACATGCCAAATTGAAACACTACCGTAAATAGAAACAAAGCTTGATTTGTTGGATTAACTGAAAGCACAAGGAAAGAAAGAAAGAAAGAAAGAAAGAAAGAAAGAAAGAAAGAAAGAAAGAAAGAAAGAAAGAAAGAAAGAAAGAAAGAAAGAAAGAAAGAAAGAAAGAAAGAAAGAAAGAAAGAAAGACTCTTGGCAAAAGTCCAGTACAGCTCTGGTCTCCAGCATATGTTGTATTTTGGATGCTGGTCCCAGCGTGGGATGAAATTAAAATGAAAAGTCTGTCCTCATTTATTCAACCTCAGATCTTTCCAAACTCTATGGCTTTCTCTTGTGAGGCATTTAGCAGAATGTCTGAGCTACTCTTGTCTATTTGAAATGGATAGTTTAAATCGAAGAAGCAACATTACCGAAATTGAAATAAAAATAAATTAAAGCAATGGAAAAATTTTAAAAAACAAAAACTAATAAAAATGACAAAAGCACACAAAATGACTCAAACTGAAACTAAAATTAAACGGAGTGTCTATTTACACCAAGTGAAAATATCCCACCTTTTTGACAGAGGCTATTTACACTAACTCCGCGCCCCAGTACCCCCCCCCCCCCAGTACCTACCCAACATAAACCAGCCTATAAAGAAATTCATGCTGGTTTAAGACGATCTTTTCATCAGAGTGACTGACAATAAAAATTATTTTTATAAATCAACCAAATTTCTCCAGCAGCGAGGCTTTTTCTGATGAGAAGGGACAGTTAGGGGCCACACTTGAGTAACACATGGCTGTTCATTTAGCAGCCTGCATGTGGAGTCTGATCTCAGCTGGCTCCGTGCTGAATCAAAGCAGGGCTCTCCGAGCAATATGGGCGTGCAGTAATTGCCAGCTGCAGCTGTGGACGCCGCACACCACACAGCTGTAATTAAGGCTGGAGACAGCCAGTGTTTTCACATGCAGACGCTGGTCAAACGGGGTACAAGAAAACGGTTATAAACATCATTTTACATAATCAGACTGCAAACAGAAAACACACAAACACCACCATAGCCGTACTGTTTAGTTCATATAAAGTGTAACAAGTGTGTCAAATACATTGAAAGCACTCTATTTTATTATATAGTGTATAATCCAATGAAAGAACATTTAAAAAGGTCAAAATATTAAATATGGCATTTAAAGTAGTCACATTAGTCAGCATCAAAGCCAGATTTTCAGCATGATGGTGTGCAAACTGCCTTTTTGAGTGACATGAGTGTATTAATGTGAGAAGGGACAGTGGAGACAGAGGTCCAGCAACAATCGATTCAGTCCTGTTTATTGACATGTTTAAGTTTCTATTGCTGCTCTAATCCGGTCCGATAGAAAACCAGGGGGACTGCATACAAAGAAAAGACCTCTCGTTTCACAGTTTTGCTCTGAAACTTCGACTTTCAGGGGACGGTCCCCCTTCCCATTTTTTGGGAGGGAAATGGAAGCTTTCTCATCATGCAGCAGTGGAAATGGCTGCTGGCACTGTCTCCTCTGCCTCATTTCTCTGCTTTAGAGCCCAGTGCCCAGAGCACCTCTGATTGATGGACCATTTTCTCTTGTAACATCTCGACCTAAGTCCGCAAAGGTAAACAGTCCAACATTTGTCTGTTCCCAGAAACAGCCATCCAGCCTTGTGTGTTACTAAATCCTCTCAGTGCACAACTGCCACTGTCTGATGAGTTATGGGCATTCAGATTATATTTTTTAAATGTAAATCTAAATATTTTTTGTCAAAAGAAGGGTATGTGTATGAGATCCCATAGAGCACAAGATATTATATTCTATTTTATTTTTTTTCTAGCCAAAATATATATTTTAAATATGCTAAATATCTGGTGTAATTAGTGCTGCTTAGAGGTGCAGTAAGCAATTTCTGCGAATACTTAAAATCAACACGGTTGATATTTGAAATCAACCCAAACAAACACATATGTTACTCACAAATTGAAGCAGAAACAACGCAACTTCTGCATCCTTTTTCAGTCCTTTCTGCTTAGATCTCTCCAGCACTGGAAGGTTTTTCTAATATTAATGCAGGTCCTAAAGCTCTTACCTGATCATTTCCAGTGATATTCTTCTGCTGATTTGGGGGTGATAATCATAATGTTTTGTAATGTCTCTCAGCAACAGTGCCAGTGTTGTGCTGAATACTGTGACCCTAGCAGGCGTTGTACGGCTAGGATTAGGAGTAGGAGTAGGAGTAGGTCGGATTTGAATGCGGCACAACACAGTCCTCCCTATATGCGCAAACTACACAAGGTGCGTAGGACCCCCAAACCAGCAGGGGGCCCCCTTCCTCTCAAAGGTTATTTAAGTAGCATATCACCATTTAATGTAAACATATTTTATATAACATGCGACTTGACAAATGGCTTCCAGACCTGGGCTGACAATATGTTGCTGTCTGAGAACGAAACTATCTGTCTGGAGGAGAAAAAAAGAAAATGTGCCAAGAACAAAGTAGTTATTATGTATTTTTGGTAACATTTTAAATTATTATTTAGTCTTGACAAAGTAATAAATTCATTAAAAAAAAAACCACAATACTCCCTTCCAGATAACCCAATTCAATATTGGTCAACTTCGTTTCATTAGAAATGGTGAAATGTATTTTTCAGCTTGTGTGTAATGAATAATCAAAACGTTCTTGTGTGTGGCTTCACTTTTAATAAATAAACACATTCCTGTTCAGTCATGCAAGCTGTCCTGTGAGTGCTTTAGAAACAATTTATCGATGTATTTTCAGCTTTCTTTGGTAAACTATATTCATCACACTTTAGTTTTGTTAGAAAATCACTCATTTGGAAAATTATTTTAGCCCTGTGTTATACTTTTTCTGACAGCTAGATTGTTTCAGAGCGATAATTTTATAAAGCATTTATTTAGCTGTCAATACAAATTTTGATTTGATTTTACTTTATTTTATTTCTGGCAGTTTTTATAGAGTTTTCCCTTTACATATTTATACACTTTTTTCATAAAGTGCAAGTTGGTGCACCTTGCATAGAGAATACCATTCTCATTATGCTAAAGTTTATTGAAATTCAACACACTGTATAATGTCTATTGACAAAGAAACTGTTCTGAAAGGGGGATTGATTTTACATTTTTAAGCAGTTTTATTTTTTGGTGAAATAAATGCAATCTTGGTGAGATTAAAAGACTATTTTCAAAAACATTGTAAAACATTAAAAAAACCACACTTTTAACTAGTAGTGTGTGTGTGTTTGTGTGTGTGTGTGTGTGTGTGTGTGTGTGTGTCCTGTATTATTTTCCATAATGTAATGATAAAAATTAAACTTTCATATATTTTAGATTCATTGCACACCAACTGAAATATTTCAGGTATTTTATTGTTTTAATAATAATGATTTTGGCATACAGCTCATGAAAACCCAAAATTCCTGTTTCAGAAAATTAACATTTCATCCGACCAATAAAATAAGTGTTTTTAATACAGAAACAAAAGTCAACCTTCAAATAATTATGTTCAGTTATGCACTCAATACTTTGTCGGGAATCCTTTTGCAGAAATGACTGCTTCAATGCGGCGTGGCATGGAGGCAATCAGCCTGTGGCACTGCTGAGGTGTTATGGAGGCCCAGGATGCTTCAATAGCGGCCTTAAGCTCATCCAGAGTGTTGGGTCTTGCATCTCTCAACTTTCTCTTCACAATATCCCACAGATTCTCTATGGGGTTCAGGTCAGGAGAGTTGGCAGGCCAATTGAGCACAGTAATACCATGGTCAGTAAACCATTTACCAGTGGTTTTGGGACTGTGAGCAGGTGCCAGGTCGTGCTGAAAAATGCAGGTGGAAGCATGAAGCGCTCCAAAATTTCCTGATAGCTAGCTGCATTGACCCTGACCCTGCCCTGACCAGCAGCTGACATGGCACCCCAGACCATCACTGACTGTGGGTACTTGACACTGGACTTCAGGCTTTTTGGCATTTCCTTCTCCCCAGTCTTCCTCCGGACTCTGGCACCTTGATTTCCGAATGACATGCAACCACTGAGCAACAGTCCAGGGCTGCTTCTCTGTAGCCCAGGTCAGGCGCCTCTGCCGCTGTTTCTGGTTCAAAGGTGGCTTGACCTGGGGAATGCGGCACCTGTAGCCCATTTCCTGCACACGCCTGTGCACGGTGGCTCTGGATGTTTCCACTCCAGACTCAGTCCACTGCTTCCGCAGGTCCCCCAAGATCTGGAATTGGTCCTTCTCCACAATCTTCCTCAGGGTCCGGTCACCTCTTCTCATTGTGCAGCGTTTTTTGCCACACTTTTTCCTTCCCTCAGACATCCCACTGAGGTGCCTTGATACAGCACTCTGGGAACAGCCTATTTGTTCAGAAATTTCTTTCTGTGTCTTACCCTCTTGCTTGAGGGTGTCAATGATGGCCTTCTGGACAGCAGTCAGGTCGACAGTCTTACCCATGATTGCGGTTTTGAGTAATGAAACAGATTTTTTAAAAGCCTCAGGAATCTTTTGCAGGTGTTTAGAGTTAATTAGTTGATTCAGATGATTAGGTTAATAGCTCGTTTAGAGAACCTTTTCATGATATGCTAATTTTTTGAGACAGGAATTTGGGGTTTTCATGAGCTGTATGCCAAAATCATCAGTATTAAAACAATAAAACACCTGAAATATTTCAGTTGGTGTGCAATGAATCTAAAACATATGAAAGTTTAATCTTTATCATTATATTATGGAAAATAATGAACTTTATCACAATATGCTAATTTTTTGAGAAGGACCTGTATATATATTTACATATTAAAGGATTATTAGGAACACCTGTTCAATTTCTCATTAATGCAATTATCTAATCAACCAACCACATGGCAGTTGCTTCAATGCATTTAGGGGTGTGGTCCTAGTCAAGACAATCTCCTGAACTCCAAACTGAATGTCAAAATGGGAAAGAAAGGTGATTTAACTAACTGACTAACTTTTCTGCATCAGAAACTGATAGCATATTACGCAGCTTAGCAATGTTTCTAAGGAGGAAAAAGGCTGTTTTTGTAACATATGAAACAGCCTTTTCACAAACATATTTGTGAAGACACAAGCACAAACTTGAGGCGGATGGATTTCTGTTGAGACATTCAGATGGCAGAGTCAGAATTTGGCGTAAACAGAATGAGAACATGGATCCATCATGCCTTGTTACCACTGTGCAGGGCTGGTGGTGGTGGTGTAATGGTGTGGGGGATGTTTTCTTGGCACACTTTAGGCCCCTTAGTGCCAATTGGGCATCATTTAAATGCCACGGCCTACCTGAGCATTGTTTCTGACCATGTCCATCCCTCTATGGCCACCATGTGTCCATCCCGCTATGGCCACCATGTACCCATCCTCTGATGGCTACTTCCAGCAGGATAATGCACCATGTCACAAAGCTCGAATCATTTCAAATTGGTTTCTTGAACATGACAATGAATTCACTGTACTAAAATGGCCCCCACAGTCACCAGATCTCAACTCAATAGAGCATCTTTGGGATGTGGTGGAACGGGAGCTTCGTGCCCTGGATGTGCATCCCACAAATCTCCATCAACTGCAAGATGCTATCCTATCAATATGGGCCAACATTTCTAAAGAATGCTTTCAGCACCTTGTTGAATCAATGCCACGTAGAATTAAGGCAGTTCTGAAGGCAAAAGGGGGTCAAACACAGTATTAGTATGGTGTTCCTAATAATCCTTTAGGTGAACGTATATTGTATATGGATTCAAACTGATCTAAAAATCCTTTATATCGATCAGTGGATTGAAAGCATTTGTTCATCCCAAATGTAGGATATATCTTTGCAAAATAAATTGTATAAGTACAGAATGTCAATTTTTGACCAAACAAATGTCCTTCCAAAGCTAATGTTTTGAATTAGCTGAAATTGCAGTCTGTTCAGAGGTGGGGAGTATAATTTTGGTGTGACAAACATACAATATTTGCTTACCTTTGAAACCATTTCACAGTGAACCACTAACCCATAACCTTTCAGTTGCAACCTTTTGTTGTAGAAACGCCTGACTACAAAGCATTTGCATAAATCTTCGCTTTTCACTAACATCCGACTTAATTGGGCTTAATGTCTGGCCATTAACTGTCCTCAGCTATTTCCCCTCTAAATTGCTTTGTTTCTTTCCCCTTCCACTCAGTTTGATGTGCCTTTTACTGCCTTTCTCTTCTTGCACTGAATTTCTGCACAAAGATGAAGTAAAACCCAAAGCCTCTCATTTATGGCAGGCATTTGACAGATTCCACTCTCGGCTGTTCTTCAATTATCCAGGGAAGCTACATGAGAACTTCAGTTTCTTGACATGCAGGATGTGAGTTGGTGGACAGACTCTGAGTATAAATTCAGCTCTGGTGTTTGAAGGATTTGAGCTAACTGCCTCATAAGAAATTTGTAAGGATCAGAGTGCTTTAGAGTGTAAAATGTATCAGTCATTCCCTGGTCCTATAAAATGCGGTGCTTTGATTGACAGGATGGTGATTTAACCATTAACCCAAGAGATATATCTGAAAGGTACTATTGCTGATTGAATCTCAATGTTAAATTAGTAGAATTTAGGTGGGGTGCTTTTTCCAAAAGCATTTTTATTCAACTATGATTCCAAGTCTGATTTCATTATTAGCAACATGGTTCAACAATTTGGCGTTTCGGGAAACCCACTCTTGACAAGTGGTTCAGCATAGTTTCTTATTAGTATGTCATGGACTTAAATAGAGTCTATATTGATAGTGTATATCATGTTCTTGGGCAAAATAATAAGCTAACATGCAGAACAATCTATATCTTTCATTATATGCTATATTTAATTTGGTTTTACAACTTTTAGTTTGTCAATAGAATAAAAACACAATTTTTGAAGAATGTGTGTGTTCTTGTACCCGGGTGAACTCCGAAATATGACGTATAGGAAACCTGCAATTGAATTAAACATCTGATAGTAGTCCCAATGATATCAAAATGGACAATTCTTTTGTATATAAATATATGGACTATTGCAGTATTTATTATGAATTATTTATACGTGGAAATATTTTTGGAATCAAAAATAAAAATTAATTAATCAATATGCCTTCGTAATCTTAAATCAAAATAACTCCCCCTCCCTCTTGCTCAGCGACATCTCTTGTGTTTACTGGTGTGATTCCACTCACAATAGCAAACCACAAATATCCCATAAAGTCCTGATGGACAAAATCATCTCCCGCCTTACATTTGTTCTTGTTTGAGAACCTGTTACACATGGATATACGTCACAAGAAGAAAAGATGATCGAAACTTCTATTTCATGCCGACTTTGATCAGAGATCAAACACACCCCTGCACAGCAGTTGTTCATTTATTAAGTAGTTTTACCCAGAACAGGTGTGCTGTGCATGTTTTTCCACAAATAAAACAGAAACAGAAAACAGAAGTCATGTCTCTTATATTTACCAAAACCAAAACTGTGTGGTCTTGCTACAATGGATTCATACGAGGCTACCTAACAAATTTGCTGACAACGAGATGTTTTAGGCCGCTACAACAAAAATGCAGAAAACTCGAATTGCAATTGATTTTGACATTAACATGTCAATACATTAAAGAAATGCATAGCAAGTATAAATATTGCGTGAAATAGTCTTATTATTAAATGTTATGTCATAAAATACTGCCTCTATAGGCAGCTCGCTAGGTTTAAGAAGATAGCGCTAGTCTTTCTTTTACCTAACATATCAAAATCTTCAGAGTAAACGGTGGAGACTTTTAAACAGTCAGACTAAACAGTTGAGCCAGAAAGTGCCGTACAGCATTACGCTCCATTAGTTCAGCTCTCGTGGGCAGCCGCTCAACTCTGCATCTACAGTATCTCTTTGGCAGGCTATCAAACACGTTGTATTTATTGTATCAATTCTTAACTTCATTAAACAACTGACTGGCAGTATCTTTTCCTAAGCAGCTTATCCCTCATGCACACCATGCAGAAAAATGGGCCATGTCTCGAGGACTCATCGACACTGTTTTACACTTGTTCTGAGAGGATTATCACAGTTCTTTATCTTTCTGCATCAATCTGAGGTGGAAATGCTCACAGATCCGACACAATCTGACACTCACATAGGACATATCAACACAAAAGTATGTCCCTCTCCAGTGAGAACAGCCTCTCTATTGTGATTGTTCATAAGCTGAAAAATACATCAAGTAATCACAGTAAAGAGGTCTATCAGTCAAACCTTCAAGGTCTCAGAGAGCATGGGAGTGTGATAATAATATAATGGAGAAATCCCTTCAAGATAGCATCAAAGCTTCCCATTACAATGCTATAAACTGAGAATGCTGGCCGAAACATTGTGCCTCCTTATAGGGATATTTCAGGTTAAAACAAGCTATTGAAAGCATCTGTGGCATGCTGTTCTCCCTCTTTGCACAGTTTGTGAAAATATAAATCATGCACTTACAATGCATTGCTTTTATGTAATCTTTAGGTAAATACAAATGCCAAGCACACATAGCTAGCAGGTATGCCTGTGGTAGATGTAGATGTGTTGATGTGTTTAACTCCTGCACTCTTCTTCAAGGTGGGGTGTCACCATGGCTTATTCTCAAACTGTCGCGGTCCTCCTCAACACTATCACTCAGACCTCCAGAGAGACTGAAAAGTAAAACGGATGAACGCTGAAGCATCCCTCTGTGCTGCCGCACCATTAAAAGGCACATAGCCTACTGATAATCTCAAGAGACCCCGAGGTAAGCTTCCTTCCTTCCTGTCTACATCTTGGAACATGCCAGTTTGCAACAGAAGTGCGGATGGCCGCAACTCTCCTGACCCCGACCACAAATATAAACTGAAGTTCCTCTCTCTCTGAACTCTAGAGAGAAACATACACTACTGTTCAAAAGTTTGGGGTCAATAAGACTTTTTTTTAAGAATAATTTTATTCAGCAAGGATGCAAACTCATTCAAAGTGACAGTAAAACCCTTTTTAATGTAACAAAACTTTTCTGTTTCACATAAATGCTGTTCTTTTCAACTTTTTATTCATCAAAGAATCCTGAAAAAAAAATTAAGGTTTCCACAAAAATATTAAGCAGCACAACTGTTTTCAACACTGATAATAATAATGTTACTTGAGCACCAAATCAGTGTCATGTTTTGGTTTGTTCCTGTGTCTTGTCACTTCCCTGTTAGTCATGTGATCCAGCCATGTGTTTCTTTGTCTGATGTGTCATGTTGTCATTGGTTAATTGTTTCATTGTTCACAGATGTCACTTGTCTTGTCATAAGTCTGTGTCTTTGTCAAGTATTGTTTTCTGACCACTGTTGTGTAAGTCTATGTTCACGTTATGTCCATGATTTTGTTTCATGCCATGCCATGCAATTCCTTTGTTTTATGTTTAATATTGTTATGTTTTTAAATAAATAAATACTGCACTTGGGTTCTCTACAACTTACCTCCAGTGGATCCATTACAATCAGCATATTAGAATTATTTCTGGAGGATCATGTGACACTGAAAACTGGAGTAATGATGCTGAAAATTCAGCTTTACCATCACAGGAATAAATAACATATATATATATATATATATATGTTCCACAATATTACTGTTTTTACTGTATTTCAAGTCAAATATATGCAGCCTTGGGGAGCAGAAGTGGCGTCCTGCAAAAACATTAAAGCAGAACTCGTTAACTTCTAGACTTCTTAGCTGATTTTCACTTTTGTTGAGCTCCCCCTACAGCTGTGGGACGTATATTTCCCAACACTGTCGTAAAAAACTCACTTGCGGCACCCTTCTCCCCGTTTCTTTTACTGTCTATGGTTCTACCGCTGCTCACGTGCATTTGTTGTTATCGGAGCCGGCCACCTTTACTTGCGGAGGTATGTCTACCGAGGTGGGTAATACATCATACACATTATCATAGAACATTGACATGTACATTTTTTATTCTGTAATTAACTATAAAACGTAACAGGGGTTGTGTGGATAAAGCTAGCAAATGTTACAGCTTATTATTATCATCATCATAATTATAGCCTAACTTACCTTTAATGGAACTGTGATTGCAAAGTTTAGTTTAACGTTAATCGTGCAGACAATGCTCAAGTTGCATTCTTTTATAAAGTAGAATAAATAAATTATAGGTAACAATGACTGTGTTTTACCTGTTCTTATTGAACAATTGTTGGAGTTAGTCGATCTAAGTATAAAACATTTATGACACAGTGAATGCACGACCAATGTTGATTCTTGAGCGGTCCCTGGCACGGTCAAAACGATTTTTCCTCTCTTTCACCTCCTCCGCCGATAACCGTCTCTTCTGTCTTTTCGCTGGAAGTTGGAACATGTGCATTATCTATCGTTGCTTGTATTACTCAGGTTATCACTTCTAGCTAGTATTGAGGTGTGTGTGTGTGTGTGTGTGTGTGTGTGTGTGTGTGTGTGTGTGTGTGTGTTGAATTGCCGTAAAGCAGTTCGTGTTTCACGCTCGTTCTCGTCTCGCTTCTCACGAGACTTCCGATTTTTATTTTGCCGGGATGGTAGTCACCATGTTGCAAGGTTGGTTTTACGCCTGGGAACGCTGGGGGGAGCTGGTAAAGTCACCAATATCACCCGAACAGGTTGTTTAACCATCCAAATGATTTTCTAGACAGCTTTATTAAGTTAAAAAGTTACCAAGTTCTGCTTTAAACATCTTATGACCCCAGACTTTTAAATGGTCATATATATTAGTTGTATATACTGAATAAAAGTAAAGGAGTTCCACTAGGAAGGAGTTTGAGTTCCACTATGTAAAAAAAAAAAAAAAAAAAAAAATAAAAATATATATATATATATATGTATCTATTAATATTTGAAATTGTGAGATGTAGTAATTGTTAAGAATTCTTTTTAATGTTTTTCCCCTCATAATGTTGTTGTCGTGTGTTGTATGTTGTGTAATGCAGCTTTTAGTCCAAGACAAATTTCCTGAAAAGGACAATAAAGTATAGCTCAAACTTTAATCTCTAAAGGGTTATCCATTTCATATAGACTCCCCCCCCCCCCCCCCAAATATTACAAACTATGAGTATTGAATACTATACTACTATCACATATGTCATCTGTTTACTGTACACACAGTGCTGCACTACATATTTTCTAGAACTGATGGTGCACTCTCTGCCTGGGGGTGGTCAGATAAACTATTTTACTTGATAGCCTGAACCGGAGTTCAGCTGAGTG
Organism: Meda fulgida; assembly: GCA_030578275.1. Taxonomy (NCBI): domain Eukaryota; kingdom Metazoa; phylum Chordata; class Actinopteri; order Cypriniformes; family Leuciscidae; genus Meda; species Meda fulgida. Next base: position 22,106,549 of record CM060624.1, on the reverse strand, counting down.
GGGAAATTTGCAGCTGTGCGGCTTGTGTGGCTCTGCAGACCTTCAGAATTATTATTTTTGTATTAACCGTCTGCCATATGGGCCATGTTTGGATTCACTTATCTCCTTTTATCCACATACTTTACCACTCAGTGATTGTTGACCGTGTCTGCAAATAAGCAAACACCCTGCCAGCAGCATTAGTCGAGCTGTCGCCTATGTTTTTGAGATGTACTTTGTTTCCTTCAGTTTTAATTAAGGTACCTTTCTTATTAACATAAGCCTGCATTTTACCTGCTTTCAATTTCTAACCAAGGCTCAAACAAATACCAATCCAGTCTGACACTCCAGAAGAGCTCTTTCACTCGCTCCTCAACTGTGATCGCTGAGATTTAGCTGAAAAGGAAAGCTAAATAACTTCCTTAGGTGCTATCAGCATGACACCTTATTCATATTAAAATAGTAGGAAAATATAAGTGAATTAAGTACCCTGCATGTTCGTGTTTTTACAGTCTCGGGATTCAGGCAGCATGCCAACACTAGACAAACAGGTATAAGATGTTTTAAAAGTGCCCAGTGCAAAGTATGTGTGACAGTGTAATGAATGTCGCTTCTCTCATGCAAATAAGACATGCAACACTTGATTTATTCACAAGGTGGTGCAATAGCCACAAAAAAAAAAATATGTATAAACAAAACAAAAAATAAATTAAAGTATTTGGGATCTGAAAAGTCCAAGTCAAAAGTGTTTGAGCCCACTACAATGTAATAAAAAAAAGGAAAATGCGAAAATTTGACTTGATGTGATACATGTTTGAAAAAATATCAGCCTGTCCCTCCAGAGCTTTCACAACTCCATTATGGGACTTTGCCTGCATTTCTCTCTCTCTTCTAAATGAATAGATGTATCAGAACTGCTGGTGTGCTATTAGTGGTGTGGAGCAGGGCCATCCTCGCAGATGTTCGGCATGTGGACTCCATGCTTGCCAAATTGGGATCACAAGATGGCAAGGTATTCCAGCAATGCCACTAAGGCAGCATCAGGGCCGAATGGATGGTCAATACTCTCTTTCCATAAAGAGCAACTAATAAGCTTAGCTTTCTCAAATGCACGTCTAAAAAAGTTTCACACTGCTGACTTGCAGCTACTTGATTTGCAAGTTTATCTGGCAAACATGTCTTAGATAGTTTTTTTCCTCATCCCCTGCTGAATGAGTGGCAGATGTTTTTCGGATGCATTGTATGGCAAAAGTACAAGATTCAACATCAGAGCCTCTTACAAGCTTTCAAATGATTCCTTGAGTCCTGAGCATAGCAGACAAATGGAAGAGGAATAGACATTTGAAATATGTTTATGTTCAATCTTGTATTTTTCTTTCTTAATTATTATTATTTTTTAATTAATATCCAACTGGAGTCTTGAATATTTCTTTTTTTGGAGTCAGTAAGATATTTTTTTGTTTGTTTGTTTGTTTGTTTTGAAATAAATTGTATTAAGGAATGATGGATTAAATTGGATTGGAAAATTAAATAGAATTTCAAATAAATGCTGTTCTTTCTATTCATTAACGAATCCTGGGGAAAAATCATCACAGTTTCCACAAAAATATTAAGCACCACAACTGTTCAGCTGACAATTCAGCTTTACCATCACAGAAATAAATTACATTTTAAAATATATTCAAATAGAAAAGTTATTTTAAATTGTAATAATATTTCACAATATTACTGCTTTGATCAAATAAATGCAGCCTTGGTGAGAATAGCTTTGAGCAGATAAGCACATTTAAAATGTACAACCTTTCTTTCCTGTGACAACAGAACAGAAATAGTGATGGCTTATCTTGCACTACACATTTTCTGTCCAATCAAAGGCTCTTGTGATTGTTAAGGAAGTTTGTTTCAGCCTCAGAGTAAAAAAAAAAGTTAATTATGAGATAAAGTTTAAGATAAGAAACTAAATAAATTAATAAATAAAGACTTTTGCAAGATAAAAAGACATTATTGTGAGTTGTAAAGTCACAATTAATTGATATGTTCCCTTTGTGTTTCAATAGGAAATACAACAAAGGATGGAAAACATCTCTTGTTAGGTATATTTAAAAGGAATGCAAACAGAAAAAAGGCTGTTTTGGTATCAACAAAAAGTAAGGTGAATACTAACCTCCATTCCATTTACCACTGTAAAAATGGTCTCTCTTCCAGTAGTTCATGTGTTATTAACATACGTTAATAGCGCTGAACTATTCTACCCAAGAGGGTGTCAAATAATGTGCATCTAAAAAAATTGCCTGTTGCTTGGCATTTGCATTCGGCGCAAACATCATTTGAATTTTTCATTTTCTAAAGGTTCTTTGTGATTTTGCATATGCAGTCGCAATGACACGTGCTGGTTAGCCCTGATTCCACCTGTGCGCTGTGCAATCTAGAGGAGTATAAGTGACACGGATGCCCTGGCTGATAACTTAAACCCCATTCTTGGAATTATTTTTTACCTTCAAACACTGACATGAGAGGGAAGTTAATTGATTGATTCACCTTATGAGCCCCAGACGGTCCGGAGCTGAGCGAGCTGAGCAACATGCTTCGATATCTTCCCCTTCATTTGGACTGAATGGAATTAAGATTTTTTTTCAATTAATCTGATGCCGCACTCAAATTCATAATGGAGCTGTGAACTCCGAGCAGGGTGAGAGTCAGAGTCATGTTGAATTCCAGAGTTTGATCTTGTTTTGATTATTTTTTTTCAATCAAATCTCAAGGTCGTAAAACGGGACCAGAGAAATGGAAATCTATCCCCTGGTACCCACAACAGCAGCTGAAAGATTTTGCACAGCTAAACCTAATCACAGCAGAATACAAAACATTGCATTTCATCACTGAATGCATTAACAATTCCCAATAGCACACATTATATATGTAAACAGCAAAGCGTGTTGGCGGTGAGATAAGAAAATGCTGCGAGTTAATGCTTTGAGATGGTAATCTTAATACGCAGGTCCATTACATGTAAATAGTGGGGGCATGAATTTGTAAGTCAGAGGGACTTTGTCATTTTAAAAATGTTTAACTGTATCAATTAGTCTCTGGCAAATTTATTTTTTTCCGTAATAACCTGAATCTATTTCCACTGGCGAATAAACAAAGGACAGAGGTCTGGATATCCATAAAAATTTGATTTAGAATGCGAGACGAAATAAATTACCAAGCTGTCAGACAGATGCAAGCTCTTCTCTCTCTCACTGTCTATCTCTGTCACTTGATGTGGATATACTGTCCTGTAAAAGGGGAGCTGACAGAATTTTATGTGACTGCCTGAGATAAAGGAACAGAATTAATCATGGTCTAGAGGTCTAGTATGGCATTCAATTCAAGGTTTAATGAATCAGCTTTAGTGTCTTTAAGTTCACCTTGCATATTTATATTATTATTTACCTTGCTCTTGTTTTTATATTTTCAGTTTTCATTTTACCTTTAGTTTAAGTTCTACCAGAAAGACTCGGGAGGCAAAATAACGTAACAAAGCATACATTTATTAACAGCCCACCAAGTATTGTGATCCGCGATCCGCAATCCGAGGGTAACAGATTCTGAATTTCCTGCCTGAAGACGAAGGCAGGGGCGCAGCCGACCCCCTGGGAGGAATGAGAAGGGACCATCCTGGTCAAACTCAGACATGTGTAAGTACCGATCTTTTATACTACGGGTTTTAGAACACGATTGGTTAGATGAGAAAGTAATAACTGACGTAACAATTGAGTCTTCCTGGCAGAACTTACCCTAAAGCTTCCATTTTTAGTCATTTTATTATGCTTCTGTCATTTTCATTCTTTTTTTTATATATTTATATTTATATTTAACTTTAATTTATTTGTATTTTCATTTTAGTTTAAATCAATAAAGATTTTTTTTAATAGTTTTAGTTAACAAGACTGATGGTAATATTAAAAATCATGCCTAACAATAAAAAAATAATTTAAATTAAAATAACGCAATTAGAAACACTGCATGAAACTACACTAAAATATATTTTATATTTGACTCTAAATTTTAAAAATGAAAAATTATCAAAAAATTTAAAAAATTTGCTGTTACATAATGCATTGTAAAGGTTATAAATTGCATTATATATACACTCACCTAAAGGATTATTAGGAACACCTGTTCAATTTCTCATTAATGCGATTATCTAATCAACCAATCACATGGCAGTTGCTTCAATGCATTTAGGGATGTGGTCCTGGTCAAGACAATCTCCTGAACTCCAAACTGAATGTCAAAATGGGAAACAAAGGTGATTTAAACAATTTTGAGCGTGGCATGGTTGTTGGTGCCAGACGGGCCGGTCTGAGTATTTCACAATCTGCTCAGTTACTGGGATTTTCACGCACAACCATTTGTAGGGTTTACAAAGAATGGTGTGAAAAGGTAAAAATATCCAGTATGCGGCAGTCCTGTGGGCGAAAATGCCTTGTTGATGCTAGAGGTCAGAGGAGAATGGGCCGACTGATTCAAGCTGATTGAAGAGCAACTTTGACTGTAATAACCAGTCGTTACAACCGAGGTATGCAGCAAAGCATTTGTGAAGCCACAACACGCACAACCTTGAGGCGGATGGGCTACAACAGCAGAAGACCCCACCAGGTACCACTCATCTCCACTACAAATAGGAAAAAGAGGCTACAATTTGCAAGAGCTCACCAAAATTGGACAGTTGAAGACTGGAAAAATGTTGCCTGGTCTGATGAGTCTCTATTTCTGTTGAGACATTCAGATGGTAGAGTCAGAATTTGGCGTAAACAGAATGAGAACATGGATCCATCATGCCTTGTTACCACTGTGCAGGCTGGTGGTGGTGGTGTAATGGTGTGGGGGACGTTTTCTTGGCAAACTTTAGGCCCCTTAGTGCCAATTGGGCATCGTTTAAATGCCACGGCCTACCTGAGCATTGTTTCTGACCATGTCACAAAGCTTGAATCATTTCAAATTGGTTTCTTGAACATGACAATGAGTTCACTGTACTAAAATGACCCCCACAGTCACCAGATGTCAACCCGATAGAGCATCTTTGGGATGTGGTGGAACGGGAGCTTCATGCCCTGGATGTGCATCCCACAAATCAAACTGCATCAACTGCAAGATGCTATCCTATCAATATGGGCCAACATTTCTAAAAAATGCTTTCAGCACCTTGTTGAATCAATGCCACGTAGAATAAAGGCAGTTCTGAAGGCGAAAGGGGGTCAAACACAGTATTAGTATGGTGTTCCTAATAATCCTTTAGGTGAGTGTATATATATATATATATATATATATATATATAACAAAAATGTTAAAAAGAAAAAAAATAGAAAAAGCTAAAATGCACCTGTGGCGAACAGGACGGCCGAGGGACGTGAGAGAACGGCGCGAGGCCGGTGGTGCGATTGCTAATGAGCAACACCTGTGACGCACACCGGTCTCGCATCTCTCACGGAGGAGCGGAAGCATAAAGGAGGAGCGACGACGTTGATGATCGAGAGAGGAACAGGCCTGTGTTTTAGTTGTTTTGATTTTGTATTTTATTTTAGCCAGCAGTCATCCGCGAGGGGCTGCTGGCAGTTCCTTATGTTTATTTTCGGTAGCCAGCAGTCGTCAGCGAGGGGCTGCTGGTGGTATTTTGGTTGTTTGTTTTATTCAAATAAATTATATTTTGATTGTTCGCCGGTTCCCGCCTCCTTCTTCCCTGAACATTGCTACACTGGTGCCGAAACCCGGGAAGAGGGAGGAACGCGCTATCAGAGAGTCCTCGCCGATGTGGGGAGTCCGCGGTGCCATCGAGCATGGTGCGCGAGTCGCCGCCGCTCGCCGTGGGCCAGAGCCTGCTGCCATCCGCCGAGCGAGGGGAGGAGCAGGGAGCGGGTGACTCGCGGCCACGGACGCTCGAGGCGGTGCGCTGGAGTGAGTTGCCGGTGGGGCGGTCGAGCTCGCTGCCGGCCGCCTGGGTATTGGAGGGGCGGCTGCCATCCGGGAGGGAGAGGAGGAGTCGCCGCCGCTCGCCGTGGGCCGGAGCCTGCTGCCGTCCACCAGTGAAGGGGAGGAGCAGGGAGCGGGGGACTCCTACCGTCTGCCCAAGGCACCCGAGGAGCCGTCGCCGTCCACCGGGCGGCGGAGGAGCGTCGAGCCGTCCACCGAGGGCTACCCAGCGTCACCGCCAGGCACCGCGGAGGAGAGCGCACAGCTGGTGGGGGACCAGACGGCAGCGCGTTGTGGGAACCGGACCAAGTTTTTTTTTTTCCTCTCTCCCCTCTCTCGATCTGTCGCTCCTCATGCTTCCGTCTCCGTTTCCCTCGGTTTGTCTGTCCATACTCCCCAGGGATCGCCGCCGCCGGGGGGGGAGTAGGCACAGGCTCGTGGGTACCCCCCGGCCTGTGAGGGGCGATGGGGGTATGTGGCGAACAGGACGGCCGAGGGACGTGAGAGAACGGCGCGAGGCCGGTGGTGCGATTGCTAATGAGCAACACCTGTGAAGCACACCGGTCTCGCATCTCTCACGGAGGAGCGACGACGTTGATGATCGAGAGAGGAACAGGCCTGTGTTTTAGTTGTTTTGATTTTGTATTTTATTTTAGCCAGCAGTCGTCCGCGAGGGGCTGCTGGCAGTTCCTTATGTTTATTTTCGGTAGCCAGCAGTCGTCCGCGAGGGGCTGCTGGTGGTATTTTGGTTGTTTGTTTTATTCAAATAAATTATATTTTGATTGTTCGCCGGTTCCCGCCTCCTTCTTCCCTGAACATTGCTACAGCACCTAAAACTGATGGAAGGAGTATTTGTGAAACCTGTTTGAAAACAGGCATTATATTTCCAAATTCTGTTTGGTGATGCTAGTGGTGCAAAAACAACACACAGCATGAATGCACAGCAATCAATCTACCGCATGAATCTCCAAGGTCTAGGCTACACCTTGAGGTTTACACACACAGTGCACATTTCACAAGTTCACACTTACATACAATTAAAGGGAATGAAGTAAAATGCGTATTTGGCGTGCTGTCCGGGGGGAGGGCTCTGAGCTCGGAATTCGGCCCGAACCCAGAGTACCCCCCCCCCCCCCTGTATGTAAAGTGGTTTAGGACTAGAAGAGTGGAGAAGGGGTGATGGAGGGACGCTGTTAAACTGTCGGAGAAATGAGGTGAGACTGCTGAGTCTATATATACAATTTTTAATAATGATTGCTGAGTCCTCTCTACCCGTGTTAATTATCTGAACGTGCTTCTCCCGAACTTTGTTAATAAAACATCATTTCACGAGTTCACACTTACATACAATTAAAGGGAATGAAGTAAAATGCATATTTGGCATGCTTTTGGGGAGGGCTCCGAGCTCGGAATTTGGCCCGAACCTAGAGTACTCCCCCCAAAAGTTAGAGAGCAGAGGACAGCCGCCGGACTAAAGGATCTGTTGTTGGGAGAGGCCTTTTTGAGCCGCTGAATTTGCTGCCCCGATGCGGAAGGAGTGGCTTGAAAAATCCTTTGGTGGAATGCCTGACTATTGGAGAACGGGTTTGAGGTGTTTCTGAAACCAGAAGCGTGTCACTGGTTTATTGGATTCGTCTGTGAGCGGGTTCAAAAGGAGAATTAGCTTGGGAGCTTCTCCATTGAATGTATGCCAGAATTGACTGGTATGGTTGGATTGGCGACGGGAGGTTAAAAATGTAGATGAAATTACCTTTCTTTGTTTGGTCGGTCTTACTTTGCTTGATCAAGTATGAGATTGTTTCACCATCTAGTACTGACAAGTCTGAAATGGTGGGGTGGATTTTTGGGTCGAATTTGGAGGTGATAGCGAGTTCCGATCATCTAAGAAAACCAAAGAAAGTAAGGGTGAACATGGTGTCGAGTGTGCGAGCGGTGTTGAGGGGCTGGTAGCTTGAGCAGAGGGTATGAATACATTTGGTGAGAATATCTAGCGTTATGGGTTGTCTGGCGTCAAGATGGGTGGGCTGGGATCTTTGGATCCCTTTGATTAGCAAGACGGTTTGTGGATTATTTATCTCGGGGGAGGGAGCGGCGTACATCAGTTTATGAAAAAATGATATGCCGCTCAATTAACCTTTAATAGACTCGACTTGTAAGCCCTTAACACTGGTAGGAAATAAACGAGGTGATTGAAAGGAGAGAAAAATCAGGGAATGACATGCTATAAGAGCCGTGAATGTTTAAAGCATCTCCAAGCCGTTAAGTAGGATTGGAAGGTCCTGGGAGAAACTGCTTGGAGTATGGTGTCAAGCGATGCGTCGAGGAGGGGTTTGAGTGGGTGGTTTATGGGAATATCAGTTCCGAATAGCGAGGTACTGGAGTTGGGAATTGGTCCGCCTCTGGAGCCAGCATCCTACGCTGCTAAACTGTCGGAGAGAAATGAGGTGAGACTGCTGAGTCTATATATACACGTTTTTATCATGATTGCTGAGTGCTCTCCACCCGTGTTAATTATCTGAACGTGCTTCTCCCAAACTTTGTTAATAAAACATCATTTTTAGAGGGTATGCACCTTTATTGGTCTCTGTGTGTGTGTGTGTGTGTGGGGGGGGGGGGGGGGGTAGATCAATGAGGTTAGCTTCCCTGAGTTGCTCTTTGTCTGGTGGTAATGCTTTGTGCAGAGGTGGCAACTCCAGGGGGTTTCAGTCAGACTTCTTATACTGATGTCCAGGAGTTTGTGCTGAACTATAGGGATGCATGTGCAAGAGCTAAAAGATTTCTCAAGCCGCCATGTCCACCTCCACTAGCCCACCACTAGCAGCCACCCTCTGGTTTACTTGATGGGTCATTTTTAAACACAGCAGGGCCCAAAAAACACCAGCGAGACTCTTGTTTCTTCATCTATCATTCCTACATTTCTCTGTTTTAACTATGAATCTTAAACCTCCTTACTGACACTTTAACGTTTATCTTAATTATTATAACTCTGTTATCACCTCCAATATATATTTATAATAATTTCTGGTCTTAAATTAAACAGATAAAATGCTAAATTGGATACAATGCAAAATTCAAATTCACCAAACAACAGAATGTGTAATGCATATGTTTTAAGGTTTTCTTTATGGCTTTTCTTTTTTTGCACTGTTAATATCATCAAAATAAATTTACTAAAATGATGCCATTTTAAAGTAAAGTGTAAAATTAAGGAATTTGAAATGCGAAAAGTAGTGAAAAAATTGTCACAAGACAAAACCTATGACTAAAACAAAACAAAAAACAATAAATTAACAGGACTGTCAACAAAATTGAAAAAAAGCTCAATTTAATGCGCATGGTGGCAATAGATCAAAAAAACTTTATTTTTAAAGCATATTATCATGGACTGCAAAATAAACTAAACCTTATACCTTTCATTGTACAAACCACAGAAAGAATTGCACCAGTCTTGCTCAAAATTTAAATGAAGTTTGACCCTTCAAGGGAAATCTCCAGACAGAAAATTAACAGGTGTGTGTCAGTTTCTTTCCTCCTTTGTATGGCTTGAAGTTCTCTATAGGATTTCAAAGAATGTGAGTAGTATATTGGATTAAAGCTATTGGACAGCCTTGTGGCTCCTTTGTCCACTGTAGACACAGGAAAACCTGAACAGAATTTCAGTCATGAATCTCATTTTCACTCCAGAACATATATAGCATTATCCAAAACACATGCATCACCCACTGACAAAGCTGATTCTTTTAAGGAGTTTGTATTTTGGCATTTTACACTGGATGCAACAGATTGTGATCTGCTGTTAGTAAGGGAGATTTCCTCTGCCCACGCAGAATGTACAGTACACTGTATCTGTTCTAGTGTGCTGCTCATTTCTCGGTGACCTATAACCCCACACATTAGCTCTGAGTGTACGATACTTCATAAAGAGATCAACAAACTCACCCTTTCAAAATCCCAGTTTAATTAAAACTCAGTCTGTCATACAGTAATTCAAGGTCTCCTTTATTAAAAAAAATATATATATAATGATGGGAAAAAAAAAAAGTCTCCTCTCTAGAGAGTCCTCCAGTCAGTAGGAAACAGTTCGCAACAATACAGCTTAATTTCCCATGAGACCTTGGGCATAGCAAGTATTTAACAATGGGAGGGACAAGCCCATAGTGTGTAAGCAAAAGGTAAGGTATTTTTCCACCCCAACATCACATGAGAGCCATCTCAGTATTTTACTGCAGGATTGCACTTTTCATGACGCCTGACCATAAAACAACTCTTTGGTACAATACAAACTGTGTCTCTGTGATCTAATAAGACCCTTTTGTGTTGGTGCACTGAGTACAAAATCAATCTGTTCTGCCTTCTAGAACATGCACAGTGTGCAAATATGCTAATGCACGTGTGGAATCACCTCCACAGTACACAGGACCAACCCCTACGTGGTCAGAGTAAATATAACCTTTATGTGTGAAAAATGCGACACAGGGTTGGCGAAACGGGTTCCTTGCGAATGCATAAACTATGCAGCAAGGCGATGCACCTCAAACACAATGGATCCTTTGAAGGGCTTTGCAGTCAGAGCCTGACTGAGATTTGGTGCTGAGAGAATATACTCCACTGGTACAAGCCTGGGTGCTTCTGTACGCAATGGCAGCATGCAGAACAAACTGTTAGAGAAAAAAAATATATATAATTTTTATATTTTTATATATAATTTGTATTGTGGGTGGTATTGTTCTCTCAATCTCCTCTACCAGAGGCTTGAGAGCTTCAAGACTTGGCACTGCGTTGTACTTTGGATTGTGGATCTTGCTGTTTTTCCATGGAATTTGTAGAAGACATTCCTCAAGCTGTGGTTTCGAAAGCACCTTGACATACTCTTTCTATCACTTCATTCAGTAACTGGTATATCCAGTTTCTCATATATCATCTATTCAATGTTACTGTCAGATGGGACAAGCACATCTTTCATCTATTGTATGTCCTACTGTCTATCACTATGTTGGTTTGGTTTGCTAATACTTGCTTGTGACTGGTTGTTGAAGTCCCACCGGATCTTGGGCTTGTCATTTTGGACATTTCGGCACTGACGTATGCCAGGGAGTTGTTTGTGCTGTTCACTGTATTTGTTGTTGCCACTTGCATCTATCTTCCCATTGTAAGGTGTTTGATGGTCTCTAGAGCTTTCTTGCACAGTCTGGGGTCTTTTTTGGCGTTGTAGACCCCTGCCACTATTGATTTGGTGCTGAGCGCTGATGATTAGTGCCTCTGCGCTTTCCCAGTTAGGCCATTTCCAGTAACAGAAACGAATTTTCCAGAGTCAGTTGTTATCTAGGTCATGCCATGGCATGTCCTGTGCTCCCATCTCCTACAAGTCTTTATTAAATACATTCATTGGCATTACCAATTACTAGATATATGCAGAAGAGAAATTCTTCTGTAGATGTTTTCAGTGACTCTTTATGTAAGTTACATCGATAAGCCAGTTGACTGTTTGAATCATTTGATCCATTCACTCAACTGATTTGTTCAACAATACCGACTCATTTAGGGTCCCAAATTACACATTCCATATGCACTTTCCGTCTTGTGTACTTGCAATGGCTGACATGTACGTGTCCACGTACGGTGGCCCTTTTGTCATTTTAGGTTTTAGAAGGGTGCTCACGAATGCCCCTTTGGGGTCAATATGTGCCCTTTTGCTGAGCCTGCAAAAGAGAGCTCTGCAGCAGACTTCTTCCCAACAGTTAAAGCGGAGTTACATCACAAAAGTGCGGACTCATAAGAAGACCGTGAGTGCTAGGCTGCCATTTGGGACAGGGCCAAAGTGAGTCATTTGAATCCTTCCCTGAACCAATTTGTTTAAAAACACTGATTTATTGAGGAACATATCTACAGTGTGTTGCTCATAAACACACTGTTGGTGATTCTTATTTTACTCTGTTTGAAATGTGTTCTTTTCTTTTTTTTTGGCGGAGCAACAAAGACAAAGTAATTGTCAATAATTTATCTAAAAGTAACTCATGTTAGTAAGTTACTCAATATTAATTTTTATTATTTTTTGTGTGTAAAAGCAATTTAACATCACATAGGTCCGAATATAAAACATGACAGCATTCTTGCTTTTAATGCTTAACTTTGCATTATGCTAAAATAATTTACAGCTAAAATCAGTGACGTCACAGGGACATTGCGAACAGGTGAGCGGCATGGGCCAATAGGACGTAACTAAGGAAGTGAAAGTAAAAGAGAAAGACTCGGGGAAAGAAAATACATTAACAATGCGAGGATGTAACAGTATTTATTTGGGAAAAATATGCCGTTTTCTCCTAAAAAATCTGATTCTTAAAAAAAAAAAAAAACAATAATAAATCACACAAAGCGAGGCATCTGACATTCAGTCTGGCTTTCATAACAAACCAGACTGGTTCAATTCAAGTATCAGCTGAAGTGCTGTGATCTTCTCAATGTAAATGTAGCGTAAAGAAAGCAAAATATTCCGTAACTAATCTAGTTCAACCTGTACAATGACTGAATCTTGAATGTGCTCTATAGAGAAAATGAACTAATGCTCAAGGTAAGAGGTTTATTTAGGGTTATGCTCAGATTTGAAATCGATCTTCACTCGAAAAACATCTGGTTAGAACACCAAGCTGAATGCAATATCGGCCCTTCAGGAGAAATATTGTTTTACGCACAGCGGCTAGAGCTCTTTGTTTGATGCATGTATTTCATGAAGAGCGTTTGACTCCTCTGGGCCTTACATTGCTGCTGTAGAACAGAACGGTCAATTATGAAGGGCCCCAGCCTGGTGCAATTTTTATTAATGCGTGGAAGCAAATATCATACTAAATCGATCTCACAAGACTTGTGTCAAATGCAGACATGTCCCACAGATAGAGCTGATTGAAGAATTCATGTGGGGATTGAGGTCTGAGATGAGTGAATGAAATGTATACAAGCTGAAATTCATGCAATTCACAGAGGAAAGCTTAGCCGTTCCAAATCTTTGCTTTTCATGCAGCTAGTGTTCTGACTAAGGCTTTCTATTCTATTGACAAACAGCATATACAGAAGAAGATTTCATGCAATTCACCCACTCAGTATGGATCTTTTTGAGGAGATCAGGGGATTAAGGCAATAACTTGCAAGAAAAAAAGCGGATGATCATACATTGCAAAACATCGCAAAAAAAATAAAAAAATTCTTAGGAAGAACTTGGGAGTTTCAACTTTTACTTGAGCAATGGGATGTTCCTCTACGGTAGTGGAAAATACAAAAACAAGTAGTGAATGAAAAGTGGATGGCAAAATGTTGTCAATTCAAATATGTATTTTATCCAAAAGAACAATACATTTTACTCCCACTTAATCTGGTCTGTCAAGTTTTTTTTTTTTAAATGTATATATCCCACTCTTTTTCCCTATTTTTTACCGGTGTTGCTTTAATCCGCATGTTGTGTTTTAGTTTTTAGACAGTTGCATATTTAATATATCCCCTCTACTGCTCCACCAGCCATTCACATGCAGACAGATGTCTTTGGCAACAGCATCACAACTCACAGTTCTTTGAATGTTTTGTGCAAATATTCTGTGCCCTGCATTCAGTTGAGCTTCTTTCCGTTGTTTTTGAACACAAGAATATGTCATATACATACTCTACACCCTTAGAAATACTTTTGTTCTGGGTTAGATGAACCTGAATATGTGAGCTTGCCTAATCATTGAGCAAACAAGTTGTCCATAAAACCAACATATACGTTTCCCAAAGCCAACTATGAGTGCAAGTTCTGTTGTTACCTATAGAGTTGGCTAACGGTACTTTTTGGAAATGCACATCAGGTCGATTTTGAAATTATGTTGGTTTTATACATCCCTAGCCTTGGGTAAATTACAACGCTTAAACAAATAATAAACCCTGAAGTATTAGCTTGTATGTTAAGTTGTTGGCAGATAATGTCTTAATCTATGTGTAATACACTGCATGCTGTTAGCGATGACACTAATCAATAGGTTCTTATAGGACATTCTAATCCTTAAATATCCAGTGGGGCATTCTTTTATCCCTCCAGTTTGTTCCTCACTGCCGTGTGCTGAGTGGCAATAGAGTGGACGTCTCACTCCCATCAGCTGTAAAGAGGGATTAAGTGATAGATTTAGAGCCATAGCCTCTACAAGACCAGCCAGAGGATCTGGAGCGAAACAAGACAAGACCAGTTTTGTATTGAGAGTCCACTGACATTTACTAAAACAGCATAAAGCCCAATAAAAATAAGTAGTGAGGGGAGGGGGGAGGAGGGGGGGGGGATGCTAAACTGTATTAACAGAAATGTCAAGTAAAAAAAAAGTTATTTGTGTGGTAACAAAAAATATGGTTCCCTTTCGAGGGAACTCGAACTCCGTCGACTACGACACTTTGGGGAACGCCCTTAGCGTAATGCATCTGAAGTATGAATGAAACTAATCCAATCCCGATTGGTGCTGCGTCATGACGTAAAATGTGACGCCATACACGGAAGCTACAAAGGGACGCCAGCACACAACAGAGTTAGCTTTTTGCTCTTCAGCAAGCGCTCTGTGTCAAACTGTGTGTCCTATTTGGTGTTGTTTGTCCCATAAGCATTGTCCCAAATAAAGGTCTGCATTGCAATACATAGTGGCTCGTATCTTGCGTTTGCAGAAGCAGCGCGTAAATTATGGGTCTACTCTGCATAAAGATTCTGTGTGGGTGCGAGGCATGCACAGTCAGCTCCCGAGGGTGCTGGCTGTGTTCATTGCGAAATATCTCTGTGCACACAGCCGTGCGTTTTCGGGTGTTTTAGCCTCGCGCCCGTTGACTTTCTTCTCGGGGGATGAAAGCCAAATATATTGTAATGGCTCGAATCTCGCGTTTGCCGAGGCAGCGTGTAGATTATGTGACCATATAAATAAATATTAAAACAGTGATTATGGCTGCATTATATTCTAAGAAATTAAAATGATGGAATATTATCTGAATATAAGAAGTTAGATATCTTAATTCAGCCTACCATTCAGACCGTGTTTTACTTATCCAGTGTTTCTGGCTCCATTTCATTCTGAGGAATTAAAATGATGAGCAGCGAACGCACGCTGCTCTGTCTGCCCCACAGGCTTGCGGCCATGCAGTGTTCCGTCCACACATCGAAAATCGTTTTCGATTTTTCCCTGCCGGTCCTCCGCTTCAGCGTGTCGAGAACGAAACCGAAAGAGCCTCCCCTCTGGGGGAGCCCTCAGGAAATCGATGTCTGTATCCCGCCATTAAGTGAGCCAGGCAGCGCTCGCGTCCACACATCGAGAATCATTTCGACCAAACCCTGCCGGAGAGCCGCTTCAGGGGATCAAGAACGAATCTCAAATAATACCCGAAATAAGTCTCGGGAGGCTGGTTCCCTTAGTAGAATGTTTCAAAGCATGGCAAGACCTGCCAAATATTTCTCCTTGGGTGCACAATAGAGAAGGGTTACAGGCTACAGTTCAATTCCGCCCACCGAAATTTAGCGGGTTTGTGTGGTCCAGATCTGACTAGGAGCTTTGCCTGGACCCGATGACAACGCAGTGCTGAAGTGCCAACTAGCCTCTCCCTATGGAGGATCCCTTTCCCACTCTACAGTTAAAATGTTGTGATTCCGGTTCGCGTACCCACCCCGAAGTGATAAAATAAAACAAAATTCTGTATCAAATTTACAGTTACTGTAAATCCGGCCTCTAGTTCATAAACGCCAGAGGAGAACTGGCCCCCGACTGAGCCTGGGTTCTCCCAAGGTTTTTTTTTCTCCATTAGGTCACCTGATGGAGTTTTAGGACACCAGTAGGTCACTTGATGAAGTTTTTCGGTTCCTTGC
This sequence comes from Meda fulgida, assembly GCA_030578275.1. Classification (NCBI taxonomy): domain Eukaryota; kingdom Metazoa; phylum Chordata; class Actinopteri; order Cypriniformes; family Leuciscidae; genus Meda; species Meda fulgida. Next base: position 22,090,762 of record CM060624.1, on the reverse strand, counting down.
CACTGTTGCCTTTGGCTTGTTCAGTTGGGGATATTCAAAATAATTAGCCAAGCATTAATACCATTGATCAGCCCTACCAAACGTGGATGTTTTTTCACTAAGAAACAAACATTATGTTATTTGATTGATATTGTGAAGCTGCTTTGATGCAATTTATATTGTGAAAAGCGCTATATAAATACACTTGACTTGACTTGACTTGACTGCAGTCGGGTATTGGAACAGGAAGTAAACTCCCTGCTGGTAAAGGAGGCCATAGAGTGTGTTCCTCCGCCAGACAGGGAGTCCGGGTTCTACAGCTGATACTTCATAGTCCCCAAGAATGATGGAGGATTGGACCAATTTTAGATCTAAGGCATTCGAATCGTCTCTGAGGAGATTCAGTTTCAAGATGCTCACTATTCCCATCATCGTGAGTCAGATCAAATGCATATATGCAGCTCTAGCTCCACTTAGGCTTCAGGGTATCAGGGTGATAAAATATATAGACGACTGGCTTATTATGGCCCAGTCACAGATTTGTGTATGACATCGAGATGTCATCCTTGCCCACATCCAGAGCCTGGGGTTGAAATTCAACAAGAAAAAATTATGTTGGCACCAGCCCAGATAAACACATTCCTGGGAGTGGTGTGGGACTCTATTGTCTCCTGCACTGATCGAGACCATCCTGGCCACTGTGACCAGTATAAAGCTAGGCCAAGCCATCACTGTAAAATATTTTCAGAGAATGTTAGGGCTCATGGCAAAAGTGTCCAACATCATTCCAATCGGCCTGCTGCACATGAGGGCCCTGCAGTGCTGGTTGAAAACCAAGGGGTTTTCCCTGAGAGTTTGATCAGGGTTATGCGCAGATGCCTTCGTTGCCTATCTCTGTGGAAAAAAGCTTGGTTTCTGTCCCAAGGCACCGTGCTGAGAGCGGCATGTCGCCGGAAAGCCACTTCGACAGACTCCTCCCTCACGGGCTGGGGTCCGGTCATGGATGGCAGGGCTCTGAGGAGCTTCCTCCCAGACCTCAGGGGTCACCACGCAGACATTGTGTTGGTGGTCTCCTACTTGATTCATCAGGGGGTTCTGAGATTGCACCCTCTATCCAGATTAGTGCATCAGATCCTCCTGTGGTCCCAGGGGAAACTATCTCTCAGAGGAATGCAAGTCCAAGGAGACCAGAATCAGAGAGCAGGCATCCTGTAGAGGCAGGGGCTGAGGCCCGGGGAATGGAGACCTCACACAGGTGGTGAAGTCGATATGCGAGAGGTTCGGCCCAGTGGAAGTGGATTTGTTCGCGTCTCGAGGGACGTCCCACTGTCCACTGTGTTTTTCTCTCATCCATCCGGCCCCATTGGGTTTGGATGCCATGGTACAGATGTGGCCGAGGCTATGCCTTTACGCTTTCCCCCCGTTCGTTCCCGGTAGTTCTGGCGAGGGTCCGTTGAGACAGGATCAGCCTACTTCAAATGATAGTTTCCCCGTACTGGCCGGCCCAGGTATGGTTTTCAAACATCATAGCACTCCTGGCAGGCCAGCCTTGGCTTCCACAGACCGGGGGCTCAATATTCACCCTCGACCAGACCTGTGGAAACTTTGGGCCTAGCCCCTGAGGCCATTTTATGGGTTATAGCAAAAGGAAATTGTTTATTGGGGTAACAATTGCACCAATCTTACAGTAAATCAAACTGGCAGATGAAAGCCATCTGTTAAACTTAATGCTTTTAGTTGTGAATATGTAAAATGATTTACTGGGTGTGGAACGACTCCTTTGTATCTGAATACATGACAATCTGGTGGGGGATGGGATTAGGAAAAGCATCTGTCTTTAATTCCTGTCTCTGTAGAGCTAATATCTGTATCTTTACTGTTAATATAAAACAGTTAATATATGAAGCAAACTATAAGTCTGTCACACCTTGGTTAAGATGAGGGTAAGTGTATGAGGGTATATTCATCCATGCGCAATATTGTATGTATATAATACTGTACATAAATTAATATATATACATATACAATTAATAGTAATCCTGAACATGGCCTGGTGTACTCTAACTGTGCTTGTAATGTTCAAGGTACAAGAGGGTTATACATCTATAATTCAGCTTCTCCACAGCTGGGATTTTACAGTTTCCTTAAAACTGTAATGTGGAACATTTCTCAAGAAAAACATGAGGTGAGTGGGTTGGGATATTGTTGGGGAGAAAAAAAGGCAAAATATGTCTGAAAATTTCATTTCTCTGAGTGTTCTCCGTAATGGACAGAGGATGATGAAAAGGTAGGTTTTTCCTAGATGGATGTGGCTTGAGTTGGGCATTACAACCCACTCAGTTTGCATCAGTAATCCTCTTAGGAGCACTTATGCCACATTAGCCCTGTTTTCAGCCCAGGAAACCCAGCACACCAGCACCTCCATTTCCCTTCTATTTTAGTAGCCCCAAAAATGGGCAGACAAATAAAAGAGCATAAGTGACGTTGAATTATTTTTCCAGCCGAACACTGCGTGCGACTCGACATAGAACTAACGTCAGATCTGAGGAGAGAGATGGCATATAATTGAATCGAAAAGCACAAAGCCTCTGCAGATCGCATTTAAAACTACTCCGAGCCTGCAAATTTGCAAGCAAGTCACGACCCCCGCGAGCCCTAAGTGCAATTTATACGTCAAATCTTGCTCGCCTGCTTGTGTGTCTCTCCGTCACAGGCAATCCAAATTCCCCCATCAGCTGGGTGGCAGAAAACACGATCCCTGACAACTTTTCACATCAGCCAGGGATTAAGGAAGAGGGGTTTACGCTGGTCTTGCCAAAATCAGGGATAACATTTTTTGATTCAGCAATTTAAACTAATTTCAAGGCTGGCTCCGCAGCAATTTTCTGGATCAATGGAATGTCATAGTTGGCTTGGTCACCAGCCCTCTTATCGCAGGTGGCTCCAAGAGAACATGCCTATGCTAATAGCTGACGTTCGGATGGTGGAGTATGGTATATTTAGCACATCACAAATTGTCCTGATTCGAAGAGGCAGACTTTTTTTTTTATAAATTATGTTAGAAAAAAAAATGTCTTGAGTTTATTCCAGCAAATAGCTTGAGTCGTTTTCACCGAAACATGTCAAAAAGGAATCCTAAACGCAGCTGTGATCTGGTTTTCAGTTTCTTTGATTGCCGTTTTGAAACTAATTACATATTAACATTACAGCATAATTTTGCAGAATTAAACTGTCTGTTAAACTGTGATCCCCTCATTAAACTATAAGAATTGTGAAGCTATGTGAGTCTCAAAGTCTTGACTGATAAAAGCAAAAGTAATGCAGAGTAAAAAAGGGGAACACGACTTATCTATAGAAATGATGCCCATATTATCGTATATTATAGGCTACATTATAAAATGCATATATAAATAGTAAATACTAAATGACAAAGTAAATAATGCTGAAAATATAAACATAATTATGTACTTGATTGTTGTAGTTTTTGAGTTTAGAATACTATTTAATAAGTAATATTTTTAGGAAGTGGCTAACGCTTTCTCAGTTTTATTAAAAAAATGTATAATCAAATAAACACAAATAAGTAAAGTTTAAGTTTCAGGTAGCACACGCAAAATTAATATACTTATTTCATATGCTTCCATCATTGTTTAATTGATTGAAGTTTTTTTTTTTTTTAAGTAATGAAAGATATACTTGATACTCAGCTGCATTTGCCCTCTTCACTGGGTCTTGAATTTAATCATTGTTAGACCGTTTGCCAGTTTTATTTACACTGTTGTTGTTTAGTCACAACATTTTGTAAATTATTTTCTTATGAATTTTGGCCATGCTTGTTCCTATAATTAAAATGTTCCATTAGTTAACTGTTACCCCTTTTTAAATGAAGGAACTCTATTGACTCATTGTACTAAAACATACAACTGGGAATAGATATATTTTAGATATATTCTATGTAAAAAGATACATTTTAAAATTAAAAATTTTGTTACAAAGAATAAAAAAATAAAAAATAAAAATGACAGGAGAATGATAACAGCCATGTATTTTGTGAACTATTCCTTTAAGCATAAAAACGAAAACTTTGTCATCATTTACTCACACACTTGTTTTCCTAACTTCTATCAGTTCCAGTTTCCAGAATGGTTCCTAGACAGCAACATATGTGTCGGCCCAGATCCGGTATAATGCTGAAAACAGCACGACATGTTGACCACATGAAGCAAACTCTTCCAGGCTCTTCCTCAGCTACAACTGCAGTGTTTGAGGCCAGGTCAAAGTAGATGTGGTTCACAGACAGCTGATGAAGACCATAGGCATTATACTAATCTGTTGCACCGTGACATAGGTATGTAACAGGAAGTGCTGACGACTTGTTTGTTTCGGCAACTCAGAATTGATTCTTTTTTAGAGACAATACTTTCTTTCTCTTGCACTTTGAGCTTTAGAACTTTGCAGACATTTTATATTCACAAACAGCTATACTACACACTTCATGGAAGGAAAAATATTTGAAAAAGCATAGGGCACCTTAAGTTTTAGCTCATTTCATCGCTGTGTAGTCACACCAAACACAGTATGCCACTGTATCTCTTCATGATAGCAGCACAGACCACCTCAGGCTACTTCATAAACTGAGCTATGTAAATAACAATAACTTCATTTCAGTGAATTCACTTCAGAAACATTTTGCATAGCAGACATGAGAGTGAATATTTTTTTTTAAAAGGGCAGTCAGACTCTTTGGTTAAGGGTATGGCAGAGAGCCTTGAGGCTGTAAAATAAATAAATATCTACAAATCATTTCAGTCGAGTGGCTTCAGGGTGGCACTGCTGAGGACAATGTTATAACATTCTCAATTTACTGGAGCTGCCGGCACCTTCATTACTTTGAACACGAATAACTCAAATGTGCATTGGAATCCTCAAAGTTATTGCATTTTGTGAATATGGAAAAAAAAAATAGATATCACTATTGTAATTCAGTAAATGTGTCATTTTAGACACGTCCAATGTCCAGTGCTTCTGCTTGAAGTCAGTTTTTTCTTTGTAGAAGTTAAAAACAAGAACAGGCCTTTTTTAGTTCTTAGTATATATAGAGATGTACCACTTGTGGGTCCACTTTTAATTACTATTATATTTGATTATTTTTACACTGTACTATTATCCTTTGTGAATATTAATAAAAATGTTAGTTAGTTCACATTTCACAGTGCGTTAAAGTCGACATGAAACAGAAATTGTCTTTACTTGCATTATGACATCATGACTGCATATCTTATTGAAACGGCCTCTTGAACAAGAAAAAAATGTAGAACAGGCCTTTATTTTGTCCATCAGGAATATATTGGATTGTTGTTATTATTAATTGCTATTGCTACGATCTCATGTAAGTGACAGGTTGTCCCACCCTCACAGCAGTAAACACATCATCAATTGTTAATTGTTAGTTGATGTTAACTAATGTAGTTAATAAATGAAACGTTACTGTGAAGTGTAATATGTGTACACTAATCGAGTGATTTTTTCATTTATTTTCTGTTTAAAATCCAAGTTATCCTGCGTTAAAACGCATCATTATGCCAATCCCGACATATTTTTAAATATATGGTGGCAAATATTGCTTGAGATGGAGAGGTTGGGGGGGGGGGGGGAGATAAGGACTGGTGGAGGAAGGAGAGGTTAATCCCCCTGTTTAATCTGTAAGGGTATGGGAAGCCCTTATCTCCCTTTTTCTGGTGCCGACACACACTTTCTGCTCACCGAGGCTGACTGGTCGAGATCACTGAGTGGAGGTGCAGGGGAGGGTTGACTGCCATCCCTCATGATAGACCCTCCGCCTCAGTCAGGCCCCAGACCCCGGCACAAACAACCACAACACTGATGCTATCGGCTGCCCTGCGGGCTAAAAGCATGGTGTTTTTTTCCTCAGGCTGTTTGTTTTTCAGTAGGAATGATGAGGGAGTAGGAGGCCCAAGGCTCACCGTCAGCTCAAACATGGTCTCCAACAGACTGAAATCAGAGGTGAGAAATAAGCAGCTCTCATTGAAAAATAGGCTGAGTGCCTTTCCGAGACAGAAATGTACAGCTTGTCAATTCAAAGTGTCCAGAATGTCACTTCTAGTACATCCATTTAAAAGGTGCTTCTCAGCCTCTAATGAACCTTCCTGCTCAAAGTGTTAATGGTAATGCCAACAAAAGGTGCTTGAACATTCTTTGGCTTTTATTCTTGAAGAGGTGCGGGAGGATACATCCATCTCCCCTGTGAGATAAGAACAAAGTTTGTGCTGGAAAAGAAAAACTCAGTGGGTGGAAAAATGAGCCTCAATACGATGTGTACCTGTTCATTTGTTTTCATATAAGGCAAGCGTTCCGCACTGACATTAACCTTACAACTCTTATTAGTGGATGAGCATGAAATATGAGGGTAGAGATGAGAAAGAGAGGGTTTGGAAGAAGAAAAGGAAGAAATTCCTTTTAAAAAAACAGAAAAAGTGTGTGTGCTTGGCTCGAACATCAGGTTAATGCTGTGGATTGCCCAAGGAAGAAATGTCACATCAGCTCTCTTTTAAAAGGCCTACACCATCCGCTCATTGCCAAGAACAATGAACGAATAATTTAAAAAACTTTCTTTAGCCACTCTTCCAACCTCTGCTTGGAGAGAGCCTTTCCCTTCAGCTTCCCACCATAACAGACAAAGAGCTGGTCTGAGGTCCTGAAACAATGCGTTCTGTCTACATAAGCGCGGAGAGCGCGTACTGGACAGAGCAGTGCCAAGGCTGGGTCTGCCTCCTCCGAGGGCAGCGCTTGCAGGTTCACCACCTGGTCCCGGAAGGGAATGGTGGGAACCTTGGGCACATATCCAGGCCGGGGTCTCAGGATCACGTGAGAGTAAGCCGGCCCGAATTCCAGGCACGCTTCGTCAACGGAGAATGCTTGCAGGTCCCCTACCCTCTTGACAGAGGCCAGTGCTTCAACGCATAGGCGTGTCTCGTGGACGACGCTCTAGCGGAAGTGATGGTAGCCACCACCGCTGGTGGTAGGGTACTCAAACCTGCCTCGTCCCATCCAGGAGCCACATGTGGAGGTTCCAAAGATTGGGACGAGGGTGCCACAGGGTGCCCCGTCCCTGAGAAAGGAGGTCCTTCCTCAGAGGGATTGGCCAAGGAGGTGCTGTCGTGAGGAGCACCAGTTCGGAGAACCAAGTCCGGGTGGGCCAGTACGGCACAACCAGAAGGACCTGCTCCTCGTCCTCCTTGACCTGAGGCTCACTCGGGGAAATGCATACTTGCGGTCCCCCGGCCAGCTGTGCGCCAGTGCATCCGTGCCGAGCGTACCCTCGGTCAGGGAAAAATACAGGTTGCAGTGGGTCGAGTCGTGAGAGGCAAACAGATCTATCTGTACGTCCCCGAACTGGTCCCAAATCAGCTGAACCAACTGGGGATGGAGTCGCCATTCTCCAGGGAGGGGCTGAAGCCGTGAGAGGTCATCGGCTGCACAGTTCAGGACTCCGGGAATATAAATGGCTAGAAGCGACCTCAGATGCTTCTGACTCCATTAGAGGAGGTGGCGGGCGAGTTGCGACATACGGCGGGAGCGTAGACCACCTTGATGGTTGATGTACGCTACAGTGGCGGTATTGTCTGATCGGAATAGTACGTGATGACCCCTGAGCAACGCCGAAAGCGATGCAGGGCATGGCGTACTGCCAGCAACTCGAGGCAATTGACATGCCATAGGCGCTGTGGTCCTGTCCAGGAGCCCGCGGCAGCATGTCCATTGCACATGGCGCCCCAGCCCGTGGTGGAGGCATCTGTTGAGACAACAACATGCCGGGAAGCTCGTTCCAGGGGGACACCCGCCCTGAGAAAACTGAGGTTCGACCACGGGGTGAAGGTCTGACGGCAGGTCGAAGTAACTGGTACTCGGAGGGTGCCGTGTTGCCATGCCCACCTCGGGGACTCGGTCGCAAAGTCAAAGCTGAAGCGGTCTCATATGAAGCAATCCGAGCTGCGTTGCCGCGGCTGCAGATGCCATATGCCCCAGGAGCCTCTGAAAAACTTCAGTGGAACCGCACTCTTGCGCTTGAAAGTCTCGGGCAAGTCAGCAATGGCTGAGTGGAGAAGGCGACCAAGTCAACACTGAGTAAAGAGATCCTCTGCACAGGGCAAAGTTTACTCTTTACCCAGTTGACCCGAAGGCCCAGACGAGCTAGGTGCCGGAGCACTGGGTCCCTGTGTTCGCAAACCTGGTCTCGAGAGTGAGTGAGGACAGCCAGTCGCCGAGATAGTTCAGGATGCGAACCCCGTGTTCCCATGGAGGAACAAGGGCTGCCTCGACAACCTTTGAGAAGGAGCGAGGAGACAGGGCTAGCCCGAATAGGAGAACAGCGCACTGATATGCGCGCGCCCTGACAGCAAACCGTAGGTAAGGTCTGAGTCGAAGGAGAACGGAGACATAAAAGTAGTCGTCCTTCAGGTCGATTGCTGCAAACCAATCCTGTGGCCGCACATACCGGAATGCGTTTGGCCAGGAGCATCTTGAACGGCAGCCTGTGAAGGGGGCGTTTTAGATGTGTAGGTCCAGGATTGGCCATAACCCACCAGATTTCTCCGGGACAATGAGGTAGGGGCTGAAAAACCCGGACCTCATTTCGGCTGGAGGGACAGTCTCAATCGTACCCATCGCCAGTAGGGTAGCAACATCCGCTCTCATGGTAGGGGCGTAGCCACCGACCATAGTGGAGTGGACTCCCCTAAAGCGGGGAGGAGACCGTTCGAACTGAATCGCATAGCCGAGCCGATGGTTTGCACGACCCAGCGGAACAGATAGGGAAGCCCTAGGCAGGCTCCCAAGAACTGTGCCAGCGGAGTCAACGGACCACAGACGTCCCCTCGGTGGTGCAGCGAAGCGGAATGACCGGCCCAGACGTGGACTGCATAGCGGCCTGGAGTGGGGGCACGGTCATAACCGCACCCTGACAGAGGAGGCCAGGGAAGGACCAGCATTCCGCGGGGGCCTGCTCTGCCAGGGGTCTGGCGACAGAGGGGGATGAGAGCGGTACGGTCCGGGGACGGCACACACTGTCATCCGGCTCTGAGACAGAGGGGGACGAGGGGTGCACGGCTCGGAAAGAACTGAGTCCCATCTCTGAGCAGCCCATCTCAAAAATGCCGCTTAACCCGGCGTTTAGCGGGGGACGGGGCTGGAGAGGGCTGAGGCATCCCCCCACGGTCTTCCAAAGCCAGCCCGGGTGAACAGGCGGGGTTGGAACCGTGGGAGGGCACCTTCGGCGGTTGATAGACTGAGGGATCTGAGCGGATGGCGGGGCCATCGGGCAGAATAACCTCAATCTGCTCACGGGCGGTTGAGAACTGTTGGGCGGAAGCACTCAACCGCACCGCCGAAGAGGCCGACCTGGGATATGGGGGTGTCGAGCAGACGAGTCCGCCCGACATCTTGCACATCAGACCTGTCAGCCCCAGAATGGTGAACATCACCTGACTCCGAGAGCATACGGCCACTTTTGTCGCTCGGAGAGCAAGGTCAGTGGCGGCGCGCAGCTCATTGAAGAGCCTTGAGTCAGTCCCGCCCTCATGCATATCCATGCCTGTCCTGTGGCACTATAGGATTTCGCCACAGATTAGTGTAGATGAAAAGAACTACAGGCTTCGGATGGGTGCTTAGGATTGCGCCAGGAAGCACTCTGAGGACACAGTAACATCGCAACAGAGCGTTCAACCGGGGGGACCCCAGTGTACCCATGGGCAGCGGCCCCGTTGAGGGGAGGAAAGGCGGATGAGACCAACGAGTGGTCCTGAGAAGACAAGGGGGTCTTCCAGGACGTCGAGATCTCATCATGCACGTCCGGGAAGAAAGATATTGGGGTTTGCCGTGGACGCGGGTCGGCGGCCTTACCCAAAAAACAATCGTCCCGGGAAAGCATGGCTGTCATCTCCGGATCAGACTCAGGCACAGCCATATGCACACCGGAAGGTGGCAGCTGTGACGAGTCGTCATTTCCAGAAGAATCAAGCCCACCTAGTGATGCTGCTACAGACAGCACCATCCTCTGTAGCTTCAAATGAAAACACACGGGCCACCCGAGAGTAGACTCGTGGAATCACCTGTTCGCTAGCGGGCACCGTCATTGAAGAGGGGGGCTGGGGTCGCGGACACAGAGTCGGCGCCTTGTTCCAGACCATCACCCTCAGGTCACCCTGGCCACCAGCCGAAGATCGGGGGGTGGATGAGGGGACTCTCACTCTTGCGAGTTCACAGAGTCTCGACCTAAATGACGCGATGATCATGTTCCCACAGAGAGAACATGAATCATCCACGAGCTCTTTTATGAGAGAAGAAAAAAACTCTGCGATGTTGAAGCGAGCGGGGAGACACACACACACTGGCAGATCACTGCACAGATCAGCAGGCACTGTGAACTCGCTGCAGATCGCCGTCACACCAACACCAGAGAGAGAGTGGCTCATCTCGTAGAGCGAAGTCAGAAATGACTGTGGAGTGAAGAAATACTATTGGCTCCGAAGCGAAAACATAACTGCATGTTGCCGGCGTCCTCCTTTTATACCCACGAGGTGGGGGTCTTGCAAATTCCGCAGACCCATGGCATTTCTTTGCCATTGGCTCGTTTTGTATACTCGAAGTCGATAGGTGTTCTAAGCGAAACCCCATTCGTCATCATCCCACGTAACTCGGAGTGACAACGAAAGGGAACACATGTGACTGATGAAAAGAAACTAAAAGTCCATGAAATCGAAACTAAGATCAAACTAACTGAATATTTGTATCAATATGTATGTCCGATAATTAGCACATCTTTACGACAGATTCTCTTAACTGCTGGGGTTTCCATCCAAATGTGAAACGCATTTCTGAAAATCGACTACAGAGAATGCAAAACATTGCGTTTCCATTAACTGTGCTGTGGTCATTATGTTCAGAGAGCATCCAGGTTTGCAAAATGAGTTTATGCGAAAATCCAGAAAATCCACCTCAGCCTAGTGCAGAAACTTTCATGTGAATTTTGAGTTTATGCACATATCAAGCATTTCCATTCAAGATGTCTTGAGCACAAATTCAAAATTCGGAAACACAACAAATGAAACGAAGGAATAGAGAGGAAAATATTGAGGTGTTCCAATTCAAGCAAGCCACCTGCTTTGTGAAAATGCAAACAGCGGGCAAATCAAGTTTGGATTTGCTTGCATGCTAATGAATTTTGATAATGAATTACTGGCTATGCTCGGCAGCTCATTTTAAATGGGTTGAAAAGATTGTTCCAAGTTAATCTGAAAAGGCACAGTGTTAAGTCCAAATGGGAAATGTTCCCTGAATTAATTTTCTCTATAACAGGAAGAATAAAACCATTGCCTAAACCATATGGAACTATGGCCTCAAGTTAAACAAAACATATAGCATTTCTATCCCTTTATTTCATGTTTATTCAAAAGGGACAATAATTACATATATTATTGACACACGCTATTTACATGATTTCACAGAGCTTCCCCAGCTGTGTTTTAAATTTCATGCCAGAAAGTAAAATTCGTCCGTATTCTTCAAGAGTCCTAGGCAATTTATAGCGGTTAACACACCCACAAAGCCTAATGGCTGACATATTAAGTGATCATAAGCTTTTAATGGCCATGAAGTCTCAAACACTTGGAGAGATCATCTATTTAAAATGAGCAGCTGAAAATAGCCCGCACAGCTGTCATCTTGCCAATCAGGGAGACGGCTATGAACTTCCAAGACCAACTCTCTGCAACTCGCCAACACTTTTCTACAGTAAATGAATACCAATTTGAAATATTGTTTGAAATGAATGGCACTTCTTGTGAAAAGAGCCATTAGCTTAACATTTGGTAACAACTCTTAGGCCTACATTTGAAATACTTTTTGACAGGAGTTGTCGACGTTTTGGAGAACGTGACATGCAATAGATGTTTTTAACAAAAACAGACGCTAAAATGAGAATCATTAATGCTAAACGGCGAGTTTAGATTTATGGTGGCGGTGAACGTATACTGCCAGCCGAGCTCTTGTTCCTGTCTCCTCCTGTGACAGAGAACACTTCCTGCATCTCAAAGGGCTTCAGATGAAGAGACTCAAACCGATCACACGCCCACATAGTGTAAGTTCAGCAGTGCAGCACCCCCTGCTGAGAGCTCTGTGGATTACTGTCTCTCAATGATCACTATCCATCATGCAATGCAATAGTTTTAGAGACTTCTGCCTAGTATATCAGTGATGGAGTATGTTTCATTCAGCACTGGTAATAGTTACCCTTATTCATCTAGAACTAAAGTGAGCTATTTGCGACAATGTTTCGACTGATTGCAAGGATTGTGAAATCTGAAGAGGGTCAATAATTGATCTGATCAATAATTTTTCCAAAAACATTGTTAAGAAAAATACAAGCGGAGAAGCAATTCGCATGATAGTCGAATATTGCCAAAATTATACACTACCGTTCAAAAGTGTGGGGTTGGTAAGATTTGTTTAATTTTTGCAAAATAAGTATCTTATGTTCATCAAGGCTGGGTTTATTTGATTAAAAATACCGCAAAACAGCAAAAGAGTGAAATAGTATTACAATTTAAAATAAAGAAAGTATTATTGATCCACATAATAAAAAAGGGGTAATATCAAACAAAACAAAAACAGATATTAAGTTGTTGAACTGGCATAATAGATTTGCAGATCATGTGATAGAGGAACATTTACTCAACCAATAATACAAATTTAAAAGAAGTCTGCCATGTATAGAGGAACAATGTCCATTTAAATCAAGCAGAATCATAAAATCAACAAATAATGCAGTGAAGCTGTTATATGTAATACGTAATAGCACATATTCTGCAAATATTCCACAATATGTAATAAAATACAAAAAGGAACAGTTAACCTACTCCGCTCAAATGGATGCATGGAATTATAATGATGAAGAAATGTGAACTCAGCAGCATGAAATTCCTTAATTTGTTTCCTTTCGTGTTCCACCTGTGTAGTATTATTACAGTCATCATCATAATCGATGATTACATTATATAATCAATGCATTTTCACACCCCTGATAGCAAGACTGTTAGTGTATTTAAGGCAAAAAAAAAACATTTTTCTGAGTAATTTGCCATAAGTATCTGTTAGGGAGACCTGCTCAGCACCAGCAGGCCTTCTGAGGCAGCCAGAAGCTCAGGCTGAAGACAGCCATACAAGAAGCACATCTTGTGACTTTCAGCTGTCAATATGCTTACTTTCCTGGATCAATTCATTTCCTTTTTCTTGGCCACTTCACACATTTCATCAAGCCTCATTTTAAATGCCAGTGGTTTCATTGATTTCCAATAGGGTGACTCATGTCTCTTGGCCAGAGCCGGGGCAGGGAAATTTGAACATTCACTCCTAACACACTCCATTGCACTCAGATATGCCGCAACTGTACACAGCCCTATAGCAAGAGGGTGTAAAATATATTTTATTCAACCGATACACGCCGTCTGATAGCAAAAATATCCCAGGGACCACCTCGAGAAAATCAGACGGTTGAGTGTGAAGGAGGTTCAACCTTCTTGGTGTTCTAATATCTTTTCCTGTCAATGAAACGTTGCCCTTCAACCTCCCGAAGCTGTCGGGATGGAGTGGACACCATAAGACATGTGGAGTGCAGGGTCAATCTCTTGACGAATGCTTGACATAGAAACGCACCCAACAGCACTCAGAGCGGAGGCTCTGTGCAGGGGACATACTTGGATGTCACATTGTATAACATCACAGGAAGTAGGAGAAGGTCAGTCAGGGCATGAGTGCCTCAGTGTAAGTCTCTGAGCTAATGGGGGAAGGGGGCTCTGCGACTGGACTAAGCCAAAACAATCAGTCCCTTGATGATTAGAGAGTGTGAAAATAGCCCTCAGATCACGCCCTGAATCCATCAGATCCTTAGTGGGGAGAATTTGTGCCACTACCGCTACCAGACAGACAAAGCTGCCCACACCATTAGTGTAATTGTCGGATTGAAAGCTTTACCGTAATTGGCCTACTGGCTGCTAATCTCCAAGAGAGTCATCAGAGCTTCTGATTAATGTGTCATGGTCAAATGTCGCCATGGACGATGAACACAGGAAACATGGTTTTGATGCTGTCTCCATGGTAACTCACAAATGTTAATATGGTTCATCTCATTGTCTGGTCCTTCTGTACAGAAGTTACTCATTGTCATTGCTTTTTTGAGTAATGCTAATTGCCCACCATTTCCAAGTGTATATTCCTTCTTAAAGTATTTTAACAAGTCCTGTGCTGATACAATCCTATTAACATACATACCGTTCAAAAGTTTGGTGTTAGTAAGGCGGTGTTTGGTGTTATTTTTCTTAAACGAATACTTTTATTCTGCAAGATGCATTCAATTGAGAAAAAGTGTAAATTAAGAGTAATGTTTCAAATAAATGCTGTTTTTTTTTACTTTCTATTCATCAAAGAATCTTGAAATAAAAAAAATATTAAAATGATTTCTGAAGGATCACGCGACACTGAAGACTGGAGCAATGATGCTGAAAATTTAGCTTTGCAATGGCAGGAATGAATTACATTATATTAAAAAAGAAAATAGTTAAATTGTAATACTATTCCGCATATTACTCTTTTTACTGCATGTTTGATTAATAAATGGTGTGCAAGAGTCTTCTTTCAAACTTTTGAACAGTAGTGTATCACGATTATTTTTTTACATAATATCAACAATACCTTTTTTACATTTTATCCTCATTATTTAAATTTATTCACAAGTTCATTCATATAATATCCTACACCCAATTAATGAAGAAGTTTGTCTCAACTCTGAAACCTCCGTTTGTAGTTAAAAACACTTCCACAAGACGCAATCCTGGACAAAAGCATTCAAACCCTGCAGTTTGCTTTACGGTCGCAAATATTTTTTTTTTTCAGTTGCTGTTTCAAATCATGTAATGAGAACATTTGTTTTAATCACTGAAACACAACAAAATAATATAGAACACAAAATGCAAAGAGTACTCCTGGGGTATAAAGTCTGTATATCGGTGCTCTTTGGATATGGGATAGTGCCGATTCAAAATAAAAAGCCTTTATTTATTCATGGTTATAGCAATTTTGAAAACATTTCAAATGCACACACCCTGTTGAAGGCGTATTAGCCGCAATGTGTTGGTGTGCAGATATATGTAAATAAGTGAATAAATTAATAAATAAAGCCTTTTTTTTTTCTAAATTCTCGAGTGCATTGGCCTTATATGATTTTTACACACCACAATCATTTTCATTCAGTTTAGGCAATTAGCTCAATAGCAAACAATGCAATTTACACATCCGGAATGTAAAATGTTGCATTATTGTAATAAACAGTCACGACAAATAATGAAAATGTTTATGTTACCAAACCAAATTGACATAAAACCCATAATGTCGCAGCCTATCCTTACCTGTCCATGTGTCATCAAAAGATTTATTAACAAATATAAGCCTCAGGTTTTCTGTTAATTGTGACAGTGGAACAGAGTGTACCATCATCAACACTGTAAAATAGTGTAAGAATTGGGTATAAATTACTTGAACTAATGTACTCTGTAATCCATTTATGGTTTACCACTGTACTGTATGCATAGAGACTTCACAGTGTGTTCTTACAGTGTGACTGACTTGATGCTGTAGTTGACCTTTCCAGACAGGGTTAAGTTACAGTAATTTGGTGGGCCCTGCCATGGTAAGACCTCTGTTTTTCACACAGTGGACAGTTACGGCTCGGACTTCATTTGACACAACATCTCGCTGCCCTCTGCCTCACTCTCTCTCATGCCTGCCTCTTTCATAGCTCCCGTGTCCAGCTCTCTGATGGGCCCCTTTACAAAATAGTCCTCTCCCTACAAGTCAATCACATTCTTGATGAATACGGTCAAGAGCAAAATTGGCGATACTTTAACAAGAATTGATTAAGTCTACTTAACTAAATTTGGGTGTTGATACTACACATACAAATTAATAAAACATAATATGATTACATTTTCACATTACACAAAAAAAAAAAACGTTAAACTAAGCAATGTCTGAATGAAGGTGTGGTGAAAATGTTTAGCAAATTTGTGTGCTGTATAATTTTAAAATAAGCTTAAAGGGATTGTTTAAGCAAAAATAACAATTTTGTCATATCAATCTCATGTTGTTCCAAACACAAACTGTTCATCTTTGGATTACAAATGAAGACATGTTTTATATTCTCTCATCATTTTTTCCATCTATTAAAAGTCCATGCAAACTAAATTTACACCCATTAAAAAGTGCAAAAGATATAAAAGCAATACATATGAATAGAGCAGTTAAATCCACATAGGACAGTACATACAGAACAATCCTCATTGGTTTACACGTTATTTGAGGTGCTATATGTATGTGCATTGATTTGATGATGATGAGCGATGTGAATAAAAGGCTGAATTAAATGTTAATCATAAAGTTATCGTGTCTCTTCAGAAATGGATTAAACCGCTTGATTTGTATGTATTCCTTTTTTTACAATGTCCCTTTGGGGTTTGGAATGTACATTTTTCACTCACAGAACTTACATTTTTTGGGTTTATTATGAATGAATCAAAAATGAATATGAGATGACCCGTTTGGTGATTACTAAAACCAATTAAATTTACCACTATAGTATTTGTGAAAACAGTACCAAGAATAAATATACACAAATGAAATACAGTATTTACCATCAAAGCATATAAAACCTCAATCAAATTACACCTAGGTTAAAAAGAAGCAACAATTACATACCCAATTGACTTCATGAGACAGAGGGGGTAATATGAAGGACTCAACAAAGATGTATGACCATGACAATACAATATTCTTCTGCCAAATAAGCCAATAAACTCACATCAGTAAGCACAGGGCTTAATCTACATTATACAATCAGTGTTAATCTCTCTCCGTGTGTATCTGATCTTCTTGTGTTAAGCATTGAAAATTACCGTCATGTAATGCAAACACTAAATAAATAAGTAATGCACCTGCAAGTCTTAAAATGTTCTGACTGACAAAGTATGCACATAACAACAAAGCACCTGTCATGTCAATATGAAATTCCTCGTGGACAGTTTTAGCTTACCCATGCACCTGGTATAACCACTCAGGTGACACTGATGATGCCCTGAAGATAGGGAGATCAAGGCAAACTTCGTCACGGTCTCGCCCTAAAAAAGCAGCAGCATTCACCTTGCTCTTGTCAGCAGAAAGCGACCAATCCTAACACAACGTTAGCTAACCCAGCACTTTGCGAGCCTGGGTGGAAAGCAAGCCTTCTCTCAGAGTCAGCTGGTTCATGTTTTGATATGTTTGGGGAATAATTTTGTGAAAGGTAAAGACTATGAGTTGATGATGTGGAGGAATGAGAGTTCCCTGCTGCAACTGATGAATTTTTATTGATTTTACAATCATAAACACAGACAAAAGGATCAGAGATTGTACACCAGCACAGGCGCTTCTGATTATGTGTTCCCTTGACAATTTCAAGATAAAATATAGATTTAACACATGCTTGCACAAGATAGGAAATGCCTGGGGAGAATTTTAAAACATTGTACTCTATATTATTACTTTGTGACGTAATGGAGATAAAGTAAATTGTCCATTGTGAGGATATGCCTGTTTTGGTTATTGGGCCTAAAAGGGATAGTTCATAAAAAAAAAAAAAAAAAATTGAAGGCATTTAGTCACCGTTACATTGTTCCAAATGCATACGACATCTGTTCATATTCAAAACATAAATTAATATACACTATATATACGGTGGTATTGTTGTTCAACATAAAGTAAGTGTTCCTGCTAGTCAATGCAAATATCCAAGTTGTCACTTAGTATAACTTAACATTTCTTTTTTTTTTCTTTTTTTTTTTACAGTGTTCGCCGATGAGCCCAAAAATGGACCAGTCAAAGGTGAAGTGAATATTTTTGATAATCTCCTAACGATATATTAAGATACGGGTAGATTCAGTTTAAACTGATTCAGATTAAACATTCAGTTCAGAATAAAAAACATGTTGAATGCTGGATAAATAGCAAGAATTAAAAATCTGAATTTGACAAGGGCCAAATTGTTATGGCAAGGTGACAGGTTAGAGTATTTCTTAATTGGTAAGGCTTGTGTGTTGCTCCCAGTCAGCAGTGGTGAGAATTTACCAACAGTGTTCTGAGGAGGGACAAACCACAAACCGGCGATAGTGTGTTGGGCGCCCAAGGCTCATCGATGCACGAGGGCAACAAAGGTTATCCCGTCTGGCAATGTTCTGCTGTGAAACCCCAAGAAATACCACTGAACACCTTCAGGGGTCTTTCAGAGCCCATGCCTCCGTTTGCCACATGGAGGACCAACAGCGTATTAGGCAGATGGTCATAATGTTTTGGCTCATTCGTGTATTTTTAATATTCTTTCATATTTTTTGTCCCTCCATTGAAAATCCATGCAAACAAAATTACGAAAAGACATCATAAAAGTAATCCAAATTAATCAAGTAGTTTAATCCTCATACACTACCGTTCAAAAGTTTGGGGTCGGTAAGATTTTTATGTTTGATTAAAAATACAAAACAAACCCAGTAATATTGTTAAATATTATTTCAATGTAAAACAGCTGTTTTCTATTTGAATATATTTTAAAATGTAATTTATTCCTGTGATCAAAGCTGAATTTTCAGCATCATTACTCCAGTCTTCAGTGTCACATGATCCTTCAGAAATCACTCTAATATGATTATTTGATGCTCAAGAAACATTTATGATTATTATCACAGTTGACAACAGTTGTGCTGCTTCATATTTTTGTGCAAACAGTGATTAATTTTTTTCAGGATTCTTTGAAAGTTCAAGAGAAAAGCATTTCATTAAAAAATAAATATTTTGCATCATTATAAATGTCTTTACTGTCACTTTAAATCAATTTCATGCGTTCTTTCTGAAGAAAAGTATTAATTTCTTAAAAAAAAAAACAAAAAAAAACAAATTAACCCCAAACTTTTGAACGGTAGTGTATATAGAGTACAAACATCATTGGTTCTTGAGCATCAAGCAAGCACAGTTTAGATTGTTTACCATTTTTGATGTAGGAAACAATGTGTATGAATGTTGCTCAAAATGTATGTGAAAAAAAGCTTAAATTAAATGTGTTCATCATTAAGTGATACTGTCTCTTCAGAAAATTTGGATTGAACTGCTAGCTTCATATTTATTTACAATGTCTTTTTGTACTTTTTGAAATGTTGGTTTGAATGGACATTCAATGAATGGACAAAAATGACGAGAAATCAAAATTGTAAAAATATCTTTTTTGTGTGTTTCAAGAGGAATAAAAGTCTGAGGAACTGTATTAATTAGGGTGAACTATCATAGTTTATGAAAATGATGAAAAGTCACCA
This sequence comes from Meda fulgida, assembly GCA_030578275.1. Taxonomy (NCBI): domain Eukaryota; kingdom Metazoa; phylum Chordata; class Actinopteri; order Cypriniformes; family Leuciscidae; genus Meda; species Meda fulgida. The sequence goes on along the minus strand of CM060624.1, from coordinate 22,071,326 downwards.
TTTACACACTCTTTCTACATGCAAGAACCAATGAGGTTTGATAGTTGATGTTTGCGCTTTGTATCACAATCTTTGATTAAGTCTGCGATTGCGAGTTTTGATCAATGTTTGAGTTTGAATTTAAACTGAGATTGAATAAAAGCTTACATTTCTTCCATTCATCACAGAAAGAGATCAAGTCACTTCTGAATATACCAATTGAGTCATATGGATTAATTTCACATTACCTTTATGTCCTTTATTTCTTAAGCTTGAAAGTTTAAGAAAGTTTAAGACTCGATTCAATGAACAAACTAATGCCCAATAATGTCAATATCATTTCAGCTTAGGGTTGATATATGTGACCCTGGATCATAAAAATCATAAAATCATAAATATATATATATAAATATGTAAAACATTTATTTTTGTGAGTGAATGCATGAGTGAAAGAGTGTTATGCTTTCAGATGATGTATAAATCTCAATTTCAAAAAATTGACCCATGTGACTGGTTTTGTGGGTCCAGGGTCACATATGATATGAAAGGAAACTCTATTATAATACAGATTACTTTGCAATTTTGACGAGAAAAGCATTTTGAGATGGCAAACAGATGATAAATATAATTTTGACATGATGAACAGATGTTTCTAACTTAAATTAGAAAGATTCTTTACTACAGTAAATGACTTCAGAAATATCACCATCAGAGTAATATTGGAGTTGTGGGAAAAGGCCTTAACGTCACTAAAGATCACTACGCTGTTGAACTTTTCAGGGAGGTCTTACGTTTGAGATTCATTTGAAATGAAAATATTAACAAACAAGATAGACTTCTCTAAGGTTAACATTAGGACAAATAGACTATTTATATGTTCTGATGAAGCAGCTGGTTAATGTTAAAAAGGGGGAAGGGAACTCAGCGAAGACACTTGCGGTTGTACTCTAGAGGCATTTCAATGGCTCTCTCACTGTTCACAGATCCCTTTGCCGAACACACCAGCAAGTGGAAGCAAATGTTAATTAGCTCTTGTCAGCAGAGCCTTGCCTTTAAAAGAGGCCGTAGAAAAGGTCAATGTATTACATTATTATTTCTTCTGCTTTGTGACACAGAACTTTCCTCCAAAGTTTACGAGTTAGTAATGATCTAGTGAGCCACACCAGAATTGTGCTGTCCAATTAGCTAGACTCACAATGCCATATGGCACCTGGCTATTAGAGTTTCACAGAATTCCTTAAGATGATCTTTGGATGTTGTGAGTTATGAGTCTTCGCTGATGTTTTATTTTAAATTTGGCAACAACAGTTATCTAAGATAAATCAAATGGACAATTACATCTTCTACTTTTAGTTGACCTTTGGAAGACTCTCTTGTGGGCTGAAATCAGAAGTGAGCCATCTCAAAATCAGCCTCAGTAATCTCTCTGTGCATGTGTGTGGTCAAGGTAAACCCAACATTTTGAGGACAAAATGTCCCCATAAAGATGGCAATATCTGAAATCTTTGTCTTTGTGGGGACATTTTTTGGCCCCAATGAGGAAAAGATTATAAATCATACTGAGTTATGTTTTTTTGAAAATGTAAAAAAAAACTTCTATGATGGGAAGGTTTTGGGTATAAGTTTTAGGGTATACATATACAGCTTGCATACTGTTTGTACAGTATAAAAATCATTATGTCTATGGAAAGTCCTAATAAAACATGAAAACACAATGTGTGTGTGTGTGTGTGTGTGTGTGTGTGTGTGTGTGTGTGTGTGTGTGTGTGTGTGTGTGTGTGTGTGTGTGTGTGTGTGTGTGTGTGTGTGTGTGTGTGTGTGTGTGTGTGTCAGGGTGCGTATAAGATGCTTAAAATGTTTGAAGTACTTGCATTTGAGTCCTAGAAAAACCCTGAAAACAGGCATATTTATGAAAAGGTACTTGAAAAGTGCTTGAATTATTGAAAGACAATAAATGTGCAAGTAGTGCTTAATTGTATAGATAAAACAATATTTTCAGGCAAAATTAAAGCTGCAGCCCATCTGATATAGATATAGAGCAATTTCGGATGGCTATTAGAATGATATTGCTCATATAAATATCAAAGTATATGATACAACTTTCATTCTTCAGGTCAATCATATATTAATGTGGGGGGAAAATCAGTTTGAAAGAGGAAAGCAATGTCTTTGTCACAGTATCCTTTCAATGGGTAAAGTTACCACAGTCATAGCATATGCTCCACTTTATTTGTACCATTTTGTTTTATAGGTTTATTTTATCAATCGATTGACCTATTTTAGAATGTGAAAGATATTGTTTGATAAGTGAGATCTCTGATTGTAGTCTTTGAAAGCCAAAAAAGTAGTGATTGAAAAGTCCTTGAAAGTCCTGGAATTTCATATTACAGTACAGTATCTATACACACCCTTGTGTGTGTGTTTGTCTGCATGTGTGTGTGTGTGTGTGTATGTGCAATTCCCTCGGCTCCATTAAGATAATATCGTCCCAGCTGCATTAGAGTCACAACAAAATTAGATCCATAAGAAACAGGTGTTCAAAATCAGCACAGTTCCGAACAGATTGGGGAGAAAGTGCGCCATAATGTATTTATTGGTTTTACAAAGCTTAATGCTTAATGCTTTAATGCTTCCAAAGTCGCTACATTAACAAGATTTCAACTGTCAAACGAGTCTCATGTCTCAAAATCTTTTCATTTCAAATTCATAACATCATTTCATCATTTTATATCCTCTGCCATGTTCGGTGATAACAGAAATGAACAGTCGCTACTGCCAGAGCTGCATCACTAGGCGTGATTGCGTACGCCTCTCTCTTTAGCGGGAAAAATCCTCAACCAGGTGAGAGTCTTTACTCTGGAGCGGGTCATTAATCAGGTATCATTCTCGTTCAATACCAAGCGAACGGGAGGGCAGAGATTATACAGTATTATCGTCTCCACCTTCATCATCATGACATTTGTTACGCCTCACCAAAGAGGGCCACATATTCCTATGATGTGATGCAATGTTTCAAAATCATCTTTGGTAAAGAGACAAAGGCTCAGAGACCATCAAGGTGGATGCGGAGTCATACTAGCCCTTTTTAAAGATGCCTGTCCACTGACAGAGGTGGGGTGGTGGTTTATTACCATGTCAATGGCAGCCAAAACAGCCATGCTTTATATTCACTGTGTCCACTCGGCCCTGGCGCAGATCTCCTGCACTCTCCCTGTAACCACACACTGGTCCAATCACAGGCCATATATCCACAAACACAGTTAGACTTTTGAAAATGACATTTCTAATCCGCAGCCTCAAGCCAGGTGGGATGATTTACAGCCGTTTATATCTTGGCATATGAAACATAAATCTGACTGGCTCGTAACTTATGAACATTATAATACAGAGACTCATGTGACTCATTCGGTGAAGCATCTCTGCCTGGCAGAGGAGCATCTTAGTCTTTTTACAAAGTTTACTGCTGTCCATTTTTTCGGGAGATGTGTGGAACATACTACACAGGGCAGACCCGTGCTAACATGAGGAACTTGTCACAAGGTCAGTACTGTATTGGTCAATGTGTGTTAAACAAAATGTTATTTTTTTCCCCTGGGTAATAATGATGGACATTTTTCAATCGTTTTTTTATGATCATTAAGATCAAATATAATATCATTTTATATGTATATATATACATATGTATGTATGTATGTATATATATATATATATATATGTATATATATACATATATATATATATATTTCTGTTTTCATTTTAATTTTAGGTAAAATGTTAGTAATTTTGTTGTGTTTTTACCATTTTTATTTGTTTGAAAAAAAAGTAGGTTTTATAATTTTTTATTGTTTTAGTTTATTGGTTAATAGGTATTGTTATTTATATTAGTTGTGTTAGTACATCAAGTTAAACTGAATACAAATGAAAAATGTTCCCTTGGCAAGTACAGTAGCTGAATTAATGTACGTTTTTTATATAAGAATTTTTTATATATAATATTTTAGTTAAAGTTTATTGTATTTCAAGTAGCAAACGTTTTTTAATTGTTTTATTTTTAGTTAACTATAATAATCCTGTTCCTTATATCATAAATATAATTCAGAAAGAAAAAAAATGATGTCAAAAGTAAACAATCTTGATAAAATAATGATAAAGAAGACTGCTCACACTATTTACCTATAATTAGATGCAAAATGTTTATTTTAAAGAACATATAAATCATGAAAATGAATCTTGGTCTTAAAAAAAATATACAGTTTCAACTAATGGCATGTTTCTTGAAGGAGTGAAATGGCCTATAATAATAGCTTACACACTTTGGGTCAATTAATTTCACTTTCCTTTGATTTTCTTGGCAGGGTTTAGGTTTATGAATTTATTTTAGTCCGAAATGTTTAATCAACCTTGTAAGCTTTAATTAAATAATTGCATACTTGCATGAATGAACAACATGGTGCAGAAATTAGATGCTTTCATAGACCAAACCAGGTCATTAGCTTTAAAAAGTGTGAACGTTTGTCTTGACTAGAAAGCTTTATCTTAATCTTAGTTTAGTTTTAGTTTTTGCATTACTCAAATAAATTGTTCATAGCTGAATCATGTTGTTATCTCATCAAGCTCACATCATTACCCCCTCTTTCTCTCCCCATCATTTTTTCTACACTTAAAAAACATGTCAAAAGTGGATAACTCACTATTTATGGCAGTACACCTTTAAGCACTCTAGATTCCTTTTCAGCCAGTTAGTCATCAGAGGGAGCAGATGGCTAATTTGAGGCACTTTGCTGGTTGTGTTGTAGTTGTGTTGTAGAGGATGTCATGGCTCACGTGTACTAAGATCAAGAGGGCGACTGTGGTGTTTTAGGTTCATGCTGTTACATGGATCCCAGGCATACTTGAGCACCCTTGGGGCTCAACACGAAAGTCATTTACACTTCCACTGTGCTCAGTGTCTCACAGAGTACCGGCACTATACACACATCCTGCATTAGGGCGTAAAGTTACAGCTGCTGTAAACCTCTCCTCGCCCCGCGGGGAGCAGCACTGCTCAACAACTCACAGATCCGGTTCAGGGATCAGTCAATGCCGGCGCTTCTGTAAATCTATACGGGGACATCCTTTGATTAAATATTAGAATTAGGTTACACTTTATGAAGTAAATCTCTCAATATTATTAGAACTAAAAAGGTCAAACTAACTTGACCAAAGAAAATAAATTGGTATAATCTAAAACACCTATGAGGAAACCCCTTTTCAATAAACAGCATGGGAGTGATCACGGAGTGTTTTTTTTTAAAAATGAGAATACATAGGGCTTGTGGATATTGCTTAATATGAATATGTGTTGTAAAAAATCATTATTAATTTTAAAGTCCCCCCACAAACCATGTTCCCGTTCGCCATTTCAGAGTCAGACAGCTGCCTTCTAACAATAAGTATCCTTAGAAACGCTTGGAGAAAGGCATATTGTTCATCATAGCATCGTAATAATAATAATAATAATAATTCATTACATTTACATAGTGCTTTTTCTCGGCACTCAAAGCGCTTTACATAGAAGGGGGAATCTCCTCAACCACATCCAATGTGCAGCATCCACCTGGATGATGCGACGGCAGCCATATTGCGCCAGAACGCCCAACACACACCAGCTTACTGGTGGAGAGGAGACAGTGATGAAGCCAATCAGTCATTACGGGGATGATTAGGAGGCCATGATTGGAAAGAGGCCAATGGGCAAATTTGGCCAGAATGCAGGGGTTACAGCCCTACTCGTTTTGAAAGACATCCTGGGATGTTTAATGACCACAGAGAGTCAGGACCTCAGTTTAACATCTAGCTTTTTGATAGTATAGTGATAAAAGCTTTATAGTGATGAAAGTTCTGCCAGGAAGACTCAGTTGTCACGGCACTTATTACCTTCACATCTAACCAATCGTGTTCTAATACTCGTAATATAAAAGATCGGTACTTACACATGTCTGAGTTCGAAGATGCTGACGCCAACATTCCCCTCCATCCTCCCCACCACCACCAGGATGGTCCTTTCCCACCTCCCAGGGGGTCGGCTGCGCCCCTGCCTTCATCTTCAGGCAGAATCTGTTACCCTTGGATTGTGAGTGACGGACAGGGTCTACACCAAAGAACTTTATAACACAATAATTGCTGGGCTGTTAATAAATGTATGCTTTGTAACGTCATTTTTTCTCCCGAGTCTTTCTGGTAGAACAAGGGTATTAGCACCCGCACAGACCACAGGGTGAGCACCCCCTGCTGGCCTCACTAACACCTCCTCCAGCAGCAACCTGGTTTCCCCAGGTCTCCCATCCAGGTTCTAACCAGGCTCAACCCTGCTTAGCTTCAGTGGGTAACCAGTCTTGGGCTACAGGGTGATATGGCTTTAACCGTCCCACTCTTGCTATATATCTACCTGATTTCATATCAACAGAAAAATATACTGGGATGACCTGGCTTCTCTTGAGACTTCACTGCTTCAGAGCAATGTCAATGACATGCTAAAGCCCGCCGGCACGTTGACGTGATTGGTTACAAGCCAAGGTAGTTTGTGATGTCAGAAACACCAGCGATTTCAAACCGCGTTTTTGAGACTGTCTTTAGATCCCTGCAGATTTAAAGAGAAAATACTCAGCAATGGTGTTGACTTGTGAACTTGCAGATGTTTTTTTTTTTTTTTTCTGAAAGCATATTAAAAACACCACAAAGACATTTAAACAACCGTAAAAAAATAGATTTTCACCACAGGAGGTCTTTAAATAAAACTATATTAATGATATAATTATGATTTTTAGTATTTGTTTATGAATGGGGGTTTTATGAATTTGCCACTAAATGCTCAGTTATAATGAAATACAATACAGTTCAAAGTCTGTAAGAATTTTTTTTCTTATCACTTTTATTCTGCAAAGACACATTACATTGGTCAAAAGAGACAGTGAAGACATTTATAATGTTACAAAAGATCAAAGAATCCTGAAAAAAAAAAGTAGACTGGAGTAATGGCTGCTGAAAATTCAGCTTTGCAATAATAGTGAGTCTAAATTACATTAAAATATATTCAAATAGAAAACAGTTATTTTAACCAACCCCAAACATTTAAACGGTAGTGTATATCATTAATGCTCAATATTTAGAGGCAAATTCAACACACAAATTAATTTCTTTTAGCTCAAAAAAACATTAAAATGTCAAATGTAAATAACAATTATTTTTATTTATATAGAATATAAAAGAGAATTTATCAACAAGTCAAGTTAAGTCAACATCTAAAAATATTTCAAAACATTGTAATAGTTAAATAAAAGCATGCACCGTTAAAACTCAGCAGCCACCAAGGAAGATCCACCTTGAACAGAATCATCGTCCAATATAAACCAGGGAGGAGAGGACATCTACTCAGAAAGCAGCTGTGGTAAAATGGCTATCAGTTTGCTGAGGCACATGTAGCTTCTCCAGGTTGGAAATTTGTGGAGGTTGTGCCGTGATCTGTTCTACCCTACCAGTAAAGGTCAGGCGTGTTTGTGATGCTCTCTTTATCTGTCTCACAGGCCGGCTTTTCTTAAATTACCTCATTATGTTCATGACAATATCAAGTGCGCCCAGGAGGCCCTTGTTCTGTACTACAGATGATGTCGCCACCTTGCTTATGCATAGTCACACGCTCCCGCCTGCTGTGCATTACAGCCGATAAGCCAGCCGGGTCACAGGGCCTGTAACTGGCAGCACACAGCACCATGAGTGTCTTACAATCGCTGCCAATTACATGATTCCTGTTTTAAGACACGCAGTGTGTTGTAAGACAGGACATCCCAAGGGCAAAAAGGTTATATGGCTATTTTAAACTTGGGGCAAGTATAATTTAAAATATGCACATATTTTAATCACTGAATGGTAGGAAGTGCAAATCTTGGTGGCTTTCCGTGAACCAAAAGACCCAGCCAAAAACTAAAGACTATACCAAACATAATAAAGTATATTATAACTAAATTGAAATAAACAAGCCTAACGGGGAAATATTGTCTCCATTATTTTTTCTGCAATTCAAGCTTATTGTGTTTGTAATCAAATTATGCCTTTAGAGGTGAACAACATTAATGCTGTTGACCTATGCAAACACAAAGAGATTGTCCGACAAACAGAAGACAAGCAATAATTACAGCAAAACCAGATCAGCGAGCAATGACTACCTCAACAACTTATCCAAAGATTAGCCTCTCCATGACCCCCATCCAGCACCACAATCCAGGGGATTCTGGAGAATTAAAAACATATTTGCATAATTAGGGTCAGAAACTGAGAAAAACCTCCAGCAAAAAATAAATAAAAAAATGCACATATAAATGCATATAAAGTTAAATATAAATAAAGGAGAGAATACAATATGCCTCTACACTGCTTAAATACACATTGGTCCACATAAACAACCATATCTGATATTGATTGAACTCATTTATCACTGAGGTTTGGAAATGAACCACCAACATTTGTGTAATGCTTTGTGAAGCATTCTAGTTCATTACTAGAACAGGTGATCATGTTGACCATGATCCATAAAGCTCAAAACAACGAGGCTGAAGGTCAAGTCTACCCATGAGAGAGTATTGACGGATCCCAATAGTGATGTTACTTCAAATATATAATTGCTGTAAACTTTTATTACATTAATGTTAAGCATTTTAAATTACTATTAAATGTAAATTGCATTAACTTTTAGAAAAAAAAACAGCAATTATTATGCAGTTATTTTGTTATTTATTCACATAAACCAATAGTCTCTATAACCTAAAAGAAGCAAGTAAAAAAGAACAAATGAACCAATTATCAATATGTATCAACAACATATTGCTATAGGAACAAAAATAAAAAATAAATAGTCATTTATTTCAGCTAGTCATACATTTGTTGGCTGGATGGATTTATCTGCTAAAACACAATAGTGCATGATGAGAGTAGATCCACACACCTTTTCTCACCATTGTGTCAATACTATTAAACTCAAAAGGTCAGACTCTCCTAGAGGATCTGGGTCTTTAATCAAATGTATTCAAGATTCAAGTACTCAAAATATTAGCACCAGTAAAAACAAATGCAAACTTTGACCACAGTATGGTCAAATCATATTTCACTGCAATATAAATAAAAAAAAGAACATCCAACAGCTAATAATTAGCAGTTTCACGTGTATTATGATTACGAAACCAGACCACCCACCAACACCTATAAAAGGTATGATTCTCACATTGGCAATCTATCAGTCTATTTCACACTACATATCATTAGAAAACACCCACTGCCAGGTCTTATACGTAATTATGAACAAATATATCAAAACAAGAACAGAACAAATGTAGCATAAAGATTGTTTGCACTCAAATTGCTCTAAGGCTTTTTGCTCTAAAAGCCCCCCCCCCCCCCCCCCCCCCCCCCCAAAATTACAAAACAATGAGCAGGGTGATCGAATGTATACCTGTAAATATTTCAACATAAATGTGTACACTTCACACCATTTTTGTACATTTGGATTGACACTGAAATGCACAATATCAACACATTTACAGCATCTAACACTTTAAGAGATGTACAAATGTTTATGAATCCTCTGAGGATTAGTCAGAACTGAAATTGACTGAACGTTTGCCAGGGCACCGCCATTGCGACCCGCTTTACTCAGACAAAGCCCATATTTATTTATAAATGAAATTTCGGTGGGACTAATAAAAGTGAAGTGATTGCACTCTTTGTACGGCTGAAATTAATTAAAACATATGAAAAACAATTGACTTGTTTCTTACTGTATATTGGTGTGTTGCAAGACCTCAATGAACTGAAACTGATAAATGTGATGGCAGTAAACATTTAAAGTGTCCCTATATGATATTTTAAAGGTTCCAAATTTTGATTTGGAGGTCTAATGCAAATGATTTACATGCATACAATGTCAACACTTTAATTTCCCCATAATATGAATTGCAGCATCACCTAATTTCTCAGAGTGTCTGAAAAGGTTTGATCAAGGATCTTGTCTCTCAAAATCCCTCCTTTCCAAGAGCCTACTCTGCTCTGATTGGTCAGATGGTCCAGTCTGTTGTGATTGGTCTACTCTGCTCTGATTGGCCAGATCCTCTGTCCAGTCTGTTGTGATTGGTCTACTCTGCACTGATTGGTCAGATCTTCTGCCAAGTCTGAGATTGGTCCACTCCGCTCTGGGGTGTGTTTCCCATTCAACGACGTAACTCGTTGCAGTACGATGCATCATTGAAGAAATCTACTAGCTAGTCATGACAGTTTCCCGAAACCATATTGCCGCAAAGTGGTCATCAACCACGTTGGTTTATGACGTCACGCACGTGGTGGAGTAACAACTTTTAATAAATCTGTTTGAGATCGAAATAACGCTAGATGTTTTGATATAAATTACAGACATGGAATCTGAGGACTATTTCTCATTTTACGCAGTTATTTTGCTTTATTTCCAGATTCAATCGTTGGCTCGCTCGTTCTTAGAGCACGTTCACAAATGCGCAGTCTACGATGCTTAAAATCTCTTGACAAACTAAAAAACGTAAATTACATTTTATATGTATTATAAAATTATAAAATATGTATTTTATATGTATTATATAAATAATAGGCACAGGTTGTACTGAATGTCAGCTTGCTTCTTTTGCTCAAGATAATGATTTATTAAGTCCATATGTCATGCAACTAGAAACTGTGCTTCTAACCACAGGTCGAGAGCCACACAAGCTTTCCACCAAAATCAGGTGGATGTAACACACCACATGAAAGGTAAAATCTGAAACAGCAATTATGCTATTAAGGGGCACTTTAATTAACATAGTTAATTGTAATACATAGTAAACTGTCAAATCAATTTGAATCTCAAAAGATTCATAAACATTTCCACAGTTCTATATGAGTAAAAGAGCCTTCGTTGTCGATGCTGTCTTTCCATATTTTCAAGGTTTTGTTGTCTGCTTGAACATATGAAAAATACATGAACCACACCACATACAAATAATTATGTCGTGTTGCAAGAAGAGTGCTTGTTTTTGTGAAACCCAACCGTCACAAAGCACATTTTTCACTGCTAACCACTTTACAGTTACCAATAACAACCATCTTACTAGAAAAAAAGTAAGATTTCTGCTGTTGAGGGGCTATATTAGCTTTGGAGACCTCTGAGAATATATACATGGCAGTAGCAACAAAGCTGTTTTACTGTGTAAACTGCCTTTTGTTTTCCCTTTGAAGGTCTTCATTTCTGCTTTTTATTCCATGGACTATAAAAAAAAAAGATACAAATAAAAACAGCACTGCTGTGAGGTCTCTTTACTGCTATGGAATGCCAATACTGTTGCTTTCAGCTGGAGAACACTGTAATAAAATAGAAGCATCAGAACAAACTCTATCCTCTTTGACACTGACATCTTCATGTGCATCCATATTCTACACCTCTAACACAATCAACATCAATGATGACATATCTATTAAAAATATAGAGACGTGCTAATATAGTAGATGACGGTGTGTATGTATATATATAGAAGAGTATATTTTACAGCAAAATACATGTTCTTTGAGGAGCTGAGGTTGTCAATCATTACAATATTAAGAAAGGAGACACTTCAAACATTTAGTTGATGAGAGAGGGAACTTATGATAATTTCAATTCAGATCTGGGTGTTTTAGACATGCTAATTAAAACAATTTACTCAAAATTATAATGATAAAGTAGTTCAGGAAATAAGCATTAAAAATATGTCATATATATATATATATATATATATATATATATATATATATATATATATATATATATATATATATATATATATGTTATACCAATCTTTCCACTTCCACTTCCTTTTAGGTATTCAATGTCTGTTGTTCATAGTAGACTACAACAGTCAAAGGCATGGTTTCAATTGGGATTTAGAGGTGGGGTATTCTGGATCAAACTAAATGTGGACTAGAGCATACAGAAAAGGGAATGGATTGACAAAGAAACACTATAACCTCTAGTCAAAGGCTAAGGCTGTATTTATGTGGTGAATGGTGCAGATGAACAGGCTCCTGTCTCGCTTCACTGTTTGACATAGCATAGTTGAGAGTGGCGTCTGAGTAAATGCATCAGAAGCTGAAGTTAAAGTCGCCTGTTGCCCATGTGCAGTGACTGACAGCCCGGTGACAAGATACAAATGTGAGCCTTCATCACTCTGGGCACACACATAAACACTCGCCACCCCCGGGCTGCACTTTGAATTGCTAATTTATTTGCCTAAAAAAAAAACGATGATATGCATTCGGAGAGAGAGCGCCGCCACTTTACACGCCTTCCATCTCCAGACTTCCTACGATGTCATCTGTTCAGGTTGTTTTTTACTGTCCTGCTGCTGGCGGATGGACCGGACAGTCTTCCATTTTCAGTGGCTTTGATAAGCCTCAGTGTGGCACAGTTGGGGATGTGAGAGGGGAAATGATCAGTTAGAGACTCTGAAGCTAGGTGCACTGCAGAGAGATTTTGATTGACTTTCCACCAGGGATAAACTGTGTTTGGGCTGAACATTGATGATTTACAGAACTGCTTGAAGGAAACCAGGGGAGTTTGATGATGAGAGAAATAATTTAGAAGAGAAGAAGTCTCTTTGTTTTTGCCTTAATGTGGACCCTGCCCAGTCAATATAAATGTGGAAATACAAACCAAGCTCCTGCTAGGAGCTGAAATTTAGCTCCCTTCCCCTATCTTCCTTTCCTTTATAACAATATTAGTCTTAAAAACAACATGCAACAGCATTTGCAACACATTTAACTTTAGTAATGTGAGTGAAAGCGAATATTCTGTGAGAAAAAACAATAAACAAACATTCACATCAGGATGATATATTCAATGTTTAATAATAAACTGGCTGCATAGCCATGTCTTAAAGCCGTACAACATTTCTTTACACACTTTTAAAAACCTTTGACACAATCATCTTAAGTTAATTTTCCTACTTTCTACTTTGTGTGAGTTCTTCTCGTTCTTTATGTTTTCCCCAAACATAGTATTTAAAGCACAATACATTTGATGTATTGCACTAGACTTTTATAAAACATATCAGGCTATTGGGTGCAATTGCTACAAAACATTGTCTAGAGTATAATTGAACTGGGTCACATTATCTCTGTCTAAAATGGATCATGGGCTCAGGCCCTGATGTTGGCAGAGTCACGCTGGGAGATTTGATTAAATTTAAGGAATTAGTTCGTTCAGATGTTTCAATGTGGGTGTAATTCACAAACTTCTCAACACTACTGGAAATGAAGGCCTAAAACACAACTAACACAAGTTCACAAACACAGATTTTGTATTCTGTATTTTGCTGCATTCCAAAATTTGTCAGACTGCAATTAAAAACACACAAGCACGCATTGCATTCTCACGATTCCCTCAAGGGGTTCTGAATTGGGTATAAGCATGAAGGGTGTTGTGATTCCATCCATAGTTGCAATTTTAACTTAAGCACAAAATTGGAATATTGCATAAAACTTTTGTAAATAAAGCACTGTTTCCATCCAGTGATATAAAGACAACAAAATCATAATCATAAGTAGGAGAAGCCACTGTGGGTCTTTTAGTATATATAAAAAAAAAAATACTTGCCCCTCAGAGCATGCAGATGGAACGCAATAAATGAGCAATATGGCCATGTTATACAGTTATAGGAGGTAATTATACAGAACCACTTTGACGATAGCCTTTGGCTAAAGCATTTCAGAATGACCAAAACAACATTTCACATGCTGTACAACAAGATCGGGCTAGTCCATTTATGCCGTCACATTACTTTTTTTTATGCGCATCGAGAAATTTATTCGGTAAATGAGTTTACATCATAGTTTATGAGAATGTCTTCTTATTGGATGAAAAAACATATCCAACTCAAGTGAGAACTAAAGATTGTATGCACATTTTTTTAGAAAAAAATTAAGCTAATCTTGGTATTTCCAGCCAGCATTGTTTAAGGAATATCCCAACATTTTTATAAAAATAGGTGGATGGAAGCATGGCTAGTAAAGATTTTTATAATGTTAAAAGAGATTTATACTTAAAATAAAAGTATCCTGAACATTTTTTTTATCACAGTTTACACAAAAATATTTTTGTGAACTGTTTTCAACATTGGTAATAGTAATAAATGTTTCTTAAGCAGGAAATGTGCATATTAGAATGATTTCTGAATAAGCATGTGTCACTAAAGACTGTAAATTCAGCTTTGCCATCAGAGGAATGAATTACATTTTTAGAAATATATATCAAAATAGTAATAAATTGTAATCATATTTTACAATATTACAGTTTTTACTGTATTTTTGATCAAATAAAAGCTCCAGTGATTGAGCATAAGATACTTCTTTCAAAAACATTAAAAAATCTTAACAACACCAAACTTTTGAACAGCAGTTTATGTCTATAGTGTGTTTATTCGCTGAATAATAACACATCTATTTTAATTGCACATACATCTTAAGGTTACTCAATTGCCCTTTTAAGTATGAGGTCTTTTCCACCAGACACAAACACTTCCCATTTGTGGACTTGCAAGAGTGTGTTTCTAAACATGCTAGTCTCAAATCATCAGTCATTCAACACTATATTATAAAAACACAGGTAGCAGTATTAACACGAACCAAACAAAAAAAAGTCACAGCACTTATAATGGTATCAGTGCAATCCCGGTTTAAATTACAACCAGAGAATGGCAGGTTTAATAGAAATTCATTGCATGCAGAAGGAGCAATCTGCACTTCTGTACTTGATTGTTTTCTGCTTATGCCGCACACGTTAACATATGCCGAAACAAGATTTTATAATTGATGTGATACCTGTGAGGGTGCGTTCTGCAACAGATGGGTTCCACAAGGTCTGAAATAGATGGGATTAGCCAGAAAGCAGACTCGTCCTTTATGGAGAGATCTTTGTGTTCTGGCCAGAGCTCTGTCTGTGGGGACTTGTGCCTTGGCTAGTGGGGGTAACAGATGGGTTTCCCCATCTGATGCACGTACATGCAGCACTGGCTCATATAATTCCATTCATCTTTTAAACAAGTTTGGTGAAAAATCAATTTCAGGCTATTCAATAACAAAATGCTTTGGTCAGGAACTGAAGATATGAAGTGGTTGTTAATTTGCTGAAAGGCCTTTTGTACAGCACATCAATAGCATGCGGCATGAACTTCAGCAACGAGTTACTACGATAGGGCACTCAACATTACTTGTGTTTGGCTTTCTTCATTTATGGACTTTGTGGTTCAACAAACAAGCTTCTCCATATGGAACACTTCGAGGTTGTGTATAAGAACGTCTCAGGGAGATATTTTCATCTACTTGCCAGGTGTGCAACATCTCTCAGACTCGTCCTCTATTATGTGTGCCTCTTGTGATAGAACATGGAATGTTCATGCATAAATGACCAAAAAGCCAATGAAGCCAAAAGCCTGAAAAGACAGAAATATAAAGCATTGTGTAAAACACATCAACCTCTACTAATAATTTGTAAGGAACTGAAATGCTCAGACAATGGTATAATGGCAAAGTTTCTCTTTCAACACACCGCTTACAGCTCCCCAGTGAATATTGCCATTGTCTTTGAAAAAAAAAAGCCACAGTACAACCATGGAAATGTGTCTTATAGGAAACATCATCCTGCACCTTCAAGATCACAT
Source organism: Meda fulgida (assembly GCA_030578275.1). Classification (NCBI taxonomy): domain Eukaryota; kingdom Metazoa; phylum Chordata; class Actinopteri; order Cypriniformes; family Leuciscidae; genus Meda; species Meda fulgida. The sequence continues at coordinate 22,055,625 of CM060624.1, read as the reverse complement.
ATAGCACTGAAGATTATAAAATCTGGATCGACAAGTAAGGGTAAAAGCAACTGAGGTACCCTGTGATTAAGCAAAACTTGACATTAAAGCGCCTCTGACAGGCTTTAAAGCATTTTAAGCAACTCCAGGCATGGTTTGAGAACCTACAGAGAATGCGAAATGATCAGGCCTCCGCACACTCCATAATCTCCATGACTCTCCACGCTAAAGCTGATAAATTGTATTAGATTTCTCTTTAATACACAGGGCTAGGACCGAGCCAGCCTCTGAAGTTTGGGCACATCTCTTTTCCCCAGACGGAGTGTCTGGGGTGACATGAAGAATTTAACTCAAACTCTGATGGGAACACACCAATCAGGTAGATATATTACAGCCCTGTCTTGATCAACAGATCCCGCTCTCCGCTCTCAGAGCCCCCACTCCACATCCAATTTTTATTTATCTGTTTTTTTTTCTAAACTTGCTTCTCTCCTTTACAACCTAGGAATGCTTTCACTATTCAAATCTTCTTTCAAGTCGCTACAAATAGGCAGGTTGTCTTGCACAGCTCTATAATGATTCAAAAAGCATAGTCCCCTCAGTGTGGATTCACAGAAAGCCACAACATTCATGTAGCCTCTCGCAAGTGCCTCGATGTCCACTAACAGGTGAGTTGATCAAATTCAAAGCAGGTTCCAGTCGAGCTCTGAGTCAGTCGGGACACTGCTTAACATTCAAATCATGAGGCTTCTGGCTAGTTTTAAAAAAGAAATGTCAGGTCATTATAGATTGCAATTTTTGCTTGAGTAAAATGAATACATGAAATCTTTATTACCCACCAGACACCGAGCAGAGATGGAGCGACAGCTTCAGAATAACTCGGATTCTATTCTCTCCAGCCTTCCCTGGGTACATCAGAGAAAGTTTTCCCTTTTTTTCCCCTCCTCATGCTTCTTTTACAAGTTCTGGGCCTGTCATGTCAGGGTCAGCCTCTTATCAGGAAAAGGCTTGATCAAAGCTCCAGGAGTGAGGAAAGGAACACAGAGCCTAATTTCTCAGAGGGCAGGAATTAATACCGTTCCCCTGTCAGCCCAGAAACCCCAGCCCACCCTCTCTCACCCCTTCCAGCCAATACACCGCCTCTCACCGGGCCTGATGGCTTCGATTACCTGTTGTAATCGAGAATTCCAAATAAATACTTCCAACAGATAGATGATAGCGCTGATAACAGAGGCTAGCCAGACGCTGAGCAAACTGATTAATAGCTTCTAAAGTTTGGGACTCTCTGGAATGTGCTTCCTTCCAATCCCAACATCAGTATGTTACAGTGCACACTCTTTTATCTTGTCTTGTGAGCAAGGATAATTATCATTGTTGAGGTAGAATTTGTGGAAACCAACCAGGGATAAACCAGGAAATGTTAACCGGTCAATTAAAGCGGTTCTCTGTAAAATAATAGACCAGATTGGACTCTGAACTGAAAGCCTAGACATGAAAAAGTAAAGAAAACCTCTACTTTCAGGAAATGGAAAAACACTTAAGCACTGTGTTGTCAAAGTTGATATTGTTGCTTTATATTTGGTCAGACACTTGCACGCGTCATTATCATTATATTATTAACATTTTACAAAAAATCAAGCTCATAAGGAGGTTTTTAACCAGCGAATGTCGGACATGCATTTCGTCTCTCATTAGAACGGCCACATTCAAGGCAGTATGTGCATCGCATTATGTTTTCATCAACTTACAGGTTATAAAGTTTATTGTAGCTATGTGGATGCTCAGTTTTGTTTTGTTTTCATTTGGCCACAATCTTGTGTTATAAAAAATGAAGCGCTACGCACAATGACTCGACAACAAATGTTCGACTGAGACACTCATCTGTTTGAGGATCCAGTGGAGTTTCATGTGGTTTAGTCACAAGTTATTTATGTTTCATTAGATAAATATTTGCAAAACCCACACATAGATGTAAAAGGTGACCATATAGTAATGATTCATGAAAAATGAAAGATTGCGAGATACAATGTTTCTGCCAGACAACGACGATATTCACCTTCTTCTAAGAGTCAGATTTTGTCCTGTTCTTGTTTTCCAGTCAGAGTGTTTTATATTCACCTTGCTTTGCAATCCATTAGCTGATAGAAGTGAAAGCTTGTTTTTGTAAAAAAAAAAAAAACATTAATAAATTGCTAAGTGACTAGATTAATTAGCAGAATACATTCACACACAGTTCTGCATACTTATAAAGTACAAAAGACAAAAGAAAGATAATTATCAAATCCCCTGCAACAACCAATCATTTTAATGAATGATTAATAAGTGATATGTTAACATTTTATGAACGTTTTGTTAATTCAGTGGTCATTTGTAAATGATCAGTTAATTATGAACTATAATCATTTACATGACTATACCTTCATTAGTCATTAATAAGTGGGTTAAAGAGTCCATGTGTGTCAGAGAAGATCGCTGTCTATACCCTCACCAGCCAGCACTTACACTGCAGTACACACTACAAAGTGTTCAACACCTGTTACAGATGCTGTGTAAATGCATGAATAAATCATGCATAATCTAAAGTGTAAACTATTCATCACATGTAAACGCATTTACAGATCTTCGTTTAAGTTATGTGTGTAACGTGATCTCAGGAGCTTATTTGTACATTCTGTGTGAGATTTCTTGTGCCGTATTCAACTCGTTTCGAGATATTCCACCACTTTACACAAGCCTGAACTTTAAAATGTTAAAAAATTAGAAAACTCTGTCACTATTTAATCATCATTTAATTAATTAATTTTTGTTTTGTTTCCCATGAGACAGCTCCTAATAATTTAGTAAACTAATAATGTATAAATGATTTATAACTGCATTAACAAAACCTTAATAAAATGTTAGTTATTAATCATTTATGAACTTATAGTCATGTTTTGTAAATGATTAGTTTATTAACTAATTACTTATAAGTGACTTATAACTGAATTAACAAATCATTCATAAAATGTTAGCATATAACCTATTAATCATTTATGAATGTAAAGTAATTTTTTGTAAATACTTATAAATGACTGAACGGTATTATAAAGTGTTACCACTTTTTAATAGCTAAGCATTTTTATTATATTTATTATTAGTAGTATTATAGGTTTAGCTTGAATAGCTAAAACATGCATACAAAACCTGTTCGGCTTTCAACACTTGGTTTGTGGAGGCTGAACATAACCAGCGAAAAAAAAAAAAATGGAAAAAGCACAAACACAATCTCTTTGGAGGGCATTTTTGGCCTGTGAAACTCACAGATAACAGCATAACTGAGTGACATCTCACCTCAATTATGGGTTTTCTGCTAATGAGAAAGGTGAGAGACATGTCTTGCTTAGTCAAATCAGACTACTTCAAAGCTTGTTTGCAGCATCATATATGCCTAAAGTATCATTTTGCAGCACACCCAAGTTATTGGAGTCAAAGTAAAGAGTTACCACTGTGCCATATCCTCATATCCACCATTACTCTCCCTACATGCCCCATGGTGAGTGCCCTCAATAGCATAACCTAGAGGCCTAGCATGACACGAGGACTACTAGAGACTGGGGGTGGACTAACATTCACCTCATCTAGCAAAACAGCACTAATTCGACTAGATGTTGAGAGCATGAAAGAAGCGTCCTGTCTACAGAATCTGCTCCTCTGAGGGTCGATTTTTATATGAGGCTCTGTGCCCCTCTTGATGGGTAGGTTATTTGATTCTTGCGATTGTACATGCCCCTTGACTCCTTTCGTTTGCTGCTCCGGTGATCAGGGACACTTATCTGCGAGAAATGAAATCAAGGGTAATTGCATGTTCATGCCACAGAAAACGCCGAGTACCAGACAGCTGCAGATTCCTTCCTTTCGCCAAATTATCCTGCTAACAGTCTGCTTCTAACTTGCTCTGTTAAGCATCCTGTAGATTTTTTTCCCCCCTTGATCTGTGAGTAAAATATTTCTCACATTCAGTCTCTCCATATCTTTCTCTTTTTCTGTCTTGTGTCCCTGTCAAGGGCATTTTCTGTGCCTCCTGTAAAAAAAATAAATAAATAAATAAATAAATAAATAAATAAACATATATATATATATATATATATATATATATATATATATATGTATATATATATATATATATATGTATATATATATATATATATGTATATATATATATATGTATATATATATATATATATATATATATATATATATATATATATATATATATATATATATATATATATTTGGATGAGAAAATAATCAACAGTGAAGAAATAAAATAAATTAATACAATTATGAAATATGAGATGAAATCATGCGTAAGTCAATCATTTTTCTAAGGTGACACGGTCTAACAGCGACACCAGCATATTTTAAACTTTGAAGTGACTTGGTTTTATTAAAAAAATATGTCAATAAAAGCATACAAAAAACTGTAACATTAATAATAAAACCCTTTAAACCATAAACCTCGACTGAAACTGGAACATGAATTTCCATTGGACTAAAAACCAAAACCTTTCACATTTCCATCTGCTTTTCAGAAGTCCACCACATGCTAATGTACACAAAAACACTCAAAAACACCACTGAAATATACAGAACATTCTCATAAAAAGAGACAAATGACAAGAACCACAAACTGCCAAATTAATCAATTAATTAATCTAGTAATGTAAAGTTGTATTTCTGATTCAACAACCTTGTGGACATCCCTGAATGTTGTTTCTATTCAGTGTAAGGTAAATACGCTGCATGTGTAATTCATTGTGAGCTTTTCAAATCAGAGTTCATGAGCTGTTACATATTCCAAGCAGGCAGACCGACGTGGTCCCACTCTTGCTCCGCGGTTCACACCTTTGTCTGCAAACCCTCACACTTCTATTTGAATGAAATGCTAATCCCAGGCAAGTTATTCCACTGTTTGGGCTGGAAATGCTTTTATTTATGCAACATCCAAGTACATGTTCTGTCTACAGAGATCAAGCCACAATACAAGAGCTGTATTAATTAAAAAAAAGAGAAAGAAAAAGAGAGTAAGGTGACATCGTCGTGAGCTTCATTACACCTGCTGTGTTGCTGCCTTTTCATGTATAATCTAAAGCTTTCCACTCAGTTTCCCCGACTCATTTCTATGGTTTTATTATTTGTTCAAAAGTTGTCAAAGAGGGACTTTGTGAACACTGTGGTTACATTACATGTAAAGGCTGCCTGAAATATCCAGAATTTTCTGCCTGAGAAATTTGGAGTGGCCTTGACGTAAATAAATTCCTAGCATTAGCCTCAGGTTCATTTTAATTACAGATTAAACGTGGAGAGGATTATGTGATTTGCTCTGATTGTTGGAGTTTGTTCAGAGAACAATTAGAAATCCCACAGAGAATCAAGGAATCAATTGAGAAAATAGCCTTTAAAGTTGTCCATTTATGTTTGCGATTGTGCTGCATTCACTCAAAAAAATAAAAATAAATGTTGTATATATTTACGGTAGGCAATGTACTAAATTTCTTCATGGAACATGATCTCTACTCAATATCCTAATGATTTTTGGCATAAAAGTAAAAATTGATAATTTCAACCCATACAATGCATTGTTGGCTATTGCCACAAATATATCGGTGCTACTTGTGGCTGGTTTTGTGACCCAGGGTCACATTTTATCTCTTCTAAGTCTGATACTATCACTAAATGAGATCAGTTACATTAAATCGTTCAAAAATCTTCATTGCATATTAATAATAATAATTTACGATGTGGCTCATTTCGTACGAATTTTCAAAAAAGTCACCAGGAAAGACCACCCCTAACCCCACCCCTAAATGTACCCCTCACTGGGGTCTAAACAAATCGTATGAAAACGTACAAGTGAGGTTGTATGAATTTGTATGAACTCATATTTACGAATTGCTGTGAGATAACGTTGGTAAGGAAACTTAATTCAATATTCTATCTCTCTCTCAAAAAAAAACAGTCTTGAAAGGAGTCATATTATGCCCTGTCACGTAGTCTTGTTTTTGTTTTTAGGGTGTACTGGATTTAATATTTGATTCTTTGAAAAATGCATTATTTTTCTGTGTTAGTTCCTGTTTCACTGAAGCCCCTCCCTCTGAAATACAAAATGTGCTCTGATTGGTTAGCTGAACAGTGTGTTGTGATTGGCGAACCGCTTAGCGCATGTTCTGTAAATGTTAAAAGCTAGCAGAGCTAACACCCTTGCCCGTTGGTTACATTGTATAGCAACAACAAAAGTTGTAACCGAAAACATATCAACAAATAATAAAACATGCTTACAGGTTGTGATCCATAAACATCTTGTCCCGAGTCCTGAGTAAGTTGGAACTGTTTTGTCTTTCAGGAGAAACTTTTGTGATGGATCTGCAATGAGCATTAGCACAACAAAAAGACCATAACCACAAACAGGGAGCAAAGTGGTCTTCAGTTGTGACAGTCTTTATTGAATTTTGATAAGCTAGAAAAAAGTGAATTCTATTAAACAAAAGTCACATTGGTCAGTCATCACATTTCTAATCCGTCAAAGTTGGTACATTCTCATGCACTTCCTTTAAAATTCCCATAAAAACAGTTCCTGTCTGAACTTCTTTGTCCCTAGGCTGGTCCATTCCCACAACACACCAGGTACCAAACATTTCAAGTCATCTTAATAAAAAAAATTAACTTAAACCTTTTAGCTATGTTTTTAAAATCGCATTTTAGCCAAAAAGGACTTTTAACTGGTTTACATTTTTTAACCTTAAGCCAAAAAACTAAGCCTGTGCACTGACTCAGTACAATGACAAATAAAGATATTAAAACAAAACAATATACAGTAGTTGACACAGTTATGTTCAGTTAGTTTGTTTTCATGGACATTCAGTTTGTTTTCATCAGTCACATGTGTTCCTTTGTTGGAAATTCCTGCCAGTCAACAGTTGTCATGGACAATCATCTAATCATCAACAGTTGTCATGGACAATCATCTAATCATCAACAGTTGTCATGGACAATCATCTAATCATCACACCTGTTCGTTATCATTTCATCATCTCTGTGTATTTAGTTCCTGTTTTCAGTCTTTGGTGGTCGGTTTATGTTTGCGTGTTGTGTGTTTACCCCATGTTTCACACACGCACAGTTAAACCTTCAGTCTGTTCCTCTGCTCCATCTTTTTCATCTTGTGACAATAGTATTGTCCTTTTATTTATTTATTGATCAATGCAAAAATGAATATATAAGAATTTTGTGGCATAAATCCTGGCCATCACAGCCGGCATTGTACTCTTTTAGGTTCTTGAAGCTGTTTTAGGTTCTTTTACGTTCTTAATTACCATTATTTTTAACACATTTTAACCTCTGTTTTCTAAGTGTGTCCACCTTAGGAAGGCCAAAGAAAGGGGTGACAAAGTGCAACAACATGCTACTAAAGCTGGTCTTTGTTTTCTCAAACACAGGGGCCTCGCCCCCTTCTGTGCATATTTTGTGGGTAGGGATTATTTAAATGAGTATTGTAGTGTATTGTAGTCCCAACGAACTGTGTGTTGTGATTCTTTAAGTGTTTTCTGTTAAAGAGAATATCTCTCTTTGGAGTGGACTTTGAGCTTTGTAAACTTGCAGATATTTTTTTATGCTCAAACAGCAACATTACTAAACTAACTAAAGTTAATACAGTGAAAAAGCATAATAGGAGCCCTTTAATATCATATCAAATTTAGCCTTTTAAGTAAAAGTATATATATTTTTTACTAATAGACCAGACAAAAATACTGATTTAGAACATTTTTACAAAATGCCTTTCAACTACGGTTGAAGCTTATAAATGATAAGTACTATTAACTATAGTTTCAAAGGTCCTTCCCTCAGCATTGCTCTTTGTTAGCTGTCGAGGTTAAATGGCAAGAACTTACTCCTGACTGTTCGGCTCACACTGTGGTATATATGATGTTTGTATTGTAATCCCACCTTCAGACAACGTACATTCACTCTCTATTAGGCAAATGGGATTCTGGCCTTCTTTCATGGGACTTATGCATAAATGAAATGTTAACATTCTTCATTTTCTCAAGAACAGGGCATGAAGGTCAAGAAGGATGAAAAGAGGGGAAAAATTGCACTGTGATTTGTGACTGAACAGCTGTGACATTTATTCCTGGTCTTAACGGATCCTTCCTGAGGTGCTCCATTAGCTGTTCTTTAATCCCGACGAGAATGTCAAGGACAATGTCAAGAGTTCTATCCCTCATTAATAGATGTATTTACTCTAAATGATGCCATTATCATTGGCTGCGTAGCCAAATTAATAAAAATACAATGAGGATGAGGCATTATTTTTACTTTTGTTGATCTCTTTGACATTTTCAGTTTTGGAAATGCGTTTTGGGAAATATGCAATATGGATGAGGGCGACTTCTGTTCTGACCACCTAATGTGGCTATGTGTGCAAAATCCACTAAAATTCAAGTTGCTTTAATGCAGTTCTCTCCAAAAGAGGCACCAAGCGAAAATCTTAGAACTTTTCGAACTTAGAAATCTTAGTCACGTTATGAAGCCAATTTGAAATTAATGAATGAGGACTAGGCTACTTTTGTTTGGAATAATTCCCCATTTTAAAGTGAACAGGTGTACTACTTAACAAACAGAAATCAATCAATTTGTTCTGCTTTCTGCTACGGAAAGCATGAACAAATTATTTATACAATTCTACGGCGAGTCACAGAATTGTTTGCTTTTACATTTTATATGGAGCTCATAAACGGAGCTCATTCTGCCGGGAAACGATATTAACAGCCCAGCATCTCTCTCTCCCTGCCTCTCTCGGGACACAAGTGTTAATCGGAGCCATCAGGTCCTTTCCTGCTGGATCAATGTCAGCACAAATTTCAGATTGCTTTCCTGATGCACGCCAACTTATCTGTGATTCAACTTTAATAGGTTATTGAACGGCAAAAGCATTTAGGGAGCATGCCGTATTTCAAGTTATTGACAATCAAATCCACACAACTTTCTCATTACCATATATTAGGACAAACAGAATTAATCTTTGAGAGCACTGTCAGGTGAAAGGACAACACTGTAATTGAAAGAGGTCACAACCTGTGCTGCAAGAAAATAAATGGATAATATCCAGTTGAGTTTGGTATGATAATGCTTTTCCAATAGGGTTCTGTATTTTTACTACCAACTTTCTATAAAAAAAAAAAAATGACCATATGTCTATCTTTAAAAGCAAACACAAGTATAATACTAATGTCTAAGCATATAGAGGGGTCCAAAAGTCTGAGATCTCAACATTTCAAAATTCAACATTTTTTAATAAGATTTTGCATAATAATAAGCCCTCCTTCCATCTGCATTATCTCACCATGAACTATATTTCCCATAACGCGCTGTCTGGACTCATTATGCTCGATTACATTTAGCTGTGTCTCATTACCTTGTTAACTCTGTCTATATAAGCCCTGTGTGTTCTGTCATTCTTGGTGAAGTCTTGTATGTGTTACCTCACTGGTACGAATTTGTACGATTTGTCTAAACCCCAGTGATGGGTAGGTTTAAGGGCGGGGTCAGGGGTAGGTCATTTGTACGAATTCGAACGAATTAGTCACCTTGTAAAATTCGTTGTAACATTCGCCGTGAGATCGAGGTTGGTTATCTTGTTTCCTGTGTCTTGGTTTTTGATTCTCTGCCCGTTGTTCTGAATTACTCTTTTGCCTGTGTTTTCTGCCCTGTTGCTTATTTGGATTGTTTGGCCCTTTGGTTGTTATATGGATTACGATTCTGGATTGTCCCAATAAAGTTGCATTTGGATCTTCAACCCAAGTCTCAGAGCAGTTCATGACGAATTTAAAATTGTGATGATGTAATAAAAATTGTAATTAGTAAAAAAAAAAAAAAAATGCTGAGCATAAGAAAAAAATGACCGACACAATGTATATTCATAGTAATGTATATTACATCCAAGTGAAAAGTAGTATTATTTAGCAAGAAAATTTTGAAATTTAAACATTTCCATTATTGGTCTCAGACTGTTGTACCCCATGTATTTAGATCTTGGTATCTAAAAACTGTCCAGCTGAATATCGAACACTGAAATGTGTTCCTTCTGTTGGTTATGAACGTGTCAAGAACACTGGGTGGCCGTTTAGTAGGTCCCAGCTGCTGCCAGCAGTTCTTATACTGCAAATGCCCGACATGGCCTTGAATCACACAGAGCAAATTTCACATCAAAAGCAACAGACTTCAGACACCGAACTGACAGTACTCTCTGAGCTGAGGGAAAATGCAGGAAACCTTTTTTTACAAGAAGACTGAACTACATACTTTCTGTCTGGGAATATAAATGTATTATAATAAAAGTTATTTGGTAACAACTAAAAAAAACAAAAAAAAAATCTGTCCTTTAAATCTATGTTTAAATCAGGTGAATGCTAAAAGAAGAAAATGGGACAGGGTAGGGAGCCACAATTATGATTTACATATTTACATCAGGGCTGTGTTTTGGCTGGTTCTGTGACCACAAACAGCTTTAGCCTACAGCATGTGTGGGACTACAGCTTACTGTAGTAAACAGCCTCAGCCATTAGTGCTCCAAAGGTGTCAGAAAAATTTCACTCAGTATGTTAGCGCCCTGATTATCAACACTGCAGCAAACGCGCCCGAATTTCTCCTGAAGGTGCTTTATATGACCAGTCAATTTACTAACTGAAATCATATCTTGCCTCATTGCAAACATGAACTTCATCTGCAAACATAAAAAAGACAGTTTAAGAGTTAGCATACGTGCTAAATTACAAAATAATTCTACTCCACAAGGTCATTTCCAATGCAGAGTCATGCATTTTTCATACAATGGGTCTTTAAAGAACACATCTGAAATAGATGCTGCATCACATTTCACTCTGCGGCATGATGCAAAGTAATTTTGTCCTTTCTAGTGGCTTCATTACAGTGTAATGTGTTCTTCAAGACACTTCATAACTGAAATGTACTTGGATGTGAAAATGAGGGGTGGCGAATCAAGCAGAGCTTGATGAATTAGATGACATTTCCATGCATCTGAAGGTCGAGTGGTTTGTCAACATCGATGAAACCTTGAGATGAATGACTGGCTAATGTGCTGTGTACCTCACTGTGAATGTCATTGTTACGGCATTGTCTGCCATATAAAGTTTGTTGTATTCAATTTTTTTTAGCAAAATGTTGCTTTTTTAATTACACTTACCCAAATTCACGTGTTGATGAAAAAGGAATGCATGAAGCTAGAATAAAATGTTGTTTTCTTTTATTTTGATATATTGCATATTCAGATATTCAAACAACAAAATCTTATTTGAAAATGCTCAAAAATTCTGGCGGTGGCTGGCAACTTTTATTTATTTTTTTTTAATGGGAAAGAGTTAAAAGCGATCTCGATTCAAACACCAATGTGATCTTATTCCTAAATGACAGCAATCCGTCTGTGTCTATTCAACCTTGACAAAACCACACTGGAAGATTCAAATCTGTGTTCATGCTTCCGCTGACCGCAGTTGTCATGTATAGGTATGAAGCAGCTTCCCAAACAGTATTTTCAACCCCTCAGTATCATTATTTCTGTGTTACAAATATTCAGATTATCACAGAAGTACTGGGATAAAAGTTTATAGTTCAGATACAAACACTGATGTCTTTGGTAGCGGAAATAGTATTTCTGGGTGAGTCATTGAATCATTCATTCAAACAATTTAAACATTTTTAAAAATGTTCATCATCAATTATCATTTTGTCAGAACCTCTAGTAAATTACATGATTTACATGTAATTACATGTTTTTGTTAAGTTGTTTTTTCAGAATCGTGGGAGAATCGTGATCTCTATTTGAAAGAGCAAAAAAAAATTATTCTCAATTTATTGAGAATCGTGCAGCTCTACTGTTGAGGAAATAATCATTTTGTGTGTGTTTATGTGTGCCTAGGGCCTTTGTAGATAGTTAGTTGTCCAAAGTGGCCCATTCTAAGCTCCTCGTTAAGACTCGTTTGTTGCCAGATAATTACAGTCACACAGGACCATTTTCAGTATCATTTACCACACGCAATGCGGCTTATTAGTTCTAACAAATAAACATGCTGAATAAAATAGACTAGAGTTACTGAGATTATTTTCAGTGAGCTGGATGCAGCTAAACGTACAATACCCACACTAAACGTGCTTGAATTTACAAGCTAAGGCCCTGAAAAACTTCCATAAGCCCTATCACATGTCAAATAAAAACAGTTCTACCAGTGGACCAAAAAAAGTCCATAAATAATTAAATTAATAAAAATTAGCTGGAAGCATTTTTGTTAATCCAAACAGTATATCCAATTCACTGCTACTCGTAGAAAAAAAAATGACATTCCCCTCTGGAAGCTTGTGTTCAAGAGCCTTCAGCTCTGCTATCTGCGCTGAAGAGAGTTTCTGCGTCCGTCTCCTGAGGGAAGGATTAAAGAAAAAGGGTTTGTTTCTCAAAACAGAGACGAACATATTCGCTCTTTGTTTTTACTAAGATTTAGATTCATTGTGCGACCATGAGATGCTCACAATTTGTGTACAAGCTATGTGGCGATTTTTGACGAACTGTTGATAGTGTGTTCATAGTTTTATTTTCAATTTTATTTTCTCACATTATATTGAAGATTATCAGCAGTTATCTATCAGTATTCATTTCAGAAACCTGACAAAGCTAAGAATTGTGAGAGGTCAAGGTTTTTTCAGGAACTATTCAACAATCAATCAACCAAAAAGAAGCAAAACATTATAAACAAACAAATAAATATATAAATACAAATTCTGAATTAATGTTGTCATTGCAATCCGATGTTTATGATGCTGATGCTAAATTTGCCATTTGTATGTGACCTGTTTGCAAACAGAGTTCGAGGTATCATCACAAATTTTACGAAACAGTACATTCTGCTCCGTAATGTGTGCAAGTGTACAAACAAACCCCAAAGATCAGCAAGAGGTAGTGCCAAGTGTGTGACATTCGACATAATTCAGAGCACAGGGTAGTCGTCCAACCAAGCAGACATGCCAGCCCTTCATGCTCTGCTAGACCGTAGACCAGAATACACTGAGTGACATTTATGTTCTTTTATTTTCCACTTTAATGTTGCCTTACCCTCTCCGCACTGACATTTTCATGCACTAAACAGAACAAAGATTTTCACTTGTGCGATTCTTTTGATATTTAAGCATATGCTGCTTTTTCACGCAGTAATTAAACCGTGGCAGGTAATACAGAAGAGAAACGCACATCCATTACCCTGACCAGCCCGTTCACGAGGCCTGATTCATTTTTAACATGTATTTGTAGCTGGTTTAATTCAAGGATTTTAGTCTTGTGGAGCTTCAAGCTCCATCCTGAGGAAATGTTAATCTTGCTTGACTGAAAACATAATGGGCAAATTCAAGCGTCTCAGTTTGGTCAGTTGATTTAAATCAATAATGGTAGTGGTTTTGGAAGAAAAATATATGATGTGCAAGAAATGCAAACTGAAAAGCTTTGCGAACACTTTACAACAACATTACATTTTAAAACATGACTTAGTTAAGGCATTAGGTACTGTATCAAAAAAAAAAATTCTACAGAATTAATCAATCGTGGTTAATTTAAATTGTTTTATTTCTACATCATTATCGTTCAAAAGTTTGGAATCTGTATTTTTTAATGTTTTTAAAGTCTCTTCAAGGCTACATTTATTTGATCAGAAATACAATAAAAACAGCAATATTGTGAACAATTGTTACAATTTTAAATAAGTTTTCTATTTTAATATTTTTAAAAATGTAATTTATTCCTGGGATGGCAAAGCTGTCTTCAGTATCAGTCTTCAGTATCACATGATCCTTCAGAAATTTTCTAATATGCTGATTTGGTGCTCAGAAACATTTCTTCTTATTATATAATTTTCTTATATTATATGTTGAAAACATATTGTGCAGTCAAATATTTTTGTGGAAAAAACATAGACAACGCGGTGCTGTGCGCAAGTAAGAATTGCTGCTGCTGTAAAATATAGCATACATGAAGAAGCCGTAGGAGATCTATACAGGTGGAGCTGGGGAAGGTGGAGGGTTTCTGAAAGCGTGCTGTATTGCTACAGCAAATTCTAACCATGTTTTTTTTAAGGTTGAGAAGTAAGCTCATTGGCTAGTGATACAGCAGGAACCAATCAGCTACACCCTATAGAGAATGATGTGATTGCAAGCAGATTAAGTTAAGGACTTATTAGCCTGCGCCATCTAGAGTTTCATGGCAGAACTTTGTATTTAATAAAAAAATTTTAAAAAAATCATTAAATGTCTTTTACTGTCACTTTGGGTCAATTTAAATCATCCTAGCTGAATAAAAGTAACAATTAATTAAAATATATATATTTAAAATACACTGCTTTTGTTAAATCATTTAATTATTTAAAGGATGCTGACATCTAGCCTTTAAGAGAGGCTGAGATGAAAGATGGGGCATAGCAACAGCTATGATTTGTGGTGACGTATTTGACGTGTAGCTTGGAAACTGGACGCAGAATATCATCGTGCACCCCGATTAAAATCCAGTCAGATACTAAAGACAGACGACTGCTGTGCTCCTCTTCAGGGCTTATCACTTTCTTATTGCCTCTAAGCCACGGGGAAGAGGAACTTCTGAATGAAAAATAAGCTCAAACAGAATTTCTTGCGGCATGTGTAAACAGCATGCCAGAGAGCATATCCATCTTGCTGCATTAGAAAAGTGCACTGCATTAACTTATTTTATTGGCACACATGCATTTAGCTATACGCTGAATTGCAAATGTATCCATACGGATACGTTTCTCCTCATTATCAAACACAGCAGACTTCCCGCCAAAACCAGAAGAACAAGATAATTAGTCATGCTGGGCTAGGGCCTGGGAAGCAATCTGACAGAGGAATATATTGATTTAGGAGGGAGGGTGAAGCAAACAGCTGAAGTTAGGGGTTACTATCAATCTTCTCCTCCAAGTCTATCAGTATATGATGAAGCACGTATACGCGCTCGCTCACATACACTCGTTCCAACAGCTCGCCGGACACCTTGTCAGAAAGAGACAAATGTAAGTGGGAACTAATGTCTCTGTAGACTCTGGAGGGAATTTACAGCTCCAAGCATTAGGGCCCTGCTTTTTTCAACAAGTTTAAAGCTATCCCTTAAGCTGTAGACTTTTTGGATGTAGTCGGCTGGCTAAATCGGAGGATGATGAGAGGAATGGTAACACAGGGAAAAAAATCCTCTGAGTGAAACGTCGCCTCTGCATTCATGATACAGCGATCAGTCTCAGGTGTGGGTTGTCTTATGGAATGCAGCTGCTGATGTG
This sequence comes from Meda fulgida, assembly GCA_030578275.1. Taxonomy (NCBI): domain Eukaryota; kingdom Metazoa; phylum Chordata; class Actinopteri; order Cypriniformes; family Leuciscidae; genus Meda; species Meda fulgida. The sequence continues at coordinate 22,040,269 of CM060624.1, read as the reverse complement.
TTTAGCCTAAAGAGCGCTGATCTATTTGCCGGGGATTCAAACAGCCCAGCTCTGATTGGTTGTGTGTCTATGTGTGTTTGCTCCGTCTGCCCTTGTCTCCTTCACACAAACATAAACACTCACAATAGTCCCAACGTCCTCTAAACGCAGGAATGCCTTGAGGATAAGCATGTTTACAGCTATGCCTCTCACATGCAATTGCGTCTCTAGCGTGCTGAAGGAGAGATAAACTGTTATACGGGCAGCTGAAGGCTGAGGCTTTGATTGGGGGATTTTTATGTATCGGCAGTTCAGCGGTTCAATAATCTGTGGAGACCTGCGACAGCGGAACTGGGTGGCTAATTGACGGGCTGTTTGGACAGATCCGCGGGATTGCGGTCACTTTCACGGTCCCTCAGTCCTGTGTTTCTGTCAGGAAGACGGAAGGAGGAGTGGGGGGAAAGCAGAGAAGAGCCAGACGTTGAGCCCGCAGGGGGACCTGATGTCACTCACACAGCACAGAGCTTTCCGAGAGAAAGACATCGTACCTCAGGAGCGAAGAGTGCCAGTTCCTCGCTAACACAATGTGAAACACCTGTTACTGCCAAAAGCTTTCACATGTCTCGTACCTCAAGCACACACGACAACGCTCCATCTCCAGAACTTTTGGCTGCTTCTGCAGCTACCATACTTGTGTATCGCTTTTGTAAAACTGAACAATAATTTTTTTTTGACATTTTAGTGAAGTAGACAGATGAAAAGAAAATTGTGGGATTAGGACACCATGCGAGCTCGATTCGAGCCTACGTTTCTCACAAAAGCACCACAGCTCAATGTGTCTGGAGCAAAGAGGTTTATAATTTTTGAAAAGCTATCCGTTAACATTGCTATTCATCTCAATGACACTTGTTCAGTAGGCCTACGGTTGCATAGAAGTGCCATGTTTCAGTACCCATGCCAAGAGCCTCAAACTCTTCATTAGCAACTATCCTGAATTGGGATATGAAAGTCAGCAAAACAAAATCTATTTCACAGTTTTAAGAGCCCTCAAAAATATATACTATTTGTGATTTAATATATATGATTTAATATAAATATATATCGAGATGGGGGTAATAGAAGAATCCCACAGTAATTGGGCGAGCCCGATTGTTTTAATACCTAAACCTGACGGCTCAGTTCGATTTTGCGTGGATTACCGCAGGGTTAATGCCGTATCGAAATTCGATGCTTATCCAATGCCCCGGATTGACGAACTGCTTGATCGGCTCGGCACTGCTCATTTTTTTTCGACGCTGGATTTAACTAAAGGATATTGGCAGATCCCCTTATCACCTTTATCTAAAGAAAAAACAGCCTTTACGACGCCGTTCGGGTTACACCAATTCGTTACGCTTCCGTTTGGGTTGTTCGGGGCTCCGGCCACCTTCCAGCGTCTCATGGACCGGATACTCTGGCCACATGCTGCATATGCCGCTTCCTATCTGGATAATATCATTATTTATAGTAATGACTGGCAGCGCCATATGGAGCATGTGCGCGCGGTTCTGAGAGCGCTGAGACTGGCCGGCCTAACGGCCAACCCAAAGAAGTGTGCGGTTGGGCGCGTAGAGGTCAGGTATCTGGGATTCCACTTGGGTCACGGGCAAGTGCGTCCCCGGGCGGTGGGGGTATGTGGCAAGGGGGGCGTGGTTCCCCGAAGTCTGTGACGCGAGAGAGGATCGGGAGACAGGTGCGGCGTGAGTGGGTTAAGTGTGAATGACAAACACCTGTGTCTTGTTTCAGTAATTGGCGTGGGGAGACGGATAAAAGCCACGAGGACGAGAGAATGAGGAAGAGAGATCGGCAGAGACGCGTGGGTGTGCTGGACTGACGAGAGAGAGAGAGTGAGAACGCTGAAAGCGAGTGGGTTTGAGAAGCGTCTGTTTTGTACAGCGCGTGTTGCGCACCTTTTGTTTTGTTTGTGTATTTTGAGTAAAATAAAACACCCAGCGTCATCTGAAGCCGACCCTGTCCTCTTCCTTCCATTTGCCTGAACATTTCATCTACTACAATATTTCTTTTTATTTTAATTTTAATTTTAATTTTAATTTTTTCAAAATGCATTATAACATTAATAACTTTGGGGTCAGTAAGTTTTTGATAACACTTCATTTTACAGTCCTGTTCTGCATGTACATACTATGAACTTATTGTTGTAATTACAATATCTTTGTAATATCTGAGGTTACCTTGCATTACAAAGTACTTTCTTAGGTAAGTACACTTTAAGCACGTACTGTAAAATAAAGTGCAACCAAGATTTTTTTAATAAATTAATACTTATATTCAGCAAGAACATGTTAGTAAAAAGTAAGAGTAAAGACATTGATAATCTTACAAGAGGTTTCTATTTCAAATACTGTTCTTTAGAACTTTCTATTTATCAATTATAATAAAAAAATGTATCACAGTTTACAAAATAATTTAAGCAGCTCCGTTTTCAACATGGATAATAATAAGAAATATTTATTGAGCAGCATATTAGAATGATTTCTGAAGGATCATGTAACAAGAGTAAGACTGGAGTAATGATGCTGAACATTCAGCTTTGCATCAAAGGAAAAAAGAACATTTTAAACATATTATAATAGAAAACGGTTAATAACAGTCAATGGAGAAAGATGCCTTTTGCTTCCAGATGGTGGAAGCTATAGTTATGGCATCTACCAACACATACTAACCAGCTAAATCTTGACCCCTTGGTCTGGAGCATGTGCTAACAACTAGGTCACAGTTAACCACATGAAAGAAAGATTAGTTGTGCAATGCTGCAAAACGCACAAGACAAGACACCTGACATCTGAAAACTCTGAACTGACTTGTTTTATTAAAGATATGTCACCATACCCCAGGAGCCATTGGCACACATATTCAGTTCGAGCATGTGCTTCTCAACACTCCTGTTCCAAACTGACCTGACAAATGCTAACAGAGGCATTATAATAATATCTGTCCTCACCCTGCGCTTTTGATCAAACTAGGTCAGTGTCACTTGGTTATCCATTGGAATATGCACAAGGGATCTGTCCTTGCTTAAAACAAAATCGGAAAATGCATCTGCAAACAGAGCAAGCGGGAGAGCAAACACACATGGAGCATGGCTAAAAGAACCAAAGACCTCTACGTACGTGGTGGACTAAGCTAAAGCATTCACAATCCCCTTCACCAGTTAGGTGGAAAGGAAAATTGAAGCGAAGCTATTTATATTCAATTACGTCTAAACATCTTATTATGATATCTATTGTGAGCAATTATCAAGAGTCAATAACAGCTGAGTGTTTTAATTATACCCCATGTCGAGGGAAACAGAAAGCAAATAATGCTGCAAATCACACACGCACACACGCACGCACACACACACACATTTTTCTATCATGTTGAGAACTTACCACTGACCTCTATTGTTTTTACACTGAATGAATGGTATTTTCTATCCCCTAACCCTATAACTCTCACAGAAACCTTTTGGGATTTTTTGTACATTTTAGTCCATGTTAAGACATTTTGCTCCCACAGTGTAGTCAAAAACTGATTTAGACTCCTTGAAATAGGGCCAGGATTTTGCTCAAATATTATGATTGCAATACATTTGAAAATTGTCTTTTTACATTTAATCAGTTTTGGCATTTTCATATAAGCACAAATCAAGAGAATGTCAACTCATACACAGGGTTAATTTTACATATAGTTTCTGATTTAGTTTAATTTATTTATATTATTTGTTTTATACATTAACACAATCTCTACACTATAAAACAAGTAAAACCTTAATAAGTTTTTCTGAAAAGCTAAAACTTTGAATATTAATTCCAATAATTTCAAATTATGTTAATGTTTTTCTATTAAAACAACAACAACAAAAACGTTGTATTGTAGCTCAGAGGTTGTTCAAGTACATTTATTCAGCAACCACAATCGCAAACAATATTCATGTATGGATGTATTGCAGTTTGTCACTAAGAATTCTTGCCCACAGATTTAGTAACAGCAAATAGCACAAGTGGCCTTGTAAAGGAACACTCTGACTCTATTACACTCTCATTTTGAGCAGAATATCTTAGTTGAGGTTACTAATGTTTGTCTGTGTTTTCAGATCATCAGTGTTTTTTTGTCTGTTTATTCGCAGTGCACAAAGAGTGTGTATAAAACACTAAAGATTATGATTAAGTAAAACACTAGGCAGAAAATGTGTCTATTTAAGAGAAAATCTCTTTGAAATCTGGTAAACCCCAAGCATGAAAGCTCGTGGAGGCTTGTTATCAATGCAAGTTAACAGAAATGTCAATAGAAGAAGAGAGAGAGAAAAAAAAAACTTCTTCAGGATAAATAACCAGAGCCAATATCGCAGATGATTATGCTGAATTAATCAAAAGAAGCAGAAATCATGATTATGAGATTAATTGCGCAGCCCTACCTTGAAATTATTAAGACCCTTCTGACAATGTCAGTGATTCAAAGACCTATTCATTTGACATAAATACAAACTTCATGAACATTCCAGACTGATGTGCTGTTTGAAAATTTTAAAATGTGTAATGCATGTCAACTGCAATAAGCTTTCTAGGAAGTGGAAATTCTTGTATCCACAAGAGAGACAAAATGCTACATTAAACTGAATGCAGTTACATAATTCATTTACCTCAATGAGGCAAAATGGAAATGCTATTTTTATTAACATCAGCATAAATCAAAGACCATAAATTAAACATTTGTGCTTGGCAACAAATGAATATGAAATGAATATGCACATCCAATTTGAAAATTTCTCTTTGATTTTTGTCCCTTTTGTTTGATTATGAAACCATCTGATGATCCATGATGCAGACTTTCAAGTATCTCTGTTCTTTTGGTATAATGATTGTTGTCACAATGTTTCTGAACGGGAAGAGCTCTAGGACACAGGGCATGGGAATGACAAATTAACGGCTCATATTATGAGTGCAATTGCTGAAACCAAGTAGTGGGGCTAAATGCCAGGGATGTGATTGATCGGAAACATACCGCTTTCCTTGCTGATGCAGTCATTAAATAAACACTGCATCTGGAATCGGCGAGACAGGAGCACGCCGTGTGCTCTTTTCCTCTGGCTAGTGATCCACACGCACCCAGAGGCCAGTGAGCTCAGCTAAGGTCATCTCTCACACTTCATGCTAAAAATATCAGTCGTCTGCTGTTAATACAAAGCTTCCGGGATGGTCGCCGTGATCCCGTTTACTCTTACATCTGCAATCTTGTCACACAGAAAAGGCTAAAGAGATGCTTCTCAAAATTGCTCCTTGTTTTTCTGCCTGGGTTGCGCAGCCCGTGGGATGGAGGAAGTGTCTTGTCATGCGTGGAGACAGCAAGATGCCTGTAACTAATCTAACTGACAGCCTCTCAGACACAGATCACAGGGCTGATGGGAGAGAATGGTGGAGCAGGGAACTTTCCAAGCAGATTAATTTATAAAGAAATACTTCTGTGGCTCTCGAGAGGCCCGTGCCTGACATGGGATATCCCAATACTTGTTAAGATCATTCTAAAAAATTCTGTCCTCATTTACTAAACCTCATAATGTTCAAAACCTGTAGGACTTTCTTCCTGCAGTGAAAGACAAATGGAGAAATTATGAAGAATGCACTGATGTTTTTTGTCATGCAGTTACAATGAATGGTAATTGGGGTAATTCAGACAAAATCCAGTCATTTCAATAGGAATCCACGTGACTGCGAATTTAACGATGGAGACTTCGGATTGTGTTCAGGTTAGTCAAGTGGAATCACCAGACTGACCAATGGAAAGCTATTCAAACTTCTCCATACATTGCTACACTATTGACAATGGACCTTCTTTTGTCTGCGAAATTTTGCTAATGGACCACACCTTAAGTCTTTTGAAATAATAAAATAACTTTCTGTGAGGAATTTAAGTTGATATTCAGTGATAAGATTTCCCTCCAATAGCTATTAATCACTGCTAATGGAACAAGAGAGTCATGAGTCAGAAGAACTAAATCTGACCTGGTTTGTGAATGAATCATCAGACCAACCGATTTAATAAAAAGATATCACTCAAAATAATAATTTGTTCATGAATCAGACATTGTTACTTCTCTCATTATTTCCTGAGAGCATATCTAAGAGGTCAAGGCCAGATGATTTTAATTCAATAACGACTTAAATTCTGGTCTGTTCCTCAACTATTCATCTCACAAAGCTATTATGTGGCTCCAGAAGCAGGGGGGCCACTTTTCAGCCCAGGAGTTTCAGGCCTCCCTGACCCGTACAGTTAAGGTAGGGCCGTCCCAGCTATCGGTAGCCTATACTACCTGAGAAAACGTTTTGAAAAAGACGGGCTATGGACCCAACCAACTCTATTTGGAAGAGGAGGGGAGAATTTCCTTACATGGTACAACCCATGCAGAGGCTGCGCGCTGCGGTGTTAGAATGTGGAACGTGTGTAGCCTTTAAGAGAAGATAGACAACGTGACAAATGTAAAAAAAAAAAAAAAAAAAAAAAAAATCCTCGACAGGCCCAAAAGTGAAGCGGCCCAACGGGAATACTCCCGATTCTCCCGATTACCCACTCCGGGCCTGTCCAGAAGACTCGCATATATAATGCTAAAGTCATACGGACTACTTTTACGAGACTTTTAGGGTGCTTTTGCATTAATTTTGAAGCTTGAAAGCTTCAGTCCCAATTCAGTGATACTGGACTAAAACACATTTTCAAGAAAGGCTCCACAGAAGAAAAAAAAAGTCATACAGCTTTGGAACGACATGACGGTGAGAAAATGTGTCTTTTAATGTCTGATGCAGCAAGCACAAACAACAGTGAGGACAACACTTCACATTTGCCTGTCACATGTTTACCGCTTTCTCTTCTCAGCATTGCTTTTATCTTTCTGCAGTACAGTACTTTCCCTGCCGTGGCCAATGGGGAGAGAACCCATACAGAAGAGGTGAAAGAAAGTAGCAGTAGAAGAGAGAAGCCGAGAGTCTCAACTGTCACTTTTAATTTCTTGTATCATAAATGGTACTTAGAATCAAACATGTATCTACCTGTGAGAGAAACCTTAAGTAGAAGAACAGAAGACTAAAGCTCTACGACACATCCCTCCATGTTATCATCAGGATAAGACGGAGAATGTATCTGTCTCTGGAAGGTAAGGCTATGTATGTCCAACACATCTTATTATGACTTGACAAAAGTTCTTTGCCATTACCAAAGCGATATTCATTCATCCATCAATACACATAACTTTAATAAACATAGCATGATGGACATATATAAGACCTTCTAGAGTGCACTTGATGGGCTTATGGAATTTGTTTTATTCATTTTAATCAATTTAGCTAATGCAAAAATCATGTATGATTTCAGACTCTAAATATTTAATTCCAACAGTGACAGGATTGAAATGCAACATTAAGGAAACTTCACTCTTGGCATAGGCGGGATGAAAAGTGAGCGAGAGATCTTTTACAAAGCAACACTGTTGCCATGCACACTTTCTGCGACTGACACTGGTGGAGGTATCAAACATCAGAAAAGTAAATACAGAAATGCACCCTGCTCTTCTCCCTTGAGGAGGATAGCTGAATCCCCCGCTGTTGTCTGTACATTATACGAAATCATGAGTAGAGGGAAAAAGGATCCCTCCTGTGAACACAATGAGGGTAGCAAGCCCAGTCTGTGCCCTATTTACAAAGACTATGTCCAAATGAATAGTCACTACAGGGTAAACCAGAGAAGAAGGCATATCTATCCACCTCACCGCTGACAGAAACTGTTTTCTCTTGTAAAGATAAATTGACTTTGTTTGCAACACCTGCAGACTCCTAAGTATTAACTGAGAACAGAACATTCAGTTCCTAAAGTGCAAATAAACTATTCCTGCAATATGATACAGTAGAATTGACATGTATTGCTCATTACACTTCCATAATGTTCTTGATTCTAATAATAAATGGCCAAACGTGTTTTTTGCCATTTCCTTTTCCTCCAAAGTTAACTTCCTAAAGCAAAAGTGCAACTTTTAAAACCACTATCAGAAACTTTCCTCAAGCTTACCACTGTAAAGTTTCCGGCCGAGCAGTTCTGCCCACTGAAGTTGCAGCTCTTCAGCATCTCTTCCAGCTGGTGACCCGTCCGGTTAAAGATGTCCTGCATGTCCGGTGCCGGATACTCCAAATCGGTGGGCTTGTGGCCGTCCTTGTTTTTTGGGGGCAAGCCGGTCAGGTTGGCCAGGTGGTAGATGTCGGCGTCGGTAAGAGCGGAAAATCGGAAACGGTTGATGTTGCAGATGGTCACGGCGGGGAACACCATCTCCGGGGTGGCCTCCTCGTTCAGCGCAGTGACGTGAGGATGCTCCAGGTAGGAGATGGCACACTTTGCCGCCTGGTATAGAAAGAGAGCAAGGGACACCAGAAAAGCGAGAGCCCAGAGGGTCTGTCTGACGCCCAGCCGACCGGACACAAAGATGTGGTTAATTCCATGGAGAGAGCTAGCACTGGCAAAGCCGGCCAGGTTCTTGACTGGGGGGCTGCAGCTCTCCTCGATCAGGCTCTCTTTGTCCCCATCCTGGTTGCCTTTTTGCTTCTCATCCTCCTCTGCAAATTTGATTTTGCAAACAAATTCGATCGGCATGTGGGCAGCCAGGTCTGCGTTTGGGATGCTTAGATAACAGCTTGGAGCCCCAGTTTCCACTAACTCCCGTTGCTCTGACGAACAAAATCTCAACTCCAGAAAAAAAGGAAGGGGAAAAAAGGCATGCAGAGCGAGAGCGAGGGCGGCTGTTGTAGTCGCGTGCAGTGGAGGGAATTGCCTCTGTCTCTCAGTTCCAGCTCTTCAGTACTGATGCTCGTGGTGCTGCGCTCAGACTGCTCATCTGAGCACTTGTTCAGCACGCTTACGAGTCCTGCTCACCAGCTGTGATACACCTAGGAAAACAAACAACAACAACAAAAAAACATATACCAAACCTCTTCTTTGCTTTATAGACACAGATGAAAATGCAGCATTTTGGCTCAAGCTAAAAGAGGCTGGGGGGGGGGGGCTTCTTAATAATTCATGAGGAAGCAACACTGTGATTATTTCCTCTTCACCGGCACAAGCAGCGGCAACTCAAACACCCCCCACGCTCTCAGTCCTCTCGCTTTCTCTCTCCGTCTCCCGCTCTCTCTCTCTCTCTCTCACTCTCTCTCTCTCTCTCTCTCTCTCTCTCTCACACACACACACACACACACATACACTCGCAGCCCCCTCTCGTTCTCTCGCTCTCTCACTTAATCCACTTGTTTGAGACGCTTTCTTATCCCTTGACCACAATAAGTTGCCATCAAAGGCTGCTTCGCTGAACATCCCGGACAAGATGAGAACGTCAGGAGGGTCAGTGGATTTTAATGTCAGCCCCCCACCCATCCACCCCCACATTAGTCCCAGAAGACATCCTAATTGCGACAATAATGAGGCGTGAGGAGTGAGCATAAACAGCTCTTAACAATCAATCTTCAAAAGAAAAAAAAAACAGAAAAAGGGAAAAGAGAAAGAAAGGATATTGATTGTGCAGAAGCATCAGTCAAAGATTAAGGAAAGCAGTACAACGGTCCTTTCTTATCAGGAATTAATGGTAGCATCACCGGGCTCCGGCACGAATTTAAATTAGTGCCTGTCTCCCGATCTAGGATTGGATGACACAGAAGATGCAGAAATAACGTATTGATCTTGACCCTACTTTCACAATTTTTAGCTTCTTTCATTGGCAAGCACTCTTTTGCTGTTAATAGTGTTTTTCTATTGCCAAAAAAAATTATGTAAAATGCAACTCCCTAATGCATAGTTTTCTTCTATAAATGCAATTAGCTTAACAGGTCGTATCTCTGTGGGATGAAACATTTGGAGAAAAGCAGCGTTTTTAGGCTTATCGAAAGGCATTAAAAATTCAAGAACCGTAACAAACTTTTTGATCGCTCCTACTTATTACTGATTAGTATAAAACATGTACAACAGGACACATACATATACAATCAGTACCTATGTAAAACGGGATACATAAATGTATGTATGTAACATAAAAGGGATGCATAACAAAATAAATGTAAAATAAAATAAAGGTAAAGTGCGTATATACGGTTCTATACTGATAGATAGATAGATAGATAGATAGATAGATAGATAGATAGATAGATAGATAGATAGATAGATAGATAGATAGATAGATAGATAGATAGATAGATAGATAGATAGATAGATAGATAGATAGATAGATAGATAGATAGATAGATAGATAGATAGATATATAGATAGATAGATAGATAGATAGATAGATAGATAGATAGATAGATAGATAGATAGATAGATAGATAGATGATAGATAGATAGATAGATAACAAAAGCGGATTGGTCTTTGCTGATCCTGCAGCCAATGAGATTGCTTGCTTAACATTTAAATAGTCTGGTTCATTGTGTATAAGTCTAAATTCGGAGTAATTTCCGCATAAAACGGACCTTCCCGAAAAATCTCCACCAGATTCACAAATGCTTCGTAAACATCAGATTGTATTGTTAAACGTGTGTATGTTAATGAATTCCAATCATTCGTAAATCGGGCGCGTGTGCACACCCATTCACAATTAGCATAATCCCACCTATGAATTACAACTACGCAAATTACCTGTCTGGGAACACTATGGAATCTTCTGCACTCCCTTTTTAGGTCTAACAATAAACATTTTAATAAATATATGTCCACCAAAGTGTTTTTAGCCAGCGAAAAAAAACGGCAGGCACTTTTCTGAAAATAGCCAGCTGGGTCCGCTTAACAGCACTTAGGAACCGCACTGTTTTTCCAGCTGAGACGCTTTGGTTGCTATGATTTGGAATATCCATGATAGTAACGTATTACTAGTATCTAATTTTGATGAATATTACTGAATATAAAAATACATTAACCATATTAACTTTTTCATTGTTGTTCAGTTCTGTGAAATGTATTTGCTAGAAAAAAAATATTTATTTCTAGAACTCAGTCTGACCAATCATGTCAATTATATATTGATGTATGATATAAGGATATATGATGCATAATAATAATCAATCAATCATTAGATGTTGTCAATTTCAAATACAAACTGGAGCCCACTACGATCGCATAGACATTTAAAGGGAAAGTTTACTCAGAAATTTATTATTTTCATTATTTATTTTCATAAATATTATATAATTATATATAATCGTTTGAAATTCTTTTGTGGAACAATATCTTTTTTTTTTTTTACCTTGGGAAGTCAATGGAAATTTTGGGGTTTAAAAAACAAAAACAACAACAACAAAAAAACAGGCTTGGAGAAACATGAGGGTGAGTAAATTACAGAATTGTAATTGTAAAGAACGTCCTGGTTGCGTATGCAACCCACTGTTCCCTGAAGGATCGAATGGAGGACGCAGTCGATGTCGACTGAATGGGGATCACGCTAGGGAGCCAATCGTCTTCGATTACTATTGAACGAGCCAATGGAATTGCCGTGCGTGACTCGCACCACACACTCCGCCCCTGATGCGCGGCTATAAATACGGAAGTGGATGCACGTACCAGTTGCTTTTTCACTGAGGGCCCTTGGAGTCAGCGGTGGTCCAGCAGTAGTGTTCCTCCTTCAGGGAACGGTGGGTTGCATACGCAACCAGGACGTTCCCTTTCAGTCGAGAACGTCAGCCGTAGTCGACGTCGACTGAATGGGGATCTGTTTGAAAACGCCACTAGTGCTGCCACCTCCCAGTGCCTAGCCAGATCCACCCGATCCCCCTGATTTAAAGAGACGGGACAGGGCTTAGGCCAGGGAAGCCACTGCTGTTCCTGCAGGATCACTGGGAAAGCATTCCCTGTACATGGAATGAAGGGACACTGTGGAAGACACATCCTGCCACAGGAGGTACATGTGGAAATACACATATGAACTGGGTGGATGACCAGGCAGTACAACATATGAAATGTCATTGTGGTGGCTACAGCCTATGACAGGGGGAGACTCCACCAGACACTGACGGCAGAGCAGGCTCTGCCAAGGGAAGAGACGGGCTCACCATAGGGAGCCGTACCGTGGAAGAATACACATATGGAATTGCCGAAGGGATCACAACATATGGACCCAGCCTAACATAGGTTCCACCAGTGCATACGAGTGATAGGCCTGGCCTCGGACATTCCGCCACGTCCGTAGCCGAAGGGTATGGAGGAACTCAACAGGGTTCAGCTAATTAGGAGAACTCTTCTGGAGCAAGAATTGCTTACGTATCCAGTCCATAGGAGGGGAATGGCACAGCAAGCCGACACTTTGAACCGGGCTCATGGTGAAACTGGCTTAATAAGAAGGGAGCCCACGGGAAACAGCGGTTCGACTAAAGATGTCGCCCAACCCCCAACTCTAGAGTATCTGTCAGCAAAGCACGCTGTGTCAACGCCTAGGCAGGAGCACACACTCACTTCAGAGGAGCTCACCACCTAAGTGGACACGTGCATCTCTGAATTTACACCAAGATGAAGGCAACCACTAATTTAATGTGCCAACCTCGCTTGGAAATAGCCTTGACTTTTCCGCTGATTTTCTTAACAGACAAGAGCTGGTCTGAGGTCCTAAGGCTTACGTTCTGTGCACATATAACCGCAATGAAGCGGACGGACAGAGAAGCCAGGGCTGGGTCTGCCTCCTCCGGGGCAGCGCTTTCAGGCTCACTACCTGGTCCCACCTTTAGGCAGAAGTAGGAACCTTGGGTACATATCCAGGCCGGGGTCTCAGCTTGTGAGAGTTAGCCAGCCCGAATTCCAGGCACAACTCGTTGACCGAAAGCAAGCAAGTCCCTACCTTCTAGTAAAAACCAGGCAAGCAGGAGAACTGTTCCTTAAAACAAAATTGTTAACCCACTGCTTGCAGTGGCTCAGCACTAGTGCAGTGCAGGAGCACCAGAGATAAGGCCCAAGAGGATAAAGAGGGGCTCAAGGGGATTCATTTCCCTTGCTCCCCTCAGGAACCTGACAATCAGGACGTGCTTCCCATGCTACTGCATCATGATGTGCGTCAAAGAATAGAGGCAAAATCATTTATTTTATTCCAAATATTAATTTTTGTAACAATTTTTTTTCAGGAATACACATATAATATACTCCTTTTGCCATTGTTTGCTACTAAAAACCATTGTTTCATGCAGGAAATTCAAGGCCGTGGCCATAGAGCCAGAGGTTAGCAGTGCCTTTTTGGTCCATAGAACGTAGTTTACATAGATTTGCGCATGCGCAGTGAGTTCTCGTGCTGTCTTGAATTATCAACATTGAGGCAGAGACCGAGCTTGCTTCATGTCACGTGATCCACTCGCTCTCACTCACTCCGCGCTCATTGTGTGTCGGTGTCTGCACCTAGCATAGTTTGTAGGAGCGAATAAGCTGTTTTTGTACTTCAAAGCTGTACTGCTGATACAATGTTTTCTGACTTTAGCCTATTCCAATCCTGGTGCGCCGTCACGAGAGCAATAGTGTGTGTGTGGCTGTCTGTGCGCGTTTGCGCATTTTGAAGGAGTGACTAGGCTGCTTGTCGGTTCACTGACACCGCGCCGCCTCACTCTCTCTTACTGTGTCCCACACAAAACATTTGTTTGGTATATAAGTCATAAGATGTGTCCATTAATTTAATTGTTGGATTTGATTGTGCAGCCTCACATATGACTGACTTTGCTGTATGCAGGCAGCGATGTGATGATGCCTGATTTGAACTTGGGTTGCTGCATTAACTGAATGAATATATGAACATATACGCCACATTGATAGGTCACAGCCTACCCATGACAAGATTTCACCGCACGTTACTGCTATAGGCTGTCGTGAGGCTCGTTGGCGGCACAATTGAGCAGGCCCGAAGAAATAATGGAATGAAGCGACCTCAGAAGCTTCTGATTCAAGCAGGAGGTGATGGGCTTGTAACATGCGAGGGAAGCGTAGCGCAACGGTCGCAATGTAGACAATGGATGTCAATGCAGTCGGAAGGCCGCCCAGACCTCCGTTACTGCATGCCCTTTGTATGTGGCCCCTCAGCCAGTATTTGATGTACACTCGTTCTAAGGACCATTGGTCTGGAGAAACAACAGGTCTGTTACGGACTGAGGGTTTGGCAGCAGGCCAGGGTGCTTTCACACGGAGCGAGCCGCTCTGCCACAGTCACCTCAGGGCTCGGCCGAAAGTCAGTGCTGAAGCGGTAGTGGGGAAGCCTAGTGGCTGCGTCTACCATATGCCCCAGGAGCCTCTGAAGAGGACTAACCATCCACACACTCGTCTTAGAGATGCGGTGGCCAAATCCATCTCCAAACCAGAAAAGAGATCCTCAGTGTGTGTATGAGTTTACTCTTTCCCATTTGACCTGAGGACCCAACTGGCTATGAGCACTTGAAGGTTTGGACTTTGTACTGATACTTCACAATCCTCGGACGCACAAACACAGGATGGCCTGTGGTGCGGAAGGATAGAGATCTGAAGTTCATGTCTCTCAGGTCCAAAACTGCAGACCAATCTAGGGGACGGAGCATTTGGAAATACATCTCTGTGTAACGAATTGAACCGAGGCTTCCAAAAAAGACCTGTTTCAATCAACACAGGACCAAGATGGTCATGACCCACCTCACCTACATCACTTCCTTCACCAGCAGACTGGGATGAGCGCACACAAGACAGGAGCACTGCTCAACACTTAGGTGTGAAAAGTCACTAATTTTAGGAGCATATTTGCTCAACATCTAGGTGTGATGAATATCACTGAGCTTGGGCGGAAGCCTGTAGCAAAAGGGACTCGCAACCTGAGTCTGATAGAATAGTTTGCCATCTGGACCGGTTTGGGAAGCGTTTTTGGATTCCACGAAGCGGACCAGGGACCACAGACGTACCCGAGGTGGGGCAGCAAGGTGGAGGATAGGGACCCGGCTCGGAAGGCCCGAAGGCGGCCCGAAGTAGGGTCTGAGTGTGGTGCACGACACTTACCTGTCTCTACGAGACGGCCAGGGATGCGTGAGAAGGCGCATGACCGGGTCCTCGAACTGCCCCCACCTGCAGTGCTGGCGAACAAGAGGGGGCTGAGGGGTACAAGGCTTTGCAGGGTCACACCGCCAGACTTGCCCTCTTGGGACCCAGGAACTCTCTTTCTTTGAAGTGTGGGTACCGCTTGCTCCGCTCTTTTTTTGGGAACAAGCGGTGGAACAGACGCACACACCAACAAAGACTCCACCCAGTCCTCACCTGGGGAAGGGAGTGACCAATTTCCAGAGCACCCTCCTCCATCCCTGAGACTCAGGAATGCTTAAGCTGTCACTTGCCACCTGGCTTGGCAGCACCTGGAGAGGGCTGGGCGTCCCTACCGTGGCCGGCTTCACACTGAGGCCTAGGTGGAGGCTGCTGTGGAGACCCAGCGAGAGCGGTGACAGGAGAATGCCCTCGGCGACGAGCAGGCGGAGGAACTGCCACCAGCGGCGGTGTGAAAGCAGCAGCAGGCCGCCGGTGCAGGATGTGCCGGATGGCCTCCGTCTGTGCTTGGGCGGCAGAGAACTGTTGGGTGCAGTTCACTGTCGCGTCACCGACCAGGCCAACCTGGGAAATTGGTGAGACCAGGAACCGAACCTTGTCCGCATCCGCCATATCAACCAGGCTGAGCCAACAATGGTGCTCCTGAACCACTTATGTGGACATCGCCAGACCGATCGCGCATGCCACGACACTCATGCCGAGGGCGAGGTCGGATCAGTGCGTGCACTACGTCTGACGTTCTCGACTGAAAGGGAACTATCATTTTAAGCCTCATCTACATGAATACACCCCTTGATATAATCTGGGAGTGCATTATATGTGCATTATATCTGTGTATAATAAGTTTCCCTATTATATTTTCAATATTGTTCTCTGTAAATGGAGTTCCCTTTCGTGGTCACTCCGAGTTACGTCGGAATGACGACGAATGGGGTTTCGCTTAGAAAGTCTATCAACTTCGAGTATTAAAAAACGAGCCAATGGCAAAGAAATGCCATGGGTCTGCGGAATTTGCATGACGTAACTCCGCCCCACCTCGTGGGTATAAAAGGAGGACGCCGGCAACATGCAGTTATGTTTTCGCTTCAGAGCCAAGAGTTTCTCTTCACTCCACAAGCCATCTCTGAATTGTCAGCTTCACAAACGAGTTCCTCTGGTGTTGGTGTGACGGCGATCTCCAGCGAGCTCGTGCTTCCTGCTTATCTGTGCAGTGGTTTGCCAGTGAGTGCGTGTCTCCCCGGGCGCTTCAACACTCAGAGTGTTTTTCTCACAAAAGAGCTTGCACGCGGCACGTCTTTTTAAAGATGCCTTGCCCGTGCACTTCTGGTTGCGGCAGATTAGTGTCTGACTCTGATGGGCACGAGCGCTGTCTAGTATGTTTGGGCATGGATCATGCTAGAGCAGCGCTCGTGGATGACTCATGTTCTCTCTGTGGGAACATGACCATCGCGTCACTTAGGTCGAGACTCAATGAACTCGCAAGAGTGAGAGTCCCCTCATCCACACCCCGATCTAGTGCTCCCTCGCTGGGTGCTACTTCGGTTGGTGGCCAGGGTGACCTGAGGGTTACGGTCTGGAACAAGGCGCCGACTATGTGTCCGCGACCCCAGCCCCCCTCTTCTGTGACGGTGCCCGCTAGTGAACCTCCGATTCCCGCGGGTCGACCTTCGGGTGGCCCGCGAGTTTCGGTTGAAGCTAAAGAGGACGATGCTATGTCTGTAGCAGCATCATAAGGTGGGTCCGAATCTTCTAAAAGTGAGGACTCAGCACAGCTGCCACCTTCCGGTGTGCATACGGTTGTGCCTGAGTCTGATACGGAGATGACGGCCATGCTTTCCCGGGCAGCCGCGAGCATCGGTCAAGAGTGGAGGCCTCCACCCTGTCCTGAGCGCTCGCGGCTGGACGATTGATTTTTGGGTAAGGCGGCCGACCCGCGTCCACGGAAAACCCCAATACCTTTCTTCCCGGACGTGCATGATGAGATCTCGAAGTCCTGGAAGACCCCACTGTCTTCTCGGGACCGCTCGCTGGTCTCATCCGCCTTTCCTCCCCTCGATGGGGCAGCTGCCCGCTGATCCTCAGAGTGCTTCTTCTCGTGGCGAGCCTAAGCACCCATCCAAGGCCTGTAGATTTTCGTCTACTTTGGTGGCGAAGTCTTACAGAGCGGCGGGACAGGCAGCTGCTTCTTTGCATGCGATGGCCACTCTGCAGGTCTACCAGGCCCAGATGCTCAGAGACATGCACGAGGGTAGGACAGACCCAGGGCTCTTTGATGAGCTGCGCGCCGCAACCGACCTTGCCCTCCGGGCGACGAAGGTAGCCGCGCGCTCCCTGGGCCTGGTGATGTCCACTTCGGTGGTCCAGGAGAGACTTCTCTGGCTGAACCTGGCCGACATGCGGAATACCGAGCGGACTCGTCTGCTCGATGCACCCCTGTCCCAGGCCGGCCTCTTCGGCGGCGCAGTTGAGGATTTTGCCCAACAGTTCTCAACTGCACAGAAACAGACTGAGGCCATTAAACACATTCTGGCCGACCGACCCGCTGCTGCCTCGACGTCGGCCGGGCAGACGTCTCAGCCTGTTTCCCGCCGAGGGGGTCCCCTTCCAGCGGGAAACAGGACCCAGGCCCAGTCGCGGAGGAAGCCGTAGGAAGGCGCCACAGCCCTCTCCAGCCCCGCCCCCTCCAAGCGCCGGGCTAAGCGGCGCTCCTGAGACGGGCTGCTCAGGGATGATGGTTGTTTCACAGGAGATGGTAGCAGGACCATCTGGGTGAAGGGCCGGGGGAGAATCTTTTGTTCTCCACTCCCCGCTGCTCACCCACGGGTGGGCAGCACCCTTAATGTGGTTAAAGAAAGAAACAATCCTCTCATCCCTGAGCTCACATAGTTCTCGGTTGACACAGAGCGTCCCCTTCGGGTTCACGGGGTTCGCATCCTTCGGGTCAACTGGGAGAAGAGCAAACTTTGCCCCGTGCAGAGGATCTCTTTTCTCTGTATGGACATCGACTCGGTCGCCATGTCCGCGCAGCTTACGAGCGAGCACGCACAGTCACTGCTGACTTGTCTGAGACAATTTCAGGGCAAGAGTGCGGTTCCACTGAAATATTTTCAGAGGCTCCTGGGGCATATGGCATCTGCAGCCGCGGTGACGCCGCTCGTATTGCTTCATATGAGACCGCTTCAGCTTTGGCTTCGCGACCGAGTCCCGAGGTGGGCATGGCAACAAGGCACGCTCCGAGTATCAGTTACTCCGACCTGCCGTCAGACCTTCACCCCGTGGTCGAACCTCAGTTTTCTCAGGGTAGGTGTCCCCCTGGAACGAGTTTCCCGGCATGTTGTTGTCTCAGCTGGGGCGCCATGTGCAATGTCAATGGCATGTCAATTGCCTCGAGTTGCTGGCAGTACGCCTTGCCCTGCACCGCTTTCGGGCGTTGCTCAAGGGTCAACACGTACTAGTCCGATCAGACAATACCGCCACTGTAGCGTACATCAACCATCAAGGTGGTCTACGCTCCCGCCGTATGTCGCAACTCGCTTGCCACCTCCTTTTATGGAGTCAGAGGCATCTGAGGTCGCATCGAGCCATTTACATTCCCAGAGCCCAGAACTGTGCAGCCGACGAGCTCTCACGGCTTCAGCCCCTCCCTGAAGAATGGCGACTCCATCCCCAGTCGGTTCAGCTGATTTGGGACCAGTTCGGGGACGCACAGATAGATCTGTTTGCCTCTCACGACTCAACCCATTGCGACCAGTATTATTCCCTGACCGAGGGCACGCTCGGCACGGATGCTCTGGCGCACAGTTGGCCGGGGGGCCGCAAATATGCGTTTCCCCCAGTGAGCCTTCTAGCGCAGGTCTTGCGCAAGGTCAAGGAGGAGGAGGAGCAGGTCCTTCTGGTTGCGCCGTACTGGCCCACCCGGACTTGGTTCTCCGAACTGGTGCTCCTCGCGACAGCACCTCCTTGGCCAATTCCTCTGAGGAAGGACCTCCTTTCTCAGGGACGGGGCACCCTGTGGCACCCTCGTCCCGATCTCTGGAACCTCCACGTGTGGCTCCTGGACGGGACGAGGCAGGTTTGAGTACCCTACCACCTACGGTGGTGGCTACCATCACTTCCGCTAGAGCGTCGTCCACTAGGCACGCCTACGCGTTGAAGTGGAACCTCTTCGTCAACTGGTGCTCTTCTCGCCGAGAAGACCCCCGGAGGTGTTCGATCAGTTTCGTGCTTTCCTTCCTTCAAGTTGGGTTGGAGCGAAGGCTGTCTCCCTCCACCCTCAAAGTTTATGTTGCCGCTATTGCCGCACACCACAACTTAGTGGAAGGTCAATCCATAGGGAAGCACGACCTGATCGTCAGGTTCCTGAGGGGGGCGAGGAGGCTGAATCCTCCTCGTTCTCCTCTCGTTCCGTCTTGGGACCTCTCAGTGGTTCTAAGTGCCCTGCAGAGTGCTCCCTTTGAGCCTCTGCAATCAGTGGAGCTTAAGTTCCTGTCAATGAAGACAGCGCTCCTGGTTGCATTGGCCTCTCTCAAGAGGGTCGGGGACCTGCACGCATTCTCCGTTGACGAAGCGTGCCTGGAATTCGGGCCGGCTTACTCTACCGTGATCCTGAGACCCCGGCTTGGATATGTGCCCAAGGTTTCTACCATTCCATTCTGGGACCAGGTGGTGAACCTGCAAGCGCTGCCCTCGGAGGAGGCAGACCCAGCCTTGGCACTGCTCTGTCCAGTACGCGCTCTCCGCGCCTATGTAGACAGGACGCAGTGTTTCAGGACCTCAGACCAGCTCTTTGTCTGTTATGGTGGGAAGCTGAAGGGAAAGGCTCTCTCAAAGCAGAGGTTGTCTCACTGGATAGTGGACACCATTGCTTTGGCATACCAGCAGCATGGTCGACAGTGCCCCCTTGGTGTGACTGCCCACTCCTCCGGGTGGGGAGTGTGGCATCCTCTTGGGCTCTAGCGCATGGCGCCTCGCTAACAGACATCTGCAGAGCTCCAGGCTGGGCGACACCGAACAGATTCGCCAGATTCTACAATCTCCGAGTGGAGCCTGTGTCCTCTTATGTACTCGCTTCAACTAGCTAGTACCGGACCCGCTCAGGTGTCTTCACTTGCCCGCCATTCCACTCCACGGCTCCTTTTATACCCACGAGGTGGGGCGGAGTTACGTCATGCAAATTCCACAGACCTCGAGATCCCGTTTTTTAATACTCGAAGTTGATAGGCTTTCTAAGCGAAACCCCATTCGTCGTCATTCCGACGTAACGTCTCCGTTCCCTACTCAGGGAACGAGGGTTACATACGTAACCGAGACGATCTCCTACCTCTATATTTACTCTATAAGGACACCTCTTACTGTGAAAATTTGTATCTTTCTTCTAACTATCCATAAATAAACAAGCTTACCTCACCTTGCATTACACCTGTATGGGATTCTGAAGGAGCGCCGTTACTACTCTGACAAATACAAATATGTTTTTCTAATTGTAAAGAAATGACAGTGTCATCAGTTAATTATAAGGGACTTTATTGGGACAACAAAGACAAATAAATGTGACAACAAAGTGTTTCCCACTAGTGTGTCCTAGAGCCCATATACGGCCCTACAGCCCAAATACATAATGCATGCTGATCATGTGCATGAGGAAATGTGTATTTTCCTCTTAACACCAGTATCTAAGCAATGCAGGATTACTCTAAAGCAGAATAAAGCTGTTTTTTTATGTAAAGTTTCTCTCCAGTCTTGTGTTTTTCGGTGTCCATGCCAGGTCATGTTTTCTTAGAAGTGTTAGTGGGACCTTTTTATTTTTTAGCTCCAGTAATATTGACACATTTACTTCTCACAAAATGACTCCTCACTGGTAATATTTCAGTATTTCTTTAAAAGAGTGTATGATATTCTTACATTCCACTTCAAAGGATGCCCCCGATAAACAAACGCAGAGGTCTGGGTTAAGCCCTGAATATCAAACTGGCACTAGAATCACCCATGCGTCTAGCTTTTGACACAAATTGCATTTACGTTTTATTTTTTTATGTGTACTTACCGCTGCAACACTTTATACAACAGTCACTTGATGGTGAGCCTCTAGAGCTTGCTTGGGCCTATGGGTTTCTCTTTACCCCTGAGTGGCAGTGTTCTCCAAAGCTATTCAAACATTATTATGCATTTATCAGCCACCTAATGCTCCAGTCTGTCAAACATAGAATGCTCAGTCAGTCATCCTCTCTGCATATACCTCAAAACCTAACACAGGTTTTCATTTTAAACCTCATGTGTGAGCAATAATTTGTTGTCTTTAAAAGTCTTTCCTAGGGGAGAATGTTTTCAGTTACATGTTGGAAGCAAAATGGGGCTTCATCATGTTGTTCTGATGGATGCACTGCGGGTGGAGGGAGGACAGGGTGAGGAATGAATCCTAACCTTGTTCCAGTAATATGAGACAGCAACATGCTCAGAGGACACATCTGTCATATGGCATAGGAAATCTCCTAAAACCGAGTAATGCTGAAATTTTTGCAAAACATGGACATGAGCCTGATGTGCCAGTGAGAACGTTTCACTTCATATAAATATTTGCAGCTATTCATTTTTACGACTTTGCTAAATATACTGTACAGTATTGTATCAGCAGGATTCTACCATAAGGTTTAAACTAAAATTGATATCTGCTGCAATACACCACTGACCAATAACAGTACCAAAGTATTTTAGTGGGCCAAATTCAGTTGTGCATGCAAATTATTTTGTAGATATTTGTGACTGTTATGATGGTAAAAGTTGCTTGAACATTTCTATTCTGCACCAGGGTCCCAAGGTGAGATATTATCAGGAGCAGTAAGTTTGGAACGGTGTGAGTGAGAGAAAAATGAGGGAAATTCATTCTGGAAGTGTCAGGAATACCTCTTGAATACCACTTATGTCACTGCTTACAAGGACATTATCTTGGATAGCACATTTCTGCTATAGATCTGTCTTCAATTATGTGATAGAGGAGAGAACGTAAGACTTTTACCCAATTTACAGAAAAACAGCAGAATGACATGATGTGAATGTCTTGTGAATCACGCTAAAGTATTAAACAAAACTGCTGAAAAAAACTTTTTGTTTATTGAAATCAATCTGAAATAAAATAAAGTATACATTTTAGATGACAAACTGAAATTAAATTAAATAAAGTTAATAAAAATGACAAAAGCACATACAATTACTAAAACTAAAATGAAAAATTTAAATAAAACGTATTTATAATAAATAACCAAATACTAAAATACTAAAATAACACTGAAGAGGAATCTCTGATGACATTAATACAACATTTACCCTTTGAGAGGCTGACCTTTTGTCTGCAGCCCTGGTAAATGCTAAATTAATTAATGAATTAACAAATGCATAAATCAAGCAATGGAAAGCAATGACAGATGATATTCTACTTCAGAATGACAAATCATATATGCCACAGTGGTGTTTGGTTTAGTTTGTTTTCATTTGGACTTGTCTGCTTGTATTCACGTCACCTGTCATTTTAACTGTCATTATCAGTTCAGCTGTATTATGTGTTTAGTCAATCATCGTTATCTGTATCACCTGTGTTTCGTTAATCATTGTCATCAGTGTTTGCATTTGAGTTCCGTTTGTTCAGACAGTCTTGGTTCAATCTGCGTTGTACAGGTCCTTCTCAAAAAATTAGCATACTGTGATAAAGTTAATTATTTTCCATAATGTAATGATAAAAATTAAAATTTCATATGTTTTAGATTCATTGCACACCAACTGAAATATTTCTAGTGTTTTATTGTTTTAATACTGATGATTTAGGCATACAGCTCATGAAAACCCAAAATTCCTGTCTCAAAAAATTATCATATCATGAAAAGGTTCTCTAAACGAGCTATTAACCTAATCATCTGAATCAACTAATTAACTCTAAACACCTGGAAAATATTCCTGAGGCTTTTAAAAACTCCCAGCCTGTTTCATTACTCAAAACTGCATCATGAGTAAGACTGCCGACCTGACTGCTGTCCAGAAGGCCATCATTGACACCCTCAAGCAAGAGGGTAAGACACAGAAAGAAATTTCTGAACAAATAGGCTGTTCCCAGAGTGCTGTATCAAGCTACCTCAGTGGGAAGTCTGTGGGAAGGAAAAAGTGTGGCAAAAAACGCTGCACAACGAGAAGAGGTGACCGGACCCTGAGGAAGATTGTGGAGAAGGACCGATTCCAGACCTTGGGGGACCTGCGGAAGCAGTGGACTGAGTCTGGAGTAGAAACATCCAGAGCCACCGTGCACAGGCGTGTGCAGGATATGGGCTACAGGTGCCGCATTCCCCAGGTCAAGACACTTTTGAACCAGAAACAGCGGCAGAAGCGCCTGACCTGGGCTACAGAGAAGCAGCACTGGACTGTTGCTCAGTGGTTGCATGTCATTCGGAAATCAAGGTGCCAGAGTCTGGAGGAAGACTGGGGAAAAGGAAATGCCAAAATGCCTGAAGTCCAGTGTCAAGTACCCACAGTCAGTGATGGTCTGGGGTGCCATGTCAGCTGCTGGTGTTGGTCCACTGTGTTTTATCAAGGGCAGGGTCAATGCAGCTAGCTATCAGGAGATTTTGGAGCACTTCATGCTTCCACCTGCTGAAAAGCTTTATGCAGATGACGATTTCATTTTTCAGCACGACCTGGCACCTGCTCACAGTGCCAAAACCACTGGTAAATGGTTTACTGACCATGGTATTACTGTGCTCAATTGGCCTGCCAACTCTCCTGACCTGAACCCCATAGAGAATCTGTGGGATATTGTGAAGAGAAAGTTGAGAGACGCAAGACCCAACACTCTGGATGAGCTTAAGGCCGCTATCGAAGCATCCTGGGCCTCCATAACACCTCAGCAGAGCCACAGGCTGATTGCCTCCATGCCACGCCGCATTGAAGCAGTCACTTCTGCAAAAGGATTCCCGACCAAGTATTGAGTCCATAACTGAACATAATTATTTGAAGGTTGACTTTTTTTTTTCTGTATTAATAACACTTCTTTTATTGGTCGGATGAAATATGCTAATTTTTTGAGACAGGAATTTGGGGTTTTCATGAGCTGTATGCCAAAATCATCAGTATTAAAACAATAAAAGACCTGAAATATTTCAGTTGGTGTGCAATGAATCTAAAATATATGAAAGTTTAATTTTTATCATTCCATTATGGAAAATAATGAACTTTATCACAATATGCTAATTTTTTGAGAAGGACCTGTAAATAGTGTGTTGCTGCCTGTTCTGCTGTATTTTCATCATCATTAAACTTTCGTGTTGAAAAGTTACCTTCATCTTGTTCTGTCTTCCTGCAACCACCTCGACTATCACTCAGTCACTCAAAAATAATATTCAAGAAATGTCTAGAAAGGGCATTTACAGTGTAAGATAGAAAACAGCCTTAGCCAAACAGGTGTATTTCCTGCCTCCACAAAAAATAAACAAATAACCAGCTCTGGTACACTCCAGTCATTAAGTTGAAAATATTACATTTATTTTGGGATTTGTTGGATTGGCGGTTCCATGAGGTGTCAGCAACGAAAAGCAGAGCAAGGGGGGGAGGGGGGCTGGTGCTTGGTTGGATTCAACCATGAATGTCTTAGGGGACGATGTGGAGCTGATTTTTCCAGTCCGCAGAACTGCCTTTGAAGTGGTAAACACAAAGAACACCGGATGAGTGAAAAGGGGACAAAAGATCACTGCAGTCATTGTGTATCAGTAACTAAATCTAATGATCATTTTATGTGCAAGCAGATAGACCTTCCGGTGAAAACTTCAAAACTGCATTTTTATTTCATGTTCAGATGCCGTTGCTTCTTCCCACTATTTTTGATGTACTAAAGCGGTTGTGGGAGATTTGAGAGCACTGCTCTGGTGCTGTAACCTTGCATGATCTTCTGAGGTTTCAATGCATAATAAGAGCTTTCATTGACAGGCTGAGCCCGTTTTCACATCAAGTATGTAGAAACTGACTTTGCACCATGTGTAAATGCATTGCCCTGAAGAGCAGAGAGAGTTTTAGTAGACTGACAAAAGGACTCGCTCTGTGAACTTCAGAGGAAGGGTCAAGGTTCATTTTTTTCTCCACTGGGACCCTTCTGACCCTGAGAATAATGTTTTATTGAAGTGTACTGAACACACTCAATATATCAAAAAGTGATTAGTGTTTCATGTCCAGCAGAACAACTTAATTTGGCTCTTTCACGCTTTCCAACTCATTTGATTTGTGATGACGGGGAGGTGAAAGGTCATCAAATGGGAAAAGCTTGGAGTGGCTCTTGAAATATAGCCAAGCATTGTATCATTATCTCACTGGCAGTCATGCAAAGAGGAGTCCAGTCAGAGGTAATGGCAGTCCTAAAGGAAAAAGCCTTTACACGTTTGTCTAGTGGTTGTCTTATGAAAGACTATTCAGAATTCTTGAAAACATATTTTACGTTGCTGCAAGATTTAATTATGTTACTCCAGCTGAAGGTATGTCCATGATGACAAGTAATACCTCAAATACCACTACTGTAAAACATATTAATTTCATTTCTTGCAGAGATCTCTGAAATACCAGATTCTGATCAATTGCAGCATCCAGTAAAGACGTACTTCAATTCAAAAGATTGGGGTCAGCAAGATTTTATGTTTTTTACAGAAACTCTTATGTTTAGCAGTTATTTGATCTAAAATACAGTAAATTTGTCTATATAATCGTACTGATTTTTCTATTAGAATATATTTCAAAATGTAATTTATTCCTGTGATGATAAAGCTGAAGTTTCAGCATGCTTATTCCAGTCTTTAGTGTCACATGATCCTTCAGAAATCATTCTGATTTGATGATTTGGTGCTCAAGAAAACGTTCTAATTATTAAAGGGATAGTTCACCCAAAATTAAAATTCTGTCATTAATTACTCACTCTCATGTCGTTCCAAACCTGTAAGACTTTCGTTTATCTTCAGAACAGAATGTTTATATGTGAATAAAAGCCTAAATTCAGTCTGTTCATTATATAAAGTGAGGTGTCTCTTCAGAAAATTTTGGACTAAACCACTCAATTCATATGGATTAGTTTTAAAATCTCTTAAAGCAACACCATAGTTTTTCAACCTTCATAATATATTTTCAAGACCCTTGTGATGGTACATCGACTTACAATAGGTTGAATGACACGTCTGCCATAGCCTGACGGGGTCTGTATCGCTTTTACTGGCACTACGGAACTTCTGAGTTCGGGTAGTAACCCAAGCACAAAAAGAACTACAAAATCGACTGCTTTACGGCATACCTCACTTTCTCCACCACCCCCCACTTCCTCAAATTCAGACGTGAGAGCCCAACTAGAATTTGTTTGCCGGGTGGAATAGCTTCTGTATGTTGTTGTCATGGCCGAAGCAGCAACTAAACCGAAGAAGGCAAAGGTTTTGTCGGAGGAGACTAGGAAGAGAGTCATAAAAATTTTAAAAGAATCATCTTTTAGGATAACTATCCTAATGACTGCAGGCTGATAGTCATGATTGTTTATTTGTTTTTCTGGTGAAAGTGTTTTGCCTCAGGCTGTAATGCAAATTGATTTTTGCAAATTGATTGCAGATTCATCTATGGTAGCTTGATATTATAATATTGACGATATATGGCTATTACCTACCACACAAACCTTTAATTGAATTAGCATATCCATTATGTAAAACAGTAGCCAATAGGTTACTATAATGACGATGGCTTATATTCATATGACATGCTGAAATATATGCCACTGTACCTGGGATGAAGACATTTTACACGCAACGCAGGCAGTCTGCCGTGTTGCATTAATGAACTTTTTGAAGCATTAAAGTGGTAATTGCGTAGCTGAAATCTCTGAGATTCCATTAAAGATATCTTCATTTGTGAAGATGAACTAAGGTCTTACAGGTTTGGAACTATAAGAGAGTGACTGAGTAATTAATAACAGAATTTTCATTTTTGGGTGAATTATCCCGTTAACAATGTTTTAAAAATGGTTGTGCTGCTTAATGTTTTTGTGGAAACCATGATACCTATTTCAAGATTGTTTGATGAATAATAAATGTCAAAAGAACAGCATTTATTTAAATGAGAAATTTCGTAACATTATAAATGTCTTTACTGTCACTTCTGATCAACTTAATGCATCTTTACTTAATAAAAGTACAAATTTAAAAGTTCAAAAGCCTCTAAGTGCCATCTGAAATTTTCTTCTAGAATGATCATTTTTATCAAGCTCGTATATTTAAGTTAAAAAATTTCACTTAATTGACAATGAAAATTACCTATTAATTGTTATTTAAGTGAAATTACTGAACTTAAATATACGAGCTTGATAAAAATGATCATTCTAGAAGAACATTTCAGATGGCACTTTTTTCAGATGGTTTTTGCATCTGAACTCTTCATATATACAGGTCCTTCTCAAAAAATTAGCATATTGTGATAAAAGTTCATTATTTTCCATAATGTAATGATAAAAATTAAACTTTCATATATTTTAGATTCATTGCACACCAACTGAAATATTTCAGGTGTTTTATTGTTTTAATACTGATGATTTTGGCATACAGCTCATGAAAACCCAAAATTCCTGTCTCAAAAAATGAGCATATCGTGAAAAGGTTCTCTAAACGAGCTATTAACCTAATCATCTGAATCAACTAATTAACTCTAAACACCTGCCAAAGATTCCTGAGGCTTTTAAAAACTCCCAGCCTGTTTCATTACTCAAAACCGCAATCATGGGTAAGACTGCCGACCTGACTCCTGTCCATAAGGCCATCATTGACACCCTCAAGCAAGAGGGTAAGACACAGAAAGAAATTTCTGAACAAATAGGCTGTTCCCAGAGTGCTGTATCAAGGCACCTCAGTGGGAAGTCTGTGGGAAGGAAAAAGTGTGGCAAAAAACGCTGCACAACGAGAAGAGGTGACCGAACCCTGAGGAAGATTGTGGAGAAGGACCGATTCCAGACCTTGGGGGACCTGCGGAAGCAGTGGACTGAGTCTGGAGTAGAAAGATCCAGAGCCACCGTGCACAGGCGTGTGCAGAAAATGGACTACAGGTGCCGCATTCCCCAGGTCAGGCCACTTTTGAAACAGAAACAGTGGCAGAAGCGCCTGACCTGGGCTACAGAGAAGCAGCACTGGACTGTTGCTCAGCGGTTGCATGTCATTCGGAAATCAAGTTGCCAGAGTCTGGAGGAAGACTGGGGAGAAGGAAATGCCAAAATGCCTGAAGTCCAGTGTCAAGTACCCACAGTCAGTGATGGTCTGGGGTGCCATGCCAGCTGCTAGTGTTGGTCCACTGTGTTTTATCAAGGGCAGGGTCAATGCAGCTAGCTATCAGGAGATTTTGGAGCACTTCATGCTTCCACCTGCTGAAAAGCTTTATGGAGATGAAGATTTCATTTTTCAGCACGACCTGGCACCTGCTCACAGTGCCAAAACCACTGGTAAATGGTTTAATGACCATGGTATTACTGTGCTCAATTGGCCTGCCAACTCTCCTGACCTGAACCCCATAGAGAATCTGTGGGATATTGTGAAGAGAAAGTTGAGAGATGCAAGACCCAACACTCTGGATGAGCTTAAGGCCGCTATCGAAGCATCCTGGGCCTCCAGAACACCTCAGCAGTGCCACAGGCTGATTGCCTCCATGCCACGCCGCATTGAAGCAGTCATTTCTGCAAAAGGATTCCCAAACAAGTACTGAGTGCATAACTAAACATAATTATTTGAAGGTTGACTTTTTTTGTATTAAAAATTAAAAAAACTTTTATTGGTCAGATGAAATATGCAAATTTTTTTGAGACAGGAATTTTGAGTTTTCATGAGCTGTATGACAAAATCATCAGTATTAAAACAATAAAAGACCTGAAATATTTCGGTTGGTGTGCAATGAATCTAAAATATATGAAAGTTTAATTTTTATCATTACATTATGGAAAATAATGAACTTTATCACAATATGTTAATTTTTTGAGAAGGACCTGTATATACACTGATCAAAATTATAAACGCAACACTTTTGTTTTTGCCCCCATTTTTCATGAGCTGAACTCAAAGATCTAAGACTTTTCTATGTACACAAAAGGCCTATTTCTCTCAAATATTGTTCACAAATCTGTCTAAATCTGTGTTAGTGAGCACTCTCTTTTGCTGAGATATTCCATCATGGCATACCAAGATGCTGATTAGACAGCATGATTATTGTACAGGTGTGCCTTAGGCTGGCCATAATAAAAGGCCACTCTAAAATGTACAGTTTTATCACACAGCACAATTCCACAAATGTTGCAGGTTTTGAGGGAGCGTGCAATTAGCATTCTGACTGCAGCAATGCACGGCCCCGTGTTGCAAGGATCTGTACACAATTCCTGGAAGCTGAAAACATCCTAGTTCTTGCATGGCCAGGAAACTCACCGGACATGTCACCCATTGAGTATGTTGGGATGCTCTGGATCGGCGTATACGACAGCGTGTTCTAGGTCCTGCCAATATCCAGATTGGCACAGCCATTGAAGAGGAGTGCACCAACATTCCACAGGCCACAATCAACAACCTGATCAACTCTATGTGAAGGAGATGTGTTGCACTGCGTGAGGCAAATGGTGGTCATACCAGACACTGACCGATTTCCAGACCCCCCTATGTAAATTTGATGTATTCTCCATTTATGTCTCTTACACAGTCTCACTCTCTCGTTCATACAAATGATTGTAGTATACTATAAAAAAATACATCAGAGAGCTTCAACATTAATATTACTGTGATATTGTTTCAGTGTTTTCGGTAGGCTGACTGTTTTGTAAGGGATAGGTAAAACATCTCAAGTAATTCAAAGCAAAATTTATTTTATGCATATTTATTTACTTTGTAATGTAAGCATGAAAATGTACAGTCAGTCGTACATCTTTTTTTAAAATAAACCGTGTAGTAATATGTAATTGCTACTCTAATAAGAACTTTTAAAGCTTAAGTCAAACAGTATCTTTCCCCAATTGTTCAATGTCAACCTCTATCAAGTTGTGTAATATTACTGACTGACTGAACAAAACCAAAAGTATTCTGCCCATAACAATTAACAACAGACTTCTCTGCTTTGACAATACTCTCTGTGATCAAATCTGAGTTCTATTTTCCACAAGGATACAGCAAGACCAAAGCAAATTTGAGAGTAACCTTTCATCTCCTGTCTTCGGATAGTAAGAATTATAGTTTTCCCCCTTTGTTTCATTTCATTTCACTTTGTCCTTCCAAGACCTCAAATGGGAAAGAAAGGCACTCTCAACTGGAACAAAACCTAAATGTCACAGGCTGATTTTCTTTTCCCTTTTTCCTTTTTTATAATAAAGAAACCCAAAGAAAACTCATTCATGCACAGTTTTACAACACACAGCTACCTGTAAATAATAAATGAACTACTCTTTTCAGCTCTTCTTAATAACAAGTCCTTTCCATCCTGGGTTCACTGGAAGTCATTGTGGCCCAGTGTGAACTGAAGTGGTTTTGCCCTGCATCCCTCTGGGAGCAAAGCCAGGGTCCTTTGTTTGTGTCCCTTCACTTCACCTCCTGTGGCAATAATATCAATCCTTCTCCAACCAGGCAGGATAGCACAAAGACAACACACAAACAAACAGGTCATGCACCACCAAGAGATTTTTAAAGCAGACACATTTTATTCAGTCAATAATATATTGACAAAACGACTAAACACAAGTATTTATGCATATATAAAGCTCACAAAGATGTGAGGATTTCATTTAATGTGCACATCAAGAGAGACAGTGACTAAGAGAAGTCCCTTAAAAGGCTAATTTCACATCTATTCCCCGGTTCAATTATCTATCTGTTAGTGTTTGATGTCTTGATGCGGAGGGGGTTTGGGGGCGCTCATTATCAGACAGCTGCTGTGTTGCTCCTGTGCTCACTGGCTGTCAATTTCTGGACAGATGGGTTTGCAGACCGCTGCCTGAGAGGAACCACTGACCATCATCAGCACAAACAGCCACCGCCCTCAAATCTCAGTGTTAGATTCATTTTCACAAGAAACCTTGCTAAAAGACTGGTGCCACTGTCACTGAGACATAAGCACTGTTCCAAAACCTAGCCTTGTTGCATACTAAATGTATACTACCAACATAAGCCGTGGAACCAAATACAGTGGTGCAGGGATGACACCAAAACCCAGAAGACTAATTTGCCACTGAATTTCCTTTTGCGGTTTATTATGGGTTTTTCAATTTATGAGTAAAATATGGTCTGCAGTAAACATAACTTGATGACACTTGAGCATTTTGTTTTGCAATGTAAACTGCACACACTCAAACATGAAACATTCTCAGTTACTTATTAAGTGTTGGGGGTTACCAGTGCTTAAATTGAGCAATTTATTCCTGTTTCAGAAAATGTCAGATTTAGAATGTTTGCATTCCGGCATTGTTTTTAAACGATCCGGCAGAAACTACTGCATTACATGGTGACTGAGCATGCACACTGGCGCTCAGCATATATATTTCTGTCAGGACCACTGTCGTCAAGTACGATTGACAGTTTGCATACAGTTTGGTTTGGCGGTATGGTTCTGTTCTGGGCAATAACTCCCTGCACATCCATGCAGCCTAGCATGGATAAGAACAGGGAGAGCAGCAATAACCCCCAAAACAAAACCATATGCCAATGTCCCCCAAACACAAACTGACAGCGACAATCTGGATGTTTTTTTTTTATTATGTAACTGAGTGAGCTAAGGCAACAAGCATGTTGCCAATACCTGAAAAGCTAGAGCAACAGCATGTTGTCCATTTTGTGATTCTGGGCGAAAACAATTATTTTCTTTAATTTGTTAATTTTAATAGAGAAGTGATACTTTGGAATGGAGCATTGTTTGTGTCGTGAGATCTGGACTTTTATTTTGAAAGTGCGCAGCAATAAAATACAGTGATTCCCTTATTCATGAACATGATTTCTGCTTTCCTCGGGATGATTCCATCGCTGAAGATGACGACTCACATGATTCCACACTCCTTCACGGGATCATGTTGTTAGTGTGGAAACTTAACTACTGTGTATTTAGCACAAGTATGTTACCGATAAGCACTAAGCCACAAGCATATGCTAACTTTAATACGGCATGTTGCAATATAATCGGATAGCATAAAGAAACAAGCATTTTTTACAATGCAACCAGATAGCCTTTAACAACGCTTTAATTACCACGGCATGTCGCTTAGAACAGTATGCGGCAATAATACTAGAAGCCTAAGTACAAGCATTTTATTCAATAACATTTGCCTAAAGCAACAAGTACACTACCGATAAGCAATGTTGCTGAAAAACGACAAGCATGTTGATGATACCTGGATAAGTTTAGCACAGCATGTTGCCAATGATACTAGATAAGCCTAAAACACAGGTATGTTCCAATACATCTAGGCTAGATAGCCTTAAGAACAAGCACGTTTCCAAAAACAACCAGATAGACCCATGAACAAGCGTGTTTCAATAACATCGAGGTTAGATAGTCTTAAGGACAAGCATGTTTCCAATAGCAACCAGATAGCCCCAAGAACATTTCTTGCGTGTTTCAATAGCTCAGCCTTTAGAACAAGCATGTTTCCAATAGTAACAAGACCGCTTTTAAAACAAGCATGTTTTCAGGGCCGGCATAAGCAAACTAAGCGGCTGCCCTAACCCCTGGCCACCAGGGGGCCCCCAAATCGAGTTTAAAAAAAAATTAAACTTAAACAAGTGACATAAATGAATGAATGAATATGACTGAATGAATGAATAATTCAAGACAAGAAAATTCTGATTTCATGATCAATATACCTGCCTACAACTGCTGCTGTGTCTGCCAGCGTTTAAGTCATGCACATAATCTAGACACCTCGCGCGTGCATAGACAATTTGTGCGCAACTGCGCATAGTCACGGTATCGGTTTAAGTTGGAGAAAATAGACGCAGGGGAACTTAACATTCTAGGTGTAAGGGACGCAGTTTGAATAAATAATAAACATAGCAATTTGAACTCTTCTCCACTTTATACCACACATCAGATCACTAACTCCCAAAACCCACGACACTCCAGTACCAAGTGCGCACGACCCATTCCCATCTACGGCAAGCCCCGAGGGGAAAAATACAGTGCATACACACATACAACGTGCGCCAGTACATCATTACCGGTTTTATAGTGACTTTGTGGATTCTGTCATGTACAATCCAACAAAGTCTGTTACAATAATAATAACAAAAAAGATGTTGAGGAGAGTTATACTGTATTGAGACAGTTGAGGAATAATAATATTTTTTACAGTTTTCAACAATAATTGTCATTGTTGAACCCTTGTTCTTAGTTTCTGATTTCTCAGTTTTGTCATTATTTTAGCAAATAATTTATTTTAAATGTTTTGAGACAGTTTGTTTTAAGAAGTTTCAAAGAGTTAGTAAAAGAGTAAAGTAAAAGTTAAAACTTTTTTATTTAAGTAGGCATCTATTTTTTATTAAGTATTTATTTTGTATTAATACATAACCTCACTGTATTAATTTATAATGTATCATTATTGCGTGACATTTGTGTCAATAATCGTCAAGCACAGGTGACTTTGCGTAGTGGGAGGAGGCCCCCAAATCAAATTCTGCTTAGGGCCCCCAAAAGACTCGGACCGGCTCTGCATGTTTTCAATAACAACTCAGCCTTAGAACAAGCGTGTTTCAATAACATCTAGGTTAGATAGCTTTTAGAGCAAGCATATTTCCAATTAGTTACACTATAGCTTTAAGAACAGCATGTTTCCAAGAACAACTGGATTTGTGCTCAAGTTCACGGACTTGAATGAATCTGAGGTGAAATCTGTGTGGGGAATGAATTCCTCTCCCTAAATTCCCGGTTGCACTATTTCTAGTGAGATGATGCGGTTTTGCCTGCCGAATTTCGCCATTAATTAGCTCCTGAGAAACGCGAAAGCTATTGATAATACCGAAGAAGCTTATATATGGATGCAGTGATAGGTGTCATATGTAGATGTGGATCAGCTGAGGGTCAGCTGATGAGAGCTTGACAAACGTGACCTGCCAGAACTAATGCTATACGCTTGATTTTTGTTCAAAATCACTATCATTGGTTGGTGCTTACTGCTTATTGTTATGCACGAAGTAAAAAATAAAGTTTGGAGAGTGGCATAAAGTTTGGAGAGAGTGTAACCCTGCTTAATTATTCAAATATAAATAAGATAATATCGCCAAAAAGTCAAAAGTTAATTTTCCATATCGACGAGTAAAGCTGATGGTGTTTTCTGAGAAAAAGAGATCACGAAGATGGAACTGCTAATAAGGATATCCGGAGACACGAGCAACGGGAGTTAGACCAGTCAGAATCATAAAATCGATGGAATGAATCGAATGGAAAAGGCAACAATGTAATCCGTGAGAGAATATCATTGATCTACTGAATAATTTTTGGTCTCAGCGTAGCTATATACGTGACAGAATGATACACTAGGCTGCAGTTAGGAATGTGCAGAAACTTGTGAACGATGCTCTTACAGTTGTGTCGTCACTGTTTAGTGACATCATTGTACGTTTTCGGGAAAACTTACATTGTATGTTCAGTGTTGGTCACAGTGCCTTTAAATTGCTGTTTTTGATCGGGCAAATATTATTTACAAATAAAGCACTGAAGGTAACACATTAAAAGTAAAGTAATTTACGTAATCAGATCAATTTTTCAAGTGACTAGTAAAAAGCATTACTTTTAAATTTACAACAAAATATCTGAGTTACTTTTTCAAATTAGTAATGCAAGTTAGATTGCTTTCACATTTATTGACTGACAGCTCTCCTGTCCCCATGTCCACAGGAGTAAGTGCTGAGGCATTGTGTGCGCTGTGAAAACATGGCGATTCTAGACTGAATGTGAACAGGCATTTATTCATCACAAAATTATTATTATTATTATTATTATTATTATTTCTTTATTTGAATAGGGACAGATACAAAAAAAAAACATAGATTATTACATAATGCCTGTATCACAGTGTTTCTATCCATGGCGAATTCACAACACCTGTCCCTAAAAGGGATTTTAACAGTTAAGATAATGAAAAAAATGTACTGTGAATACAATAAAATGTCCAAAAAACAGTCAGCACCAATAAAAGTTAGAGTAGTAAATAAACACATTCACTAAATAAAAAAAGTGAAAAGCAAAGTTAGAATACACTCTGTAAAGGTGTGAATTTGCATTTCCTTCAGCCTGAGGCTTATTCATTTCAATTTGGTTTGAAAGGGCCTTTACATTTACCAAAACACTTTTATTTTTTATTACAAACAAACAAGCAAGCCCAGCCTAGCCCAGGTGATAAAAAGTAAGGCAAAAGTAATGTAACATTACTTTCCATAAAAAAGTAACTAAGTTTCAATCTGTCTATCTCTGTCTGTCTGTCTGTCTGTCTGTCTGTCTGTCCATTCATCTATCTAGCTGTCAGTCTGTTTATTTTCTATTTTTTAATTAATGTGTGAAAGAACAAAAGCAAAAACATTGTGTCTATGGAAAGAAATGGAATATACTGTAAGTAAAATGTAATGAGATTTATATCAATTTGGAAGATAAATAACATTCGTCTATAATTAAGCATCTTAAGTGGCAGCATAATTAATTTGCCTACCTTTAGGAACAGTTTTCGCTCAGCAACAGTGCCTATGATGTCTTAAAACGACACTTCCATACAGTTCACTAGGTTTTGGAACAGAGCAATGGAAACCACTCAGTTTGAGCAATCTCTAAATCACTGCACAGAGAGCAGCTGCTGAATGTCCTGGTGGAAGAACAAGGTTGATCAGATGGTACTGTCCAAAATGCCAGATGCTATAAAGAGCTGTTTTTTGAAAAGTATATCTATGAGATCTGAAATTTGGATGAAGAGATTTGAGGGAAGAACAAATCCACAAACTAAGACCCTGATGTAAGACTTTGTATCGGGTTAAATATATGTAGACGCTACCTGTAAATTGCATGCGCATAATTGAACACATTGTGAATAGATCAGTGAATTTCAAACGCACGTTGACATCACATGCACAAATTAGTAAAAGTGAAATGTACAGCGGCTACCTTTTGATAACTAGAGAAGAAGATTTTGCACTTTTTAACGATCCTCTGATATCCTCAATGATTAAAGAAGGACATGCCAATGGAACAGTGTCTAGTGGGACTGACCTGCCTCAAGATATTAGAACTTGAATAAATCACGCAATGTTGCTGTATCATCTATGTCCAGATCAATCTTGCCAGATCAATAAGTCTGTCTCAACTCATGATATCGTAGAGGCAGGAGAATAGGCACCTGGAGCATATTAGCATGAATGAGTGAGTGGTCGACTGTATGGCCAAACACACAACACCACTTCAATTACATCAAATGAGCTTTCACAGGTTTATAAAAAGACAGATTTGCCTCGCTATAATAGTCTTCATGTTACACATGCCACATGTAAGCCTCTTACACGGTTACTTACCAAAGTAAATTAATAAATAGACGTGCAGTTTTAAATGAAATGCATTTAATGTGTGACTGACATGTAGATGTATATTTATAAAGATATGCTGTACATTTACATCCATTCAACTAAAACAGTGAAAAGAAAAAGTGGCAGTAGGCCTACTCCAGTCTCAGCTGAATAAAGCAGATAGTAGTTGGCATAGAGCAGGTAGTGTTTTTATGTGGCACATAATAGGTTGTTTCTTCATCAACAAGGAGGCAATGACAATTATTGTTCTAAAAATACACACTTGGTGAAGAAGTTGTCTTTCATTATCTGAAACAGAAATTAAACAGATGAATAGCTCGGGCCAAGCAAAGTCAAGCTACAGCTCATTGTGTCACTTATTACAATGTTGTAAAGGAAAGAAATACATAGAAAGATAGGTAAAGAATTGACTGAATGATTTACACATTGTTCTAAGTAAGAAATAAGAAATATAAGAAAAATATCAGATGTGAAATAAATGTGAAAAACTTTTATTTAAAAGTAAAAAAGAAAAGAAAAAAAAACCTCTTAAGTCAATTCTGTTCCACTGCAGAAGAAAATGACTACAGGAAAATAAAGCAGTTTCCCCTCCATATGGACAATGCTGGGTTTTTTTTGTTTTTGTTTTTAATAATAGTCCCAAAATGATTTACTCTACCTCATGATGAACATTTGAAGAACATTCTGGTCACTCTTTTACAGATGTAATTGAAGTGAATAAAGACTGAGTCATCAAGCTACAAAACTACAAAAAGTACCATAATTAATTGTATTACAAAATATCTATACAATTTTGCTCTAAATTGCAAGTCTTCTGAAGACACACCCCATCTTTGTAGGGGAACACAGACTCATTTTAATTCAGAATTTACTGGTTCTCCTTGGCATGTTCATGATTAGTGACAGATCATTCTGTTGAGTCTGACTTTCTTAATGAATCAATTGATTCAACCACTCTGATTGATTCGAGAATCGAGACTCACAGACTCAATCTGGTTGCAACAATTAACAGCCCACTATAGTGCAACATGTTCAGTGAAGCAAAACCTAAAATTGCATGGCTTCAGAGGACATAAAACATAGTGCTTGTAAGCGGAGTACATTTTACTACTCTTATGGTATTTTTATGGTGCTTTTGTGACCATTTTATGACTTTAAAAGCAGTCCCCATTTCTTGGGATTGCACGGAAAAAGAGTAATTTTATTCTAAATTTATCCTTGAAAGTGATACAGCTTTGGAACAACACGAGGGTGATTAAACGATGACAGAATTTTCATTTCTGGGTGACTTTGCCTTTAAGCTTTGGTGAACCAGATTCAAGTTCAAAACGTGTTGGAAAAAAAAGTGTCATCAGTAATGCAAAACCTCAAAAATGAACCACCAAGAACCCTGATTATGAACACATGCCTTGCGGCGGCTGTTTGCTTTAATTAGATGAACGGACTATACAATACCAAATGACCTTTACCACCACCAGCGCTTTAGCCTCCAGATCGGGACATTTAGTTGTCGCTGTAGACAATTATCTTGCAGGTACTACCTGCTGTGTCGGATAATAGTCCTTAATTAGCACAGGAGCAGGGAATGCAGCCAGAGGTCTCTCCTTGTCTTTCGGACTGCAGCAGGGGGACGAGAGAGTAGAGGAGAGTCAATCATGTCCACTCTGTTGCCTACTCACTCACCCACCCAGCAGGGAGCTTTCTGCTCAGATCCAGTGCTTTCAGCAGGGTGGGAATGATGATGCATTCAGAGGTGAGTGAGTTACCAGGGGGGATATGATGGGCCTGAACTTCTAGGGCTGCCCCTGTCTCCCTGTCTTTCAGAAACGTACAAAGAAACATTGAATGCGCTGCTGGAGTGCAGAAGATTTCTCTGAAACTTCACAGTGGCTTACAAACGCTTGGACCTGAATAGAATTCGAGCACAAGAAACGACAGGGGTGAAACAATATAAAAAACAGCAGGAACTATAACCCTACATATACACATATTCCAGCATCAAGATTTGGTTTCATTCTCAATTTTCAAACAGACATTAAAGAGTGGTTTATGTAATTGCATATCACTTTATTTCCAGACTGCGTGTTTATATACGTGCTGCATTTTTAAAAGAGCTTTCATGGCGTGCTGCGAATGCACTAGGCGGTGAACCCCTGATGAACAGATCAGTGGGCCAACCAAACGGATGGAGCAACAAACATGAAATGGAGCAACAAACATGATCATTCATCTATCAATACACTTGGGATGACATCTGTCACCAGGCCTATTTTTCTTCCCTTTCCTTTCCATTTACAGCACTAGCCTTATTGATCTAAAACCACAAAGCAAAAGTATGTGCTAATACTGATGTCACATACCAATGGCTATTTTTTTCCACAGTCCCAATGCAAAGTGAATTACATCAGCGTCACAAAGAGACAGTCTACAGTATCGACTTCCTGAAGTACTGTAAGGCAAAGACATGCTCAGACGGGACCTAAATGTCACACGCAACAAAAAGCACTGAATATTTCCTGCCACTCATCAATTATCCGGAAGCCGTGTGGAATGTACAAAAGCCCTTTAATTACATTTAATCTGCGTTCTGAATGCGAAACAGGAGGTTAACATAATATCACTGAGCCATCTTCATGGTTCAATAGTGCTAAATGACTCAACTAATGAAAGTCAGTCTGCTTCACTAACACCTTCTGACTGGTCATTTTTTTTTTCCTTTTTTGTGAAACAAGGCATTCTTGAAAATCCAATTTTCTCCTGTCCCCGTTTCTTTTTTTTTTCATGGCTGTTCACTTGTCATGTCTCATGCTTGGGAGATTATTATTTTGTGCAGTTTTGCTAGTTCTCTCCAAATCTATCACTTACAGCAGGTACAATAGCCGAATTTAATAAATCCCTTCTGCATGGACTCCCTCCTGTGCAGTGGGCTTGAAAAACGGAAGGAAACGCTCGGGTTGAATGAGTGTGTTCTTAGATTTAAATGTGATGTGGGCGTTCGGCAATCTTAAGTGGTTCGGAGGGGGATGGGGGCATTGGCGTTCATGCTGCTGAGCAAAGTAAACTATCTGCAAACTACACTTGCGGTGCATATTCAGCATGATACTATTCCAAAGGTTTTACACTGATGCATGTCCAACGAGTTAAAAGTTATGAATGCAACAATTCGGCTCAGGAATCCGTTGAGAATCGTAAAGCAGGATGGAAAATATCAAGAACAGAATTCAAACAAAATATCTGATAGATGACAATAGCAAAGTGAGGAACAGTTCAGAATGTACCCGGAAAATGTACAGTACTGTTGAAGGACTAAATCACAATGTATTTGCTATATAAGGAAGATCTGAAAACTCTATTTCAATGGTTTCAATACATTTTCTTTTTTTAAATATTTATTTTTGGCTTTATTATGATGTTAGTTGACAGGAAGCGCAGTTGGAGAGAAAGAGGGGGATAAGGGACAGATCCACGAGCTGGGACTCGAACTCGGGACGCCCGAAACGCAACTGCGATATATCTCAGAGCGCTGCCCACGAGGCTATTGGCTCCGACAATAAATACATTTCAAGATTGACAAGAAAGATCCACAG
Source organism: Meda fulgida (assembly GCA_030578275.1). NCBI lineage: Eukaryota > Metazoa > Chordata > Actinopteri > Cypriniformes > Leuciscidae > Meda > Meda fulgida. Next base: position 22,000,073 of record CM060624.1, on the reverse strand, counting down.
AAGAAACAAAGTCATAGATGTTATGCGACATAAAATTAAGTAAATGATGACCAATGTCCTATTTTGGGCCTTATGCAGAGAAAGATGGGTCTTGTTTAAGGAGTTAAAGAACCATTAAATGACCGTTATTTTAAATAATTAAGGTGTAAATATATATATATATATATATATACAAAAAAATTCTTAACCAGACCAACATGCGTGTATCCCAAAACATAGAATAACATATCCTGCATGTGCCTTTGTTTCAAATTATCAAGATTTTCTTGGTTAGTAGAGTGACACGTGAAAATGTATCCCTCGACTAACCAGACACCCTACCTGAGGTCACAGAAGAGAATGGCCCACTGAAGTGGTAACAAAACACACCAAAAACAGTCGTGACACACTCTGTAGAGGCTGACAGCCAGTTTTGCATTGAGACTTCAGAGACAGTAGCATTTAAAAAGCAAGTCAGGAGCATTTTAGCCAGGCTGGCTTCAACATTACGCCAATTTCTTTTTTTTCCCTCCAATGAAACACTGCATTCATTTTTGCTCTGTTCTGCAGGATGGAAACACTGTAATTGTGGATTATTTTACCAATCATTCTCTTTGATGGCTTCATGAAAACAACCCACTCTCTCACCTCCCACTCAAATGAAACACTTTCAGGCCTTTGAGAGTTTAACAAAATGTTTGAGGAAGTAGATTTAAAAAAAAAAAAAAAAAAAAGAATGTACTTCGATATTAATTGAGAGAGTCCTTTTCCCTTTTCTACGATATTGATTAAAAACTCGATTTAAAGGCCCAAATTAAATGTAACATTCACTTTTGTGGTGAGACCTTAATGCATTCCAGTCGTAATTTCTGCAGTATATTGAGAAGTGATCTGACAGTTTTTATTTTACCTATTGCTTTATCAATTTTTAGCTATAAAATGGGCTCATGCATTACCCCACTTCATCAGGATTTTCACCCCTTACTGACAACTCTTTCTGACAACTTATTGACACAATATTATAATATTGAAAATTCACACAGGCATATATATTTCATAACCATGGTTTTGAGACTTTTCATTCGCCCAGTTGAAATATATCTTGAAATATTTTTTGAGGACAAATTAATCTTTTTTTCATCATCCAAATCAATTGGAATATCAAATTCTTCCACGCTCTTCATTCTCTGCTCTTTTAACAAGCATCTGTTTTGGCCTTCCTCTATCAGAACATATTGACAGAACATGAAAGAGAGATGTGGTTCGGAGTTTTACCTAGAGCATAAACCTTGGCCATAATTCAGTGCCTATTGCTTACAGCCAATTGTATGAGTGAAGAGAATACTAATCTCTCTTAGTGCCACTGTAAAGCTTTGATGTTTGTGCTGTCCTTGTGTTTAGAGTGTCTATGTGCATTAGACCTTTGCATGAAACCACAGGATACATGCATGAAAATGACAAATTAACAAACAGAAATGATTTGGTCTTTAAACGGAAGAACATGTCATCGCTTTCTCCCTCTTTGTTAAAGGCTGGGGGTTCACAGTGATAATTGCTCATCTTTTAAAATCAGCTTGGCTCATTTACCAGAACTTACACTCAACAATTGTGCTATTGCCCCTCTAGTTAAAATGACTATTAACAACAGACATATTTTGGTTTATTAATCTATATTGTCCAAAGAAACAACCCAAGCAAATGAATTAGACATGGTTGTACAAAATGTAGTTGGGATATTTAGTAAGTTAGTTCACCCAAACACTAAAATAAGTTATCATATACTCACCCACATGGCATTGAAATCCATATGCTTTTTTGTCTGAAATTAAGCAATATTTTCAAGGAATAACATCTTTATTTTTCTGTCCTTTTGGGGACTTGAATTGGCATCCATTTTCATTATATGGAAAAGAGCATTATCTCTATTAGTGTTCAATATGAGAAACTGAAAATGTTTTTTTTAATGAAATGATGGCGATAATTTTCCTTTTTGGGTCAGGTAGGGCTATCCAACAGCATAGGTTTATTTGGCATCTGTACTTAGAGGTATGGATTTTTTATTCACAAAAAGACACGTAGTTACAAAATTCCCTTTCGTGGTCACTCCGAGTTGCGTCGGATTGACGACGAATGGGGTTTCGCTTAGAACACCTATCGACTTTGAGTATACAAAAACGAGCCAATGGCAAAGAAATGCCATGGGTCTGCGGAATTTGCATGACGTAACTCCGCCCCACCTCGTAGGTATAAAAGGAGGACGCCGGCAACATGCAGTTATATTTTCGCTTCGGAGCCAAGAGTATCTCTTCACTCCACAGCCATTTCTGACTTCGCTCTACGAGACGAGCCATTCTCTCCGGTGTTGGTGTGACGGCGATCTGCAGCGAGTTCACATTGCCTGCTGATCTGTGCAGTGATCTGCCAGTGAGTGTGTTTTCTCCCTGCTCGCCTCAACATCGCAGAGTTTTTTCTCCTCTCACAAACACAGGACAGGCAGCCGCCTCACTGCATCCCGTGACCGTTCTGCTGGTCTACCTGACCCAGATGCTCATGGTTATGCATGAGGGCGGGACCTACTCAAGGCTTTTTAATGAGCAACAAAAAAGCGCGCCGCCACTGACCTTGCTCTCAGAGCGACGAAGGTGGCCGTGCGCTCTCCGAGTCAGGTGATGTTTACACTCTGGGGCTGACCGGTCTGATGTGCAGGATGTTGGCGGACTCGTTTGCTCAACACCCCCATATCCCAGGTCGGCCTCTTCAGCGGTGCGGTTGAGTACTTCTGCCCAACAGTTCTCAACCGCCCGTGAGCAGATTGAGGTTATTCTGCCGATGGCCCCGCCGTCCGCTCAGATCCCTCAGTCTGCCAACCGCCGTAGGCGCCCTCCCACGGTTCCAACCCCGCCCGTTCACCCGGGCTGGCTTTGGAAGACCGTGGGGGGATGCCTCAGCCCTCTCCAGCCCCGCCCCCCGCTAAACGCCAGGTTAAGCGGCACTTTTGAGATGGGCTGCTCAGAAATGGGACTCAGTTCTTTCCAGGAGTTGGTAGCAGGGCTACTCCTTTCCCCGGTGGAGGGCTGGGGAAGAATCCTTTTTCAGAAAGAACTGACTCTCTCGTCTCTGAGCATACAGAGTTTCGGACGACACGGTGCGCCGCCTCCGAGCCGTGCACCCCTCGTCCCCCTCTGTCTCAGAGCCGGATGACAGTGTGTGCCGTCCCTGGACCGTACCGCTCTCATCCCCCTCTGTCGCCAGACCCCTGGCAGAGCAGGCCCCCGCGGAACGCTGGTCCTTCCCTGGCCTCCTCTGTCAGGGTGCGGTTATGACCGTGCCCCCACTCTGGGCCGCTATGCCGTCCACCTCTGGGCCGGTCATTCCGCTTCACTGCACCACCGAGGGGACGTCGGTGGTTCGTTGACTCCGCTGGCACAGTTCTTGGGTGGCACAAGCCTGCCTAGAGCTTTCCTGTCTGTTCCGCTGGGTCGCGCGAATCATCGGCTCGGCTATGCGATTCAGTTCGCACGGTCTCCTCCCCGCTTCAGGGGAGTCCGCTTCACTATGGTCGGTGGCTAATCCCCTATCATGAGAGCGGAGGTTGCTACCCTACTGGCTAAGGGTACGATTGAGACTGTCCCTCCAGCCGAAATGAGCTCCGGGGTTTCGGCCCCTACCTCATTGTTCCGGAGAAATCTGGTGGGTTATGGCCAATCCTGGATCTACACATCTGAACTGCCCCTTCACAGGCCGCCGTTCAAGATGCTCCTGGCCAAACGCATTCCGGATGTGCGGCCACAGGATTGGTTTGCAGCGATCGACCTGAAGGACGCCTACTTGTATGTCTCCGTTCGACTCAGACCATACCTACGGTTTGCTGTCAGGACGCGCGCATATCAGTACGCTGTTCTCCCATTCGGGCTAGCCCTGTCTCCTCGCGCCTTCTCAAAGGTTGTCGAGGCAGCCCTTGTTCCTCCATAGGAACACGGGGTTCGCATCCTGAACTATCTCAGTGACTGACTGTCCTAGCTCACTCTCGAGACCAGGTTTGCGAACACAGGGACATTGTGCTCCGGCACCTAGCTCGTCTGGGCCTTCGGGTCAACTGGGAGAAGAGCTAACTTTGCCCCGTGCAGAGGATCTCTTTTCACGGTATGGACATCGACTCGGTCGCCATGTCCGCGCAGCTTACGAGCGAGCACGCACAGTCACTGCTGACTTGTCTGAGACAATTTCAGGGCAAGAGTGCTGTTCCACTGAAATATTTTCAGAGGCTCCTGGGGCATATGGCATCTGCAGCCGCGGTAACGCCGCTCGGATTGCTTCATATGAGACCGCTTCAGCTTTGGCTTCGCGACCGAGTCCCGAGGTGGGCATGGCAACAAGGCACGCTCCGAGTATCAGTTACTCCGACCTGCCGTCAGACCTTCACCCCGTGGTCGAACCTCAGTTTTCTCAGGGCAGGTGTCCCCCTGGAACGAGTTTCCCGGCATGTTGTTGTCTCAACAGATGCCTCCACCACGGGCTGGGGCGCCATGTGCAATGGACATGCTGCCGCGGGCTCCTGGACAGGACCCCACTGCCAATAGCATGTCAATTGCCTCGAGTTGCTGGCAGTACGCCTTGCCCTGCACTGCTTTCGGGCGTTGCTCAAGGGTCAACACGTACTAGTCCGATCAGACAATACCGCCACTGTAGCGTACATCAACCATCAAGGTGGTCTACGCTCCCGCCGTATGTCGCAACTCGCTCGCCACCTCCTCTTATGGAGTCAGAAGCATCTGAGGTCGCTTTGAGCCATTTATATTCCCGGAGCCCTGAACTGTGCAGCCTACGAGCTCTCATGGCTTCAGTCCCTCCCTGGAGAATGGCGACTCCATCCCCAGTCGGTCCAGCTGATTTGGGACCAGTTCAGGGACGCACAGATAGATCTGTTTGCCTCTCACGACTCGACCCATTGCGACCTGTATTTTTTCCCTGACCGAGGGCACGCTCGGCACGGATGCACTGGCGCACAGCTGGCTGCGGGGCCGCAAATATGCGTTTCCCCCAGTGAGCCTTCTAGCACAGGTCTTCCGCAAGGTCAAGGAGGACGAGGAGCAGGTCCTTCTGGTTGCGCCGTACTGGCCCACCTGGACCTGGTTCTCCGAACTGGTGCTCCTCGCGACAGCACCTCCTTGGCCAATCCCTCTGAGGAAGGACCTCCTTTCTCAGGGACGGGGCACCCTGTGGCACCCTCGTCCCGATCTTTGGAACCTCCACGTGTGGCTCCTGGACGGGACGAGGCAGGTTTGAGTACCCTACCACCAGCGGTGGTGGCTACCATCACTTCCGCTAGAGCGTCGTCCACGAGACACGCCTATGCGTTGAAGTGGAACCTCTTCGTCAACTGGTGCTCTTCTCGTCGAGAAGACCCCCAGAGGTGTTCGGTCAGTTTCCTTCCTTCAAGATGGGTTGGAGCGAAGGCTGTCTCCCTCCACCCTCAAAGTTTGTTGCCGCTATGGCCGCACACCATGACTTGGTAGAAGGTAAATCCTTAGGGAAGCACGACCTGATCGTCAGGTTCTTGAGAGGAGCGAGGAGACTGAATCCTCCTCGTTCTCCTCTCATTCCCTCTTGGGACCTCGCAGTGGTTCTAACTGCCCTGCAGAGTGCTCCCTTTGAGCCTCTGCAATCAGTGGAGCTTAAGTTCCTGTCAATGAAGACAGCGCTCCTGGTTGCATTGGCCTCTGTCATGAGGGTAGGGGACCTGGAAGCATTCTCCGTTGACGAAGCGTGCCTGGAATTCGGGCCGGCTTACTCTCACGTGATCCTGAGACCCCGGCCTGGATATGTGCCCAAGGTTCCTACCACTCCCTTCCGGGACTAGGTGGTGAACCTGCAAGCGCTGCCCTTGGAGGAGGCAGACCCAGCCTTGGCACTGCTCTGTCCAGTACGCGCTCTCCGCGCCTATGTAGACAGGACGCAGTGTTTCAGGACCTCAGACCAGCTCTTTGTCTGTTATGGCGGGAAGCTGAAGGGAAAGGCTCTCTCCAAGCAGAGGTTGTCTCACTGGATAGTGGACACCATTGCTTTGGCATACCAGCAGCAAGGTCGACCGTGCCCCCTTGGTGTGACTGCCCACTCCACCCGGAGTGTGGCATCCTCTTGGGCTCTAGCGCATGGCGCCTCGCTAACAGACATCTGCAGAGCTGCCGGCTGGGCGACACCTAACACATTCGCCAGATTCTACAATCTCCGAGTGGAGCCAGTGTCCTCTCATGTACTCGCTTCAACTAGCTAGTACTGGACCCGCTCAGGTGTCTTCGCTTGCTCGCCATTCCACTCCACGGACTGGATACGTGCGATATTTTCCTCAGGTGAGCTTCTCCAGCACCCCTGATGCTAGCGCCAGTGTCTATTGCCTGTGCGTCGGCTAGGTGCCTCCCGTGTGCATGGTCCCTCCCCGGAGCTACCCCCACACGTGTATTTCCACTGTAAGCCTCTCTGAGCATGTGTCTTTCCCTTGGCAGCCACCTTGTCACCCCTGGGGTTGAAATATTCCACCTGCGGCTGGACACCCCAGTATTCTCCATATGTTTCCTTCGGGTCATATGTGTATTTCCAAAAGCCCCCCCCCCCCCTCTGGGTCGGTGTTAATTGCATATTTCCTCTAAACTATGGGATATGCTTCCCAGTGTACCTTGGTATTCCTGTGTTAAATAGGAGTCCTTTGTCCGTGCTAGTCTGGCGTGGCGTGATTAGACTGATAACCCCATTCGTCGTCAATCCGACGTAACTCGGAGTGACCACGAAAGGGAACGTCTCGGTTCCGTATGTAACCCTCGTTCCCTGAGTAGGGAACGGAGACGTTACGTCTTCCTGCCACTTCCGCTGTACCGCGGGGATCGCCTGAGCTCAGTCTTGGCTCCTCAGCGAAGAAACATAACTGCATGTTGCCGGCGTCCTCCTTTTATACCCACGAGGTGGGGCGGAGTTACGTCATGCAAATTCCGCAGACCCATGGCATTTCTTTGCCATTGGCTCGTTTTTGTATACCTCGAAGTCGATAGGTGTTCTAAGCGAAACCCCATTCGTCGTCAATCCGACGTAACGTCTCCGTTCCCTACTCAGGGAACGAGGGTTACATACGTAACCGAGACGTTACTTTGGTATCACTTTACTTGAAGGGGTGTGCATGAGACTGACATGACACCTTCATAATCATGACATGGCAGATGTCATGAATATGAAGGTTTTATGCATGTTTATGACAACTGTCATTAAGCGTCATTCGTTCAATTACATTTTTAATGCAAATATGACATTGTTTGATATGTCTTTGTTATGACAACTTGACAATACTAAGACAACACAACCTGTCATAAATATGTCATAAACATGACATAGCAGATTAATTATCAAACTTAAGAAACCACTTTATGGGTTAAAATTTCATTAAACTGTCATGTGGTTGGTTTTGACATTGGCTGTAATTGCCATTATAACATTTTAATGACAAATTAAATTTTTACCACTGTAGTTGAGGTCAAGAAAAACATTCATGACATAGTTATGAGGGCCTCATGACAGCCAATGTGAAAACCAGCCACCTGGCAATTTAATGAAATGTTAACCCATAAAGCTAAGTGGTTTCTTAAGTTTGATAATTAATCTGCTAGGTCATGTTCATGACATATTTATGTTATCTTGGTAATGTCAAGTTGTCATGACAAAGACACTGACAGGTTATGATGTATTGATTTATGTCAAGGTGTCATAACAAAGACATCTTTAACAATGTCATAATTGAGCGAATGACACTTAATGACAGTTGTCATTAACATGCATAAAACCTCCTTCATATTTATAACATCTGCCATGTCATGATTATGAAGGTGTCATGTCAGTCTTATGCACACCCCTTCAAGTAAAGTGTTACCATTACTTTTAGTAAGTAGAATGTCTAAAGTTGACTATCGGAATACATTTTTCCTCCCAAATCTACCTCTTAAACATCTATTGTTTTCTCTAATTGAAAATCTTCATAGTCCTATTGAAGTCTAGTCGCAGTGACAGGGACCTTCAATCTAAATAGAATCAGGATTTGAGTTCAGGGATAAATCCATTGAAATGCATTATGGATGTGATATGAATGGAGCTCTGATTTGACCCTGCATGTCCATAGGACTTCAATCAGCTTCCATATACAGTAGTTAGTGAGTAGGTCTAGGCCCCATTACACTGCAGGAGAGTCAGTCATCATAGATGTCCTTCCCGACAATAGAGACCTGACGGTTCTTTAACACCAGAGCAGAGAACAGAGTGAATAAATGAAGTGGAAGGAAAGAAAATCCACAATATGGAACACACATGTACACATTAAACAGGGAGGAACATGTCACATTAAGACTTTCAATCGGCTAGTGTATTGAGCCTAAATATCCAGTTAAGATTCAGCAGCAACGAATGGAAAGTGATGCTTTTAATCCGTCAATATTGAATTTAAAAAGAAACCCTATATGGCACAAAATTAGAGGTTTGCCTCTTTGTTGTCAGACATACAATAAGGAGTTAGGAGCCATCGACTGTATGAAGCCATTGGCAAATTGATGTGATAAACAGTAAAATTGTCATGAAGGAGAGGAGACATGGAGGTAAACATAACAGTTCTTTATTAAAGGGTTAGTGGTGATCTGGAATATCTTCAGACAGGTGAGTGATGAGCATAATCAGTTCAAATCACACAGTCACACTTAACTGATGAGACTTTCTACTTGCAGGGTTAAAGACAAGCAAGATGTAGTATTATGGTGACTGTGAACAAGTGGGTGGAGCTGAAAGACCTGGAGCTGATGGTATATACTATAATTAGTCAATATCTCTTAAAGGTCCCACATTGTACACCTTTCTGAAGTTTTATTTTAGGTTTTGATGTCCTTAAAAAAATATATTTGCAGTTTAAGTACCAAAAACCATCTAAATATATTTTTACAGCTCCTTTTTCCGGAGCTCTGCCAAGAACAGGTCGATTTCGGCCTGTCTACTTAATATTCATGAGCCTCTCTTCTGATTGGCCTGTTGTTATCTGGGTGACGCATGGTCAGGCCAACCACAAGTAAATAGTGTCATGTATGCTGTAGCCTGCTGTGGCTTGGTGAGGCTCACAAGCAAGGTAAATCACCTGTAATGTTGGTGATAAATTATTTGTTATTAAAGCATAAACATTCACAAACCACTGTTAATTTAACATAAAAGCAAGCATAGGCTACTACGTGCATGGTTTAGCATGACAGAAATAGCGCAAAGTGCGCTGCCTTCTAAAAAGTAATTCTAAAAAGCTGATTTCTCAGTTCCTCGCGATCTCACAAAGCTCCGTTATTATCAATGAAGCTGACTGCACAATAAATCTTTAATAATGTCAACACTTCATTTGTTATAATCAGAGGATTTGCTAGCATGCATAATTCAGCACTGAACTGAGTTTTTACTCAGTTTTGAGCAGTGAGTGGACTCTATCTTAAATGCAACTCATTGGCCATTGCGTTCAAGAAATAAACACATATGTCTGTGATTGGCTACATTGCTCAACGCTGCAAAAATGTTATAAATAGAAACTCGTTCTGGCCTGTATATCGTTTTTATTTTGTTTTAGTTATTAGGGCCCGAGCACCGATGGTGAGAGGACCCTATTGTTTTTGCTCTGTTTATTATTATTCCGCTTCATCTTCTCCTCCAAAATGAATCACTTTTTAGAGGGCCAAAACATGCTCGAAAACTCATGAAACTTTGCAAACGCTTCAGAAGTGGTGAAAATTTACATGTGATATGGTTTTCAAAATTGGGTGGGGCAAATTCTGTAAATTATTGCCCCCACATTTTCCCCCTGCTCTACGTTTCACTTACAGGTATGAAATTTGGTACATACATGTTAATGACCCAATACCTACAAAAAGGTATTGGAGCATAGCCCTAAACACAACAGGATGTCAGCTATTTTGAACTTCCTTCTAGATTTTGTGCATTTTTCGTAATTTCCTGATGTTGTACTTTAACGAACTCCTCCTACAGTTTTGATCTGATCCTCTTCAAATTTGTTGAGTGTAATTGTAAGGCCTTTGCGACGTTAAATTGCGAAGATCTTGAGTTTTCGTCGAAGGGTGTGCTCTCGGCGGCCTGACAAATGTGTGGGGCAAAATGGCTCAATAGCGCCCCCTACATCATTGCCCCGGCTCTATGTTTGACGAACAGGTGTGAAATTCGGTACATACATGTAATGACACAATACCTACAAAAAAGTATCTTGGAGCATAGCCCTAAACAAAACAAGAAGTCAGCTATTTTGAATTTCCTCTCAGATTTTGTATAGTTTTTGCCATTTCCAGACGTTGTACTTTAACGAACTCCTCCTACAGTTTTGATCTGATCCTCTTCAAATTTGGTGAGTGTAATCTTAAGGCCTTTGCAGCGTTAAATTGCGAAGATCTTGAGTTTTCCTCGAAGGGTGTGCCCTTGGCGGCCTGACAAATGTACACCCAATTTCAGCCTTTTGGTGATTTGTGCATGAATATGTCATATACAGTAGTTCAATATTGCTTGCAGTTCCGATATTGCTAGGCGACCACAGATAGCCTGCAATAACTCAGCCATACAATGTCAGATCTGCCCTAGACTTCACATGTTTGATAAGAGTCCTGTCCTGAACACATGACCATGCTCATATTTGGTTATAGCAATAGCGCCACCTGCTTGTAGCAGGAATTGTTGCAAATACAAATACTTTCACATAGTCCTCCTATATTTATTATCATTACATACTGCCCACCGTGCTCTGTCTTCCTAAAACCGCCGGGTGGCGGCGGCACGGGTGCGAGGGCCCTTTTCATCGCTGCTTGCAGCTTTAATTCTTGTTGCTTTTGTGCAACATATGAAGAACAATTAATCTGTTTTTAGACCATTTTATTTTTAGATATTTCTATTTTGCGGGAGTCCCACGAAAAAAACGTTTTATTCTCCCGAAGTCCACACACACGAGTACCTTACGCCTACACTCAGCCATCAAATCTAGTCCCGCGCCACACTCTGTTGCGTTGGGTCCAGTGGGAGTGCTGGTCTCTACATCCATCGACTTAACAGCATTTTCTTGACATGTTTCCGTGTTGTTGTTGCTCAGCAACGATGTTGTCTGAGGGTTGGGAAAAAGGAGGGAGGGATGTTAGGCAGTGTTCAGGGTGGTGACTGAAGGTGGTGAGTAGTTCTGACATCACAATTTTGGCTCGTCAACGGCTCGTGAAAAGGCACAGATACTTTATGCAGGCTAAGTAAGTAAGTAAGTAAACTTTATTTATATAGCACCTATCACAGATAAAATCACAAAGTGCTTTACATAGCAAGTTTAACAAATATTAACAATTAAGACACACCATACAGAAACATACAAACATAATAGCTCAGTCAACTGAAAGCTTGCCTGAATAGTACTGTCTTTAGCTGTTTTTTAAAAGAAACGACAGAATGGACCACACGCAATAATGAAGGCAGGGCATTCCACAACTTGGGAGCGACTGCATGAAATGAGCGGTCTCCCTGAGTTTTAAGGCGTGTTTTGGGGACCATCAGGAGGTTTTGACCTGAAGAACGAAGAGTGCGGCCGGAAGAATTAGAGGTCAGCATGTCAGCGATATATTGGGGGGACTGTTCATGTAGTGCTCTAAAAGTTAAGACTACAATTTTAAACTCAATTCTGTATTTTACTGGAAGCCAGAGGAGATTAAATAAGAATAAATAAGGCTGTGTGCATATGTGTCTGGATTGGCTGTTTTGAAACATAGCCCCTAGACCTCTGTTATCATGAAAAAAGCCAGGAAATTTCATTTTTGACAATATGGAACCTTTAAAATACAGACAGCAAACTAAACAATGATAGAATGAAGCCTAATAAAAACTGAACTAATATTAAATTAAACTAAACTAAACTAATTTAAAAAATAACAAATTATCAAATAGAAATGATTAGGCCTTTAAAAGGAAGAAAATTAACATGAAACCCAAACATGGAAAAAAAAAGTTGCACTGTCACACCACATGTTTTGCACCTTTCCCCACTATAGTTGTTATGGTTATTCATTTGATTTCATCTTTATGTTCAGGTGTGTGTGTCTAGTTATCTCCACTACTTAAGTTTCTTTGTCGGGTCTCATCAGTGTGTACATTGTGCTGGATTGCCAAACTGTGTTGGACCTTGCCATGTGGATTATTAAAGCCTGTTTAACTTCATCTTATTTGTCATGTGTTTGTCTTGCACCACAAAACCCGGGACACACTCAAGTCATTACAAATCCATATGCTTCTTGGAAAATTAAAGCAAAATATTCAGCAAATAACAACAGATTTAACTAAACTGAAAACACATATGGAAAATAAAATATTAAAATAATAATAAAATACAAATAATAAAATAACCAACTCACTGTATATTCACTATTATTAAAATAATTTGTAAAGAATTGATACCAGCTATATATACAATAACAGCTATAGATATAATAACACAACGAGTACAACAGTAGACTGTTGCTTGTCCAATCAGATTAGAGAACCAAAACTTACCATTGTAAAATCTTACAGCCTACAGTCTGTCCTGCATTTTTTTTTTTTTTTAAAACCCTTATATGTACAGAATAAAAAAAAAATCACTTAATTTCCCCCACTGAAAGTTCAGGCTGTCTTGGACATGTGCTCTAGCTTTTACCTTTCTAAGCTGCTGACACATTAAAGTCCTTGCTCACTTCACCTCCGCATATTGTCAAACAAGACATGCCCGTACAATTTCCGTTCCTCCTTTCATTAGTACAGTAAGACCTGAAGGAGGGACAGAGGGTGGGAACCTGTATACCTTTCTCTGAGTTGCCCCCACGTTCTCATTAACACATAAAAGAACCTTAATAAAGGTGTGACCTTGGCAGTGTTTTTGCAAAACCTGCGATTCCACAGTCAAGGTCTTAGGGGCAAGATAAGCCGCAGTGCATTTTAATCCCTCCTCTGCTGAGTGGGGCATCTGGTTAAATTACTGCCTTTTCACCTCTTTTCTTTGTAGTGAGGATTTCTGTTTCGTAAGTGCTTTTTTCACTGTAGATCCCCCTACCCAACACGTAGGATCCATCTATTGTGCGATCATATTGAAGCAGACTTAAGCTCCAATCCCAGGCGTCCACGCAACACCAGAGGAGCATATTCCCAGGAATATCACGAAAGACCTGCTATTCTGGGCGAGGGAAGGATTATAAAACTTTTCAAATGTTTTCCCTCTCTCCAGCCTCTGCGAAAGCTCTTCCTGATGCTGTTATGGTTGAATATCCAAAAGCAATTAACTTTTTCTTGCTGCCCTCTTGTACCAATGCCCCTTTGAACATCAACTTAGTCCAATGCATGGCGCTTGAAATCCTATGTTTCCAAGGCAACCAGGCGCTAGTCGGTTGCTGCAGGGAGGTCAGCATCATAACACCGGTTCTTCAACCAGGTTAATGACCAATCACAGACAAAGGACTGGAAGCCCCTTATCTATGCACAAGACAAGGGATGTATGGAGCGCGAATGCAAATAACTCTACACAGCTCATTTTTCTTTCTCATCTCAATCTCATTTCACAAAATAATATACACAACACAGCTTGCTGTAAATAAAACCAACCCACTTTAAACATTCTCATGCTAACAATGAACTCTTTGAGGTCTAGTCTTGCAGCACACTTGGGATCTCAAAAGGCACCACTCAGTGACACAACTCCTTTTTTGTCACTTTGGTGGGGTGTCACACAGTTCACCTTCAGGCATCTGAGAAAGCAGCCCTCTCATCCCAAACAGACCGAGAAATGGTGTATGATGCAAAATGGAGGAATAATGTGCAAGAGAATCAAATGCATCCAAACAAGGAGAAGAGTTATGGAGGCACTGACTTTCAGTTCAAACAATAAGTAATGCTTACTAGTTCTGAGCGTTATGGTGCTGCTCAAGTCTCAAAATACTTGTGGCATTACAGTATTTTCCAAATGGAAGTGCAGGAACACAAGCCCATTAATTGTAGAAGCATGGGACAACAAATTAAAAGATGGCATACTATTGTTTAGTTTGGTATTGCAGACAAAACTGCAACTGAAAGTTTTGGTAGAACAATACCTTCAGTTCTCTGTGAAAATTAAGATTCAAGGGTTTAACCAAACTGCAGTGCAATGTGAAAGTGATTTTTTTTGTATAACACTTTAAAATAAATACTGTAATAAAAATAATGATGATTATGATGATAATGATGATGATGATGATGATTATTATTATTAACTTTTCACTGTAGTAGTATTATTAATAATAATGATGATGATTAACTTACTTTTCAGTATAGTAATAATAATAATAAATAATAATTGTAATATTCACTGTAGCTATAATAATAATAATACATTATTATTATTATTATTATTATTATTAAATATGAATCTCTTATACAAAGAATTGTAATATTCACTATAATAATAGAAATAATAATAATAACAATTGTGGATATTACAATAATTATTATTATTTTATTGAATATTATTGTTATATTATTACTATTATTATTATCATTAATATAGAGAATATATATATTTTTTAATATGAATCTTTAAACAACAGATTGATATTTAAATTGTGGTATTATTATTATTATTAATAATAATAATAAAAGTAATAATAGTAATAATCATACCAATTATTATTATTATTATATTGCATATAAAAAAAATTAATGTGAAATTTTGTCTTTTTTCACAGTGACTGCGCCTTCAACTTAATGATCCTGTCTCATATAGAACTCTCAACATACTTTACACAGAGACTTTGAGGAATGATTCTGTATGTCTAAGAGATGCAATGCTATAAATTTACGTAAGGCCTGAGCCCAGCTTTGTAAAACCAGAGTGCTGATTCTGGATCAGTCTATTTTGACCTTTCTGCCAGATGGCATTACAGTGTGTGGTGTTTGGAGCCAAGCTGACGATGGAGGTGCACAGCCTCAGGCTCTGAAGATTGGCATACTCATCTCTCTTCATGCAATGAATTTGACATTACGCCCCTTCCTCACCCCAAACAGATCTGCACAGAAAAATGCTTATGTAACAACACACACAGCGAATAACAAATCTGTCTCCAAAGTCACTGCAGAAGTTTAAAGTGACCTAAAATATATAGAGCAAATCAAAAAACCAAATGCAGGAATAGAAGAGTTCATGGTTACATTGTCAAAATATGCATCTGCATTCACAAAACAACCTTGTGATTACATAATATTGTACATCTCCAACAATCTCCCGGAGGATTTGAGAAACAGACTGCATCTCACAGACATAGCATTCAAAGGAAGGATCGCAAATGTGTGTGTTATTTCTATAACAAGTCCTGGATAACTTTTTTAACAACTGAGGTATATTGCTATAATATGGACAATGTAAACAAAGCTGAAAAAGATTGACACTTTTAAGACCCCACAAGTCTGTCTGGTTTTGTGTTGGATTCAGAGGCTCCGAATGAAATGAAAAATGCATGAGTTCCCTGGTGAAAAGATCTTTCAGGAAGAATTCACCTGGAAGACATGCAAGTGATAAATATTGGTTTCTGCAGTGTGTAAATGGAGTAAAAACATTGAATTCACCTGGAAGACGTGTAAGTGATAAAAACTGGTTTCTGCAGAGTATAAATGGAGTAAAAACAGTTTGCAATAAAGTCTAATTTATTTTGCAATAAAGTACAATAATGATTGTGTATACAGGACAAGAACAAAACATTCAAACAATACGCCTAAATGCATTTGTGACCAAATAAAATAAATAAAGCTGGCTTACTATAATACGAATCAGAAGATAAAAATGCAGGTGTCCTACATTAATAAGTGCAATTCAAACATCAAGAAAACAATTCCTGTCCTTTCATGAAATCCACCTTACAGAGTTAAAAGATTTATATATACATACAGTATATATATATATATATATCTGCATATGTGCATAGAGTTGACAATTATGTAGAGCATTTCCCTTCGTTTCATTGCCAAATTGGAGATCAGGGTAAACCTGCATGGATCTTTTATCACATTCTGAGGATAAATGAGAGCTCTTTCACGGAGGCTGCAGCATATCATTTACTGGGGGTGTAATGAGAAGGCTCAGGGAAGGCAATTAACATTTAAAATGAGAGTCAGCTCATTGAAGATGGCAGTGATGCCACAGGCCCCTGTGTGCTGTGAGACTTAGCAAATATTTGACAAATTCTGGACAATAAGAACGAAAGGCCGGGTCAGGAACGTCCCGATGTCTCAATGGGCACATTGTGCATTAATTTCTACCATTTATATTTGAAATTTCAGTTGGTCTGTCTGAAGTTCCCCAAACAAAGTCTGGAACCGCATCCAGAGAGGACTGAGAGAAGACAAGATTTGAGCAACAGTTTGTGAGCTGATGCTCTCAAACTGTTCAATCCTGTGCTGTCTGCTACACATTTGTGTCCAACAAACACAGCAGCCATTCAAACGATACAGACAATCCACAGCAGTGTTCTCACAGAAATTAATACAAATAAATGATTTTGGATTTTTTTTTATGCAAAACTATTAAAGACATTGCAATAGGGTACAGCATGTTTTAACTTGTTACTAAAGTATTTTTTCCTCCGTCTCCTCTCCATCAATTAGATGGTGTGTGGTGGGTGTTTTGGTGCAAAATGGCAATGATGCCGTTGCATCATCCAGGTGGATGCTGCACATTAGTGGTGGTTGAGGAGATTCCCTCCTTGTAAAGCGCTTCGAGTACCAAGGAAAGCGCTATATAAATGTAAAGAATTATTATTATATTATTTTTGTTCCATTGCCATTTCAGAAGAGAGTTCTGAAACTTGAACCAACCCAAAAAATTACTGAGATTAAATACATTACAACATCTGAAGCAAATGTATATTAAAATCAGGAAGAAAAAAAATAATGGTTAAAGATATTATAAGGGTAGCTCAATAATGTTACTGAAGCTAATGCTATCTAGCTAGCCTGCAAAAACTTAGCATGGGCCTACTACACTGCCATTTCCAGAGCGACAGTAGAAGGTCTGGACTCCACAGCAGCTTTCATTGGCCAATGACTGCCCAAGCGGCAGCCCAAGCAACCAATCACAGTTTGTTTTAGTTAGAGTCACCTTCAGGGGCATAAAAATGATAAAGTCAATGTCCCTACAACATCAGACTGGCCTGCATCTAATAAATTATTCAGTCAAGATCATTGTGTAAGTTTACTGTATAAACTTGCTGTGAACTTCACATACATTTACAAAATCCAGCGTTTAGTTGATCCTGATAAGCGCTCATTGTCACAATTGTAAACACGATGGCTTTCTTCATCCACAAGGGGGTTTGGCGGACTGTTAAAGAAAGTGACACACACGTCACAGTTCTGTTCTGTTTGGATGCTGTTTTCGTCTTAGTTTCATTTTCATGGACTTTTAGTTTGTTATTTTCAGTCACGTGTTTAAGCCACTTATCAGTTGTCATGGTGATTCATTTGATCTGCACAGGTGTTTTTCATTTCCCTTGTTTATAAGTATTTAAAGTCCCCCTGTAGTCAATCATTTTATCCCTTAAAACTCATATTTGATCACCAAAAGGACATATAAAAAAAAATCATGTGAAAAAAAAAACCATGCCTTAAAATGCAACTCTACATCCTCTCTATGCTCCGGTATGCTAATTAGCCCCACCTCCATTCACGCCAGCTCACAGATTAACTCGGTCAACTTACTGAGGTAAACTCTGCACAATGGTATCATTCTTTACAGCGTCGGACACATAACGGCTATTACTATGATTAGCCTTTTTCTTCATTATGTTATCAAACAGCTAATAATGTGTTGCTAATGTTACACAGACCATGTTCCAGTTCGCCATCTCAGTCTGCCTTCTAACAATCATCAGAAATACTTTGAACTAATCAGTATGTCACTAAAGAAAGGCATTTAGTTCATCATAAAAATTGTAATATACATCATACAGATGTTTAGCCATCGGTCCATGGGTGTGACGTCACGTCTGAGGCTGAGTGAGACAGTAGGCTCGGGCACGTCTGAGGCTCAGTAACAGTTACTTCTCTGATTGGTAACTTGACAGGAAATGGGCAAATTGTCCTGAAATGTTTATTAATAAGTAAATAAACATTTTAATATTTAAAATCAACTCAACTTTTACTTATAAAGCACTTTCAAAATCATAAAATGGATGAAAGTAAATAAAAATTTTACAGTAAAATACTTATACAGAAACATATTAAATCAATAAGCCAAATGAGGTCATATACAGTGATTTTACCTTATAACAAACCAATGTCCAATAAACATGTCATTGATTCTATTATTTTACATTCATTATGAATAATTATTGGAATAAACAGTTCTTCCATGTAAAATAGTTAATTATTCTAGCTGCATGCTGTTTACAGTTACCAAGCAACACACTAACTTGGCACATTAATATAGAATGTGCAGGCACAGGTGTGAGTTTATAGTCATTTTACAGCTCAGATTTAAACGTGAGTCATCTAATCATAATTTACAGATGGAACTATCCGTTTTATAAACCATCATTTAAAAACCTCCAGAGTCTCCAAAGGTTTATACTTTCATCAATCTGTCTATGAAGATTATGAATGGGTATTTTACTGTTGCAGTAAGCATATATTGTATTGTGACACAAACTCAGAACTTTTTTTATATAGGTAGAGCATGGCAGCCCAGAGCCTATCTCTGTATTTCACAGCCTGTCCTTCCCTGCTCAGGTCTGAAGGACACATGAGATCCTGTGAATGGCCAATCAATCAATCTCCTGCAGAGGAGCAAACTCTCATGATAGTAGGTTTCTCAGTTTACTCATCTCCTGCTCAGTGTCACAGAAGCCAGACAGTGTGACATGAGCTCTGCTTTAAAACCCAGTGAGCTGCTTTGCTACTGTAGGCAGATTTCCAAGGCAGAAACTTTACAGAACCTCATGACTGATTTCGAATCCTCATCACTCCACAATGGACTTGATTTTTACGATAAAATAGATCAAGTCAAAGAGTTTGGCATTAGCATGTTGCTAAGCTAATGCACTTAGACTCATTAGAAAAAAGTGCCTCTACCTGCATTTTTGCAAACCCCAAAAATGTATATACCTATATGTACAATTCACTGCAGTTTCCAGTTTAAATTAACCCTAGTGGCATTAATACAACTTGTATTCCTTTACACACAAATTATGATTACAGGGATGATCGGAGAGATTAGTGATTAAAGGCCGTGACACGCCAAACCGGCGTCAAAAACCTAGCGGCAACGAAAGTTAACTGTGTTGTCGCTTCGCATGAGCTGCGTCTGAGCTTGAACACATTGTAAAGACTACAGATGACTGTAAACTAGCATGTGCCTTCTGCGCCTGTGTGTAAGGAAATAACTGTATATCAGTAGGTATCAATAGTCTATATTCGTTATTCAGAAAAAAGAAACCGAATTTAGCTGCAGATACAGTCAAACCTAAATTCATTCAGACACCTTCAATATTTCTCACATTATCACAGTTTATTCGCTATAGTTTAGAAAATGGTAATAAATTATGACAAGAACTCAGAGTTATCAAATCAGTCGACATTTCACTGGTTTTGGCCATCCTTCTGTCAGACTATCTTACAAATTAATTAATAACAAATAAGGTCAACCAATTACCAAGCAATGCTTAATGTTGTTGTATGTGGTGTAAAGAAAAGGTTGCATTAGCAATTAAAGAAAAAAAAACTTAAGCAAAACATGGTGTCTGAATAATCTTTGGTCACAAATTGTTTATACATTTTACTGGTAGTCCACTGCATGACGAATTTGGGGGTATAGTATGTTTACTTTATTTCGCTATCCTCATTTACATAAATGAAGTATAGTGTCCTGCACCCACTATTAAAAAAAAAAAAATCAAAAATCATATCTGGTGTCTGAATAATTTTTTGTTTGACTGTATAAACTGTAAACAAAGCAGTGCTTGCAACCCATTTTGAATATCAATCATGTTGATTACTTTCTTCATTCCAGGCAGCTCATGTTGTCATGAAAATATTTGAATACTGGAATGCTTAGGTAAGATGAGGTAAAATTAGAACAGTCTTCTGTCTGTGCCGTCTTAACTTCTTTGCTTCTTTTCATCACTCTCACTTTTATTCTTTATTTTTTTCTTGTGTAATGATTCTCGCTAAACTGAACAGCCAATCAGAGTCTCTCAATGATGGTCCCGATGCCAATTTAACATGCTGAATCGTGTGAACTGCTGCTGACGTGGCACACACTCCAAAAACTAGCCCGACAGACGCTTACCAATGGTCGACCGTCAGCTTGATGTGTCACAGCCTTAATAAAGAATTATTTTCACGTGGTTCCTTGCGCAATACTATCAAAACTCTTTTACTTTTAGCTCATAATTTGTAAACAAAACCATTTTGCCATTCACATAACATAACCAGCTACCCTTTCTAGGGTAGTAAATTTGCCCGGGAACTCACCTGGTACAGCGTTGCACTTGCGATGTGAAGCGCTCAGCTACGAGTCCTGTGAAACACGGGTCACAATAAAAGAGCACTAAAACATGTAGCTAAAATGGCATGGTTGCTTCAGCAAGCACATTTTTATCTCACATTTGCTTTTATTAACACTATTGGTACTGTACAATATTTCCAAATGCAATAAAGCATATAACTTTAGCGCCACACACTGGATAGCCTTTCCGAAAAGCCATGATGTTTCTGGTTTTTCTTTTTCAGTTTTTCCAATGAGCCTGGGTTGCACACAAATAATACAAGTGTAGTTCATGCAAATTCTCTCATTATTTACTAACCCTCATGTCATTCCAAAACTGCATGAGCTTCTTTTTTTTGTGAAACACACATTTTTGGATGAACAATCCCATTAAGTAAAATAATCAATTTATAAGTACACTGAGCTTTTACAGTATAACATTTTTCTCCCTAATTCACCATGTTGGATTTACTTTTTCACTGAGCTCAAAACAATGCATTCTGGGTTTGCCTTCTCCACAAAGGATAAATTAGATGCTACTTTCCCGTCCTATGAAGATGCCTAACTTTCAGAACAACTTTCACGTCCAGAGGGAGGCTATGGTGTCTTAAAATGCTGCATACGGAGGAAGCTCACTTGGTTTGGGAAAAAGGCAATGGAGTCAGTAAAGTTTCAATTGGTTGATTGCATTTTATTTGCATGTTTTAACACAAAAGACAACCTAACCGAAATAAATGTGATACACTCACAAGCCCACGGAAGTCTCGGTTACGTATGTAACCCTCGTTCCCTGAGTAGGGAACGAGAGTATGGAGTATGGAACTCTGAGTATGGAGTTCTGACTCCATAAGAGGAGGTGGCGGGCGAGTTGCGACATACGGCGGGATTGTAGACCACCTTGATGGTTGATGTACCCTACAGTGGCGGTAATGTCTGACCGGACTAGTACGTGTTGACCCCTGAGCAACGCCCAAAAGCGGTGCAGGGCAAGGCGTACTGCCAGCAACTCGAGGCAATTGACATGCCATAGGCGCTGGGGTCATGTCCAGGAGCCCGCGGCAGTATGTCCATTGCACATGGCGCCCCAGCTCGTGGTGGAGGCATCTGTGGAGACAACAACATGCCGGGAAGCTCATTCCAGGGGGACACCCGCCCTGAGAAAACTGAGGTTCGACCACGGGGTGAAGGTCTGACGGCAGGTCGGAGTAACTGGTACTCGGAGCGTGCCTTGTTGCCATGCCCACCTCGGGACTCGGTCGCGAAGCCAAAACTGAAGCGGTCTCATATGAAGTAATCTGAGCGGCGTTACTGCGGCTGCAGATGCCTTATGCCCCAGGAGCCTCTGAAAATGTTTCAGTGGAACCGCACTCTTGCACTGGAATTGTCTCAGACAAGTCAGCAGTGACTGCGCGCGCTCGCTCGTAAGCTGCGCGGACATGGCGACCGAGTCGATGTCCATGCCGAAAAATGAGATCCTCTGCACGGGGCAAAGTTTGCTCTTCTCCCAGTTGACCCGAAGGCCCAAGCGAGCTAGGTGCCGGAGCACAAGGTCCCTGTGTTTACAAACTTGGTCTCGAGAGTGAGCTAGGACAGTCAGTCGCCGAGATAGTTCAGGATGCGAACCCCGTGTTCCCATGGAGGAACAAGGGCTGCCTCGACAACCTTTGAGAAGGCGCGAGGAGACAGGGCTCTCCCGAATGGGAGAACAGCGTACTGATATGTGCGCGCCCTGACAGCTAACCGTAGGTATGGTCTGAGTCGAAGGAGAACGGAGACATAAAAGTAGGCATCCTTCAGGTCGATCGCTGCAAACCAATCCTGTGGCCGCCCACATCCGGAATGCGTTTGGCCAGGAGCATCTTAAACGGCATCCTGTGAAGCGGCGGTTCAGATGTGTAGGTCCAGGATTGGCCATAACCCACCAGATTTCTCCGGGACAATGAGGTAGGGGCTGAAAACCCGGACCTCATTTCGGCTGGAGGGAAAGTCTCAATCGTACAATTCGCCAGTAGGGTAGCAACCTCCGCTCTCATGATAGGGGATTAGCCACCGACCATAGTGAAGCGGACTCCCCTGAAGCGGGGAGGAGACCGTGCGAACTGAATCGCATAGCCGAGCCGATGGTTCGCGCGACCAAGCGGAACAGATAGGGAAGCTCTAGGCAGGCTCCCAAGAACTGTGCCAGCGGAGTCAACAAACCACAAACGTCCCCTCGGTGGTGGAGCGAAGCGGAATGACCAGCCCAGACGTGGACGGCATAGCGGCCCGGAGTGGGGGCACGGTCATAACCGCACCCCGACAGAGGAGGCCAAGGAAGGACCAGTGTTCCACTGGGGCCTGCTCTGCCAGGAGTCTAGCGACAGAGGGGGATGAGAGCGGTACGGACCAGGGACGGCACACACTGTCATCCGGCTCTGAGACAGAGGGAGACGAGGGGTGCACGGCTCAGGGGCGGCGCACCGTGTCGTCCGTGAACTCTGTATGCTCAGAGACGAGAGAGTCAGTTCTTTCTGAATAAGGATTCTTCCCCAGCCCTCCACCGGGGAAAGGAGTGGCCCTGCTGCCAACTCCTGGAAAGAACTGAGTCCCATTTCTGAGCAGCCCATCTCAAAAGTGCCGCTTAACCCGGCGTTTAGCGGGGGCAAGGCTGTAGAGGGCTGAAGCATCCCCCCACGGTCTTCCAAAGCCAGCCCGGGTGAACGGGCGGGGTTGGAACCGTGGGAGGGCGCCTTCGGCGGTTGGCAGACTGAGGGATCTGAGCGGACGGCGGGACCATCGGTAGAATAACCTCAATCTGCTCACGGGCGGTTGAGAACTGTTGGGCAGAAGCACTCAACCGCACCGCCGAAGAGGCCGACCTGGGATATGGGGGTGTCGAGCAGACGAGTCCGCCCGACATCCTGCACATCAGACCGGTCAGCCCCAGAATGGTGCACATCACCTGACTCCGAGAGCGCACGGCCACCTTCGTCACTCGGAGAGCAAGGTCAGTGGCGGCGCGCAGCTCATTGAAGAGCCTCGAGTCAGTCCCGCCCTCATGCATATCCGTGAGCATCTGGGTCAGGTAGACCAGCAGAACGGTCATGGGATGTAGTGAGGTGGCTGCCTGTCCTGTGGCACTATAGGATTTTGCCACAGATTAGTGTAGACGAAAAGAACTACAGGCTTCGGACGGGTGCTTAGGATTGTGCCGGGAAGCACTCTGAGGACACAGTAGCATCGCAACAGAGCGTTCAGCGTTCAGCGTCCCATGGGCAGCGGCCCCGTTGAGGAGAGGGAAGGCGGATGAGACCAACGAGCGGTCCTGAAAAGACAAGGGGGTCTTCCAGGACGTCGAGATCTCATCATGCACATCCGGGAAGAAAGATATTGGGGTTTGCCGTGGACGCGGGTCGGCGGCTTTACCCAAAAACCAATCGTCCCGGGAAAGCATGGCCGTAATCTCGACCTAAATGACGCGATGATCATGTTCCCACAGAGAGAACATGAATCACCCACGAGCGCTGTTCAAGCATGATCAATGCCCAAACACACTAGACAGCGCTCGTGCCCATCAGAGTCCGATACCAATCTGCCGCAACCAGAAATGCACGGGCGAGCTGTCTTTAAAAAGACGTGCCGCGTGCGAGCTCTTTTGTGAGAGGAGAGAAATCTCCGCGATGTTGAAGCGAGCAGGGAGAAACACACTCACTGGCAGATCACTGCACAGATCAGCAGGCAATGTGAACTCGCTGCAGATCGCCGTCACACCAACACCGGAGAGAGTGGCTCGTCTCGTAGAGCGAAGTCAGAAATGGCTGTGGAGTGAAGAGATACTCTTGGCGTCCTCCTTTTATACCCACGAGTTGGGGCGGAGTTACGTCAAGCAAATTCCGCAGACCCATGGCATTTCTTTGCCATTGGCTCGTTTTGTATACTCGAAGTCGATAGGTGTTCTATGCGAAACCCCATTTGTCGCCATCCGACGTAACTCGGAGTGACTACGAAAGGGAACAAATACCATAAAATAAAATACTTAGTATTATTGAAAGTGGCAATGAAAGACGTTGATTGACAAGCCAGTTAACTTAGCACTGTTTGGTGTCTGCAAAAGCCAATCCCAATCTCTCAGGATGCCCTGCTTAAATGGGAAGATACACCCGTCCATGATTGGAGAATTCCCTTGAGAGACAGGCAGAGGGGTTCAGATTTATGGTGGTAATGGGAGATGGGGGAACAAAGCAACATTTACAAAGAGAGCGCAGCTGCTTTCTTTTCTATTTCCATCCTGCCTAAAATCATCTGAGCGATGTGAAGCTGTAGCATGTCTGTTCTAGTAAACTTCAAACTCTGCTTTCCTTTTTTTCATTGCAACTCTCAAACAGTGAACTGACAAATGTGATCTTTTGTCAGGAACAAGAAGTATTCTTACAGAAGTTCCACAAGCAAAAATAATTTGCTTAAAAGCTGCTGGAGCATTTTGGTTTGTATAGGGCACATTCAGAAGTGAGAATACAATTGAATCCAATTCGAATCTAATGTGGCTGACTGAAGAAAAAGGTTAACAATTGCCAGTATAACATTGTATTTGCTACATTGAGAACACGGGGACTGTGGGACACCTTTTTAAGCTTGAGCAGTCAGTTTAACAAGCAAATAATAACATGCATTGTTTGATTGGAATGAGAAAGCCTTTTTTGCCATTCGCACATACATAGGGTCACTAATTATTTCAATTCACGTCTTTACCATAAAAACAGTCCTTCTGGAAGAATTTCCCTGGGTATCCATAAAAATGTGAATGAACTATATCATAAAATGAGGTTGTAATAGAATTATGATCACATCCACATTGTGCTAGTTGTTTAGAGAGGTAAATTCAATCTTTTTGATTTTAGTATGAGCAGCGGTGTTGTCTTGAATGTTGTTGCTCGACAGTTTTAAGGTATTACGCAGGCAGCGATAACCTTCTATACATAGCGGTCAGGAAATCCTCCTTTATCGCAGCACAAAGAAAGCAATGGCTTTCTCGAGCTGCCTTCAGATCTATATGATGATGGGCGTACAAAACAGATCAGGATAAAACAAGCCAGAGAGAGATGCAATATTTCCTCCGAGGCAGTAGTATAATGGCCTGGATCTCGGCTGTGATAGATTTTTCTTTGACGCCATGTAAAGAAAATTTCCACGCTATCAGGATTCCATCTGTAAGCGCAAACAATGGCAAGATGGGTTGCTGCCTAGTTTATTTGTTTCGCATTTGTTCTTCATTCCCGGTGGGTAATAGTTTGCAGAGAAGTGTCATTGACTAAAACAGACAAACATTTAAGCCGAGAGGTGCCCTGACTGTAAAACAGCCTCCGAAGCCACCGCTATTGATTTCTTGTCCAGGGTACACAAACATAGAGCCAGGGGAGACTACCATCTTTATCGGTGCTTTCCATCTCCACTCTGACTGATAGGCTCGGTCATGAGCCCCGGGTAACGTTTTTGTCCTCTACATACATGGGTGACACTAAAACCCCTCAGCATTGTTTACTTCTATGGCCCTGTCATGAGCGAGCGCCAATGCTTACGGTTCTGAACAAATGGACTGATACAGTCAGACCAAGCAACAGAGCAATGGCCACAAAAAGCAATTCAGAAGGACACCCGGTATTTAAAAATGTCAGCTTCACTAAAAGGATGATTTCTCGTCTTAAAAGTTTTGCAATTAAAGGTCAAGCTGTTTTATACTCTGTTATATGGTGCTGTAAGACTTTATATCTGCAAGAAGTGTGTGAGTAATACCATAAATTCACAATGACAATGAACTTCAAAGAGCTTTTGGCTAAAGCAGTACTTTATAGAATACTTGAGCAAGACTCTTACCATTTTGTACATTTGTGTGTGTGTGTGTGTGTGTGTGTGTGTGTGTGTGTGTGTGTGTGTGTGTGTGTGTGTGTGTGTGTGTGTGTGTGTGAGTGAGTGAGTGAGTGAGAGAGAGAGAGAGAGAGAGAGAGAGAGAGAGAGAGAGAGAGAGAGAGAGAGAGAGAGAGAGAGAGAGAGAGAGAGAGAGAGAGAGAGAGAGGTTTGCAGCATTATTTGCTTTCTGTTTCCCTCAACATTGGGTATAATTAACACTCAGCTGTTATTGACTCATGATCATTTCTCACAATAGATGTCACATCTTTTTCCTATCTATTCATTTATTAAAGGTGGTTGATTATGATTTCACTTTTCTAACTTTAGTTAGTGTGTAATTTTGCTGCTTGAGCATAAACAACAGTTACGAAGCTCAAAGTTCAAAGCAAAGGGAGATATTTTCTTTTAAAGGAATTGCTTTTTAAGAAATAAATTTCTGGTAGGGACTACATAACATTCCTCCCCGGTTAGTGACATCACAAACCCTAAAATTTACAGAAACCCCATCCCTGGGAAGAAGATTTATAGATTATAATGACAGAAAATGCTAATTTTAAAAAGAGGGCTGACATTTCGGTATTTAAAATCCTTTTTTTATTGATTTCATGTAATAGCCTATTAAAACTATCTGAGATTTCGAATTTGGGGTTTTCATAAGCTGTAAGCCATATTATAACTTTTGCATGATATTCTAAAGATGTGAACTCTTACATATTCAAGGTTTAATAAAAGTTTACTTTTATTTATTTGTACTATTACTACAAACTTTTACTTTTTTCTTGATGGTTACACCACATTACATGTTTGATGTTTTCTGTCAATAAATAAACCTTTTTTTATTTTATTTTTTTTATTTCTAACCATATGAAAGCAACACATTTTTTCCTTTTCTTTATTTTGGACATTTGTGTCTTTAATGTGTAATTGACCCAAATATTGTTAATAAGAACAGGGTGCAGGTCCTCCAAAATAGATAAGTTACAACTGCCAAAAGACTTATATTCACATTAGTTGGCCATCAATTTAACTTGTGATAACTGACAACACATTTGACCAAATAAGCTGATGCAGTAATTAAATTTGACAGTATGGTGTCATTCTGAGATTCACTTTCTAAATTATGAGAAATGAACCTGATCATTCACAAACACCCATCAAGGAATCATCCATACCATTAAACAAACCTTGAAGTCATTTTTCCAGACATATCCATCTCTGAGGGGAATATGTAATAAAGTCTGACCCAGAAGGAACAACTGTCAACGCGAGGATACATTTTGTCCGTTCTTCACGTGAGAGGCATCTCCCAGGCCCTGCAGAGAGCTGTCAAGCACTTGAAGAGCACACGTGGAGCAAAGAATAACTCAATTTGTAAAGAGAAGCCATTAGGCGAACACAATAAAATAAATATATAAAAGGAAGGCACAGGGCATATGGAATGAGACACCTGTTTCCACTTGAATACACGGTGACAGGTAAAGAGAGGTGGCCCTCTCAGAGGAACAAGGGCTTTAAAATGGCTACATGATGACAGGGTAGAGACAGTTTGGAGTCTCTAGCCTGCAAGCAATTCCCAAGGTCTCTGACAACAAACAGATTCTGATAACGTAAGGAGGGTGAGGACAATCATGGTGTAATTGTTACAATGCAAAGTAAAACACATTTGGCTTCTTGTAAAGTAATGTTATTAAGATAAATTAATTTAATACTACATGAAAACAAATATCATGACAATGTAACAATATTTTGGTCATTATGCTCAATGATCTCATTAGTAATTGGAGGTATTTCCATATAAAGTGTGGTTGTAGCACACATATATTTTTGTATGTTTGCATAGACATTGAAACGTACTGTATGTTATTAGTGGTCAACCGATAAATCACCAAAGTCGTAAATAATATCGGTAATATATATATTAGCAAAAATTGATTGGATTTGGTTTTTATTTTATTTTTGTGCTGATTATTATTTATTGATTTTTTTTTTAACGTTCTGTTTGACCGAAGTGTATATATATATGGAAGGGTGGAAGGGACAAGGCTTCCCATGGAGACGGTCGTAGCTGTTGTTTCTTTTGTATGTTAATTTATGGGAGTGCTTCAGTTCTCCATTCCCATTCTTTTCAGCCACGATCAGTTTTGTTAATGCTGGGGAAGTGTACCTAGTCCAATGGATAGGGATGATACGGAGGCCACATCCTAACCATGGTGAGAACCATGTGGAAATGCACATATGGACTGACGCGAGGGATGGAACTACAACAGAGATGGGAAGACGGGGCAGAGCAGAATTTTCCCAGGGAAAGACATTGGTTTACCGACAGGGAAACCGCACAGTGAAAGTGTCACAGTGTCTGGTTTATGTTTCCCTGGGTGTCCACTAGTGGTCCTCTTCCCCACGGTGTCTTTTACATCGGAACTACATTCCCCACAATCCTTGTCAGCACTCATTGCACCCAGCTGTTCCCCATCATAATTGTTAGTTCTGTGTGTATAAATACCCTGTCTGTTTAGTGTTTGTTACGGAGTCCTTGTGTCACGATCCACACACGGGAAACAGGGAGATCCAATTGCAGTTAGAATTTATTAGGGATAATTCAAAATCGTAAACCAGTCCAAAGCAAAGGTCAAAATCCAAAAGGCAATCCAACATGAACAGGAACAAAACAAGAAGGCAGTACTCCGATGTGGGGTGATGAAAAACAAGGACTCCGTAACAAACACTAAACAGACAGGGTATTTATACACACAGGACTAACAATCATGATGGGGAACAGCTGGGTGCAATGAGTGCAGACAAGGATTGTGGGGAATGTAGTTCCGATGTAAAAGACACCGTGGGGAAGAGGACCACTAGTGGACACCCAGGGAAACATAAACCAGACACTGTGACAGAAAGAGAATACACATATGAGATTACCAAGGGGGAATAACAACATATGGGGCATCTAGCCCAGTACAAAGGCTGACTGACCAGGCATGCACTCAAGTACTGGGCCTGGCATCGGACGCCTCTGCCACATCTGACTGCCGACGGATGCTTGGATGAAAGTTACTCCAGGGTTCGCCGGGGGGGAACTTACCTAAAGAGCGAATGAGGTGCTCACTGTATACCCATTGCACACAGAGCCCCAGCCCATTTTGGAGGCATCTGTTGTAACAACAACATGCCTGGACACTTGTCTTAAGCGTACTCCAGATGGCTGGGGTGCCTGAGAACCAGGTCCCTGTGTTCGCTAAAACAAATATCGAGAGTGAGTTAGAATGAGCCAGTCGTCAAGATAGTTCAGAATGTGAATGCCCACTTACCTTAGCGGGGCAAGGGCAACTTCTGCGACTTTGGTAAAGAAGCCTGGAGACAGGGACAGCCCAAAGGGGAGGACATTGTATTGGTCTGCCCAACCCTCAAAAGCAAACCAAAGAAACGGTGTTTATTTGCACTGAAGCGCCCATGGGGGAATCGCTGCACTTAATTGTGCACTGAACTCGAAGGCGAAACACTACTGAATGCGCCTTCTCTCCAGCAAGAGAGATCTCCTCTCGATTGCAAGTTCTTTTAGAAACAGGAAATGCTCTTTGTGAGGCGATTGGAAAAGCATGATCGCTGTACTGTACGCAACCACTTGGATCTGAATCATAAATCTGAATGAGTGGATATGTGCTGCCATCTTATATATATATGGGGGAGTAGCTTGGCATGCAAATTCCTCTCACCAATTCCCTTGGCCATTTTTCTATAAATCTGAGGTGATTGCGGCTCTCAAGTGAGACCCCATTTGTCAGACTTAGACATAACATGAAATGCAACTGACGGATAGGGAACTCCAGCTGACTAGCTGAAGATGTTACTGTAGCTATACCAATAAATAGACACGGTATGTCCTTGAAAATAAATTTCAGTACAGCACAGCAACAACCGTAACTAAATCATCTTTCACAAGAGATAATGCTTTACAATGAACTCTGTTATGGCAATTTATCTGTTCAATTTCCTTACTCACCTTCAAATTCCTTACTCACCTGTTGAGTAATACAAAACGGCATTCTTCTATATATTAGAGATCTTCTTACTCCGTTGTCATCCACTAGATCTTTGAGATCTTCAGACAGAGCTCTTTTATTTATCCCTCACTCTCGTCTCAAATTTAAGGGAAATAGAGCCTTTGCTGTTGCCGCCCCCCGTCTATGGAACCAGTTGCCTTTGGACATCCGCCTTGCACCTTCAACTGCTATTTTTAAATAAAAATTGAAAACTTATTTTTTATTCCCGGGCATTTTAATTTTCTCCTGATGCTATTTCTGTCTTTTCTGTTTGGCAGTTTTTTCTGTTTTTGTTTGTTTTTACTATGTGCAGCACTTTGGGTAGCCCTGCTATAAATGTGCTATATAAATAAAATTTACTTACTTACATCGCTGCATTGCTTTTATAACATTTCAAATCCCTCAGTTCTCCCTGGCCATCTCCGAAAAGCCAAGCCAATGTTGATTCTTGTTTTATTACGAGTTATGTTGCGTTCTATTTTTGCCAGCAGCCTCTTACTCTGTTCAGCATTTTTATTTAACTGGTTATTCCCCAGAGGTTCAAGATTTAGCGTGGTCCATAAAAGTGTGTCAATGTACAGTTTTGTTGTTGTGCTTTTCGTTAAGAATGATAATGAACCCACCATTCAAGCAGTTGCCGCCCCAAATTGCCACTAATGCGCACAGCCACAGGGGTATTCATAAGCGATTTAAAAGTGAGGTGGAACAGAGGGAAAAACTCCAACGTCCAAGGTGATACCGGTATTGTCACATGTCGATTAAACGGTGGGAAAATGTCCTCACCGTCACATCCCTACCATCTGGTCTAAAATATAAACACTTATAATAGGCTTACACCACCATAGTAAATCAGGGTGAGACAAAAACATGTTTTGGGAGAATGATTGATGATGTATTGACTGATGTATTGATAACAAAAAAAGTTATAAAGTGTACCTTAAATTTGTAATTGTAATTTGTAATGTAATTTTGTCACTGATTCGATTCTACTCAACACTTTAAGGCATGATTTAACTTACATTTGGTTTGTTCACATTATCAGTTGAAGCTGAAGGGACAGTAGTTCATTAAGTTTTTAGCATCAGTAAGTGCGTGGAAATTGACTAGTGCCATTCAACTCATCTGATAAAATCCACTGCATTTTATGTTGTTATTGACTAACCTTAATAGTCTAATTGATTCCATTCTCTAGGGTCAAAACACAAAACTACTCAATTAAAAACACAAATTAAATAAGGCAGACTGTCTAGGGGCAAAATTGTTCTCATGCTTGGCTAAATCAATCTGTTTACTGTACACTCCCCCGAGCATTTTGTGAAATAAAAGTTAACAATGTAGCCTAATCTCCCTTTGGAAACTAACTGAATACTAGTCATACATGCCACACAGAAGCACTGAGAAAACATAACCATAAATCTAATTACTTTGGATCACAGATATTTGACATACCAAAGCTAGTCAGAATTTTCATTTTCAGCTTTGGATTTGATGACAGACAAATCATTTTAGACCAATTTCATTGCACCTATTGATCCTGAAGAGCTTGAGTTTATGGGATGAAAGCAGCTAATGCGTCAGTTCTCTTGTTTCTCAACCCCCTCACACTCACCAAAACAATGCACTGTTTATCATTACCTCAAGTCACAAAGATTTTGTGTAATCATAATACTCAAGAGACGTCTGTCGACTGTGGGAATGACCTTGGCTTCATCATTTAGAGAGCTCAAAAAGTCAGGCAATATCAAAGTGGACCCAGTCCCTGAGATCTAGGGCAGAGACATCACCCCATCCGTCACAGGCCCCGCTGCGGAACCAGCTCTCTGGGGAAGAAATTAGACATTACAGCATTTCTTTAGCTGGAGGCCTAATCCTCCGTGACTGCTGCCATGTTGCTGGAATCATGGGATGTGAGGAGAGAGTGTGCAGCGAGACGCCTGAAAGTGATTAATGCAAGAAACAAAAACAGCAAAACGAGGCATGCACAATTTCCAAAGCAAAACATTTTATTTAAGTCTTGCCCAAATGCATTCAGAGCCATTGACATTCCCCTGCCTGATCCAGTTTGCGATTGGCCAGGCTCTTAGAAATACCAATGCACTTTAAAAAGACTGGAAACGGTTGAGGCACACCTGTTTTTCGGCCTCTGAAAGGGTTGGACAGATAAGAAAGCAAGCTAAAGCAGCAATGCAAGTACATTAGAAGCTGTTGTAATGCATATATGTGTAATGCGAATGCACACAGAAACTGCATTTAAAGTGGTAGGCCTATATATGGGCAAAATCCAAAATATAATAATTCTAAAATATACTGAGAGTCTTGTCAATGGCTAATAACAGACATTTGCCATAACTAAATTGTATTTTATCTGCATTATTTCAGTCATTGGCACCCTGCTCTGTAAATATTGGCGATGGACATAAAAAAAAATCATATTGGCCAGTAAGAATTTTTTTTTCTCAGTGAAATAACAAGCACTAGATAATTCTTCAAAAACATCAGGAGCATGCATTATAGTCCTTGTGATATGTTTACTTTAATATTTCCACCATTCAAACGTTTTAAATTCATAAAAGTAAAAAAAAAAAAAATGTATGCTCACCAAGGCTGCATTTCTTTGATTAAAAATACAGTCAAAGAGTAAAACTGCCAAATATTATTACTTTTACGCAACTGCCATGACTCCTGTGTTACCGAGGACTGGAGTCATAGCAGTTGTGTAAATGTAATAATATTTGGCAGGTTTACTGTTTGACTTTTTTTTTTTTTACTTTTTGTAGAAATAATGATACATTTATTTTCATGATTCTTTGATAAACAAAAATTTTGAAAGAACAGCGTTTATTACGGTAGAAGTATTTTGTAACATTACAAATATCTTTACTGTTACTTTGATCAATGTAGTGCATCCTTGCTGTAAATTTTTTTTTGGAATAACAGTGTACGTAGTATAACAATATAAAAACAGTTTAAAAAACTTGCTATATTGCAAATACTGTATAGTAATAGTTAAAGGCTTGCAGGCCATGTGGCCATGATTACACTTACATCACAAAGCCTCTTACAGCTGTTATTCGAGACTGTCCTTCGAAAAACGACCACAAAGGTCGTATGTGCAAGCAGCTTATTACAATCTATACTTACGTTTTAAAGTTAAACGCCCTCTAGCGCTCCTTTTAATAACTACAGTGTCTGTACTGATCGAGTCAGATTAATGAAATATGGAAACTAGGTTTTAACTAAAT
This sequence comes from Meda fulgida, assembly GCA_030578275.1. Lineage (NCBI taxonomy): Eukaryota > Metazoa > Chordata > Actinopteri > Cypriniformes > Leuciscidae > Meda > Meda fulgida. The sequence continues at coordinate 21,966,363 of CM060624.1, read as the reverse complement.
GTGTGGACTTTTTACATGGTCTCACCCTTTTCCAATTTCCAAATCATTTCACACTAAATACTAACTTTAAAATGCTGATGTGATGTGCTCAAATGATTTGACCCTCAAACATAATAAAATAATGAGAAAAATCACGTCAATTAATGATTTGACACGCGGCGTATACATTCAATCTTGAATCAACGACAGAATATAGGCCTAATATTTGTCCAGTAACAATAATCGATATCTTTCGAATATTGTTACAACGGATATGGAAGCTTTAGCTCTAAGTTCTGCTGGGAAGACTTAATTGCTACATCACTCATTACCTTCTCATCTATCCAATCGTGTTCTAATGCTTGCGGTATAAAAGACCGGTACTTACACATGTCTGAGTTCGCAGATGCTGACGTTTCTATTCACCTCCATCCTCCCCACCACCACCAGGATGGTCCCTTCCTATATCTCCTTCGTCTTCAGGCAGGAAAAGCGGAGTCCGGACCCTCGTACTGCGAGCTATGGACAGCTATTTGCGAGCTATTTGGCGAGCTACGCTAAAGAACTTTATTGCTTGCTGGGCTGTCAATAAATGTATAATTGTTACAGTATTTATTCTCCCGAGTCTTTCTGGTAGAAATTAATAAAAGCGAAGTTTAATGTCACTTGTGATGTTCACGCAGTCTAACTTTTCCATTTACTTTTAGATATTTCATATTGTTTCATGATTCATTCAACGTTATGCCTAAGTAAAAACATTTTTGTTTTAAAATTCTTATATTATCAAGGTTCACTGATAACATAGCCTACCTGTATTAGCCTCGATTATCTCTTAGAAGTAGAAAACCCACAATGCATCGAGGCGACTCTGTGTGGCATATCTCCCGCCGCCTTTAGGGGCACTATTTTAGGAAACGATCCAATGGGTCATATTTGAGGAAAGGTGCAAACAACCATTATGGTCGTATAAGTTGGAGGACTTGTTGGTTATTCAAGTACATTAGAGGCTCTATACCCAATAAGTAACGATTCTTTAATTGTTTTTTTTTTTTTTGTTTAGTTTGATAACACAGTCAAAGATGAAGAATACTGTGGAATGCCACATTTGACACATGCTAATTAATCAATCTACTCACTGCCCTGGTCGAAAGAGCTCAGATTGAAGCCATTATTAACGGGGAACATTCCTTCTTCATTCCACCCATTTATTCTGTGGTGTCTCCCACGCTTGTCAATTTATGGGACTCGGGAGTGTACCTGAGACCAGGGAGAATGCTCAGCCTTCTCTGCCTCTCAGATTGTGCAGAGCAAGCACAACCGGCAGGGCACATTTAGAGGCAAATTAACATTATTTATGAGTAGACCATTGAAAGCCCTGTTCTTAATTATTTGCCAAATTTCCATAAAATACACTTGCCATTATGTCTGCTGTGTTTTAAATAGCAAGTGTCAAACAGAAGAGGCCCGTTGAAAAAGAGGTAATGTGTGCACTTCACTTCAATTCTGCCTTTATTACTGATTGATCATGTTTACTCATCAATATCACGATCTGAGATGGTTTATAATAGGTTTAGGGAAAAATTGCAGCAAGAATGGCTCTGTTGTTTCCTAGGTTACTTTTTCTATCCAATCACAAAACATATCAGCTATTGTTGTCCAGCACCTCAAAGGCCATAAATGGTAGATTAAATTAGGAGACTTCGGTAAAGCTCATTCAGCATAGCCTTGGGTAACAAACAAGAAAATGGAAAGAAAATAAAGAAATTATGGTTGTTCTTTTCTGGGTGCAACACCTCAAACTCATTCAGTTCAAGGCAGTTAAAGGATGGAGGGATGTAAAAAACAAAACAAACATGGCTTTCATGTAAACAAATTCTACAGCATGTCAATTGATGTACTCATAGCCATTCAAAGATTTTAACCAGTTAACCTTGGAAACTTTGTGAAATTCAGACCCAGTGGAAGCACTTTACTACCTTTTCTTTAGCTGTTTTGTCAAATTGTATCCCCTGGCAGAGTTATATCTCCTTTGGACTCTGAAATAATTCGTTTCTGAAAGAATGAGTACTCTATTCTGGGTCTGGTTAGAAATCCTACAAAATTGCTGTATGACATGATCTTTGTAACTATGCAAATTACGGTAATTTACGTTTTACGTGTTATTTCACACATCATATTATAAGTAATCTCAATAACAGTTCTTAATCTGTTTTCTCAGATTGCAAGATTACCAGTTAGCATACTAACTTTGCATACCATTATCCAACTACCCTGCTTAGCCTGCTAGCTTAACATACTGCTAAACTACTAGCTTAAAATATGCACAAACACACTATCACAATTTAAATTTAATAGAAGCTAACACAGCAAAAAAACAATAGCTGTAAAGGCTAAATTATTAATAAGAAGATATTGTGATAATATGTTTGAGAGGGCATAACCTGTTGGGGTCCTGGGGGAAATTATTCTACCAGACGATACAAAGTAGCACAACACCATCAGATTGATAAAAACCTGTGGCCATTGCAAAGCAGGCAGCAAATCAGATTTCAGCCTTCTCTTGCCTTTTTTCTGGATCTGTTAAAGTCACCATGAAATCAACATTGACAGTTCTTCTTATTATACTTCTTTTAGACAATTGTCATGGAATATTGCACTATTTATTATAAATGATTTATCCGTGCACATAATTATTTGAAAAACATTTTTTTCTTTAATCAAATAACTTTAATCAACATCCACATGTAGCGACATCTATTCTTTTATCTATACTCTTTTCTTCTCCAAACAATTCCCCATTGACAAAATCAAGTCCCTCCCTACATTTTTTTCTTGTTCGAGAAGCCGTTTCACGCAGATATACGTCACAACAGGGAAGAAAATATTTTTGCTATATTTCATGCCGACTTTTCCATCCCATACGGTGGGAGGTTTTGTGGGCATGCAGTTTGCAAAACAAACGATTTGGAAAGAGTAACTGCAAAACTTTATTTTATAAGATGCTATGGACATTTTAACAGGTTCTCTGAAAATACAAACTAGTATTTTTGTTGAATTTAATTTTCAGTGGAAAAAACAAGGAGACCAAAACAAATACAATAAAGGTTATAAAATCAATGCTGCAGTAGCCCATAAACTGTACTATAATACCAACAGCAGGTACACCTGTGAACGTCATGAAAACCACAGCACAACCCGCACACACATACAGCATTTGTAGCTTCTGACTTCATTACGATCACACATGGAGTAATTTAATCATTATGGATGTTGTCTTATACTCACTGTGGAATCATTCAGTAAAAACAAATGTTTAGTTATCAATGAGCAACACATTGGAGGCTATTTCCCCAGGCACAGCCTTTAAATAATGTCCTGGCTTGGAGTCAGAGCATAGAATAATCAGACAGTCCTTAAACAGCGCTGGCAGAATGATTTATTCCCACTTTGTTGCCCAGATTAGGTTTTTAATGTATTTAACGGATTGCATCCCTGTGGTGAAAACCGAGCGAGCAGCAGTGGGGCACCTAGTGCTTCTTCCGTGTGACCCTAAATTAATTTTAATATTTGACAAATCAAATACACTTAGCTGGGAGACCTGGCTCTGGGAGAGAAGATTTATGAGACATTTTAAAATGTGTGTGCAGCGAGGGTTGACTAAATACACCTCCATGCTCCTCTTCGGGGGACGAGAGACCTCCAGGAGCCCGAGGTCATAGCGCTATGGGAAGGAGGTCAAAGCTCGGCTCTAGTGTGGTGGCGTGTGTATTGTTCAGAGCAGCTGGAAAACAAGACACAGCCTTGGGAAACAGCCACATCAGTCCCCTGATATGATTACTGACGCTGCGGGCAGCACAGAGGAATGGAAGTGCCTGATCTTTATTGACATTGCTGGGACTCCAGTCAGCTCCCATTCATGAAATAGACATTACAGATACATTTAAAAAACACATGTAAAATATATACGCTCTCAGCCTTTAATGGCACGCTCATAGAATGTTGACTTTTTGACACATATCGCACACAAATTGGACGTAATTCTTGGTTTTATCAGTCTACCAGGAAACTAAGTGGTAATACGTCACGGTAAGGTACAAAATCTTGTTAGTTCATGATACAGTAATCCATTAACTATGAAGAATACCTTTGCAAGCATTTATTAATTGCATTTGTAAATTTGTACATAATGTTAATATATTTCAAGTTATTTAAATCAACAATAATTAAAAGGACAGTTCACCCTCAAATTCACTCTCATGTTGTTCCAAACCTGTGTGACTGTGGACCACAAAAGAAGATATTTTGAAGTATGTGCCCATTCAATGAAAGTCAAAGAAGTCCAAAATTATATTAACTATAAACCCCAATTCATTGTAAAAAAACAAAAAACAAAACACTATGGCCTTTTTTTTGTTGTTGTTGTTTCTATTGAAATAGCCATAATAAAAACAACAATAGCATAATGTCATTATAACCTAATTTCAAAATCAAATGCATTAATGAATATTAATGAATTTTGTAGAAATGTGTTGCCAACAGTCGTAACAAAAGTTATATGGCTATGGCATTTCCATCCACCTATTTTTATGCGCATTTTGGGATATTGAATAATAAAAACGCTGGATAGAAATGCCATCAAGGCATTTACCATCTAAATATGTCAATAAAAAAATATGCGCAACAACATACTGCAGCAACCATTTTTCTTCTGATATAGAACTAGTTTATCAGGAAGTGATGATTTTGTTCTCTTCAACTCACTGGATGGAAACAAATGTTTTATTCACAAATGTTTTATGCGCTATTCCAAATTTGCGCACAAGTTAAATCGCAACTTTGGATGGAAACATACTGTTGGTAATGAGCACTTCACAAAAACTAATTGATGAATTTGCCTAGTGGAAGTTTGCAAGGTTTGTGTCACTGAATCTTCTAAAGCTACTCGGAATTTATTTGAAGGACTTAAAATTAATTTATTTGTACAGCTTTTCAAAATTCACATGGTTTCAAAGCAGCTTTGCAGAGTTTAATGCAGTTTAGAGCTGGGCAATATTATTGTTTACATGTGATGATGAATTGAAATAAACGATCAAGTAGTGGTCGACCGATATATCGCCAAGGCCGATATATCGGCTGATATTTGGCACTTTTAAAATATCGGCATTGCCCGATAAGTTATTCTGATTGGCCGAGATGTTGGAAGCGGGACTTTACGGCACCACCTGAACACACAGTGCTCACTCGCCTTTTTCCACCTTTGTTGCCATTGGCTTGGCTTGCTTAGTTGGGGACATTAAATTTAACATTTAATTTAATATTCAATAATAATATTGATCTGCCTGCATTGACACAACTATACAAGAACTGAACTGAGCTGGACGATAACATCACGGTTTACTCTACTTTGTTAGACAGAACTGGTAAACAAAGAAAGTAAATGGTATGCGACAAAGTAAAGTGTTTGCTTTTGTATTATTTGTAACAGAAAAGGCAAACAATCAGGCTAAAATACTTTCTCATTTACCATCAAAATTCAGCAAATGTGCATCTACATCATTCAAAGCAACACCAAAGATTATTTTATACCTTAAAATAATGTTTCCAAAATCATTTCATTTGTGGTTCAACTCATAACAGGGTGAACGGCACTTCTGCATTCACTTTGCGGCTCTCTATTGGCTATGACAGCACTATGCAAGTTTGCCAGATCGGGTAGCGCATCTGTAGTTCGAATGAGACATAAGAAACAGCAAATTTGACTTGCTTTACGGTAAGAGTTACAATAGCCAATGGGTGGAGCAAGGCTCTGAGTGGAGCGTACTCGGCAGGTACATCAGGTAAAATCATGCATCATACTCTACCTTGTCTGTGGACATCATTATTTCCAAAGCCGATTCTGGATAAACAAATAGCGTGCGTGCAACCACAGGCTGCGGTAGGCTAAATTATTTACGACAGCAGTAATGGACAATTCCGCTTCCAACCTGTAGGGGGGCCGAAGAGGAAAAGTGCTTTGGTGTTGCTTTAAACAAATATCTGAACATTTGATTTCACAAACCTTGCAGATTTAATCGAATCCAGCTGTGATACAGTATCTTGTGAAGTGTGCATTTGTAGCCTGCATAAACATGTTACTGCGAGTGACAGTCGGTCTGTTAAAGTGAGTGAATGCAAACAGAAGATCAGCCATCTAAAGTGCATGTTTATTTAAAGATTTGTTTTCTAATTTATTTCTAATTTATTAAATATTGATTGAAATAAATATAAAGTGTGTATGTGTGAGTATATATATATATATATATATATATATATATATATATATATATATATATCGGCCACCCTGCTCTCTAAGATATCGGCCATCAAAAAAAAAATATATGTCGACCACTACAATCAAGCAGTTAAGATTTTCTATATAGTATATAGCTATATTGTGTGATTGCGTGGATGTATGTGAATAAAATTGGATATACTTATAGTTGTAAATTGAAATTATTAATTTGTTATGCTGTGATAGGGAGAATTATAAATCTGTAAGGTTTTGTAAATTTTTTAAACTATTTGATATACTAACAAGCCTAATTACTATTTGGTGAGGTGTATCACTGACTGCCACTGTTAAATGACGCATATAATCGATTGGGTTTAAGTACCACAAGGAAATCCTCAAACATATAAAAATATGTTAACAAAATATATATATTTTTTGAATAAATAAGAAATCTTATATTACTGTAGTATCATAAAAATTAACCTGCCCCAAAACATTGCATTAATAAAAACTTACCAGGTTTCTTGCCTCTTCTTGTTAAGGTAGGCAGTTCTTGGTCAGAATGATCTACCAGACTTGGTCGATAGTTTGGCTTTTGAGGCTAGCAAAACTAGTGCTATACGTTACATACTATGAATTTCTAACCTTTCCAGGCTCTCTGTAATATTGAAATCTATCAACACAATCATAAACCAAGAGACTAAATGAATGAATTATCTAGTTTTCAGCTGCTTGGTAAAGTTTGTGAGTACCAATAGCAGTAAAATCAGGCTCATAGAGTTGATATATGGATAGATAGGTGACTCTTCACAAGATGATGGAGCCGCATTAGAAGCCATTATTAATCAAGTAAACGACCATGTGAGAGCTGCCCTTTAAATTCCAAGCCTGTTCCATGGGAATTGATGGCTATTAATATTTAACACATACAAGTGTAGCGTCACAAATTGATCTGTTCAACCAATTACTCCACATTTACTCAACTGGTGGTCAAGCAGCAATGGCGCGTGTGTAAATTGCTGACATCAACAAAAACCGCAGTGGGAAAGATTTATACATACAGGTGCTGTTGTGCTGAGGTTTTTTATTTCTGCCTTGTAGCAGCTGGGTCAGAATGCCACTGCCATTTCTCTGAGATTTCGTTTACAGTTAATATAAAGGGTATAAAGCTCATTGTCAGGATGCTTGGCGGTGAACTGAAACAAGCATTAGTTCTGAAATAAGGTGTGTAGACAGGGCTGTTGTTAAACCGAAATTTCCGCTCATAAATATGCATGAAGCCGTAGTGTTCATGGAAAGCAATAAGGCGTCGACATCACAGAGATCAGCTCAGCGTCACTCTCCTCCACATTCCCTATTAATTCACTGTGACACCCACAGCTCTTGACCCAGCCACTGTGAAGGTGAGAGAAGGAAAGACTGAGAGGGGAGGAAGAAAGTACTACGTCGTTGTCGTCCTTGCTAGAAAACAAAAAAAAAAAAAAATCTTAAACCAGCCTAAACTGGTTTGCTGGTCTTAGTTGATCTCCCAGGCTGGTTTGGTGGCACTTTTCTGATCAGCCTTTTTAACCTAATAACTGTCAGTCCCATTTTAACATAGAGCTGATAATGACATTTCCGGCCTAATTGGTTGTACATCTTGAATGCTTTGGAGCACAGAGTGAAGTTTGATCTCTTTTTAAAGAAGACAATTGACTCATTGTTGATTTTGAAAAGTGACAGAAAAGTCATAAAATATTGACATAAAATAAATGTTATAGAAGTTTATGAAAATGTAAAATATATAGCAGTACTTTTTTAACTTGTATATAACATTTATTTTTCAGAACATGCATGTAATAAAAAACTGCTATCAAAGCTGTATATATCGGGGGGGGGGGGGGGGGTATGGAATTTGGAATATTTTTTTATGATTCATTCGTAAAAAATTATGTGCCCTCATATTCTTTAATCAAAATAACTTCCCCCTCCCTTTTGCAGCGATATCTCTTCTCTGATATCATGTTTACTGACACGAGGACAGGACAACCTGTCACTCATATGACATCACAGTAATTGTGCAAACCACAGTGATCCAATGTTCCAATCAATTCTTGATGGACAAAATCATTATCCCTCTCTACATGTTTTCTTGTTCGAGAAGCCATTTCACTCGGATAGTAGCCTACATAAAAATATGGAAGAAAACACTATTGCCGACTTTAAACTAGCTAAAACTAGCTTAGGCTGGTTTGTTTCAGCAGAAATCTGCAATGACCAAAATCCAAAAGACGGTAACACTAAAAACAAAATACAGTAGTATTGCCATGTTGTTTCAACATATACTGTATATCTGTACCACAGAAACATGTTGTAAACAAAAATGTAGATACAGAACTATAAAACTATATGTTTTTACTGTAACTGGCTAGAATGGCTCGAATTCAGTTTGAAGATGTTATCTTAACTGTTATTTCCAAGAATTTTACCCAGTTATAGTGATGCTGATTCTCTCTTCATGTTCCACACTTCCAGTTTATCTTTCCTGGAAAGTTCACGCATGCACTTACACATAGACTAAATAATAACATTGAAAATCATTAGCAGATTAACTCTAAATAAATGCCCCGATAAGTACACCCGAATCAACACTAATGACTGTCTAAATAGAAGATAAAGGATTATGGATAATTACTGGCATTGGGAAAGTCCATAAATGGGCTGTGTAGCAGAAAGAACCGTCATGTCTTAATGAACTGTATTTTCAATAATATACTTTAGAATTGATGTTAGTATTTAGCAAGTACATGCAAATGCTTTAAGTAAACAGGAAAATGTTACCTAAAGACATTTTTCAAAATTTATTTTGATGTTGGCATGACAACACATTTGTAAGGATGCAGTCTTTGTGTATCTTAAAGGTCTCGTTCTTCGCGATTCCATTTTTCAAACTTTAGTTAGTGTGTATTGTTGCTGTTAGAGCATAAATAATACCTGTAAAATTCTAAAGCTCAAAGTTCAATGCCTGTACGATATTTTATTTAACAGAAGTCCCCTTTCAAAGCCTACAGCGAACAGCTGGTTTGGACTACATCCCTCTACTTCCTTTTTTAATGATGTAACTAGAAGAGTTTTTTGACTAATCTCCGCCCACAGGAATACACAAAAAAGGGGGCGTGGTCTTGTTGCGCTCCCATGGAGAAGAGGAAGAGTTTTGTTTGTAGAGTGTGTTTGTCGCCATGTTGTCGAGACGCTGTTATTTTCATGCCGGAGTCAATTCTATACTATAACTTTACACAACAAAAAATGATTTAATTAGGAGGTGTTACAATACTTTTTGTATTTCTTTGCAGCAGATCTTTTCAACTTCCGTTGGCATTTTGTCACAGTTAAATGCCACATGTACACCTATAAATCATATATTACTAATCAAAACTCATGCACACGTGTAACTAAGGTAGGAATAAACAATGGACTTATTTCAAAAATTCAACAACACCATCGTTAATTCAACAGATGGACAAAACCATATACCACAAGCTTTTATAACAGTTTGTAACATTTAACATTACAATTTAACCAATTAAAAGTATGGCAACTACTAAATAAACAGCTTACCACTGTGAAACATCCTGCAAAAGTCGTGTTTGAACAGGTTCAAAACGATTCTCTTCATCTATGTTCTACGGGTCTGATTCCGGCTCAAATTGATATGGTAATATGTTTGACATTTTTACAATTTATGGTAAGAGGCGTGACCTTTCCGGGCAACGTGCGATAAGCTGCCGTCGAATCACGACACAAGAACCACTGGCACAATCAGAACTCGTTACGTATTTCTGAGGGAGGGACTTCATAGAACTAGGAAGTCATCCGACCATTTTTTGGACAGTGAAAACAGCGGTATACAGATAAGTAAATTGTGTGAAAAATACAGTGTTTTTTTACACGCGAAACATGAACACATGTTATATTGCACACTGTAAACACAATCAAAGCTTCAAAAAAACATTTAGAACGTGACCTTTAAGTAACTATACAAGTAACCAAAACCTTAAACAATAAACACATAACACACATGAAATTGTATTAGATATGGAAGATTCCTGCAGAGTTGCCAACTTTCAAAAACCCAAATATATGGATGATTAAGCCTATATAAATATAAATGAATATATATATATATATATATATATATATATATATATATATATATATATATATATATAAAAATCAATAATTATAATATTTTATGTCACACACACACAAACATTGACCCACATTAAATGGGACAAACTATGCCAACTTTCTAAATCCCAAATAAATAGTTGGAAAACAGTGGCTAAATAGATATGCTGTTATAAGAATACACTTTATAAATATATTTATAAAATAAATCATATTATTATTATTAATTATATCATGTCACATAAATCACACATACACAACATGTTATCCTAATTTATATCACTATTTACAAGGGTTCTGTTGTCACCATCTAAAGGACACATAATAAAATAACAAATATATTCACAAGCTTGAACCCTTACATAAACGTTACAATGGCTTTGTTTGCACATAATTACTTAAGTCCTTGTCACACATGACTTCTTAACATAAAAAAGTCATTAAACATACAGAAAATCTGTATGTGTCAAAGCTCTTAGTGGTTCCGTATGAGAACAATACTTCACGCAGTATCATTACTCACTGTGAGGCTCATATTAGACAATGAAAGCAAGCACCGGTGAGCTGGTTAAGCCTGTGGAAATGGCAGCTGTATGGATAAAAATTTTAGCTTCCTCTTTTGAGAGGATTAACCTTTTCCCAGCTGTTTATGTTACAGCGACTCCTCAGCCAAACACACACCTGAGAAAGAACCCCCACAGCGTCCCTCTGGATCCTCCAATCTACACCCACCGTCTCTGAGCTCCAGGTGTGGGGTTCAGATGTGGATGAGGTAGAGAGGAGATTAGTGTACTTCTGTAGTCCAAGCACACTCTGTTGACTCTGTGAACGTATGGAGTATTTAAAGACTATTTACATGCTTCTACTCCATTATCACAACTGCTACAGAGCCTCCACATTGTCAAGTGAGCACGAAAGGGTAACGTGCTTTCTCTGAGTGTCTCTTCAGTGTGTGAGAGGTATTGTCATGTGAAGGCTTGTTATTCTCACAATGAATGAAACGCAACGCTGGTGTTTATTTCTTAACTCTTAGAAATGTTTTTGTAGCTGATTTAAATGGGTCAATGTCATCATTGGTTTTAAATGAAAGAAAACTTGATTAACTTTAAAGTGAACTTCAGAGAAAACTAAAATGCTACAAAGAAGCACAAAAAGGACTAGCAATTATAGTTTATAGAGACATCTCAGCTCAGCAAAAAAAAAAAAAAAAAAAAAACACCAATACATAACCCTACCTTCATTTGCAAATGAAGATCCTACACAAACCAAGAAATGCTTTAATTGTCTGAACATTAAGAGAAGCCCTCGGGTCTACACCATATAGATTCTCTTGTAACCTGCCCCATTAACTCTGATTTATAGTATCATCACCCTAATAGCTTCAGAGCCTCCGTTCCACTCATTCTTATGCAGTGTGCGTCATGTGTCCTGTTTTCTCTGACTGTCTACCTGCTGCTTTTCAATGTGGTTTACAAGCTCAGGCCCAGCAGTAGCAGGTAAACATACACCTTTCCCTTTCCCTTTCTGCATTGCTCTCTCAGAGCCTCTCAAGTCCTGCTTGCTCTCATCTATATAGCATTTGATCTGAGCTGAAGCAACAAAAATCCTACTAACTTGACATTTTTTTGTTGTTTCAAAAATAGCGCAGATTTCCAGCAACAAGCTAGACTTAGCATTGTGTAATATGGGGGACCAACAGAACCTCTGACAGCTGTTATGTGAATGCTTATTTAGCAGCTTAGGATAGCTACTAAGCAAGGGTAGCTTGACTATAGTTTAACCACTTTAAATGAATATCTTGGGAAGCTACAGTACAATTTCAAGGTAGAATATGGGATCTGAGGCATGAATCACACACGCGCTGAAGTTTATCTCCTCTCGTCTCTTAATTGAGCACCAGAGAGAGAGAGAAGACCCCCTGTATGGCAGAGCTCATTTGGACGGGGTAATTAATTGCATTACTAGCTGCATTCTAATTGGAAGAGGAGAAGGAGCCGGGGGTTCCTCCTCAACAGAGAGCAGCATTGAACGGGCAGGTGAGCGTTCAAGAAAATCTAATAAGTCGCAGTTGATGCAGGAAGGTCTACGCAAAATAAGGTGAAGGCGCTGGCTCATCAGCCACATTCTCGTGCTGTTTTGCATTTCAAATCTAATCAAAGACCCGTCTCATGGTTTGATTGACAGTTCAGACAGGTAGATAGGCAGACGTGTGTGTGAAAACCCTCTGAAGAGTGAATCATATGGCTGCGGCTCATTCATTTTGATCCGGGAGACTGTAGAGTAATCTTCCGTGTTACAATTAATGGTAAAAGAGTTTTGTTTCTACACAGTTTGGCTAATTTAAGTTTCCAGCCTTTCTCTGTGAAATGTTTGGAAGATCTGAGTTTGTTGAATGTCATATTCAGGAAAAAACGTGATATCTCTTTTTATAAACACGACCGCATGTGAAGCTATGCGTGCTATGTTTTCTTCCACGCAAAAGATTGTGTATAAAAGCCATGTGCTGAAGAGGAGTGTAATTTCTCTGCCACTGCACTTCCTCGCAACCCAGAGGTGCACTTATCCCTGAAAAAAACCCCATGCAATTTTATCATCAAACACGCACCTGTGAAAGCCTAGCGCATATGAGGGCTGAAAGGAAAACCGTTTTTCATGTTCATATACAAACAAATACAAATCTAAAGCAAAGCGAAGGAAATGGCGGACTTAAGGAATTCACAACATGTTGTCAAAATTGACTGATACATAATGGAAATGTAGTTCGTGTTGTGCTTAGGGGAGTGTGGAAAGAGCCGGAAACAATCAACCAGAGACTACTGGGTCTCATTCTCCATCAGTGCCTATACTGTATCTGTCAACAGCACGTCTGCCGTCTCTTCTATCGCCTCTGACACCTCGGCACTGACCCAAAGTCCTGGAGTTATATTAAATTTGCCAGCTATTTTCCCATCTTTTGCTTCTTTTCGTATAAAACCCCTAATATCCGCATAGCCAAGTCTCTGCTGATGAGCATACGATCGAAACCTGTGTCTGCACTCTGCACAATATCAAAGATGACCTTGTCATCTTCAGGCAGGATGATGTGAGGAAGAAAGTACCTGTATAAATCAAGCAGAGAGGAAATAACATGCAGAGCAAGCGAAAATGTTGAACCATATTAAAAAATGCTTCTCTCATAGGAAGAATTGCCATACATAAAAAATGAGATGCTCATGAACATTAACGTCTTACTAAAGCAGAAATTAAGGATATTATTAGTGCATCTTAGTCAACACGAGTCAGACAACATCATAAATCACAGTTAACAAAGTGCTGAACACACATGATGTGGAACATTAGGACTTCTGTCGTGGATTACTGAAGTGTGTTCTTGGGGAGAGTACTTTTTGAATTGGCGGGTGATAATGAGTTAATCACTGGGGGCGTGACTGTTGAAGCTCGGGGTTTGTAATCAGAAGGCTGCTGGTTTGATAGCCGCAAGGAACGAACAATTTCCATAGTGCCCTTGAGCACGGAACTTAAGCCCAGGTCACTGCAGAGAGACTGTCACTGCTAGAAGTGTACCGTAAGTTGCTTTGGTTAATAGCCTGTATTAAACTTCTTACATGACATGTCAACTTCCTGAGCTTGCTCAAGTGTTTGTATGAAGGAATAGGATGGATGGACAAATAGAACCATAGATGGATGGATGGATGGATGGATGGATAGAAAAAATAAATTGATGGAAAGACAAATACAACTATAGGTAAATCAAAATATAGCAAGATACAATGGTACAAAGATAGAATGATAGACAGACAGAATGATAGAAAAATAAATGATAGACATGAAAACAATAGATAGAAGATAGAACAATATATAGATGAAAAGAGAGATGGAAACATAGAGAGACAAAATGACAGAAAGATAGAACGATAGATACAGTAGATGGAGAGATAGAAAGACAAAATTATAGATTTATAGATTGGAAGATAGAAAGATAGAAAAAAACTATAGAAAGATAGAATGATGGAAGAAGAACAATAGATGGTAAGATAGATGGAACAATGGAATGATATAAAGATAGATAGAAAGAAAGACGGAAAGATGGAAAATTTCTTTTTTTGTGCTCTCTTTAACGTACAAATACTTTTTCAGCAGACCTTGGATCATGTAACAGTCCAGACGTTAGTTTTCAGAAATTTAGTTTGTCCTTTAGCTTTATGTAGCAAACATCACCTGCTTTGTAATGCTTGTCCTTTATTGATCCATGGTTATTGCAAGCAGTGTCTATTTAAATAATAATTGATTTCTTCCCTCGTAATATGTCAGTGACAATGGATTGAACCAGCCCATCAGGTGCTAAACTAACAATCATATGGAGCGGGAGTAGCTGTGAATACTGTCAGGGCAGCAGAAATGAAGAAAAGCACTTTTGCACATCTTCCTGTTAGCGGATAAAAACAGATGGCTGAAGGTACCGTTCCGAGGGTTTATTCAGATTGCGTCCTCATATAGCTTCACAAAATTTCATATTGCGCTTCTCACTTCACTTCACAAGGCTCTGAAAAACTGCAACATCTAATCAGAACTGATGTTTCTGTTATGGAGATCAACCTAATTGAATAATTTCACAGATAAAGGAGTGAAAGATAAGCTGAACTAATACCCCCTCATTCAGACGCTGCAGGTTTAAGTTAGCAGGTAAAAGCACCAGGCATCAACACATCCCACAGACGCTAGAAAAACACTTCATAAAAAGTATAGCAATGGGTTTTACAGTTCTTTCTAATTAACTTAGTTCTGGATCTTAGGATGAAGTTGAATGGCTTATTACAGGAAACAGATCGCATGCGTCTGTCATTCACTCGGTTCATGTTCAAGTTCATGATGTTGCCATGTGAACGTGTGCTAGCTTAAGGCATAGTCGTGTTGAAAAGTGTGATGAATGCCAATAGATGCATTAAGCAGAAAGCCGCCTGACCTGGACAGGCCATCAGGAATGGGGCTTCTGATGGGTTAAGCACCTCCCTTCTGCATAAAAGAGCACTACATTTTAACTTCTCTGATTCTATCACTAACAAAAACATTTTCGCCTGCGTCTGAGCTATGAAGGGATAAAATGTTAAGAATATCTGGCTTCTTAGTTTTTTAGAGCATTACAATTTCGCTAAAAACAGGCTTGATTCATAGCTAAATGTGACAAAAAGGGAGGTTGGTAATGTGAAAGCATTTTAGGGTAGGATGTGTGACATTTTTATTCCCTCATTTAATTCACTAAATATAGGAAAATATAGTCACAAACCAACTGAGAACAATGAACTAGTTGGAACGCGTGCTTTAACTGGTGTTTAAACAAATAATAACAGTGTCTGAACAGTGCATTG
Source organism: Meda fulgida (assembly GCA_030578275.1). Lineage (NCBI taxonomy): Eukaryota > Metazoa > Chordata > Actinopteri > Cypriniformes > Leuciscidae > Meda > Meda fulgida. The sequence continues at coordinate 21,950,580 of CM060624.1, read as the reverse complement.
TGAATAACTGAAAATATAATTGTGTTTTCCCCGGTTTTCCTCAGTTGCTAAAAGATAATTAAGAGTTTAGGCTTTGAACGTCCCTGATGAATTTCCATATTGGCTAGAAAAACACAGTACAAAACACAATACACATAAAACACAGACAAAAAGCACACAAAGAACATTAAAATAAAGAGAGAGAGAAAAAACACTGGCAAGGTTGTTCAATGGAAGCACCCAAGCTGTTCTGTTAACAGCATAAACTGTGTTTTATCCTATCTCGTTGATTCAAATTGTCCTAAAAAAATGTCTTTTTACTTAAATATGACAATTAACGCAGCATGTTTTATTAAACCAGATACAGGTCTTTTAAAAGGTAAATTGTGGTAGTGTGAATATCAAATTGAAAAGGATGTGGTTTAATTAAATAAATCCATGTTTCAAAGTGAAGCACAGCTCATGATTTGGTGTTTTCAGTGTCATGCATTTGGAAACAAAACACACAGCAAACATCTGTTTGGTAGTTGTAAGTTGTACGGGCTCCCTGCGTTTTTCAGCCAAAATAAAAGTTGGTTTAACGTTGAAAATGAAGAAATGAATCCATAAATATGAGGACTGTAATTTTACAGTTGTACTATACTTTGTTTTGTTTTTTTTTTTCTTGTAAAAAGATTCAGTCTTTACGGATCTGAGTCAGTAGAGACCAGTAATTTATTCATTTTTGATCTCAGCTGTACTTTGTTTATACTGTACAGTGTCCTCCACTAATATTGGCACTCTTAGAAATATGAGCAAAAACGGCTGTGAAAATAAATCTGCATTGTTTATCCTGATCTTTCATTAAAAAAATTCGACACAAAATTCGAACCTTTCATTGAAGTAAAACAATTGAAAGTGAGGGGGAAATTCACATAGTGAAATAAATGTAACAGCTCTGAGTCTTCTTCTATAATGCCTGATGAGTTTGAAGAACAGCTGACAAGAGATCAGAGACCATTCCTCTATACAGAATCTCTCCAGATCCTTCAGATTCCCAGCTCCATGATGGTGCTTCTTCTCCTCAGTTCACCATAGGGTTCAGGTCAGGGTCTGCCATGGCAGAAGCTTCATTTTTCTTCAGTGACAAATTTTTGTGTTGATTTTGATGTTTGTTTTGGATCATTGTCCTGATGAAAGATCCAACCATGGCCCGATAGATTTCTAGCAGAAGCGGTCAGGTTTTGATTTTTTATCTCTTGGCATTTGCTGGAATCCATGATACCAACAAGATGTCCAGGTCCAATTGTCCCAGATTATTGTTGTTCAACATTCACTACCCGTTAAAACACCACATGCTTACTTGATCTGGACAAACTTATCTTTATTAGAAAGATTAAAGATACTTCGATATTTGATATTCAATATACATTATGATAAAACTAGGTTGCAGTGACATTCATTTCATAATTTATGTCAGGAGTGCAAAATAATCAATCAGTAATGATGTTTTTGAATAGAATATCATCACTCATATGAAGTCAGTCACATCCTCTCTGGTTTATCTGTGTTCACATACATGCACTAGACTGCGTCCGTTGGGGCTCTTAGTTCAAACGTGCGCATATTTGGAGAAACATAAGCATAAATAAAACATGAACAACATTAACATCACGCTTCAACATAAAGCACAGGAAAACAGAAGCATTGGATTACAAAGACTCATGGATACATTGATACCATTAATGCTGTATGGAGACCAACATGCTGCTCGGAGAAACATTGCAGTTCTATCATTTTGCCAATAGCACTGCAACACGCTGTTAGGATCGTCGTAACTTTCATTTTACATTATTTAATGTTGTGCCTGTTTCCCAAAGCAGCACACTGTGTTCATTATAAAGTAGAACTTAAAAGCCACATTAGAGGAGCTGTCAGACCCCGGGATCCTGAATGGCGGCCAAATCTTTCAGGACTTGATGTGTTTCCAAACTGAAACCTAACGCAGACATTTTACCAAACAAGGTCATTTTCACATTTTTGTGTTGTTTCTGTGATTAAGAATGATCGAGCCTTAAATTCGATGTGGAAAAATAGAACCACATTCATAAAACAAAGCCAGACAAGTGACAAGAATATAAATGGAAATATAAATGCAAATAAACGACACTGCACTCATAAATCACCTTTTATGCAAAATTACGTCGCACTAAAGTTGTATTTTGCAGAACAGGAAATAATGGACCTGCCTGGAAAGACAAGTCTGCATGTATAGCTACTAACAGGCTCTCAAAAAGGACTAGAACTCTCTAAAAGTATTGCTGGTGCTTTTCAGTAATAGGGGATGAGAGGAATTTCTGCCACAATTAGGCTGTCTGAGACCATACGTTATTCTTCATAATGAAAGCTGACAATGAAGTTGCACTAGGCCTATATATACTAGCATGACTTCGTCATACTCATATTCTAGTCAGAATGTGAGTCTGATACTGCTCCATAGGTCTTTGACTATGAGGCGTGTCAACTGAATCAGGGAGAAAAAAAAAATCTAGACCTACAACCAATCAGAGCAAGCAAACGGCAGCAAACGCAAGGAAGGACGGCAAACACATCTTTACGATCGACCAATGCCTTGATTGCAGTTCTCTGTTCGTCTTTTAAAATTAATCCGCTGTCGATTTCTTTTACAACAGACGCGATAGCGGAATCTATATATCTCAATTCTCCCGCTGCAGTCATCTTTGTTGTAAACCAGTTCAAACCAAGCGCTCTTTGATGACGGGATGAATACGTAACTGCAGATCATCTGTCCATCATCGTATAAAGCCCGCCCTGGCAATTTGATTGGCCCGACGATTTCTGAACCGATCATAATTACTCCTCAATGGGTCGAGTCCAGACCAAACTTCCCGACCAAAAAATTTTGTGGGCGGGATTCGGGCTGGCATCCAGGCTACCTATATACATTATCATTCGAAAGTTAAGGATCACTAAGATTAATTAATACTTTAATTCCGCAACAATGTATTAAATTGATCAAAAGTTACATTAAAGACACATATAATGTTACAAAAGATTTCTATTCAAAATAAATTCTGTTCTTTTGAACTTTCACAATATTGACCAAATTTATGATGATTTTCATCATAATCGAACAGCCCTAAATGTGACCAAGTGAAGAAGATTTGAAATATATATATATATATATATATATATATATATATATATATATATATATATATATATATATATATATATATATATATATATATATATTTCAAACCAGAAACCTTGTAAATACTGTAAAACAACAAAGTTTGTTGTTTAAAAAAAAAAAATTCAGAAGTGCAGGATAGTAACTATTCCAGAAACACACGTTCTGATCTGAACCACATGCCATGATGTAATCAGTGAGATTGAAACTAGAGCCAGTGAACATGATCAAATTGTCCTTTATCTGACAGGCACATTCATCATATAATGACAGATCCTTCTTTACACCGTCATCATTTGATCTGCTGCACTGCCTTCATGACGTCAGTAAACAAAACAATCTTTGAACTGCATTGCAGAAGATTTAGAAAAGTATGTTTCTGATCTGCGTAAATCTCATTAAGTCTGCATACAACTCATTTGCATATCTGGCAGTGCAGATATCGTCTGTTTTACAAACAGTGATACGTTCTCTGGCTTACATCACGGTAGAGATAATGGGTCAGTGCTAAAAAAAAAGTTTTTTGCAGGCTCAGGATCAAAGATGAAAATTGGTTCAATAATAGTGCTGGTGTAAATGACAAACCTTCGATGTAATATTGTACCGCAGGGTTAAAGTAATTTAAACAAAATCTGTGCAAATTCTACATGATACACCACAAAGTTCTGTCACTCACATTTATATTCAATCCAGATGACGCACACCTGCAAATAAAAAAAAGGTTATCTCATTTTTAACTAGCGGTCCTTATATCCTAATTAGGCATATTTACTTGGGCAACAATCACATTCAATTTCACGCCATTTTAACTTTAAGTTAATTAAAACATGAATGTTCATTTGCACATTTTAAACATCTCCTGCTGCCCCTCCTCCTCCTCCACTTTCTCACACCTGCTAAACCTCAGAAAGAAACAGCCTTTCAAGTGCTTTTATATAGAAACAAACTCACTCGTTACAAAACTCTTCAGAAGCATAAAAACCAGATACTTTAATCCCCTTTATAAAAAGAGTAAGATGACATCTCCAGGTAACCTAATTAGTTTAAGAAATATCACTGTTTGTAAATAGGAGGCCATTTCTCATATGAATTGCCTGCTGCATGCTTTTTTCCACCTAAATAAATTAGGACGGCAAACATGCAAGCAATGATACTCTTTCTTTGCACAGGACCCCTGGGTATTCCTTGAATTTACAAAGGAATTATTATTGCGAGTTTCCTTTGTGAGATGTATAGCGTAAATGTGAACAGCACTGTCAACACGCCAGCAACAGTTATTGCTCTAACATGATTCATAATTCTGACTTTGATACCATTGAGAATATGACAGTTATCAAAAATTCCATATTTGCAGTCATAAATATATTCTTATCTAATTATTTATCTGTTTAACTAACAATGATTCAAAATATATCTGCATCTATGTAATGTTTTTTTCTCCATAAATTTGACATTTATGACCCATAACTAAATAATTGCTGCTAAAAATGCATTAATAAATAAATAAATAAATAAATACATGTTTTTGATGACCATTCAGTCATTCGATCTGATGTTAACAAATCAGATATTTTTAGCATCCATTATGCAATAACAATGCATGTGGTAGATTTTGGGAATAAGGAGAAAAGAGTACCTGAAAGCCACACTTATACCTTACAGCGAAAATTACTCCATTACAAGTCACAAATTCAAATATTGAGTAAAAGTCTTAGTATCTGATTTGAACAGTTCTTCAGTATAGTCTAGTCCTCAACACCTGAGACATGCCAGTGAAAAACAATAAACAGTTGATTTGTGAGGAGAGCTCTCACATGTTTATTTTCTAAAATAGGAATAAAACTGAATCAAGGTCAACACAATAGCCTCTTTAATGTCTACAAACACTCAAGTCTCAGTTAAGCTCAAGTGTTCAAAAAGGTCATAAGTAAACCAATATCCTTCAAAAAAGTCTCTTTAAAATAACGGATACATAACTTGCACTGGACATGCTGGTTTCAGCCTGGAGTCAGGTCCTCATCTCATATAAAACATCTGTGATTCACAACTACCTGTTAATGCTAATACAACATTCAAGTAAAGCAGCCTTGTTGACAAGCTTGAGTAAGGGCAAAACACAATATAAATAAACTGCTGCAGAAAAAGTGCCACAAAATATAACAAGTAATTGCATTACTCATCACAAATATATTGAGTAAAGAGTACATATACTTATTCAAAAAGGTAGTCAAGTATAGAGTAAAAGTTATACTAAGCTAATATCCTTGATACTCAAAGTACAAAGTAGCCAAAACGATACTTAAATACAGTAACTAATTATTGCTCAAATCCATAATTAATTAACTGCTGAAATAAATAAATAAATAAATAGCAACCATGTTGCTATTCTAAATTTAGGCATTGAATTTGAAACATAAATACTGGGTGCATTCTGGTACTGCGTTATCCACGACACATACTTGCAATACTGCCCTAGATTTTAGCCAAACAAGTTATTTCAAGGCAGCATAACTTTGCCGTCTACTGGAATAGTCTTTATTTTAGGACTCTGCCGATTGATTGATTGATTGATTGATTGATTGATTGATTGATTGATTGGATTTCTTTATTTTGAAGATGTAAATACAATAAATAAATAAAAATCAGAGAAAAATAAATAAATAATGGTAAAAAAATAGATGACCAACAAAATAAAACTCCATACTTTCCAGGTTATTATTAGCACTGTGTTTCTTTGTACCTCTGGAATATAATTTCTTTGCACATCTTTTTAAAATGGAATTTGTTTGGACATTCCCTATGATGCCTTTATAAGATGATTGCTAGTTGTTGTTTTTTTGTGTTTTGTTTTTCAAACAACGCAAGAGTATGTACTGGATGTACCAGAAAAGGACGAAAGCTAAAACATTTATCATTTTAGTCACATATGTACTTGTTATCCACCAAAACTGAACTCTGATAAGGCAGTCACATCACAATCGTACATATTGGACGTGTTGCTTGACACATACCGGAGCAGCTCATGTTAAAGGAGAACTCCGGGCAATTTTTAAATTAATCTTGATCGGAAAAAAGGTAAATAGCAGTGTGCAGGTGGGAGTTGCACGAGACGTTCCATTAATTTCTCGTGTTGATCTCTGTACGCTTTTTGGATGACTGGTAGACAGATTCCATTGAATAATATTGAGTTTTCTTCGGAATTGGGGTATGAAGAAGCTCAGCCTTACCTTTTTCCGGCAACAACTGAGTTCCCGCGGGACTTCAGCGCAAGACTACAGCTAGCACACTATTTAGGTGAATTTAAACAATGGCGAAGTTGCTAAACGCATCTTGTTGTCATGTAAGGGCCCTGTTTATGTAGCACAGACATTTTATTTGCATTTTGTGTCTGTTGAGAGGCACAAAGACACTCTTTATATGCCCCCACAACTGCCGTTTTAGATGTGTGGGAGCTCTGGGCATTAGTTGTAGCAGCTCCGTGTTGCAAGCACCAATCCAGTTCGTTTTTTTTTTTTTTTTCTATAGACAGTACTCACAAAGGTATAACGATCAAGATTCACTTAAAAATTGCCTGGAGTTCTCCTTTAAAATCTTCATGAAGAACCATAAGAGGCCTGGTGGACCCTTTCCCTCTCTAGTCCACATGGGCATCTCTAACTTCTGCTGCAAGGGCTCTGATTGATGTTTTTATAAGTTAGACCTTGCTCTGCCCTCCCCCTCCGGGTCTGCCCTGGCCTTCCTACCATCAATCACGTATCATTTCCTTTCCATCGCCGGCTCTGACACAAATACAGTAAACATGATCTATGTGTGTGTGTATTTAAGTAATTATTAAGTATCTGGCACCTCTAATAAATCACTGACATTGCTTGCTTGCCTTTTTTTTCACTTTTTCCAAATATAATAGAAGCTAAAAAAAATGAATTTCTCTCATATTTCCAAAGAACAATTATTCCTTGCCACTTAGCAGCCTACTATTAGACCAGATGCTTCCAAATACTTGCTCACAATAGTTGGCAGAGAGAGTTACATATGCCCCCTAAAGTGTTAATCTTTTTTTATGTTATCACATAGTTCTCTTAAGGACAGTAGCATTTAGATCACATGCACACATATTGTACTGTACCTCAAAAAAGTACATTTAATACATTAAGTGCAAAATTGGTTACCTTAAAAACAAAGCTGTTTACACATCTGTTTCAGTAACCAACATTCAGATTCCGCATTCTTTTAGTTTTATAGGTATGGACTAGATTTAGATAATCATTTAGCACTAACTGGGACGCCGATACATTATTAAAAAAAAAAAAAATCACTATCTCTTAAAGAGTGCTTTCCCTTCAAGAGTTCATGCTGTGGCCTGTTGCACAAAGCCGGTTTCAGTTTCTTCCCAGCCTAAGTTCCAGATTAGTTTGAGCAAACTATTTTTTCGGGCTCAAGAAGGTTGATCGGTTTTTAGCAGGTTTCATTGGTATGGTTACTTGCGCTACATGGTTAACCAGCTCCGGAACAGGTTTTATTCTGGGTTAGAGATCACAGACCCAAATCTGACCAATCAGCTGTGAGTAAAGATGAAATAAATTCACTCCCCCTGTATCTCTCACTCCAAATTAAAGCCAGGATTTTTTTGTAAAAACAAAGGATTTTTTTTTTTTACAGTGTATAATGTACACTGTATTATATGTATAACAGTTTAGTTTTTAATAAAAGTAGTTTGGATTTATTATATTATAATTTACTGCTGCACTCTACCATTCAAAATATATATTACTGGATCTTTATGAATAAACAAAGGAAAATATTTAAAAGGATCACCTTAAGAGGGATCAGTTGAAAGCATATTATTCTAATATTTTTTTATGATGTCCTTAATTTGATAGGACTGCTTATTAAAAGTCAATGAATTTGACTCAATTATTGTTGCCTATTTAATTCTTTAGCCTTATTGTATGGTGATTGAAGCCATACTTGTGGATATCCCCAAGCTTTAAATTGACTAAACACGATACAAGATTGTTACTCAAAACTTTCCTCCGAAACACAGGTTCTACATAATTGATGACATTGACTAAATGGCAAAACTTTTTTTTTAACGGAGGAGGATGGTAACCATCGGCTGCGATAATTGTTTCTCTCCGTGGGTTCCTGAAAAACAGTTGCTCTCAATTTCTTGTTTATATAATATATTCAAATAGAAAAGAGTTTTAAACTGTAATATTTCACAATATTACTGTTTTACTTTTCAAATATCAAACTGAACTCTTGTACGGTAATGAATATATCAATAACAAATAATTATTGGTCTATCCATATCAGTCAGAATTTCCATATCGGTGCACCCCTAACTGTATCTATTAAAGCCACTTCATTAGGTCCATCCGTCTTGAAATAAACTTTTTTTGATTAACTGTTCAACTGGACCCCGTTGGAGAACATCACTTGGTTAGTGTTGATCCCAAAGGTATGAGTTTAGAGGAACGAGACAATGCGGGAATGACAGGATGCATGAATGTAATGAGAAACTGGACATCAGTTGGATAGAAATGAGCGATGACTGTAAATAAGGCAGTAATTACAGACAGGAAGTAACAGGCAGGGGGTGCCGCCCACTCGCCAAGTAAACACGTGAAGGTGACAGAGGTCAGGTAAGTATGCAGACTGCCAACACAAACACTGAGATCCTCCCCATCACAGGAAGGATTGCAGCAGTGATGGATGGACCTGAACTGAACTACTTTTTCTGTCAGAAAGGAGGAGGAAAAGGTAAAATAATGCATCTGTGGCAAATTACTCCCTTGGAGGTCTTGTCGCAGATGCTCAGTGCACTAAAAAAAAAAAGCATCCTTGTGTCACTGCGCTGACGTCTTAATCTAGAGTTAAAGGAGTTTGACATATCAGTGCAATCACACAGATGATTCGATAGCACTTAATCTTATTGAGCACAGGTAAGCCAGCGAAATCCAGTGAGTGTGTGACACAACAAAGGGATCTTTTTCTTCCTCAGTGCTGAGCAGTCATTTCAATCAAAGTCATTAGGATCCTACAGTACCTTAGTGGATGAATCAGATACTGACGTTTCATCATGATATTCATTAATTATTTTTGCAGACGAAAGCTCTGAACAAATGTAAATTGCGATTGTAACCTTTCATAATCTCTGTGCTTTCGCAGTGGCTTTGCTCACAAGTTCTGTGGAGTTTCTCACAAACTTCACAATTTGAAGGGGTCATATGATGCTCTTTTAATTAAATTTTGTTGGGGGGTGGGGTGCATCAATACATGTTTCTTGAGCACAAGCTGCAAATCAGCATATTATAATGATTTCTGAAGGATCATGTGACACTGAAGACTGGCATAATGGCTACTGAAACATTTGCTTTTCATCACAGGAATAAATTACATTTTAAAAACATATTAAAATAGAAAAAGTTATTTTAAACCGTATCACCGTATATTACTACAATATTACTCTTTACTGTATTTTGTTCAAATAAACAGCCTTGTTCAATGGCCAGCATGAGACTATTAAAAAAAGAATCAAACATCTTATCAACCTCAAACTTTTGAATGGTAGTGTGTCTGAGCAGTTAAAAATGAAAACGCGAGAATGGAGAGCATATTATAAACACATACTAAACCTTTCCATAGCAACATGCACACTAATGCAGTAAGCGAAGCATTTAGTGCTGAAATCAGAGACACTTTATTCTGACACTGCATTCAATTGTGCCCCACGTTAATACCAGGTATAAACAGCTATGCGTCTCAGCTGACAACTTGTGATCCGATTAATTGAGAAAGATGCTAATACCAGGTGTAAACAGGGCCTGTATTCATCACTTTTTATCAGAAAATACTCTTCAGAAAATCAATAAGCACTGGAAATACAAAAAAAAAGCAGCTAACACAAAAAAAAAAAAAAAAATGCTGAGTCCTAATGGAACACAAATAGTTTGCCCATAAGCCCCAGGGACATTGAAAAGTATAAACTCAAAGGGAAAACACAGTCTAGCCTAACCATTTGTAATGCAAATGAATGCTTTCATGATCTGCATTAGGATGATTTGAAAAATAATACCAATATAATTGTGTATTTAACAGCATTTAAGATAAGGTACACTGCTGTCTGTGAGTGTCTACAGCAATTCACCAATCATCAATTCATCAACATTGAATCCTCATCTGAAAATAATAATGGAGATAATAATGTCAAACAAATCATAAGAGGGGTCAAGCACAATGGCATTTTATTTTACCAGAAAATGTGCTGTCAACGTGTGTACATACATCGGACCGAAGCAAGCTACGTACAATAAACCACATCTGCAAGATCCAACAAGCACACAATAAATGGACACAAATAAATAGCTTGGACCTCTGCGTATTTTGACCATGAACTGCACATTCAATTATCTGTTCTCCAGTGACGGAGATATGGGGGGGAGGGGGTCATGTTTTTCAGTGGAAGTTCAATTTAATTCCACCTAATGCATCCTACAACCACACAGCAAAACACAAACAAACCACATTCCCCTGAACATCAAATCAAAAAATTATAGCCAAATGAAAAAAATGTTAAGATAAAATATAAGCACCCATTTCATAGAGCCTCAGCAACAACAAACAGCAAACAAGCATAATGAAGTTTCGTACTCAGCTTGAAGCAGTCTGGCTATTTGAAACAAGGCAGGAAAATTTGCCAGTCCATCTGTTTGGCCGAGAGGGCTGAGGGGAGCCTGAGCCCCTGCGGTTTCTGTAGGAGTCTGAAACAACCTCTGACTATAGAAAGCTCGCACAGACCCGCATTCACACCAAACGAGAGTCGGAGACTCTCAGGGCCAGATGATGCTTCAGACTGGTTTGAGATCCATATCTCCCACATCTAGTATTTAAGCCATGAAGATCAGCGGCCTGGATCAGTGCCTGGAACAACTCTGGCACGTACCAGGAAAACAAATTTGTTTTGGTGAAGATGGGATTAGATATGGCAAGACAGAGCAAAGAGTGAATACGGATGAGCAGGAGGTGTGATATTCATGCTTGGTAGCTTGTAAGATTCAATCGCAGATATACACGAGAGCATGATTAAATGATACTACACGTCTGAGAATCGTCCACTTCCATGAGAGTCAATAACAGACAAAGACACGTGGTCACTGGCATGCTGACAAGGAATAATTGATTCAAATAATTATAAAACAATTATCATAATTCAGTGTTTCTCCAAGAGATTCATGGATCACAACACAAAGCTTTTGAAATTAATTGTTGAATTAGCTGTTTTCTAGTATGACACCGGAATCAGAAAGACATTATGTGGGCAAGTTCAAAGTAATATGGATCACACAAGAAGACATCTTCCCAACATTCTTCAAACTATCTTCTTTAGTGTTTCACAGAAGAAAGTCATAAGGTTTGGATTTCGGAATGAAATGAGGGTGAGTATATGCCTGAATTTTCATTTTTGGGTGAACTATCCATTTAGGTACAAACTCTTACAGCACTAACTCCAAGAGAAAGCCTTGAGAAGGCATACAGCAGTTCTTCAGCTTGTGGAAAAGTCAGAAAGATTTGTTCGGAAGTTCAGCATGGTCGTCCATCGATGGCCCACATTCATTGGACACGACAGTTCCCTGCCCTCTGCCTCCCTCCTCTTTGACCTCTCTGATGGGCCTCTTGTCCACGAATAATTCGTTGTTCCACTCTCTTGCAGTCAGTACTGCTGCCAAACTGGAAATGCTTATAAATGCTTATTCAACTATGGATAACACAATTTAATTGTATATTTGTTGATTTATACATAGCGAAGTGAATGTTATATGATATAGAGCAGCGCACATTAGAATTAATTATCCAGTATGTAGCCAGACCTCGGTGTCTACCACATAACAAACCGATGACAGCGGCTCACAGGCATACACCACAGCATCAGCGCTTTGACCTGACAAGGGAAGAGCAGGTGTTATTCAGCATAGACTACAGGCCTCTTTGTGTCTTTAAGGGTCATGGTTCAGGTGCGCTGACATGGGTCACGTGTGCGCCCGGTCTTTTGCTCTGGGGCTGACGACTCGAGCATGAAGCCCGATGTGGCAGCCACCCTCAGCAAAGCAGATCTCTGAGCCGCACAACCCCAAACACTTCATCACAAATGTTTAAAATACATAAAAGACAAGGGCTTTCTCAAAATTACCAGCTGCAATCTGATTGGCAGGCTTTAGCCATTTATAGGTGTCACGCGTTCATGGTACCAGGCAGCCATTGTATGATGTGTCCATCCATGTTTCGTATTGAAGGTCAGCTAAAACACCCGTTTTATGCCCACAATTTGTTTATCTATGGGGGACTATGAATGGCAGGCACTTAAAAATACAATGGAAATTTAATTTATTCATTTAAAATTCAAAAACAAATATGCCAATATACAAATCACTTTTCGAATTGACAAATAAATTGACATTTAAAACTATTTAATTTATGTTAACAAAAAAGTTAAAATTGATACATTGATAACTGATTTCCTAAACGTCATTTTTTTAAGTGGCACTGTCCAAATACATATTTAAGTACTAATAAACATCACCTAAAAATTCCACAAAAAAAACAGTAGAATTCATGTTTTATATAAAACAATGTACAGTATGTAATAAAAATATTAATTGTAATAGTTTGTATATTATATATCATTCATGTATATATATATATATATATATATATATATATATATATACACATCATTCATATATGATGTATTCATATATATATATATATATATATATATATATATATATATATATATATATATATATGCCTATATATACATACATATTCTACCATTCTCCAGGATTACATTTAACTACATATTTACCTTTCTCTAAACATCACCTAAAAATCAACTGTGATTGATCACTTTACAGCCCCTTCCTGATTAAATGGCTGATTATTGGCAAAGTGGACCAGACTTTATGCCAACAATCAAATATCTGGATATATCAACGATTAGCCATACCAAATTAACTACTACTTATCCATAAACATAAGCCCTCTTCCTCATCCACTCTGATCAATAAAAAAAACACTCCCCCGTCCTCATTTCCGCTCTCTCTCTCTCTCTGACCCTTTCACCCTCTCTCCCACAGTGTTGCTCTGGACGCAATTTTTTTGCTTGCATGCAGAGAATGCAGAAGCCCAGCACCCTGTTTGCATGTTATGAGCTCACCGTTGGGAGTGTTGCAGTTTGTAGTGTGGCCCGCATGGGCTGCATAATTCAGTCTAGCTGTTGCGTCTGGGCGGGAGCTGGACCGCAGTGCATCTCCGTATCGGCGTTAATGATGACAGCCAGGCCGATAATGGTGTGGGCTGCCAGACAGGATCCATACAGATAACCCAGGCACGGCACTGATGGAGTCTCTTAGCGTCATTACCGTCCATCAGCTGGAATTACAGGGCAAAAACCAGCAGCAATATATGTCATTAGCAGAGTCACGGTTCAACAGACAGCCCTGCTAAAACAAGGGTTGAGACTGGAGCCATCAAGCACAGCCACTGCATCCAGGCTCACACACACACATATGCTGCTTTTACGATGTTTGATTCATCTACAGAATACGGCTACACTCTCTTCACGTTGATTTCATCATATCATTTTATACACGTTTTTGTGCACCTCATGTACTTGGTTTTAATGTTCAGACAAATTAATTTTTCATGACTTTAAATTCTTTTAAAGGCAAGAAAGAACCAATCGCAAGCAAATTGTAGACAATGAAGATAATTGTAGATGCATGAAATATTAATTTCTTAAGTGGACCTGCGAGGAACAGAACACACACACTTTAGAAGCTATTATAGTGAGTACTTCTACACACAATCATTTTCATACAAAAATGTCATCAAGAATTTCAAACAATAAACTAATTTGATGATGTTTGTACTTTATATGATTATATTGCAACTAAATGCAATTATATTGTCCTACTACAAAGGATCAACTACCAGTACATTATAAATAATAATAACCTGGTAAACAGTACCACTACTAACTGCTACTTAGTACAGAATAAACACCACTAAGGGACACATTCCATGTGGTGGCCCAGAATAATTTAATTTATGAAGGCACATTTTTTTTTTACAAATGAAAATATGACACTACATATACAGCCATAACCAGAAATATTCAGTAATATTCCCTACCGCCCATACCAATACCACTTATTCTCTTAATACTCAGTTTATTCAGTTATTCCAAAGAATTAGAATGTTTAATTCAATTAAATTCCTTTGAAAGCAAGATGGAATGTTTTGCAACCAGGTTATAGGAAATTATTTAAGATAATTGTAAAAAAACACATAAAATATTCACTTCTTAAGTGGTTCTGGTGCCTAGATTTTTTACCTTTTTGCTGAAATATGTACTGCAAAAATGAATACTGCATAACTTTCATTATATATTTCTATAAGACCTTTTTCAACTTTCCACTGATAAGGTACAGGGAGAGGTCAGGGAAAAGAAAATGATGCTTTGGGAGATCACACAGGCCTTGCGGCAATCATTTCTCAGGTTTACTAAAGTAGCCATATGTATATTATCTGCTTCACAACAAGGTCATAAATCCAGAGAGAAAGAGTGAGCGAGAGAAAGAGATGGAGAGAGGAAGAGCAAGAGAAATGGGTCCACTTCCTCATGGTTTATCATTATGAGCATAACGGCAGGATGAAAAGGTGTTCAAAGATTTGTTTAAGGTCCTGGGGTGGACAGGTGATGACAGGCTTTGAGGCAAAAAGACCAAACACCTATTAATAGAAGCGTGTGCGCGTTATCTTCAGGAGCGAAAAGATGCTTCAGCAAACTTAATAAATGTCTTCCAAATCAATTTTGCACAGATGTAAATGAAACAGACTGCGAGACAGATGATAATTCTGCTATTACAGAGGTGCCTTTCTAGTGTGTTTACTCCTGTGTGCTGTAGCCAGTGTAGGCTATTTAAACCTCAGTGATGATAACATGATATTAACTTATTAAATAGACTGCTCATCACGGCCCAGCTAATTAATTTCTATGCATGCAGTGCTGATAATTTTTAACCATATTTATTTAATATGCTAAGAAGGCTATTTGGCAAACAGGATTGTTGTCAGAAGGGCTATTTCTCAATAAATATAAGTACTAAATGTGTGGATTTTTTTTCCCTACCAGTGGTTTCAGATGTTGGTTTAAAACACCTAATTTAGAAATGCCATAAATTATGTTTTTCATTATTCTTTACACCAAACTAAATTTCTAACATTGTCACATTTTTGTAACAGCTGTTGGGAAAACACAATAAAACCACACTGTCATATGGTAAAGGTCAACTATATAATGATGAAGGTAGATTCTAAAGAAAAGGTTGAACTTTAATCTTCACAAAAAAAAAACTTTTTTGTTGTTGTTATTGTCCACAAACATATCCGGTCAGGGCAGCTCACATTTCTATTGGGGCAAAGTTTACGTTTGTTTTAAAGGGATAGTTCACCCAAAAATTTTAATTAAAGCAATAAGCCCCGTGAAGCTGTGAACATTTTAATTTAGAACAGCTAAGGGCCGTTGTTGGGCATGACACAGAGCGGACCAGAGCATTGACATTTATCAAGAAAACAGAAGGCCAGTTTTGATTGTTATTAGCTTTAAATTAGCTTTTATTTAATATTTTCAGTTTTTATTTAGCAAAATTGTTAAATGATTTTATCATTTTTATTAGTTATTATATTTTAGTACTTTAACTTAAAAGAATAGTTCACCCAAAAATGATAGAATTTAATAACCCTTAAGTCGGGTCAGGTGTATAGGACTTTCTTCTTACAGTCGAACACAATCGGAGTTAGATTATATAATATCCTGGCTCTGCAGCTTTGAAATGGCATTGAATAGTGCCCGAGTTTCTGAAGCTCCAAAAAGCGCATTTTATTTCAGTTAGTCAAGGGATTTAATTTTATTTCAATTAACAAAAACTTTAAATATTTTATTTTAATAGTTTTAGTTTACAATAACAACACTGGTTGCAAAGGACAATCAGCGGGAGCATACACAAATCATATCACTCGCCAGAGAAATAATGAGAGTTAAACTAATATATTAAACCTGAAGTTCATAAACCTGTCCATACAGCACTGCTTATTTTATGACTAATACAGAACAATGAGCAATGTAATCTATAACACCATCCATCTAACCTATTAATCAATTTACAAAAATCTGAAAAAAAGCAACAGCAACAGCTCCACAAAAGGCAAAAACAATGAAAGTCACAGTGTAATATTTCAGATTCATGTGAAAATCGTGAGGATGAATGCGACCCAACCTCTGTGAGCCCTTCAAAAGCTTGCTGCGCCCATTGTGCAGTGCTGAGATGCCATTTTCTGGTCCAATGACGCTACAGTCACTCTCATTTTGAACATACCCAGTGACTCGGGTTCATGACTGGCATCTCAGACATGCATTAAAAGCTTTCCCTTTAGTACTGATATGTTAAGTTTGTGATGTGAGGCAAGTCCCACTTCTCCAGCAGCTACGGAGATGAGCTCCAAGAGCATTCTGGGAGCTCTGCAAGTCAGCCTCTATTAAAAATGACAGGATCAGACGTACATACACACACACAAACACACACAAGCACTCTCCGATTCTAGATGGGTGGTGTCACGTCACCTCTCTCCGAAGACAAGTTCCGGAATACATCATCATGCCAAAACACAGCTCATTAAACACTATTAGCCAGTCATTTCAGCAAATTAAATCCCCTCTCGACACCTCTTGCTTAACAAACAGCTCTGGGGTCAAAACCAAAGAGGGGGAGACTCAGGCAAATGAAAGCAGACCTCTCATAATAATAGCACATCTGGGACAAACAGACATAATGTGATGTTGTTGTTAATGATCAGAGGTTGAGATTTGATTGTAATTACTTAAAGAGGCCCCTGAATAGTGATCGAGTGCCCGTAATCGGCTCGAGGTGCTTGTGAAATTGTGTTCTAAACATGAGGTGTGTTTTCTTATACGCCTGTCTGGAATACTTGATTCTGATTGGTCAAATCGCATGATTCAGCAGTCAAATGTTTCTTAATATTAGCCGTTGTTTAGGCCAACGCTAAATCAAACCGCTCATCCAGGTAACTACTGGTGCTACTTTCATATCTCTCATATTACTCCTGTTCCTGTTTTATACGAACACAACTTGAGCCATTTTGCTTCTCAGTTATCGAATGTTAGGAAACTAATTTGTTTTGTACACTGGACAATTTTTCTTTTTTAAAATGCATACAATTATAAAATACCACTCAAAGGTTTGGGGTTGGTACAATTTTTTAATGTTTTTGAAATAAGTATCTTACACCTCACAAAGGCTGCATATATTTGTTTGAAAAAATAAAGTGAAAACTGTAATATTGTAAAGTATTATTACAATTAAAAATAACTCTTTTCTAAATAAAAAATGTAAATTGTAATTCATACCTGTGATGACAAAGCTGTTCAGTAGCCATTACTTCAGTCTTCAGTGCCACACTGAAGTTGAATGTCAATGTTGAAAATAGCTAAAAAAAAATGTCAAAACAGTGATCTTTTTTTTTTTTTTTATCTTTGAACAGACAGTTAAAAAAAACAGCTTTTAATTTGAAATAGAAATCTTTTGAAAGATAAATATATTTACTGTTACTTTTGATCAAATGAATGCCTCATTTTTGAATAATAGAATTACTTCCTTTCAAGCAGAAAATAAATCACTTACTGATGCCTTTTTCACAGTAATGTATTTTCAACTCAAATCAATATTTCATGTCTATGTATTTATTTAATTCATTAATTGGTGAGTGGTCATATAATAGATATATGTACAGTCAGCTGGACATTATTGCAAAATAAACACCTTCAGAGGGAGACAAGTCTTTATTTTGCGATTATTACCAACTGATGGTATATCATTCCTTACATATTAAACACCTTAACAGCTTTTTCATTCACAAAGGTCTTGGGAATTAAGATCAATATACAATTGTTCTTTTTTCAATTGCTTAATCAACCATAAAATATTGCAATTTTACATAAAACAGCAGCCGCAGAGAGGATTTTTTTTGAGTGGCGTAAAGGCCAATGCATACATGAGAGCTTTAGGGAGAAAATAAGAAAAAGAGAGAGAGAGAGAGAGAGAGAGAAAGAGAGCAAGAGAGAGAGAGGGGGGGGGGGGGGGGGGGGGGGGGGCCCAGAAGGAGAGAACGTTATGTGCCCAGATAGAAGTAATTGCACATCAGAAGCTGACAAAATGGTGTTTTGATACAGCAAAATTGGCAGCTGAAACTTTCGGTGCATACGGCTTCTACATACAGATAATCTGAAGATTCAGAGCCTCAGTAATGCTCACACTGCCAGCACTGGCGGTTAAAGGAAATGCTTTCTGAAGTGATTTCCAAAGTGATTTCCAATGTCATTGGCGTCTAATGTCAGAAAAGAGCACCGGCTGACCCGGCTGTTTCACCAGTCAGGGAACAGACACTATCTTCAATTAATCCTCAGCACAAACAATCGTATGTGCATTTCCGAGAACTTTCCCAGTTAGTCTGCAAAATATAACATATACATAGATTTACAGTGTTACCAAATGATATGTTCAATGTTCAAATGATAAGATTACTGTGAGTTCAGCACATGGCAAGTGGCAGTGGCAAACTACATCTACAGTGGGGTCCAAATGAGTCCTCATTGAAAAAGTAATCCTGGAAATAAAACTAGCACTCATTTTACATCATAATGTTTAAGTAATTTTGAAAAATATTTGTGAATCATGCATGTGATTTGCATGATTCATATATTCATATTAATATCAATGTCAATATATTCTGAGTGAATACCTGTAACTGTATTGGGCACGGCTCTTCAACTCCAGTCCTGGAAGGCTAGGGTTTAGTTGTTACTCTAATCAAATCTAATTGAGGTGTTCAGAATTACAGACTGGTGGGTTAAATTGGGATTGGTAAATCTACAGGATAGTGGCCTTCCAGGACTGGGGTTTAGGGCTTCTGTGTGTGTGACTGCTAGTCTGACAGAGAATATGATCATGACAGGATATAGAAATAGGAACAACGAAGTGAATAGGAACAGGATATTGTGAATAAGTTTTGGAAAAATGGAAAAATGGATGAAAATTTTTGTACAAACTTGTGGAACTTGAGTGCTACTATCATTAAAGCAAAAGGGGATATATGAAAAAATAAGACATTCTGAAATCCATGTTCATTTTTAATTTCGATTCTTATGCTAATAATGTTAGAGTAAAAAAAAAATCATTAAAATTATATTAGTAGCATTTTAATTAGTGGTTTTAACCCCAGTCTGTATTACAGGACGATTCTACTTCGACCTCAATTATGGAAAACGAATTATTGATGAACAATTTTTCTTTCATACATTGATATGTGTTCATTTCTTTTACTGTTTGTCAGAAATTATTCTCAAACCTTAGTGACAACTTAATAACTTGCCATCAGCCATCATGCCACTCAAAACGAAAAATAAATCATATTTTTTAGGAAGAAGACATACTGTATGCATTGCAGAGTATGTGTGGAAAATAGGATCCTTAAGCTTTAAGAAAACATTTCTATAATTATTTATAAAGCTTAAAGGAATTGTTCACTGCAAAATGAAAATCATTTACTTACCCCCCATGTCATTCCAAAACCCTTATGACTTTCTTTTTTCGTGAAAAACAAAAGGTGAGTTTTTGAAGAATATCCAGGCCACCCTTTTCCATATAATGAAAGTGAATGAGTACTGGAGCTGTCAAGTTACCAGATGACAAGTACCATGGCAGTAAGAGAAGTCATACGGATAGCTTGTTGGACAAACAGAACAAAATTTAGGTCATTATTCACTGAAAAAGAGTAACATCTCAAGCAATATGATCGTTATTTTGATTTGGATCTTTTTAATGAATTGATTGATCTTTTTGAAGCTTAAGCGCTCCAGTCACCATGTATAGGACCTCCATGGAGAAAAAAAAACATTATATATATATATATATATATATATATATATATATATATATATATATATATATATATATATATATATATATATATATACATACACACAGGTCCTTCTAAAACAATTAGCATATTGTGATAAAGTTCATTATATTTCATAATGTAATGATAAAAATTAAACTTTCATATGTTTTAGATTCATTGCACACCAACTGAAATATTTCAGGTCTTTTATTGTTTTAATACTGATGATTTGGGCATACAGCTCATGAAAACCCAAAATTTCTGTCTCAAAAAATTGCCATATCATGAAAAGGTTATCTAAACGAGCTATTAACCCAATCATCTGAATCAACTAATTAACTCTAAACACCTGCAAAAGATTCCTGAGGTTTTTTAAAAACTCCCAGCCTGTTTCATTACTCAAAACCGCAATCATGGGTAAGACTGTCGACCTGACTACTGTCCAGAAGGCCATCATTGACACCCTCAAGCAAGAGGGTAAGACACAGAAAGAAATTTCGGAACAAATAGGCTGTTCCCAGAGTGCTGTATCAAGGCACCTCAGTGGGAAGTCTGTGGGAAGGAAAAGGTGTGGCAAAAAACGCTGCACAACGAGAAGAGGTGACCGGACCCTGAGGAAGATTGTGGAGAAGGACTGATTCCAGACCTTGGGGGACCTGCAGAAGCAGTGGACTGAGTCTGGAGTAGAAACATCCAGAGCCACCGTGCACAGGCGTGTGCAGGAAATGGGCTACAGGTGCCGCATTCCCCAGGTCAAGCCACTTTTGAACCAGAAACAGCGGCAGAAGCGCCTGACCTGGGCAACAGAGAAGCAGCACTGGACTGTTGCTCAGTGGTTGCATGTCATTCGGAAATCAAGGTGCCAGAGTCTGGAAGAAGACTGGGGAGAAGGAAATGCCAAAATGCCTGAAGTCCAGTGTCAAGTACCCACAGTCAGTGATGGTATGGGGTGCCATGTCAGCTGCTGGTGTTGATGTTTTATCAAGGGCAGGGTCAAAGCAGCTAGCTATCAGGAGATTTTGGAGCACTTCATGCTTCCACCTGCTGAAAAGCTTTATGGAGATGACGTGTTCATTTTTCAGCACGACCTGGCACCTGCTCACAGTGCCAAAACCACTGGTAAAATGGTTTACTGACCATGGTATTACTGTGCTCAATTGGCCTGCCAACTCTCCTGACCTGAACCCCATAGAGAATCTGTGGGATATTGTGAAGAGAAAGTTGAGAGACGCAAGACCCAACACTTTGGATGAGCTTAAGGCCGCTATCGAAGCATCCTGGGCCTCCATAACACCTCAGCAGTGCCAGCACTGATTGGCTACATGCCACGCCGCATTGAAGCAGTCATTTCTGCAAAAGGATTCCCGACCAAGTATTGAGTGCATAACTGAACATAATTATTTGAAGGTTGACTTTTTTTGTAAAAGCATATTGCTAAAAGCAATATGCTTTTAGAAATATGCTGTAAATGCATATTGCAAAATTATATATATATATATATATATATATATATATATAAAATTTTATAGAGAAAAAAAATCAAAACAGGTTTGTAATGATAAATGTAATTTCTGGGTGAAGTATCCCTTTAAATCCTGAACTGAGAGAAAACCAAAGCACAGAACAACACAATGCGAGTAAACCAAACAAAACAAGACAGATCACTCTAGCCCAGCTCAATCTCTTTGATAAAGCGAATCTCAGTGGTTTAATTTCCAATGATGGAGAAATATTTTTATCCTGACACAAAGAGGAACAAATGTCCTGAAAATAAAACAAAACGGGCGCCACGTCAGGGGATTCTAAAGTGATCTCACATCAATAGCTCAGGAGCTGTCACAGAGGGACATTTGTTCTGGAACCGAGAGGATGAAATGATGACATTCAGGGGCCTGTTTCATGAGATGATGTCTGGAGCCACCCGCCTGACACCTCCATAAATCAGAATGACTTTGCAGAGTCACACTAATGGAGACAAAACAGAAGATTAATACGTCTCAAGGTTTTGATAAAGGTTAATTCGGTAAAAGTATGCATCCGTTTGAAGCAATTACCAGCCACGAATGGTCGGTACCTGCAGAATTAGGGTTGCCATGGATACCTGCGGAGCAAGTAATAAGAATGATTCCCTGCATGACAACATCTCAAATTTATTCATCTTTCTTTTATTTACCAGTTCATAATACACAAAAAATAGAGGCTTTTAAAGTGAGATGGCAGAACTGGCCTGTGTTACGCTTATGAATCCAGTATCAGTTATCTCTTCAAAACTCTAAATAGCTGTGACCACGTAACCTCTTATATATCTGCTATACATCTAGGAGACACAAAGACTTACTGACAGGAGGAGTCAGGATGTTGCACAGTGACTGATATTGCAAACAGAACTGCATGTTGATGGGGATCCATTTCTGATTTCTGCACAGAAACGTTTTCAAACATAACAGGTAAGGTTAATATTACACTGCTTGAAAAAAAAATCCTTAGACCAATTTTGACCATCTTAATTTAAATGAGCAATTCTGGACTGTTAGCCTACTGGCTTAGTTATTGTAGGAAACAGACCAACCTGACCAGTGTAACCATATGATTGAAAGAAAAATTTGTAAATTATTTGTGTCATTATTGAAAATTCTGACCACCTTATAGCTTTCTTTGTCACTTTAATAAGAAAATGAATGTCAAAGCATTAAGAAATAATTTTTGGAGGAAGATCATCAGGTCAGAAATTAGTGTGAATCATTGTTTGCAAATTGGACTGATCCGTTTCTTTAGTTCTCAAATGAATCAACTCACTGAATTGATTCGATCAGAGCAGTGAAAAGTGTGATCATATTTACGGTTGCTTGGTGGAATTTTGCGAGTGTATTTCAGTAGGACTCTGCATGATCAGGCGTTTCATGAGAGAGAGAAATGTCCCCCACACAGCTTTAGGTTGTGGTCATATGAAATTGTCACAATGTCAGACTGTTAGTAGCACAAATACAAAGTTATTTTGTGAAACTTTAGATAGCGCAATCTGCTTGCAATCACATCATTCTCTATAGGGCACAGCTGATTGGTTCCTATCTATATCAGTAGCCAATGAGCTCAGTGCTCAACCTTCAAATACCTGGTCAGCATTTTCTGTTAGCAGTTGCAGAGCGCTTTCAGAAACCCTCCACCTTCCCCAGCTCCACCTGTATAGATCTGCTACGGGTAATTCATGTACGCTATATTGTACAGCAGCAGCATGTCTTACTTTTAAAGCTTGTTGTGTTAAGCTTTACAGTAGCTAGTCCCGTACCTGCTCTGCAGCGCCAGCAGCAATAACCAACAGCAGCAGCATAGCAGATATATTCTGCCAAGACCAAACATCAACATAGTTATATTCATTGCCATGCCAAAAACTCAGAGAGTTGTCATGACAGAAAGCTATCGTGCAGTTTCAGAGGACTTGAAACGTAATCACAAGTGGACAATTTTATGACACATGTACTGTAAGGTGAGGTCACATTAGTGAAATTTCATCAAAACTTGGTCCATTGTCAATAGTGTAGTGATGCGTGAAACACCCTCACACAGAAGTTCCTTTCAAACCAAGCAGCCAAGTAAGTAATGCAGTTAATTCACATGTTGAACACACCGAAATCTGCATGGGCAACTTTTTGGACCTCATGCAAAACTTCAGAGCTCTGGGATTCCTACTTAAATGACAAGATTTCACATGTGAAATTTTGCAGAGTAGCAGTAAATGTGACCGCACCTTAATGGTGCTTTTGTGCAGCAACTAGTGAAAAGTAAAAAAAAATAAAAAAATACATATCATACAAACGCACAAAGTATTAAAAGACATGGACGGAGAAACTGAGACAGATTAATAAACTCTTTTTGTCCCCCAAATTAAAGTTTATCATTTGAGGAGCTATCCCTCTAGCTGAATGTGTTTTTTTTTTTTTTTTTTTTTTTTTTTTTTTTTTTTTTTTGCTTGGTGAAGATAAATTTGTTACCAAGACCCATAAGTGACCTTTGCCTTTTCAGAGATCTTGGTTACTGTGTCCAGAAAATAAAGTATTAATGAAAGTTGTTTGAATCTTGTCTAATATGCTGCTTGAAAATCTTTGCGTGTAAAAAAAAAATCCTCATATGCCAGACTTCCCAGATGTATTGCAGCATGACAATAAATAGTCTAGAGACCAATTACTCTTGTATGAGGCCATGGGTCAGACAAAACAAATGTATCCCCACAGGACACATCAACATGTTTTGCCTCATCTGTTCATCCTGGGCAAAACAAACCAAAACTCCAAGAGGATACAAAATAGGCTGCTTATTCACTAATATAGAAATGTAGGTAGGAACTGTATTTGTCTTTGTAAAGTTGGTATCAAATGCAAAATACTTCTCTGTGAGAAGTCTTTTATAGTCAATGAGTGGGAGGTCTTGAATCTAAGCAACAACGAGACGACAAATTTACACACAGACATTTACTAATATTTTTCAAACTTTCACACTTTTGAGACCATGATTTTTTTTTTTTTTTTGCTACCCTTGATTTCCAGGCCAACACAATATGTAATATTTTTTATAGTTTACTTTACAAGTGATGATTACCCATAAATGATGACACCTGCTGTTAACGAACAGTTTAGATATATGATGTACTATGATGTACTGATGTAAAGCGAACCCAAATACAATACTGGATTTTCTTTGGATATAACTAATTTACCTATTCCTATCTCATGACAGGATGAAGTTTAGACAGTGTTGCCATAATAAAATATTAAAAGCAAGTTCGGGAGTATAAGTTGTTCATTTAGAGTTAGAGTTTTAGCTCTTGGTAACTTAAATGTAGCACTTATATGTGAAATCACCATTATTACGATCAGTGTAACAGTAGGATACTTGGACCTTGGTATATGTTAAATTACTTTTAGTTCAGCAATTGTAAAAGTGTAAAAAAAAAAAACATTTGTCTACTTTGTGGCAATGAGTGAAGCATATAGACTTCAGCATATAGACACTTGAAATCACATCATAGTCAAATGCAGTAAAGTGACTAATACACTGGCATTATACAATATGGGTTTCAGAAGAGATTCCTAGTCAAGAAATCATGAGGTTGATCAACAGAGGAGCTGTTGTTAATCAATAGTGTTGCAGTAAGATAAGCAGATGTTGTCTCTAAAAATGATTTGCATGGGAAAATTTGAACTGCCACATACAGACATCAAAACTCAGCCTATACCAATCTCAGCAATGGTGACAATCAATAAAACAAAAGATTCATGTCACAGTGCATGCTGGGTACCAGCATAGTGCCAAACTCAACAATAGATAGATGGATAGATGCATATCAACATGTGAACTAAACCAGTATTCAGCACCAATGATTGCTGGAACATCATATGAGGTTTGCAAGTAAGATATTACAAGTGACCGAGTTCTGAACTCCTTCCTTCAGCTCTATGGAAGAGCAGTACATTATTTGTTACTTTACTTTATTTAACTGACACTTCAAAGAAACTTAAAGTACACACTGCACGAAGACCCCGGCAGCAGTCTGAGGTTAAGTGCCTTGTTCAAAGATGAAGTCATCATAGAAAATCTCATAAATGTACAGCTGACAGGTCACCAGCAGCCTGGTTTGAACTGATGGGCTTTGACTCGCCAGAGCAGATCCGGAACCACTGCATTACCAGCATGACTGATTTGATTTTAACCATGTGACAATTCAACATTTTTAAACATATGTTCTATTCACTGACAAACATTACATCACAGACTACACTCTAAGCTGCTGGTTTATCTCAAAAATGTATCCTTAAATAGATGAAAACATCATGCAACACTTGCAAAGTTCTGAGAAACCCATCATCAAGGTGATTTTCCATTTGCCTCAGATATTTGTTCCACAAGGAAGATTGGCCTCTAAAAAAATGAAGAAATGTCCCTGCATTACATTATTACTGTACCAGAGATTATGTTGCAGGTTCTGACACCTATTCATAACAAAATCTGCTTTTGATGAACTATATAGAAAGGGGCGAAACCAAGTAACAACCACATTTTCTGGTATTTTAGCATGAAAAAAAAAATCATACCATACTAAATGCGAAAAAAATAAAAGCACCTTTCAGTAGCATCTGCAGTGCTAAAACGTGACCCAAAGCTCAAATCTTATTGGTCTTTTTTCATAACTGGCTTTTTTTTCTTTTCTTTTCTTTTTTTAACATGAGATGAACATTTTATATTGATCATTGGACTGTAAATATTTTGCATTGATCATAGAAGCAATTATTCTTCAAAGGACAATACAAATAAAAAAAGCAACAAAATAAAACCATCCATATATACACAATTTCCACAGCGAATCGCTAAAACAACATAAACAGCATGTGAAAACAGAGTTATCATTCTTACTGAGTTCCCCCAATGTGTTTAATGTCTTCTTTGTTTCCGTATCATGTATCCCAGTGATTGAGCAGTTAGCATATTATATATTTATTTAGTCTGTGCAGCTGTCCTTGTCCTAACCTCCCTCATGGGAATGTCCTGATGTTTGTGACATTTTAATAACAAGGCTATTTTAAGATGTTTTTACATGGATTGCACCCAATCTGTTTCACTTTGTTCTTCTGTTGAGGATCCAAGATTTCAACATCTCTGTTTGCACAGCAGTAAAAAAAAAACTCATGTAACGTCTGTCTATAATTACATACTGCCATATATTTTCTTCAATAGATCATATTACGCTGTCAATTAGATATCAGAGATATCAGTTTAATAAACTCATCACTCCCACAAATGCATTGCAAGTGCAGAATTGATTCTTTCAGTTGTAATATTAATCACTGTACTTTGTAAAAATACACTGACCTTTACATAAAACAACAGAGCTTAATTAAGTTCATTACAAAGACACCCCCAGATCTCAAATAAAGCCCTTTCACTTGTGTCTCTCTGGTGAGAGAGAACAAGTACAAGACCACGTGGCAACATCCTTGATCAAAGCACTGGCACGTGTTGGACTACATCATCACCCGGCAGGAACATCTCAGGGAGGTCCATATAACTCAAGCCATTTGAGGCACAAGCTGTTGGTCTGACCACCGACTGCTGCGTAGTGTGTTGTCTCTGGACCTAGCTCCATCTCGTTGACATAAAGCCAAAAGGCGGAAGCGACTGGATGTTTCTAAGCTTCATGTTAAGCCTCTTGCCATATTAACTTCTGCCAGACCCTTTCAGACAGGCTCAGCACCTTGGACAATCAAGCTACCATTAATGTTGAGGTGACATGGTCCAAAATCAGGGATATCACGTACAACACAGCTGCTGAAGTCCTCAGCTTCACCACATCCAAATATAAGGACTGGTTTGACGATCAGGATGTTGAAGCTCAAGCCCTGTTGAACACAATGCACACAGCTCACTTGGCGTGGGTCAATGATAAATCCAGCACTGTGAAAAAGTCAGCATATACTAGGGCAAGAAATGTAGCACAGACCCACCTGCGTGAAATGAAGAACAGATGGTGGCAGTCAAAAGCTGAGGAACTTCAGTTTGCTGCAGACCGATATGATATGAAGGCATTCTATCACGGTCTAAAGGCAGTTTATGGGCCCCTGAGAGCTGGTTCTACACCTGTACGTGCCATTGACGGAACCCTACTTTCTGACCAGGCTGAGATCCTCAGACGCAAGGTAGACCATTTTCAATTGGTATTGAACCAGCCAGCTGCTTTCGATGACCCACTGCTTGGCGACATAGCACAGTGGCCAATGGCCTCAGACCTGGATGATATCCCGTCCCAGGAGGAAGTTGCATGTGCCATTAAGCAGATGCCTTCTGGTAAAGCTCTAGGTTCTGATGGCATTCCAAGTGAGGTGCTGAATGAAGGTAGACTATCTCTTCTCTCCGTACTCAATGCATTATTCAGTAAAATATGGAGCGAGGAAGCTGTGCCTCAAGATTTTAAAGACCCATTGATAGTTCACATTTACAAGCGCAAAGGAGACTGTGACAATCATCGTGGCGTCTCATTGCTTTCCGCTGCAGGAAAAGTTTTGGCACGAATTCTGCTGGCTCATTCTGCATAAGATTGGATACCCAAAGAAATTCATTAACATCATCCATTCATTTCATGATGGTATGCTTGGTCAGGTGCTGGATGATGGCGAGCTGTCTGACCCATTTGGCATCTCCAATGGCACCAAACAGGGCTGTATGCTCGCCCCACTGTTATTCAGCATATTTTTTTCCATGATGCTCTCTGTGGCTTTTAAGGACTGCGACATGGGCATTCCAATCCAGTTCCGTACAGATGGCTATGTCTTCAATCTACACAAGCTTCAGGTTCGTACAAAGACACATTACGCAATTCTGCGTGACCTCCTGTATGCAGATGATTGCGCACTGATGGCGCACACCCTTACCGAAGCTCAGTCACTATTCGATGCTTCTAGGTTTGAGCTCACTGTCAGTCTAAAGAAGACAGAAGTCATGTTTCAAGCGGTGAACAAGTTAAATTCCAATCCACCGGTAATTACTGCAGGTGAGACAGTGCTGACGGCCGTTGACAAATTCTGCTACCTCGGTAGCATTCTCGCAGCTGATACGACAGCGGACTCCGACATCAGTGCCCGCATTGCAAAGGCTAGTTTTGCCTTCGGTCGACTGTCCAAGAGAATATGGGATGAGCACGGCATTCGGCTGAACACAAAAGTGGCAGTATATAAGTCAGTCATCCTCACTGAGCTGTTGTATAGATCTGAGTCATGGACCATTTATCGCCGGCAGACTACCAAACTTGATCAGTTCCATATGCGTGGTCTCCGTCGTATTGCACATGTCAAATGGCAGGACAAAGTCCCAAATACTGAGGTACATCAGACCTGTGGCATCACTGGTATTGAGACCTTCCTGCTTGCTGCGCAGTTTCGCTGGTCTGGACATGTTGTACGCATGGCAGATTCACGCCTGCCGAAAAGGTTTTTAATGGCCAGCTCCAGAGCGGCATGCACTCCCAAGGAGGGCAACTAAAACGCTACAAGGACGGCCTCAAAGCCAATTTAAAACTATGCAACATGGACCCAATTGCCCTTGAGGAGATGGCTGCAGAAAGGACATCATGGCGAGCACAGTGCTATACAATCCTTTGAGTTCAAACACATCACTATTGCAGTAGACAAACGAAGATGCAGAAAGCACAAAATCCTTAACAACATCTATAACAACATCTAGCCAGTTTGTGTGTGACACCTTTGGCTGGCCATGTGCGTCAAGGATCGGCCTCTATTTGCATTGTAGGACGCACCAACTACTAGAACAACTGTGATGAGATCTGTCATGTCGACAGCTCAGACCACCTCTGTATAGGTCAACAATTCTTAAGTATTAACACTTCTGTATCGGATATTCTACACTTTGTAGTGATCATGCACGTGTTAAAAAAATTATTGTCCGTGAGGTCTGTATAAACAATAACTATTCAGCAATTAATGTTTTGTTAATGTCACTTATAGCATAAACTTAATACACATTTACATGAAGAAATTATTAATTAATCTATATTGACAACCTATACTTTACAAGCAAAACAAAACATGCAAACGGCCTAAAAGGCTAAACATGCCTGCTACTACTAATACTAGTGAAATACACTGCCATTCAAAAGTATTGGGCCAGTAATGTTTTTTTTTTTTTTAATACTTTTATTTAACAAGAATACTGAAATGAAAAAAAAAAAAATTAGCACCACAACTGTTTTCAACATTGATGATAATATGACGGAAGACTGAAGTAAAGGTTTATTCAAGTCCAGCTTTGCAATTACAGGAATAAATCATATTGCAATAACTGTTTCAAAAAAAAAAAAAAAAAAATTATATATAAGTATATATATATTACTGTTTGTAATGTATTTATACATGCAGCCAGGGTGAGCATTAGAGATTTACCAACCCCAAACTATTTACACATCTAAAACTAAATAAAATCTTAGACTAGTTAGACTAAAACAGTTAGTCCAAAACCTTTAGTGCACCTGAAAAAGAAAGCAACTTCAAACAGAATCTGTTTCAAGCTTTGAAGTCTAGTTCGTTTTATTGTGGTTAAAAGAGAACGCGAAAAAGACAAGACGTTCTCATTGTGGTTATGTTTTAATTTCACAGTACTTGTGTGAAGGCCTTAGATGTCATCAGATTAACTACCTACAGAAAAAAAAACTCTCATCTTAATCTATTCTCGTCATAATAAGTTTGATTCTTCAGTAGAGGGAAGTTTATATGCAAATAAGGAGGTTCCTAGACACCTCTCGTAGACAACACTAGCCCACAGCTACATTCAGGGAGCTGAATGGATTAAAGTTCAAAGGCAAGAGTCAGGGATTACTCACAGATTCAAAGTCTTCAAGGGTGCAGTGCAGCCCTTGAAAACGACAAGATTTCAACATGTCCCAGAGGCGGCGAGTGGCTCGATCATTCAACTCCTGCCAGTCAAAACTGCACAGATCGCACTTTGGCTCTGTGATGTTGAGTTGCGGCATGTACGCGTCACCTGTTTGGCTCGTGCGGTTAGTGAGGACGGTGTCCACAGGTAGGCCCCAAATCCCTCCAATGTGTTACACAAAAGCGGACAGCCGGGCTGGGTTCATGTTGTTAAACAGCAGGAAAGTCAATCTCGCTTCTGGTCTCCTCGTCTAGTTGGGTGACATGGTGGTATTGGAAATAAAAAGTGATTTAGCAAAAGAATTAGTGTAGAAGGAAGCCCAGTAATCCCACGAGGGTGAACAGCCAGAGAGAGTATCTGATGGAGCCCATGTTTGGCTAGAGGAAGCTTTGGATTCCATGAAGAGAGGTTTGTTTCTCTAACGCTCTCAGATTTGAAGTGCAAGTTTATACTGGCTTTTGTAGGGTGTGATTGTCGGAGAACTTCTTCCCACCGCCCGTATGATACAGCTGACATTGCAATAACATCTATTGGAAGACTTAGAAAGTGAAGCAGCATCGGTCATAAGCCTTTTGTAGTTCATTGTCTAAGTAACAATTAATCTAGTTTAACATTTTTTTAAGTTAAGCCATCAACTAAAGATATATTACATATATTGATCTCAATGCGATTTAATCTTCACCTTCATTAAGACTTCTCGTACGTGAGCGAAGGGGTAAATGAGTCTGAACTGATGTTCACTATGAATCTACTATGTATCATTTTTTTAGTTCTGAGATATCCTGGTTTTCATCCAAATGCTCGTGTTCTAGTTTGAAATTAATATGAAAATAAATTAACAAAATATGGCACCACTAAAAATTTGAACTAACAATGTTTAGTTCCTCAAGCATTACATTCTCTTTTTAGCCACATTAGCTTTTTTAAGCCATCATGATCAGATCAGGCAATAGTCATGAGTCATTCTAGTGAATCGGTTTGTTCATGTAAAAGGTCAGATTCAATAAAACATTTAGTCCCTGTGAGGCTTTTAGGTTGTCTTTTTATAGCAGAATATTTAGTTATGCAAATTAATATTCTAGTGTTCAGTAGTAGGCCTACTTGTATTTGTTGTAAATGTGTCAGTTCATTCACTCAAAAAACCCTCTTTGTTTTAGCAGGAAACTACACACAGTAATACATGTTTGTCATTTTTCCCCAAAAAAGGCCATAAAATCTGTAGAATTGGTTAACTCAAAAATTACATTGAGGTGAAAAATGGTAAATGGTTCTCTAAATGGTAAAACACTTTCAAACTTTTAATTACTTTTTTACATCACATGACATTATACGTATAAATAATTTATGTACATCACATATAATAGCATTTCAATTAAATAGTTTTGTTTCTTATTACTTAAATGATCAGTTATGACCTTAGGGTATTTGTGTTACATGTTCTGTTATTTAGTAATGTTATGGTATTATTTTAATATTGTAATTTATCTTGATGTTGTTTTGTGTTTGTGTGTATGATACGGACCATCTACGAGTATTGGCCTGTTGTATGAACAGGCAGGCACTTAGAAAGCCACATGATGAATTTCATCATGTTCATCATATTATTTCGTCTGTATTATCATAGTGGTTATCAGTTAAATTTTAAGCTAAAAAGCTGCTTTTAGTAGATCCAGGTATTTTGTATTTGATGATTTTGAACATTAAATCACTTAATGAAATATACAAGTTGTAAAATATACAGGCACCAGCATGTCCTTTTAGTAATACCTAAAAATGCATTGCGTTTTTACAGTGAATTTATGTTAACTACAGTAAATTTACCAGCAGATCTGATTAAACTGTTTATAACACAATAATTATAAATAAATACTTAATTATAATAGTTGTAATTTCCCCTCCAGCAGCTTCACTTTTTTTTTCCAAAAGTGCAACTTGACTGTACTGTAGCTTGTAGCTTAGCAAGCTTCCCCAAAACTGCAAAGTGTATAGCCTAATGCCTCTTGCACAGATACTGTATAGATATCTGGTAAGGATGTTTATTGATCAATAGTGTGATTGACAGGCTTCTTCGAAACATGCTGAGCTCATAAGGGGCGATCTACATTGTTTGCATGTAGGATTTGTTAAACAGCACCAGTGAAATGTAAAATGTGTAGGCAAGATTATGAAAGCAGGCATTTGAATCAGTTTAGATTCCTACTTGTATACATGCACCAATATTCATCTTCATGGTTTTCACCCCTGTGGCACCATCATGCTCAGATGACAATGATTCTTCTTGAAGTCTGAAACTGGGGGCCCTCCGGCCACCTCCCACACAGGAAGATGGCGAGTATGATGTCACTCTCACTGGCATAGATTTAAGGACAGCCAGAGCACTTCAGGTCTCTCTATACCTGACACTTCCACGCACACATACAATGGGGTCCAAAAGTCGGAGACCACTAGAGAAAATGTCTTTATTTTTGCATTCTTTAAAAAAAAAAAAAAAAACATTCAATTTTTTAAATCAGTTTAGGCCTGTTGTCAAGTGTATGGTGGTAGACAAGACAAGATACATGATGCAGAATTTCTAACAAAGATCCTTTTAGAAACACGCATAGTATAACCAGGAGAACATAAATACACAAAGAATAAATCACATAAACCACACTTAAAATCACAACGAGAACCGACAGAGGATTGAACAAAACATGGAGTAGTTATACACAGAGAACTAAACTAGATACAGTTGGGATTAAGTAACCTAGGTAACAAGCAGGGAGAACTTAGTAACTATGGAAACAAGGAACTAAACTGAAAGCAAACACAGGAAAATGAACAAAAACAATAAGAAACATAACATGACCAGGACATTAGTTCCCTCCTCCCACCAGACGTGAGTACCAGATTGAAGGGACAGAGGGGGTCTTGGAGGTGGACAAGGAACTGGCACAGTTCAGGGAACCGGAAGAGGTTGCTGCTTGGAACGCTATAGCAGAGATGAAGGAAGGATGAGCCAAGGTGGAGCCCTGATGGACCTCCTGGGCAGAGCCTTGGGGCCTACTGACAGGGGCAGAGCTATCAACCTTGGAGACGCATGCAAAGCCTTGAGGACAATGGTCCAGATCAACATCGTAGTCCCAGAAGTCCTAAGCGATACCCCTGGCATGAGGGACCAAAGGCAAGGACAAGGGCCAGGCAAAATGGGGTGACACCGGAGGGAGTGAGGACCAAGGTGGAGCCGGAGGAGCCCGGTGGAGCAGAAGGGGTGGGCTGACGGGCAGCTAGAGAGATGGCTGCTGGAGGTGTTGATAGCCCTGGGGAGTCAGACTTAACCCTTGCGCACGTACAATCACACCGGTGTGATCAGTCTTGGCTGGTCCCTGGAGCATACGATCACACCGGTGTGATTAGAACGGGCAGTGCATCACGTGATCAAATGCTAAATTCAAACGTACTTTCACGCGTTTACCGAGGGGCGGGATAAACGGTTGTCTTTCAAATTCTCTCTGCACGCAATTGGATAGCGCTATAACCAACCAGACCAACGAAGTCGTCAAAACTCCAAACACATCTTGTTTTTTTTTTTAAATGACTCAAGTGCCGTTCTTTGTTCTTGTTTCAAAGAAAAACTTAACTTCAAATCATCCAGAGTCGCGGTCAAAGCCGAATCGAAAGACAGCTGTTCGCCAGCAGCAGCCATTCTTTGTTTTCAAGTAGCAGTGAACCGTCGCAACTCTGTCGCCATTATGTTAAGCCCGCCCGCCGACTCTATACACGATGTGATTGGCCTGACCAGAGTTTGTTTTTTCCAGCTCAAAAGCCAATGGAGAGTTGCTAGACCACACTGGCTGCAAAATATTTTTTGCTGCCGCTAGGGTGCGTCTAGATTTCTAGGCTATTTATTTTAGGTATCAGACATTTAAATACACATAAGTACTAGCAAAACAATGATTTTGAGTTTGTAAAATACACACTGTCTATGGAAGCGGCAATAATAATCCTTTCCATTATAATAAGACGACATGTTTTATTCATGTTAGATGCACATTGTGTAAGTAGCTGTACATTTTGCCCTATTCTTCTCCCAGTTCACCGGCCACTTTCATGTATTTCGTGATTAGTGGAGAAACTGACGTGTAGTAAATCCAACAGATCCGATTCTCTCATAGACAGTAAAAGAAATGGACACAGTGACCCCATAGATTTCAACGGAGAAAAGTGAAGCCCATTAGAAGCACTCACTTCCTGATGGCTGAGCGTACTGCGCAGGCTCAAACTGAGCTTGACAACGTATTTGTGACGTGAGCAACCTAGTAGCTGTGCCAAGAGAAATCTGAATCATTCCCTTCCGAATCTCGCAGAGATGGAGGGCGTGAGTAGGAGCTGTCCAAGAGCTAGCAGCAGGATCAACTTTATGACTCTCTATGGGCTTCTCCCTTGACATTATGCTTCCACGTCCCTCCGATTGCCTATGAGCTTCTCCTCCTGTGTGGCTATGACGCAATCGTTAGCCAATTTTTACAAAAACTGCTTCTACGGGGCCATATTGTAAGATAGAAAATAATGGAGCCTTTTATACATTGTGATGTTTCTTTAGAAATAAATAATGGACAAATGGAGTCTTTGGACGCCTCAGATGTAAAGTTATTCGCTGTCAAAGTGACGCTAAAATGAATGGGAGTCAATGGAATGCTAACAGCAGGTGAAGTTCTGCTACAATGGCGGCCCCCAGGGAGGCTTCAGATTCCGGCTGATGGATTACCCCCTCGGATTCTCTGAACTGTGGCACTAACCAACATGGCGCCACCCATCGTACATACAGCTCAACTAACGCAGTCGTTATAAAGGTGTTTAAACAACAAAACACATCCACTTGCAAATATTTGACAATCGGAATATCAGTGTTTCATGCTATTGTTAATACATTTAGAACATTTTGAATAAAAAAGTAAAAATTACATAAAAGCAGATCATTCATTCAGCGCTGTGTTGTGGTTGCGCTGTGTCACATGACAAGCAATGACGCGTCACCATGGAAACATTAAAGTGACAGGTTCTAAATATCGGTCGCCTTGAAAAACTCACGCTGGGGGGTCAGTTAGAATATTTTAAACTTACGTGTGAAAGGGTTAATGTTGCCGTTGTCCTCTATGACTCCCACAGAGAGGGAGGATCCGCATACCCAAAAGTTATAATCAATGAACTCAGGATGGTGATCCTCCCCCAACAGCCGCATCTGGCTGAGGTTATCATGTATCCCGCTCCAGAAAACCTGTTTAAAGTTTCATCATCCCAGCACACCACGTGGTAATGCTCCAGGAATTCCTCCATGTACTCCTCCAGCCGTTCTGTGAGAAGCAGTCCATAAAATACTGTTGAGGGTCGGTTCTTCTGTCACGTGTATGGTGGTAGACAAGATGATACATAATTTCTAACAAAGATACTTTAATAAACATGCAGAGTAAAACCAGAAGAATACAGAAAGAATTAATCACATTAACCGCGCTAAGTTTAGACAAGAACCTACAGAGGATTGCTTATATAATAATCTATGTCTGAAAAGTAACTCACTCAATGTTAACTTCCTGTTCATAAAATTGTTAATAGAACTGTCCTGGTTTAATTTTAAGTTCTAAAATTGTTTATTTGCAGATTAAATTTGCTTTTGAACCTCACTGCACAAATGCATTACCTGCAGTTTATTTTAATAGATGTGAGTCTACACCAATTAAAACAGTGAGTCACAGCCGACTTCTCACAGCCTTTTACTTTTCATCAGTCATCAACCTGAGAGCAAGAAAAGTTTCTTTCAAATTTGACTGGAGTGATTTATATGCTCTTGAAAGACAAAAAAAAAAAATGCATACGACATTTATGTCAAATACCAAAGCATTTACCTAAGGATAACAAGCTTCCAAGGCCAAAAGTAGCAAAAAAAAAAAACTGTGGCAACAGATACTAGCCAAACAGTTACTGTGACAACAGTTACTGTGACAACAGTTCACTACTGGATACTAAACAAAATCTAGTATCCAGTAAAAATACATAATGTAGATCAAATAGATAATAAAAACAAGAAAAGATGGAGGTAGACCTGGACGCAAATTTAGGTTTCTAAATGCAATTTTTTTTAGGTTTATGTTTCTGTTGCTATGACATTACTAGTTAATATTATTAATAAATGGTCTTTGGTTTGTGTCACCAGAAAATAAAAGGTTGAGAAAACCAATTACATTTTAATGATTATGAAAACAAGCATGAATAACATGCACTAATGCATTGTGAACAAGACCAGAGACGTTTGCCTTGTGAAAAAGTTATGTGAATAATTTTAACTGTAGTGTGTTATTAAATACTACTTTCAAAATGTATATATTTTAAGTGTACTAAATTCTAGGGCTGGGACGATACACCTATCTTCCGATTCGATACTATAACGATACTTGGGTGCCGATACGATATGTATTGCGATTATTTTTAAGAATTGCGATTCTACAAGTTAGCTATTGCAATATATAGCTATTGCAATATATTGCAATATT
This sequence comes from Meda fulgida, assembly GCA_030578275.1. Taxonomy (NCBI): domain Eukaryota; kingdom Metazoa; phylum Chordata; class Actinopteri; order Cypriniformes; family Leuciscidae; genus Meda; species Meda fulgida. Next base: position 21,913,413 of record CM060624.1, on the reverse strand, counting down.
TTTAACACTAGACCATCGGGAAAAGTTCAATAAGCTACACTTATACAGACTGTACATGATGTATAAGATGAGTCATATTTACAAAAACAAATCATCACATCTTTCTGACTTTTATTTCAGAATAATGATACTATGAGGTTGAAAAGAAGCTGTTTCTTGACAACTCTCTCTGGGTCAGCGGCAGAGCCAACACAGCTTTGAATGATGCAATATGATTTTGTCAAAGTTTAATAGAGAGACAAATTGAAAGATCATGTGGATGTTTGAATCGAGATCACAGTCTTATTTTCCCTAGGGCTGGGACAATAAATCGACTCATCGTGATTCGTGGATCGATTCCAATATTTTCCGAATGCATCGCCATTCTCTCTCGAATCGTTTCTGAGCTTAGTTTTTAACAGCAGATGGTGCTCTAGGCTAGTTTTTAACCGCACGCTCTGCTGAGTCTGATAATGTACTTGCACCTCAGAATGCTTTGATGACAGGAGATTAACGTAAACAGCCCACTGCAAACACCCTTGTAATTAGAGCCCGACCGATATATCGGTCTGCCGATATTATTGGTCGATATGAGCCTGTCGCAGATATATCGGTATGGGCATATATGATGCAGATATGTCGCCGATATGAACTTTTTTTTTTTTTACAGAACATATAACATGGATAAAATGCTTGCAAATTGTGTAACTATGTAGAGTGTCCAGCAGAGAGTGCTCCATTGTTTGCTACTGGTGACACCAGCCAACCCTTTCACTTCAGTAATGAGGTCTCTTCAGACACGGTGTAAGATGCGGGCACACATTAGCTTCCACTCCACTGACAAGGTATGAAACATGGCTAGCTAGCTAATGTAGCAAACGAGTATGTAAGCTCGTTGTGAGAGTAAAAAGACGGGGACATTGTTTATTTACTTTATAGTGTCTCACCTGGTGACAACGTAGCGTTAAATCACCATTCAACAGACTCAAGCCACCACCGCACTGCTAACTAGTTAGCAACTTACCTTTAAGACACCGCTTGACTGCTTGTCTGCTGCTGCCTATACAAGACACCGGACGCGAGTGGCGCGATGTGACAAAACACAGTTGAACCCATTAAAATCAGTGATGTTGTTCACACTGGATGCGGCGCAACGCAAGCGAAAAATCTCCAACACTAAACTGATGCCTCGTTCTTCTTTGTAACAGGCGCTTTGCCACGTCCAGGGTAAACCGCTATTGCGACGCGAGCAACAACGCTCGCATCCGGTGTAGAGACAGTGTTAAAGCCCATTCTGCCTATAACGCTACATTACAACATCAAGCAATATTCCAATAATTTATATAATTATAACAATTTATATAGGGCCATTTTGCATAATGAGTAGTTTCACGTTTATTACATTTTGTTGACTACTTATTTAAAATATTATTTTAATAAAAGTATTGTACTAATTAAACATGTTTTCATTATGGTATTATTACTTTTACTTTAGTAAAAGATAATAGAAGATAAGAAGATTTTGCCGTGACACTTTTGATATTTATTGATTTAAGTTATTTTTTTATATAACGGGCTCTGTTTTAACGATCTGAAATGCAAGCATTAAACACGAAACGCAAGTAACTTTGTGGGCCGATCTCACAAATCTAAAATGGGTTGGTCTGAAGTAGCTACATTACTCATAGGTGTGGTTTGGGCGTAACGTGCAATAAACCAATCAGAGCGTCATCTCACATTCCCTTTAAAAGCAGGCGTGCTTGTTCCATGGTGGATTGCTATTATAATGGCGGATTTGCCAGGCGCACGCCAGGAGCGATTCACAGCCGAGGAGACTGACGTTCTCGCCAGGGCCGTAAAAGACAGAGAAGTGATATTATATGGGGATAGGAGAAACCCACCCAAATTAGCTTCGGTTAAACAGGTGTATAATAATTTGGTAAATGTGCAGGCTAGATTTATGCCTATTTTTCACATCTTCATGGACACCACAATGATTTCTCTCATGTGGTAATATTTTTCCTTGTAATTATGTATGGTTTGCAAAAATGGGAACTGCTGTGTCTGTGTAAATGAGAGAAGCCAAGTGTATGAGCGTTGTGCACACGCTACATTATGGCCAAGCATGCGCCCTTAAAATATCATCTGAATAACGCGCTACTGACTTTAGACTAGGTTTTTCCTAGTCTGTGGCGGAATTGTTTTCTGAAACAGCAAAATAGCACCAGGAAATGTTTGCGCTGGAACACACCTCCTCTTTTCGCTGAACCGCCCCCTGGGAGCGCAAGTTCATTCTCTAATTTACCGACGTGCGTCTGTGGACGGAAAAGTCCGCTGTGCGTGGGGTGCAAAATAGGAATGATACATGTGTCGTGTACAAAGTCAATTGCGCTGGGTGCAAGATAGGGCCCAACGTGTCTAAATAAAAAGACAAAGTCATTAGTGAAGATTATGCAACAATATTTAGAATATAATTTAGATAGAACATCAATGCAAACTAGTTTGGTTACAGCTCAAATGTATCATTCTCATTCTATCATTAACCCTACCTCCATTACACATCTTTGTCACACAAGTGTTTGATCACAACATTTGAGTGATCATTGCAAAAATGTGTTTTATATAGATACATATATACATATATATATATATATATATATATATATATATATATATATATTCTGTTTATGTATACTGTATTCTATATACAGTACCAGTCAAAAGTTTGTACACATGAATGGGAAAGTGTGTCCAAACTTTTGACTGGTTCTGTACTATAATATACACATAAATAATATTGCTACTGTATTATAATATACACATAAATAATATCGGCCGATATATCGTTATCAGGCTTTTTTTAACTCCCTAATATCGGTACCGGTCCCCAAAAATCCATAGCGTTCGAGCTCTACTTGTAATTCGCTTCAACCTTTTCGGACTTTATGAATGATTATTTTATAGAAGGTTCAAATGGTGTGTGTAAGGCATTGGAGGCAAGCAGAGTATAGCTGTTTCAAAAGCGCGCAGTGCCATCTGCTATTAAAAAAATAAGAGAGAATCGCGATGCTTTCTGAAAATCTCAGAATCGATCCAGAATCATTTTTCGATTCACGATGCATCAATTTATTGTCCCAGCCCTACTAAATTCTAATTCAACAAGATCCATTTTGATTTTCTAAAAAATGTGACTTAATGCAACTAGTTAAAAGAGGTTTAGAGGTTTTCAGGAGATTTTAGTAGAGAATTTCATATGGTAGATAGCGAGATAACCCAATTGTTACTGAAATATCACCAGTAACAATTTGAAAATAAAGATCACGCTGCACTGAGCTGACTAGTAAAGTAGGTGTGTCTTCACAACATGACCCATAAAGGGTTCATCTTTTAAAATCTTCACACAAGGAACTTTTATTTTACCCTCGTCCGAGACAAATCAATCAGACAACAGCAGGCCCAATCTGCTTCCATTTTCAACGCTGTGATTGTTTCAGAATGCTGCAGCTTTCTTACTCTCAGGTGCTAAATCCTTTGACCGTTGTGGGCACACTTCTCTCCTCTATGATTTGAGGTGAAGTAAACATCTAATGGGAGCCGTGCTAAAGACAGAATAGCACACATAGTGGAATTGATCCCAATCTTCTCTGGAAGATTGACAACACTGACTTGACCCAGTAGAGTAGAGGCAGCAATTTCCTTGTCTGTCTTTTTTAAATACTTTCAGGTCAAACATAGCATTTGTAGGTCGAGTCATATCAGAAGCCAAAGAGTCACTGGCCCTGGGGAAGGTTGCATAAACATGTCACTATCCCAGCGGGCACCTTGACATCAATTTTACATCAATATGACATCAACCATTGTCAAAATGACGTCGCGAATAGGTCAAAAAATGAAAGTCATATTGACGTCAAAGTGTTGATGTCAATTTGATGTCACGATTTTGACCTCTGCTGATGTCATTTTGATGTTATTTTGATGTCATGGTTTGTTGGCATTTGATGTCAATTCAACATTTATTTGATGTCATGATGTTGATGTCATTTTAATGCTATTTTGATAACCATTATTGAAGACACCTGATGTTAACAAGCAGAATCACCAAAGGAGAAAATAAAAAATTTAAGCCACCATTTTGGTGATCAATGTTTGCTTTAGTTGGGCTCTTGACCCCTAAACTATTAATATTCCAATTTTGTTTAGCTGATGTAAATGTCACTGCCACATGAACATTGAATAAAGGTGATCAGGTGGTGTTGGTTATGTTTTGACATAATCATCACTTGACATCGATCACCCAAGTCAAAAAGAGTGTCTTTAGCTTGCTAATTATAGCAACACTGCTATTCTATAGCAAACAATTATCCGCATTTTCAATATAATCCAAAATATTTCTTTAAAGCTGATCTGATCAGAAGACTTTGAAAAATTATTTTATTATTTAGACACACTGATATCAATAATCAGCCTGTGAATCTCAACAATTGTGACAATAATAAGTTGCAGTGCATTCTGGGTGCCACCAATCAAAACTCATTCATGGCTCACATCATGCATTGCGGTATGAATAAATTATAATCTGATTTGTTTTAGTAATTTCCTTATTTCTAATTGAATATTTTGTTTGTCACCATTGTTGAGATTCATACACTGATTCTAGATGTCTGTGTGTGCCTAAAAATCATACTTGTTTTATCAGAACAACTTTTAGGAAATCCTTTAGATTAAATTAAAAAGTCAGGATTTTATGCTGTCGTGATTGTCGTGCTGTAATTACCAATTTAAATCTAAATCAGAGATTAGACTCTAAAGGAGTTCAGTAACTCAAGTCAAATGATGATTATGTCAAAACATAACCAACACCATCAGATCACCTTTACTCTTTGTTCATCTGGCTGTTCACCACTCAGTTTCAGCAGCCAAACAAAATCTAAAGTTAAAAACTTTAGGGTCAAGAGCCCAACTAAAGAAAACATTGATCACCAAATAGTGACTTAAAATTGTGATTTTCTCCTTCCGTGATTCTGCTTGTTAACATCAGGTGTCTTCAATTTGGCCAATCATCACTCAATTAATCACATCAGCAGAGGTCAAAATATTTACATCAAATTGACATCGACACTTTGACGTCAATATGACTTTCATTTTTGACCTATTTCTTGACGTCATTTTGACATAATGTTTGATGTCTTATTGATGTTAAATTGACATCATATGCCCACTGGGATGTTATGTCTGTGTCCAAGAACTAGTCTGACCACCTAGCAGTTAATAAAGGGGTAATTAGTCTTTCTTTTTGGATCCAAATTTGACCAATCTACCTTTTTATGTAACTGACTTTAAAAGTTATGACCAGTCTTGAAGAAAAAAACTTGTAAGACTAAGCAGTTAATGCAACCAGCCACTGCTGGTCAGTAAAATAACATGAACGTATGAACAATTACATTTTAAAAGGGTGTAAAGCGCACTACAAAAAAACAGCCATGTATTTGTTGCAAGGGTTAAAATACAATGTAGAATCTGCTCGTTTTAAGGAAAGTGGATAATAAAGGGAGTTTGCCTCATTATTGTATATTGGGTCTGAAATGAACAGTTAAGAGTTTAAGTATTTTGGTGAGAGTTTCTACATTTATGGAGAGGTGGACTGAGACTTGATTGACTTGTATTGATTGTATTGATTATTAGATACATATTAGAAATTTATTTATTTACATATTAGATGGTATTACTTAAAATAAATAAATAAATTCACAAAAAATGTTATGCAATGTGAAACCATAAAAGTATTAACATAATTGACTTAGGCCTTCAATACATGGTTCACATCTTTTAACCACAATTCTCTTTATATATATATACATATATATTTAGCCATCTTCAAGAATCTACTACAGACACATCTCTTTCGCCAATAATATTTACATTTAATCATTTAGCAGAAACTTGTATCCAAAGTGACTTGCAAATGAAGAGAGCGATAGAAGAAGTCAAATCAACAATAGGGCAACAATATGCAAATGTCGTGATCACTCTAGACCAGCGCAGCACACGTAGCAAGGATTTTTTTTTATAGAATAGATAAAGAAGTGTTAGTATTAGTGAGACAAATGTTGGCGAAAGAGATGCGTCTTTAGTAGATTCTTGAAGATGGCTAAAGACTCAGCGGCTCGGGTATGAATTACTCATTAATATAAATGTTTTGATATTTTACAACCTGGACTAACCCAAATAATATAAAAAGAAAATATAAGTTATATTGACCCACAAGTGAACTGGAGACAATACTAAAACAACAAAAAGCTAATAATAATAACAGTAAGATGAACAAAAACATAAAAGCATATGTTACCCAAAAAATTGTTTGCATTACAGTAACTGTATCAGTAACATGAGCAGCAGGTCATGGACCTTAGAAATGGTTTTCAGATATGATTGTTTAAAAGTGCCAGCTTTCATCATGCAGCCTGAACGAAAATCAAAGCTGATTCTAATTGCTGCTCCACCAAACCGCTCTCATTCTTAGACAAACTCCAGCTTCATTGCAGTGAATTCTGCAGTGTGGCCAATCCATTGAGATGAATTTCCCTTTCTACTTCGCATACAATCAAATCAAATCCAAAAATATACATATAATGGATAGAAAGGAATGAGGCCAATGTGGTACCAATATTTAAACAAAGATCAGAGCATGAGCCATGAATAACCGTCCGCAGAAAGAATAATGTAGACCGTATGTTTGAATCAGTGCAGGAATTCAAGGACATTTAATTAGAGCTTTTACCCAGTGGTAAAGAGCCAGGATATGGAGTCATTTATACCTGTGTCAGATTCATAAGAAGCCCTTGTCATGCTGTTGACAGCCCATGACATTATGCCAGTTACGAATAAAAGCTGTCGTGAAAGAATGAATCTTAATTGCTAGCAATAATCTGCTGTCTCAGTTTATGCCAAATTGCTACATTGTTTTCATAATAAACCAGGAGACCAGGCTGCATGTTCATTGGAGAACGATAATGATTTTTTAATCTGAGACAATTTGCCAATGTTCCTATTACACAATACTGTAGTAATTACAATTACCCATAGCAGGGATAAGCAGAACTATCATCATATTTAACTCCTTATCTCTCCAGATAAGCTCACAAATCATGCTCCTGGGATAATTAGCTGCCTGGATTAATGAAACTCCACTAATTAATAGGCCTGTGTCAGTCTTCAGTGACAAAATGATGGTTTACCTTTGACAGCAGTGCTGCAATCCCCAACGAGCGCTAGACCAAAACACAAAGGATGGAGGAAAATAACACATTCGGTTAAGTACAGCAATGCGGAAATTCCAGACTAATGACAGGATTACAATGCAGGCAGACCCAACTGCAGTTTTTGGTGTCTTCACATCAGAGTATATTTGAAGTAAGCATAAGTGTGGTAAAAAAAAGCTGCTTTCAAACAGCAGGAACTGTATTGGAATACCATTCCGCCATTAGTATGAAAGCAATACAAACTAGTTTGTGGAAGTAACTCAATATTTAAAGACAACCTGTGGTGAAAGTTTTTAGTGTTGTTTATATGTCTATTTGGTGTTTTCAATATTCTTTCAGACAAACCATGTGCAAATTCATAAGGCAAAACCATTGCTGAATATTTGTCCAGTGAACCAAAGACAGTCTCAAAAACGCGGTTTGAAATCGCTGGTGTTTCTGATGTCACAAACTACTTTGTAACCAATCCTGTCATGAGGGGGGAGGGTTTTAGCATATCATCATTACTATGCTGTGAAGCAGGGGAGTCTCAAGAGAAGCCATACCAGTATATTTTTCGGTTGATATGGAAAATCGTGTACATTTAGCAATAGTGGGTGAAGTATTTATATGATGTATATTATGATGTTATGATAAAATATATGCCTTTCTCCACTGACATCCTAGGATGTTCAAAGCGTTTCTAAGGATCCTGATTTTCAGAAGGCAGCTGTCTGACTCTGAGATGGCGAACAAGTACATGTTCTTTCCTCTCTCTCTCCTCTCAACGCATTATGACTTTATGTGTTTCTCTAGATCAGTGGTTCCCAACCTTTTTTTGTCTGTGACCCCCTTTTTCCCAAGAAAATATTTTAGGGCCCCCCTTCACATTTAATGATATTATCGCTCTTGTAAGCTTGCAGCAAGGATGACAAAATATGTTGTTTTCAAACAAACGGTATGTTTACTATAACCAGATATGTTTATGCACAAATAATAGCCAATACTATTGAAAATACAATGACAAAAACATCAGTAGGCCCTTTGCAATTTAAAAATGTAAACCTAAGAGAAGCCTATATATTTTCCCTATTTGATATCCAAGAACAAAAATATTCACAGTGGTGTGTAGGTAAAAAAAAAAAAAAGAAAGAATATAGGTTATTACTAAATGACTGCTGTCTGGGGCCTCAATACTTGGAAGTTATTTGTGAGGCTTTATTTTTTTACGCTTTTGGCGCTATAGTGAGCGATAATAAACTTGCGTTTATTAACAGAATAATGCGTCTTTTGGAAGAACATTGTAGCCGGAACTACTTCTCTCTGTGTACGTCTATGACGAGTCACGCAGGTACTGGGCTACTCCGCATTTTTGGGTGAACTAACCTGTCACGAACTGCTCTGAAACAAGAAGATTGAGGATCCAAATGCAGTATTTATTGAACAGGGTAATCCAAAAACGTAATCCAAAGTACAGGCAAGGTCAAACACAGGCAGACAGTCACATGGGAAAAAGTGTAGTGATGACAATTTCAAAACACTGCTTCATGAAGCTTCGAAGCCTTTACGAATCTTTTTTTCCAAATCAATGCTTCGGAGCATGTATCAAACTGCCAGAGTCACGTGATTTCAGTAAACGAGGCTTCATTACGTCATAACTGTTTCAAAACAATTTTGAAAACACGAAACACGAAATTTCAATGGTTCACTGCTGCAGGCGATGATCACTGTCAACCCATGAATCATGAGGAGTCACTGAGAACCAATGAAAGAGCGTCAGTGGGTTTTACCTGATCTCTGATCAGTTTTATACATTTGTAGACGTTTTAATTAGACATTAGTATAAATGAAATGAGGTAGTTAATAGTCTTATTAGCTGAGCCATTCATAGCACAAACAAAAAAAACCTGTCAATTGATAAAATAACACATTTACTTTACTTTTATTTACATTACTTCCAGTAAAAAATTTGCAATAGATTTGTAAAAGGTGTTTTTATGCATGTTTGGCCTGGGTATTCGTTGCATTTACACTGTTCTGACCACTAGGGGTCAACGTGGAGACGGGTGTTGGATTGTTTCGAAGCCTCGTCACAATATGGCACATTTGATTAAACCATTTCAGTGTTTCACGAAGCCTCGATCTGCCTACTAGGGCTGGGTATCGAGTTCGATACTTTTTAGGTACCGACCGAATTGTCTCGGTACTACCGAGTATCGAAACATGTCTTGTTTTTCGGTACCACATTTCGATACCTAAGGGATTAATCTAGTCAACGTCACTGAAACAATGAATAAGCATGGAGCATGATTGGCTGTGGCAGAAAAACACTACGTTACGCGGTTGGCCAGAGAGACTTGGCTCGCCACACGTGAGGCTGTAGAGTGTGTGTGTGTGTGTGTGTGTGTGTGTGTGTCCCAACCCAGATAGATAGAAAATATGTGGAAAAGATAAACAGTGTACCTACCTTTGTACCACACTCGATGCCAGAAGCACGCGATGCAATATTTTCAACAAGATAATTGCTGCCAAGACCGGCAACACTTGAGAGTGTTTATCCGTCTTCGACTGCAATGGAGCGCGTCACAAATGAACCGAAACTCAGTGTATAGGATACTTGACTCACAGATGTGAGAAGGCATATAGACTTAAATATAAGTTCAAATAGGTCTACTTTTAAACGAAACAATTAGAAATAAATAGTTTGCTTATGCAATCCATAGGCGCGTGCGTACGCGTGTTCACTAGCCTATACTGCAGGAATGATGATTGAGGCAACATCGCCATATTCATCTTTGCAGACAACACAATAAGTAAACACTTGTTTATTAATAAAAAGTTTAAATATATCCTTGCTATTTTTTCCCGACACATCCATAATCATTAGGCTACTTTCGCTACTGCTTTGCGGCAAGCTTTATGCAGGTTTTTTTTTTATACGTTTTGAGCATGTTTAGTTCGCACGCACCCCAGTATGTAATTCAATTCACATTTATTTGTATAGCATTTTTCACAAAACATATAGTTTCAAAGCAGCTTTACAGAAAGTGCATGTGTCTAAATTACAATTTTGAGTGATCTGTTAGAGGTGACGGTGTGTAATGCAATTCAATTAATTTTCATTGTTTCATTGTTAAACAATGCATTAAGGCAGAAACAATGAGTTTATTGACGTAAAGAATATGCTGTTAAATGATTAGGAAACATAAACTTTAGCATTGGGGCTTTTTACTGAATCAAAATATGAGTGTAAAAAAGTCAACAAACTGAAAAAAAAGGTAATGTAATATTGTTAAAATAGGATTTTAGGATTTTCATAAAATTGGTATCGAAAAAGGTATCGTCCAGGAACCGGTATCGAAGTCAAGGTATCGGTATCGAAAATTGTGTTACGATACCCAGCCCTACTGCCTACCACTACAAAAGAGTAATCCACAGAACAGGCAAGAAATCCAAAACCAAGAGACATGAAACCAGGGAGAATGCTCGGAATTGCAGTGTAACACTAAACAAGACTTCGCAGATAATGAATGAGAAAACCAGGCTTATATGGGGTGAGCTAAATAAGATGAGACACAAGTGAATGTGAAAATGGATGAAGAGTCCGGGCAGTGAGTTATGGGAGATGTAGTTTGTGAGGGAATGACAATAGTCTGATGTGGAGTGGCTCTCAGGGGCACTCCAGCTGGTGACCGTTACATAACCCTTTAAACTACAGCCTTTTCTGTCAAGGTTATAGGTATTGTAAAAGGTAGGCTGCATGAATTGCCGATAATACAGTATTCTGTATTAAATGTCTTTGTTTGACGACTTTGCAGTCAATACTTGGCAGAATGATGAGTCAAAACTGATTTGCAAAAGCCATGGGAACTCAACTCCCAAACGAAAACAAGTGTATGCCATACAGGAAGCTGACATCATCTTCAATCACATAATGTGGAATTGAGAGACTTGTCCTCCATTCAGTCAAGATTTACATTCATCTGATACAGGAGTTTCTCTCCCTATTCACTTTAGTCTGACTTGCACGTGTTTTTACAATGTTTGTTTCAGGCTATCAAGACAGTTCCTCTCTAGAGAACCATCTCAGATGAACAAAATGACAGAGTAGGCTAGAATTAAAAAAAAAAAAAAACTAATAAAATCTCTGGTGAGATGTACCCGATTCATTTCATGCTTGAAAGTCATTTGACAGTCTTAGAGAACAGTATCAAAGGGGTGGCTGTGTTCAAGTGGCATAATATAGGGAACCGCACCATTGTCAAATAACTCAAAACATACAGTGCTCTGCCAAGAATGCCATTATACAGATCGAGAATTAAAACTTTACCTTTAGGAAACATTAGAGTGATTGTATGTAATGGAATGGCTTTCCTTTAAAATCCATCATGTCTGTCTTGTCTATTTTTATCTGAAATAAAAGCTCACAACTGCATATGCAATTAGATGAGCCAAAATTAAAATATTGGTCTTTACACATAATCCATCTTAAAAGCAAGAAATGGCAAATAAAGACAGTTGTTTCACTGATTCGTGAGACATTGGACAAATCATCACTGCAGCTTTACCTGCCATTTGATTTTAAACTACTATAACTTTTCCTTTAAAATTAATTAAGTTGATTGTTTGTCTTTAATGCCAAGCAAGCTTCTGTGGTAATTTTATAGCAAGAAAATGTTAAGGTAAACCATATCAGGTTTTTAAAAATCTATTCTATTCTAATCTATTTTAACGTTCTAAAACATCTCAGGTTGCGACTGTAACCATGGTCCCCTCAGAAGGGGAATGAGACACTGCGTCTAGGGATCAATGCTATGCAGAATGCCATCATGTGTGAAGTGTCTGAAGCATGTGTAAACACACTCCAATTTCATTGGTTGGCACCAGCCCGTGACGTCATAAGCCGAGCACCCGGAAGCATAAGAGGGCCCCTGTAGCACATGTCATCAACTTTGTTCAACGAGACAGTATCTCATTCCCCTTCCCAGGGAACCATGGTTATAGTCATAACCTGAGACGTTCCCTTTCAAAGCAAATACCCACTCCACCACTCCAAGGGATTCTACCTTACCCTTATAGAGCTAAGAACAAGGAGGACCAACCAGATGAACATCCTCTACTTATTAGCATTGTCAAACCAGGGCCATTCCAAGGGGAGTGCTGTCCCTACTTCAAGACCCAACCATAGTTGGGGAGGGAAGTGAATGAAGTAGAGGTAAATACTGCCCATCTACTTCGATCACCTAGAGATATGTTCCTTGTCATTACTCAGACAGGGAGGCAAACAAGAAAAAAAGCAAGCTATAGGTTGCCAACAACTCTAATCCACATACCAAAGAGGCTGTAGGGGAGCATTGTCCAACTTAAAAGCCCCAGTACATTGGGGGTGAGCAGCTCAACCCTAACTTAAACAAAATTCACTTATGCATGACCCACTGTAGCCAGGGCTGTAACATGGGTCAAACTAGCGAGGCCTATGCATCACCCACCCAAAGGGAAGTATATTCCTACTTCAAGATCCAACAGTGTTTGGGGAGGGAGGTAAATGAAGTAGGGGAAGTAATTGCCTTACATACTCTATTCACCCTAAATCAACCCAAAGAGGGTACCTTCCAAAGCAGCCATCTGCAAGGGGAGCATACAATTTTACTTTTAACCCTAATATATAAAAAATATAGCTCGACCCTGGGGAACAAGATACTTCAGGGTATCAGAGCAGAGCAAGAGAGATGTCAGACACAATCAACCTCCGCCCACAGCCACTGACCCATTCTACTCTCACTTTGGGCAGCATGTAGGGGGGCAGGATCTCCTTAGGATGTCAGAAGGCATTTATTAACCCACGGGAGTCATATGGATTACTTTAACACTAGAACTACCAAGGCAGTCATTTTGACCGTTTTTAAATTTTACAGTGTAATATCTTTGTTAAAATAAAATCAATGTGGCTGTGACTTTTTCCAAATATGTGTATATTTTATTCGGACACTGTTGTTTTATTAAAATCACAAAACAGTTCTGACTATTTCTACCTAGAAAGGCCATGGCGGTCATTTTGACCGCACGCATTATAGATATCATAAGACCGCTACATTTCCCGCCATCAACGTACAAGATGTACAAGAAGTGCACATATGATCAAGTTTCGTGGAGGGACTTCATCATGTGACTGGCGAGCGAACTTCGCTCCGACCACATGAAATCAAAAGACACACAAGGCGGTGTTTACCTGTGTGGACTGCATGCGTAAGCGTCAGTGAATGATGCGGGGTGTTTGCGCCGTTCAAATGAGTCCACTTGGAGGAAAACATGTTACCCTGATTTTGTTCGTTAATATTTTTTGTTCACTGAAACTTATTGTTCTAAAGCAGTTCGTTTTGTTGTTTAGCTAATGTTCATGTTTTTTCTTAGCCTGTTTTTGTGTGTAGCCTACTGTATTGTGCATACGTGTCCATGAAAGTTTTTACAATGTATTCAAATGTACATAGGTAGTGTTTTTGTTACTGTATATATGTTATAAGTTATTGTATCATAAGATTAGTTTTTATTGTACAAAGAAAATAAGAAAATATTTATCAATTAGGCTGGAAAATACATTTTCACATTCATTTGAATTTAAATTTTGTGTCCTGATCTTTATTATTACCTATCGTAACATTATAGATCTATTTATTTTTAGATTTTGAATTGATTATTGAACTTATTTACAAACAGGGCTGTAATAAACGGTATGAAGATTTGACATTTCCTAACTTTTTTGCATGTCTATTCAAGTGGTGAGTGCGGTGAAAAAAATATTTTTGACGCAAAACTTCCTCACATAGAGAGGCAGCACCTGTCGGGGCAAACTTTCTTTTGTGCTTGTTTTAAGGGCGATGACGTCATAACATGATGACAGGAATTAAAAGCTTCATTGGAAAACTTAAAGAGAAGGTTCAAATGTAGACATGACATGACGAAAATGACGTTCAGTACGGCCAAAGTATGAGCGGTCAGAATGACCGCTATGGTCGTTCTAGTAGTTATGGAATTGCAGTAGTTCTAGTGTTGATGGATGGATGCCCTTTTTTTTGTCATATACACCTATGATGGCTTGAGGGTGAGTAAATTATGGGATAATTGGTCAATTATTTGTAATTTATTTGGTGAACTAGTCCTTTAAGCAACATCCCACAAAGAGTACCATAAAGGTCTCTTTACATAGCTGAGTTAAGGCTGCTTTCTACCTGCTCAAGATTCTGTGTATAGATGCAATGCAGCATAAAAAGACAGACTAAATGATTCCAGCTCTGACCCATCTCAGTCTCTTAAGTATGCATTTGTAATTGCTCTGTTAATGCATTTGCAGCTCTGAGCAGCAATAAACAGTGTGTAAAGACGAAGTTTTCCGAAGTGTTTCTGTGCCATCTTTGTAGTGTGAATTTGTCATTAGACTCGATATCAAACTCTATATCAGCAGGCTGTGGTTACTTGTGGCCTTGTACCTAATATAGAGTCTAACAGCACAATTATGAGTGTGATATTCCTTTTATACAATGATTTAAATTTAATTTACTAAATCATTGATTCACTCATGCAGAAAGAGTTCAAAAATCCCCACCTGTCTGTAATGATGCAAACACCACTCTTGTAACACTCGGCCAATCAAATTGATATATTACAGACATTAATCCATTAACACAACTGCAAAATGGCAAATGAAATACTGCTACCATGGTTTACAAAACAAGTGCTTTTTCTCAACTGGTGGGTTGCAGGACCATTTTGAGTGGGTTGCGGAGAGTGCAGTCAAAGAAACAACAAAAAAATATATTTTAAATGTTCTTTTCTGATGCAACTTTTATTTTGGTATATGCGTGTGAAAGCCATCCAGATTGACAGGTGACAGTGTGAATGTGGTGAGCAGGACGAGGCCGAGGGACGTGAAAGAACGGCGCGAGGCCGGTGGCGTGATTGTTAATGAATGACACCTGCGAGACGCACCGGTCTCGCATCTCTCACGGAGGAGCGGAACCATAAAAGGAGGAGCGACGGTGATGAAGATCGAGAGAGCCCAGGCCTGGAGTTTATGTTGTGTTTTGTTTCTGTTTTGTGTGGCCAGCAGTTGTCCGCGAGGGGCTGCTGGCTTATACTTTTATTTTTGTATTTGTTTTATTTTATTATTAAAGTCTTTAATTGTTCGCCGGTTCCCGCCGCCTTCTTCCCTGAACCTTAAACTGCGTAACAGTGAAATTATTACTTTATTCCAGCAATAAATACGGCGAAGGTCAAGTATTACCCCAAATATGTAAAACACTGATTTACGTACATTGCCGACAAAAAGGGCCTCAGTCTAAACCCTTAAAAGAAAGCATGAAACCATCCAAACTGAAACATTATTTAGAAACAAAACATCTGGGTTGCAAATACAAACCTGTGGAACTGAGGGCATCGCATAAGTTCCTAGCATCTTTGTGTTCAAAACAAGTGCAGGAACTCACATCTTACTCTAGCTCACCGTATTGCAAAGTGTTAGAAAGTCCACACAATAGCAGAATAATTTATCTAACCTGCAGCAATGGACATAATCAGAGAGGAGCTGGATCAATCTGCAACAGATAAGCTGAAGACCATACAACCGTCAAATGATAGGTATGTAGGCACATTGAAGAAATGGCTGATGATATAAAACAACAAACTACAACTCACGTACAGGCAAGTGCTTATAACGCTTTTCAGATGAATGAATCCACGGACATTGCTAATCAAGCAACTTTACTTGTTTATGTGAGAAGTGTGGGAAGGGGACTTGCAGGAGGATTTTCTCTGCAGCAGAGATCTCCCCACCACTACAACAGCAGAGGGCATTTCAATACTGTGGATTTGTTCTTGGCTGATGGCACAGCCTCTATGACCGGCAAACACTCAGGGGTGGTGAAGAGAATTATTGAGAGGGCACCAAATGTGACCTGGAATCACTGCTTTTAGCATTGAGAGGCATTAGCAGGAAAGAATGAGACATTAAAAGAAGTCGTGCCAAGAACTCTTAGCGTTATAAAAATCTGTGCATACACCTGGGCTCTGAGCACATTCAGTTGTTGTACCCCTCCAAAGTTTGTTGGCCTTTGAGGGGAAAAGTTTTGTCAATGTGTTACTTAAAAAAGAAATTGATGCCTTCCTTTTAGAAAATAATTGCCCTTATGCCAATCTTTTTATCGATGAAATCTGACTTGCACAAGATGCTTATCTTGCTGATGTGTTTGCGCATCTCAGCATGATTTAATAACTGCTTCCCTCAGAAACATGAAAAATATTCCTGGATACGTGATCCCTTTGGAATCGACATGGAAAGCATCACGTTGCCAAGCAACAAAGAAAATCAGCTGGTAATGCTGTCATGTGATCAGACGCTAAAAAAATAAATTCGGTGAGGAAAGCCTTTCCCAGTTTTGGTGCCATGATGCGAATTTTGAGTATCCATCCCTCGCCACTCATGCAATCAAAATCATCCTACCATTCAGCACTACATATCTGTGCGAAAGTGGCTTTTCTTCTTAAGTCCAGCTTAAGTCAAAGAAGAGGAACAAGCTGGACATTGAGCACAATCTTAGGGTAGCTCTATCATCTTTCACCCCAGACTTTGAAACTCTTATCAGGAGTACAGCACATCCTCAATTATTTCATTAGCTTCCCAAATTGACTGTTAAGTGAATAGATATAGTTGTCATATTAGATGCAAATGTGGTTATGATTCTATTTATCATTCTACTGTTACGTATTTGCATGCAGGTATGATGTTCATTCTGTTCAACAGGATCAGTATCAATATGTTTTTTGTTAGTTCAATGTGTTGTAAGGACCACCCATCGGCCCAACAATGTAATTTAGCGGCGTGGGCGAAGGTATAATGTGTAGATCTTTTCCGACCTTCTGTGAAGTTCACTTAATTTTACTTTAGCTCTGTGCTTAATATGTCCCTTAATTTCAAATGATTATTACATTTAGATTGTGTTTCTAATAAGGAACTAATCATAAATATTGGTTATGTATTAATTTAGACATTTGATTATTCTGGGTATCCCATACTTTCAATTATTCGTTCATTAGGGACCCGATGCCACACAGAGTCACATGCTGGCTGGGTTACGTGGATCTAATGGACAAACTCGCCAGTCTGATTCAAATTCAAAAACAAATTCAAAATAGTCACACATGTATTTTGCAATTGCTGGACAATTTCAGTGTTACAGTTATTCCAATTCACACAATAAACATGGTCTAGATTGCATAACATCTAGCTACAACCTTTAACCTAAATATTGCATGCAACACTTACAGTAAAGCAGTCGTGTGTTTTAAAAAATAAAATCAAGTCGATGTGTAGGCCTACGTGTAGTAGCACAAACACAACAACTAAAATGTGTGTTCTATGAGCACAATGTGCTTGACACAATTACAAATTAGAAAATACAAATAAATGCATACCTGACAGCGGGACACACAGCAGTGTGCAAGTGTTCTGAGTGCAGGACTCAAGAAGACACTGACACAACACTGTGTGGGAGTTTTCTGGCTGGTTACAGAATTCCCAATGACTGCTCTGCCACTTCCCATTAAATACCCAGAACAATAGAGTTGTAAACATGTATTACACCAATATTTTTGGATTTGTTGGACCTACTCTCGTGCCCCAAAGGATCACACCTGATTTCAGGAAAGAGGAGCAATGATTATCAGATATCTTGACGAGACACCACCCAAAAAAGAGAACAGAATTATCCTTAGTTTCACATTTTCTAATAATATAAGGGACTGCTGTGAAATTTAAACCATTTTACCAATCACACTGAGACATTTAAAATTATACCAAACATGAAAGGAAAAAAACAACACCATTCACAAGATACAAAAGAATATAACTTCAATAGAACACCAGCTGAGACCCCGAGGAAACTACACTCTTAGATTCTTGTTTAGTCTAGTCTCACGTACTGCATATGCGAGTCCACTAGCAGAGACTTCACAGTGATCTGTCTCTTCAAAGTAAAGTTAACAGTATTTCTGCCTCATTGAACGCAACTAGTTGCTTTGATATTATCTGAAACTGGAATGTCATTTGAAAGGTCATCCACTGACATTTGTAATTTCATAAACAACAGACACAATAAAATGAATCTAAATGTGGAGAAAGAAATGGAATGCAGTCTGAACTAAACTATACTGTTAAATGTTGACATTTCTCTTCAGTGCACTTTCAAAACGCATTGGTTTTATCCTATCTAAGCCCTGCTAAGACTAATGAGTCAGAGATACATTAGTCATCACATAAACTGATAAGTGATCACAAATGGACAAGTCCTATTGGAAATCCAATATTTACTTAGTTCCGCTTATGTGCATCAAACGACACCCAACTTTCCAATCAGAAGATATGGAGATAAAGTGTGATTTGCTCTATCGAATAAAGCACTCACTGAAACAAACCCAATCAGGAGGGAAGATGGAGGTCGACTCTCTGACCTTTTCTACAGTGTGCGTTGGATCCTATAACATGGTCCTGCCTTATCAAAGCACAGAGCAAACATACACAGACTGTGAGGGCTTTCTACTGCAAACAGGGGTTTAATCTAATTCCTCCACCTAGTTATCGGCTTCTCTCCGGTTTCAGATGTAAACTGAGTTCAGCTTTTAAACTTGCACTTGTAAAATCAAACATTCTCTTTACCCTAGAGAGAAGCTAGTGTGTTTGTTGCACATTTAAAACCCATCTGATTAATTATTCAATGGTATTATTTTCAGCATTCAATCTATTTCCTGCATCAGCGGTGCTGATAATGGGTCCCGGTGGAGTAGGAGAAGCCATGCATGTATATTCCTTGTTTATTCCATGCTCACCTCATAAGAACTTCACAGATGTACTGTACCTGGTGCAGAAATCAATGCTTACATTGGTATTAGAATACATTCAGGGAACAATTTCACAAACAAATGATTATAAGAACTCAACTAGGTACTCCTGCTATGTAAATTAGTTTGAGGCATTTTTCTTTTGACAGTTTCAGTAACAGCTTGGGATGAGGCACATTTTATTTATTTATTTATGTATTTATATCTAAGTCCCCAGGGGTTTTGCATTTTTCTTTCCCTAGGTGCATAATTTCAGGCTTTTTCAGCAGATAAGTGCACACTGTCACTATGAAAGTTAATTCGGTCTTCTAAATGAACTTAACAGGAAATAGGTGACTTCATTGAAATTATTTACAATTTGTGAATTTCAACACAATAGTTGTGAACTTAAAGGTGCCATATGTAAAAATTGAGGTAAAAATATAAAAAAAATGAGCTACACGCATCAAAAGAATGAGAAGAAATAAGTGCGATGATGTCATTAAAAAAAAGACAAGTTATAGTGCTGCCGAGAACCTGAATCAGCATGCTAAATTACTAGCCCCAGCCCGGCAGGTGTCATAATACCAGTTTCGGCCATGGGAGGCGGTATGCAGGAAACATAACCACCAGCCAAACTGCAATACACGAATAACTTGCACGACTTGTGGGTGTACTTCAACCTGATGTCAATCAATCATGCTTACATGCGTTACATTTCTCGTTTGTTACTCTAGAGTAGACCAACTCACTTTCTGGAGACACTGCCCCCATCTGGTATGGAATGTGGAGTATGAATTGATTTTTTGGCCGAAATGACACAGGGCACCTTTAACCATAAAATAAATTCAAATACATACATCATATGGCTATAGATAGGATTCTGAAAAAACATCTTTTTTTTTTTCAGTGTTGTTGTTAATGTTGTGGATATTTCAGCAAACAGATTAACAGCATTACAAAGGGCAAATATTATCACTCAACTGAACACAGCACAAGCATTTTAAACATGTTTTTGCTCCATCCATACAATAAATGTGTGTCCTTGCATCAGTGGGGTTTTATAGCGTATTTAATTCAACTGCTCAGGTAATGTCAATGGAATGACCCATTTCAGGGGTGGCCAAAATTACGATTTTATATTGTTCAGAGCAAGAAATGTGTCTTCAAAGTTAATGTAAAGCTTCATTTTACAAGAAGACTACTTTTTTCATTCATGCATTCATTTGACTGATTATTTCATTCATTCATTTTAGGTCGATTCATTATTTCATTCATTCATTTGATTGATTGAGTCATTCATTGGTTGATTCATATAGAATAAAAATAATGCCAAATGTTTTTGAAATAAAAAGCCTTTTGAATTGCACTACTTGAAAAAAATATGCATTGCATTAACCATGCTTGCATTTTAATGCATTGTATTTTTAGGACTCAAATTCGACATGGTTGAATATTTAAGCTGTGAATGTTTCAATTCAAAACATTTCAAACACATTTTCATTATTAAAAATTAAATATTCCATATTCACCTTTCATATTTCACTTTCAAAATATTCAAACTGTTTAAAAATACAGGCAATTTTCGGTCCATTTTATTTCGCTTTACAATTTCGCTTCCACAAATTCAGTGGTTCAAATTCGACAGTAAATTAAACATTGAACTGCAGGAAAAGCAGTAGATTACCGAGCATAATGTCCATCTGTTGTTAGTCGACCTCACCAGCAGGGGGTGCAAGCGCATGTTGTTGATGAAGACCGAGCAACACTTAGAGCAAGCCATTCATTCATAAAAACTAATTTATAGAAATGTAAGTGTGTTTGTGATTATTATGAGGGCTGTTTTATGTTTAATTCGGTGTCTTCACGGTCCCTGTGTAGCCTACATGCATCTTTCTCTACCGTGAACGAGATTATAATGTTATTCCCCCGATGCTGATAGGCCTACAGATCAAATGTTAGGCCTACATTTGAGGTACACATATTTCTCTTGGTTGTTTAGTTGCCTTACTTTATATCGCTGCGATGTGCAGCAGTACTTGGGTTTCCCTCAATACTTCAGGATTGCTGGACATATAAAACGTGTAACGTAGCAACTAATACAATGATATGAAATACCAAACTCGCACCTTATTGAGAAGGCTGTAGGCTATGGCTATAGGCAAGCAGATGGACTCACAATATGAACTTGTTGAAAATGAACACATAAAGTTTCACACTAAGCGTTTCCCAGTGATATACTGCCATAAAGTTGCCTTGACATTGGACATTTGCAAATTAGCTAGGGACCATTTCTAAAGTTACATATACATTGGTACACACGTTTATAACTTCAATAGCATTGGGAGAGAATGGCTTACAGAAAAGTGGTAGGTGTCAGGCATGATGCACACCTTTTATATTTATTTATATGTATTCAAATAAATTGAAGTCTGCTATTGAAGTTAGAAACGTGTGTAATGTCGTATGTAACTTTAGAGACAGTCCCTATGCGCGAATGTCCAACTGTTTTCATGCTTGTGTTGAGCTTTTGCTTTTTTGGATGCTTTCCCTTTTACTCTACAACAACAAGACAGTTAAGAAAAATGTCCTGTGCTTAGGACATTAAGCAGATCAGATTTGACCCTGGCACCCTCATGGGAGGACAACAATGTCTCAACATCTCTGAGAATCTTTTATGTGACAATATGCACTTATACAAGTACGAACTACGAAGCACCATGCATCTTTCATCTTCACTTTTACATTCATGGTCAGCACATCTCATAAAAAGGATGAACAAATTAAGACTAATGCTCTCAGAATAAATGCCTCTCTTGGGTAAACACTTAATGAGAGAAATGGCTCATTCAGTAAAACTGTGTTGACTAAATAGAGACTAGTATCAAACACATTCGTCTCTGGTCCTCAGATTAGCATCTCATCTGCTGAGCTGTGTATATACTCAGCCAAAGGCAATGAGTTTCCTAATGAGCCAATGCACTGTAAAGCAAACATTAATATTAGCCAACAGACAATACATTGCTTTTTTAATGTTTATGGGCAGAACTCCAGAAATTTATTTGTTTTGCAGATTGGACTAGATTGATCTGCTTCCTTTTCTTCTCATTTAATATTTAATTCAGCTAATTTGTAAGACTAGAAATAAAGATAAAGATATAGATAAGATAAACGTGGCTCTTCTAATCGTACTTCAATAAATATTGTTTTATTTTTAGTTATTATATCCTCATGTCCTGTGACGGTCTCTGTTTACAGCTATGGACTACCGATATTTTGTGTTACATTATATATTAAGATTAGTATTTAGGATTAGTACAAAATATTAACAATATTTGTTATGTTTTTCTCTGTGTCTCTTTTATGGCACACCTTTTGCTGTGGATTTCGAAATGTTATGTGTTTAGAAGACCCCCCCCCCCCCCACCCCCACCTAAATTAAAGCTCGTTCATACTTACGACATTGATAAAATGTAATTGTTATCTTGTGTGCTGTGTGGAATGCAAAATCTGTTTTTCTCTGAGGGCGTTGGGGTATTTGCATTATTAAGAAACTCAAAATAATCCGTTTCTGATGGCAAATGCACATTTGCTTTAGCAAGCGAATGTTGTGTTAATCTGGGGAAACATACATTTATAAAAGTACATAATTTGTTTCATAAATGGACATGCCATGCAGTTGTTTTCTGATTAATATATTTATCTGCCGTTGTTATATAAAATACAAGATATCCTGAACATGTAGACTATTTTATTACAGATTAATTTGTAGTTAATGGTTAGTCATGAATTAATCACCCCCACATAGTTTAATTTATAAACATGTTTTTTTTTTCCTATGTACTTTTATTTTTTTGTTTTCTGTAAAGATGTAAGTGATGTTAATTTGGATGGCACTCTACAGCAAAGAACCTAAATGTTTTCCATTATGGCTGAAGAACATCACTGATTTTATTGCTATGCAAGGGGCGACATATGAAACCCATTAAAGCACTAAAATTAAAATGCAATTTTCCACAAACAGTGACCAAGGCAAGCCAGTTAAAGTTTCAACAATGAGAAAGACCTGGTGTTGCAAGTCTTTTATTTCCAACAAAATTGAATTTGGTCTCTCCAAACACCACCGCTCTTGATCTCCTATGCTCAAAGCAGCCATGTTAAAAATGACTGTAATAAGATTTTTGGGTGCTAAATTAAAGTGACTCAAGTAGCAGCAGAACCCATTATTTGTGTAATGGAGCATTTGCAGCGGAGACTCAGAGCATGATATCACTGAGAGGCTTATTTTCTTGTGAACAGCGTTGAGTCAAGCAAACACAACAAAGCTTTGCTCAAACACCTCCCTAATCACTAGCAAGCTCACACAGCCCCATATGAAGGTACAACAGTGGATGCCGAGCACAAAATGCCTTGACTGCCCTCTATTGGCTACAGTGGATGAGGGGCTTGGGTTAGGACAAGATAAGAGTAAAAGAGGTTTCTATTACAGTTTTATCCATTCAAATTCATATCCAAACATTGATTTTAAAACTGTTTACTTAAACATGAATTAGGCTAAAGATGATTTACATTGATTGTATTATATCCCTCTGGTACCCAGGAATAGACTTTTGTCCTCTGTAGTGGACATTCTATTTTAGTGAATTTCTCTGACATCATACATGTCACAGTTTTAAGTCACATTCAGGGCTTTTCAGAGATATCAAATGTTTGCAGGTTACACCTTGACAAAAACTTTTCCTTGGTCTTTAAAAATGGCTGACATTAATTTAGTGATCAAATGTAGAACTCTTGTGGAAATGTGATAATGTTTTGCAATTATAATTTAAATCTGACTCATTTTTTCAAAATTGTTTGTAATAAATCAACATCTCAGGAACATGTTATTTGGTTTCTAATCAAAATATGACTTTCTGTTACAAAACAGGGCATTGATTGTATATCCACTGTAGAGGACACCAGGAATTAAAGCATGTTTATCAGGCATTTTGGGAGACACATGTGAACGGGAAAATAAATGATATAAACATTCCTATGAAATATTAGATATTATTATGAAAATGTTGCCAATTAAACACTTCTTTTTTCATTACATGTTGCCCCAAGAACACATTAATATGCAAATTAGACAATGTGTGATACATTGTATTGTTATTGAATAGGACTACCCATGAATGGCCATTTTACCCACATATTGCATCAAGTAAAATGGTATATCAATTCATTCCATTATACCTTTCATACATAGTTGATAATCATATTTATACAAAGTTTGCTTAAAAAACCTAAAACCAAAAATGTATTGGTAAAAGAAATTAAAAATCCCATTGTGTTTGCCTAGATACATGTAATTTGATTATTTCTTTCTTTCTTTCTTTCTTTCTTTCTTTCTTTCTTTCTTTCTTTCTTTCTTTTTCTTTTTTTTTTTAATAACTCGGTGTCCAACACAGGGGACATTGCATAATATAAGAATAAAATAGCCTATATTTTACACGTAGCTAGTCAAGAGATTATGGGCCTATACTGAAAATGACCCTGGTATTAACTGTATTGAAAATATAATAATAAAAATGCACATACACACATAATATGCATTGCAAAAGCAACATCGTTTCAGTGTGAATATCAGCAGATGCAATCACATGGCATATGTAATTAAAGTTTCAAACCACTTTAGGACCTTTAGTAAATTAAAAGTTCTTACCTTGTCTCAGAGGGCAGGTTGCTCTGAAAACTGATGAAGAACTTTCCAATTGTTGCTGATGGATGGACTTCCGGAACGATAATCCACACGCAGAGTTTCAGAAACGATGAAGTCCAGTTTTCAGCATGAGCAACTACATCCATGTGACCTGTGACATGTGACGCATTTAAAGCGCCTTGTTTGAGTTCGACGTGGATCATCAGCTGACTCGACCATGGGGGATCAGTTTGTAAAAGAAGTCCTCAGTCTGTGTTTGCAGAGGCTTGCTATAGAAGAAGCTACTTACTCTGAGCTCGGTAAGATATTATTGGGCCTATTTAGTTTAATTCTTAAAATTGTAATAGTATTATTATCTTATATTTGACCTTGCACTCAAATTAAAACCTTTACCTGTCCCCTAGGTCCAAAACGTCTGTCATTCGAAAAGCATAATTTTGCTTGATTGTTTGTATTGTTGTTTATCTATTTCTAATGCATTCGTAGTTGGTTGTTCTTCGTGGTTTATTTAAACGTGTGTTGTGCAGATGGCAGTTTTTTTACAGTGTAAGATGTTGTACTTGTTTTTGCATGCTGAGATTTGCTTTTGCTCTGGTTTGAATGCTGCTCTGAGCAAGGTGTTCAAAAACTAATTTATCCTGGTTCCAAAAGCCTCTTCAGATCCCTGACAGTGGATTGAAAATTGGTGTACACGACCATCATCCTTTCCATGAATTAGGAATTTGATGGATGATGATGATCTGTTGTTCGCTAGTGATTTTTCCAGTGTTTTTAAAACCCCAAATTTTCATGTTTCTACCTTTCAAAAGTTTAAAATCTGTGTTTTTGTTTTCGTATGATTACTCTTATGCTCACCAAGGCTGCATTTATTTGATCAAAAATACAGTAATATTGTTAAAATTACAATTTAAAACGACTGATTTTTCTGTTTTAAAATGTAATTTATTCCTGTGATTGTGAAGCTGAATTTTCTGCAGCCATTACTTCAGTCTTCAGTGGCACATTATCCTTCAGAAATGGTAGTACTGAAATACTCACTGTAAAATTGTATTTTTCTATTAAGTTATTTTTCTGAGGCTAAATTAATCTCCCATTTGATCCAAACCAGAAACAACATTACTGTCTCGGATAGCAATCACAACTCTGAAAATTGCACGCCCAGTCTATAATAAAACAGTGCTTTGAACTTCAATAATATGTCTGCTGGGTTTTCATTGTGTCAGAGGAACGTATTAAAACCACCCGTCCATCCATTTTCCAAACCGTTTGTCATATGTCGCAGGGATGCTGGAGCCTATTCCAGTATCTCGGGTCGTAGGGAAACACCATGAATGGATGGCCAGTCCATTGCAGCAGGGCTATATTAAAATCATTTGGAGGTAAAATAATCATTTTGAAATTACTGTTATTTTCACATGGAGGTCAAAATGAAGGGAAGTCAAGTCAATTACAGTGTAACGTGAGGGATAATTTTGAACATCTGAAAAATGTAAGGTGTATTGTTTGTAGAGTGCTTTTGAAAGCCAGCATTATACATTTTATTTAACATTTGGGGTTTTAGAAGCAAAAAGGAAAGTAGTTATTTTTTTTAAAGCACTTATTTCAGCACAAATTACCCACGTTTTTATCCTTAAACGTTTTGTAACAGCGTCATATCTTTGTGCTAGAATTATAAGAAACAACTCCTTTTAGAATATGCATGTTTTGCCTTGATAGTCCTTTGATCAGAATATATTTCGCCATATTGAATTCTCACCAGTTGTCTCTTATCTTCAAGAATTTATTGAGGTGGTGAAGAATTTTGAAGCTGCCCGGAAGAAATGGCTGCATGCAGAGCTGGAGCTGAAAAAACAGAGGGAGCTCCTAGTGAAGTCTGATGTTGCTCGAGCTGCATTGGAGGTCAAACTCAAACATGCTCGAAACCAGCTAGACGTGGAGATCAAGAAGCGTTACAAAGCTGAGGCAGACTACCAGTGCCTGGTTAGTTAAGAAATTACACAGCGTTATGTTATGTGTCCAGTTGGTCAGTGCAGCATTACATGACCAACGTATGAATTTGGTGGATTATTAATTGATTTGACAGGAGCGGCAGATGCAGTTGATCTGTGACGTGCTGGTGCATGACAGCAAGTCAAGTGCCTGTCTCAATGATGAACAGAGGTCAATGCTGACCAGCTTCAGTCATAAAGGAGCGAGTGTCCCACAACACAGAGGAAGACGGTACCTTAATGTTCAGCATGCTCATCATTTAGTGCTCAGTTCGCCATTTTAATTTTTCGCTTTTGAAATGCTGTTTTCCATCATGTGTCTTTATATCAGGTTATCAGTGATTGATGAGTCCTCCTTCCTGTCGCACTCTGACATTAGTTATGACAGAACGGATGATGATTTGGTGAAGTATCACATTTAGTATCATTTGTATTCATGATGTAGGATTATTGTCAGACACAAGCAAAGTGAATATGCATAAAAATCACTGAAAAGCTCAAAGCAATTTTTTTCTAAAAATTATTTCACTGATATGATTTCTAGGACTTGGACAGCACAGCTTTTGTTAAGCCTCTCAAGTCAAGAGCTCGCGAGAGAAGAGTAAGTGCTGCCAGTTTAGAGTACTTAATACTTTTTTTAATATATATATAGTGTGTATATAAGTCATTTATTCCTGTGATGCAAAGTTGAATTTTCAGCATCATTACCCCATCTTCAGTGTTATATAATCCATCAGAAATCAGTGTAATACACTGATTTGCTGCTCAAGAAACATTTCATATTATCATTTAGTATATATTGTCACTTATATATTCTTTGATGAACAGAAAGTTAAAAATAACTGCATTTATTTGAAATAGATATATATTTTGTAACAATGTAAGACTTTACTGTCACTTTTGATCAATTGAATGCGTCCTTGCTGAATTTTTTCACCACAAGCTTTTGAATGGAAATGGAAAAGCTTGGATTCCAAATATAGTTATAAGTAGAAAAAAAAGTTATAACATGAATATTAAATATTTAAGGCTCTGCACTAATTCTGGCTTAGACGTAGTATTTGTGTCATTAAAATATAATGTGTTATGTTGTTGTTGTTTTTTGTTGTTATAATATAAAAATGTATAGCCTATTAAATTTGATATTCCCATTACTCTTTCAGATTTCTCAAGTTATAAAAATTATCTCATTATGTTTGTTAATATATAGTATATATAATGTACGTACTTATGCACTAATCTATGACGCTTTGTAGTATGAATGGAGAAGTGTTCACACTGAAAATGTAAAAAAGAAAAAGTACAATTTAATTACCCGAATGACCCAAAGTTAATTATACCAACGCCCCCAATACCAACATTCACTATTCCCTACATTACTCCACTGATATAGTTCACTTGACTGAGTGAATGAAAATGAGTAAGTGAATTCGGACACTGAGTGTGCCGGAAGGGCTGCCGCTTTCGCATAGTTTGTGCTTCCTGTTTATTAATCATTTGAAACTTAGCAAACGCGCAGCTCTAGTTGTAAGATCATTTTTTTTAATCTTGTCTACTCTAATATTCAAATTAAAATTGAATTTATACCTGTATGATATTCCGCTGAAGCCACATTGGACCAGCGGATGAATGGATGGATGATTCAGCTGTGGGTGCCGTCTTCTGGTCAGACGCGGGAATTCATTCAGAGCGATTCACAATGCATTATGGGTATTCTTTAGCTGTTCAGCGTAAATCGGTTGTACACTCGTTATTGTGGTGCATTGTGGGATTGAATGAGTGCTCTCAATAACGACTATACACCACTACAAATGGCTGTCCGCTCAAATAGCGTACTATAGGGGGTGATTTCAGACACATCCTAAGAGTGTAGAATGTTGCACACTTCATGCACTCAACTGTCGCATATTTAATTACATAGTGGAGGGGAGGGGCTATCAGACTCCAATGTTGAATGACAAAATAACCTTACAGGAATACACGATTTAGTACATAGTGTATAAGTGCATAGTTCCTCATTTGGGACGCAACTATAGTTTTGTGCTAGTGGTAATGTGTCTCACTTTATCACTGCTTGTTTTTAGCGTTCATCAATGGGCCCAAGTGTTGGTCCTCCGATTTCAAAACGGGGAAGAGTCAGCGGGCGTTCAGGAGATCTACTGGGGACAAGACCACTGGAGAAGGTTGGTAGAAGTTTATTAAGGCTAATATTTATTTATTTATTTCATATTTATCTCATTTATTCTGAACAAGTAAATGCAGAGTGTTTCAGTATAAAAAATCCACGAAAAGTGAAACATTAAGCAGAAATGATCTGCAACTTTTGAGTTAAGGCACTTTGAGTCATCCTGTTTCAGTTTAAAAATTTCAGTTGCCTAATCCTAAATTGCCATTTAATTAGTAGTGGGAAGTTCGGATCATTTTACTCATCAAAATGAACAAATATTTTTTCGAGTCATTTTGTTCATTTCAGCAGAATGTATTTAAAATGTTGCATGTTAATAGCCGAATTCCCCAAAAACATCAAATGTTGGTCGCATTTAGAATAAGAAAAAAATTACAACACAAGGAAAAGGCCAAATAATGTGAAACCGAAACGATGAATTAATTTATCTTGGTCTTCAGGCTATGCAGTCTGTTAGTTTACCTCACCTCCCGAAGCCGTTCGTTTATCCCGTGACATCCTCATAAACTGAGCTTTGCAGTCTGTAGTACCGGATACAGAATTGATTAGTTCACGTTTCGAGTCTATCGACTTCGGGTTCAAGTCATTCGTTCATCACATGACAGCCCCATATAGGCTGAGCTATGCTGTCTGTACCGGATACAGAATTGATTAGTTCATCTTTCAAGTCTTCAGGTTCGAGTCATTCCTTTCATCACTTGACAAAAGAACGAAAGACTTAGAAGAATCAGGCCAGAAGACTGGAGAGATGAACTAATCATTTCTCTTTCCAGTACAGAACCCATAGGATGTTGTGAATGCGTGGTCAACACAAAATGAACAATATCTCTGAGACAACTCAGTAGTCCCGAGTCATGTTAAAGATTTGTTCAAAATGAACGAATCGTTCATGACCGACCCATTACTACATTTAATGACATGGCTCCTCCTGGCTTGGATATCAGTTGGGATTGTAGCACACAGTTAGCAAAATGTCAGGTATGTTTTGTGAAATGTCTCCATGTTTTTCCCCTTCTATCAGCAGGGGGATCATAATATCCCCTCTATAGGTTAGTCTTGTGTCGTTTCTCATCAGCTCGTTCGTTCATCTGTCCCTCATCCGACTGCTTGCCATCATATTGGCCACACCCACCACTACACCGCTCGGATGAGAACAGCAGTGGACCATGTCCTGTGTGTCTCCCTCCATGGGACTCATATCACTCCCACTCAGCTGGCACTGATCACTAAGAGAGAAGCAAAGCAATTTGGCACTTTGAGAAACTACACTTGTCCTTGTTGCCAGGAACGTGGACACGAGCTTGATAACCAATTGTTATGCTACTCTAAGGGTCCTGCATTCCAGCAGAAAGAATGATTGGCTTCAAATGGATCTTTTGTGTGTTTTTGTCTGTGTATGTGCTAAGGAAATCGAGACGACGGTTGTGAAGGCGTCTGTCACTACCCCAGAGACTGGAGGTCAGATTCACATGGTAATAGACATAACCCAGGAGACTCCAGAACATCCATCCAGGGCTTTCAGAAATGAAGATTTCCCGTCTGTTGATGGTAAATAAGCCTTGGAGGAGCCACTTTCATTGACACATTCTAACCTTCCCAAACTAACCAGAGTCGTACATGTAGAACAAACGTCTGTGTGGGCACATAGTGAAGTCACAGAGGCTGAATCGCTTGTTGAAATGGAGGTGATCGCCCCTGAGCCGGCCGTCCCTCAGCACTTCACGCCCACCGTGGATAAGACTTCCC
The DNA here is from genome assembly GCA_030578275.1 of Meda fulgida. Classification (NCBI taxonomy): domain Eukaryota; kingdom Metazoa; phylum Chordata; class Actinopteri; order Cypriniformes; family Leuciscidae; genus Meda; species Meda fulgida. The sequence goes on along the minus strand of CM060624.1, from coordinate 21,882,711 downwards.
AGCATGCATTTCAGCAAAAAACAGTAGGAGGCTATTCAGTAGTACTTCTCAATATGTTGTGTGGCTTTTACACCTGGTATTTACATATGTTTCTTGAGTCATGTATCAAACAAGTATTAGTTTTTTCTATTTTTTTTTCTATTAGTTTCTATGACTTTACAAGAGATTGATTACATTGGTCAGAAGAGAGAAAGATGTCAGATTTGGAGTTCCATTTGATGTATTAGAAACACTCACACAGCAGCATTAAGTAGTTTTCTGTCATTTAATTTCAAAGTAATATAACAAAAAGTATAGTTTTATGAATGTACATAAAAGAAAATGTAAAAAAAAAATTGGTAGATTTACGATGTTAATAACTTTAAAAATGCGTCATTACAATCTGTAAAAAAGTCCATATAAAATAGTTTTTTTTATTATTTTATTTATTTTAATGGGTCTCACTTTATCACCGTTCACTCTGTTGGTCGTCCAATGCTATAATTTAATATAAACGTAATATAAAAATATATTTTATTTTATTATATGAACATTTTAAATAAACATGAATTTATTATGTAAAATATAATTTATAAAATAGAGTTGCTATTCAGTGTTCATCATGCTATTATTCCAGTATATAATGATGTATATAATGAATAAAATAATGTGCAATAAGGAAAGTCTGCCAAACGTCCTGTTTCTAGTTCACTGTTGTTTAAAATAAGTGGCTGAGGTTAAAAAAAAATGAACAAGACACATGATTACACCAATCTGACCATAACATGCTGTACTGCACATCTTATTGTGGTGTTTTTAATTATTATTATTACTATTATTATTTAAAAAAAACGTCAGAGTAATACAGCCTTAAATTGTAAGAGGCAGGGGACTATAAATTGACCTTGGAATTATTTAAATTAAATTTAATTGTAAAAAGTAAAGAAAGAAATACCAGGTATAGACAGGGTCTGTGTTTGATGGCACTGTGCAGGTTGCGACTGACCGCTAAGTCTGCATTTTATATTGTCTAGGTGATTCGTCCAGAGACATGCATACCATGTGGAAAGAGGATTCGCTTTGGGAAGATGGCCGTAAAATGCAGAGACTGTCGAGTGGTGAGCCATCCTGAGTGTAAACAACTATGTCTGGAAAAGTGCAGCCCTAATGCTCATGGTTCAGCTCAGCCCGATGAGGTATTCACCTTTCATACTGTAGTAGTGTACATGCATATCCTTATGTAAAGATGACATGTTAATCTTGCCCCCCCCCCCCTCTCTTTTTATAGGGGACATTAGAGAGCTTTGCCCCATCCACACGTCCACGGATTCCCTCTTTAATTGTTCAGTGTGTTCATGAAATTGAGAGAAGAGGACTTGAAGAGGTGTTTAAATACACCAACACTGGACCAACATAGCACTGTATAATTGAGTTTAATTTGGATTTAAGAGACAAATCTTTTCCAATCATATTGCAGTACATTACAACATCCAGTTACATTGTATACAGTTGATGAATGAATTTTCTCTCTCTCACTGATATTTTCTGTCTGACTGTGGTATGTAGAGGGGTATTTACAGAGTGCCGGGAGGAGAGCGACTGGTGAAGGAACTGAGGGAGAAGTACATGTGTGGGAAAAGCCTGATGATGCTCCACAAAGTAGAAGAGGTTCATGCTGTCTGTGGACTCCTCAAAGACTTCCTGAGGAAACTCAAGGAGCCTCTTATAACATTTAAGCTTCACAAAACATTTATGGAAGCTTCTGGTAGGTTTTCTTAATAATGATAATATGGAGAAGGATTTCATTTTCAATTTAAATATGCACTACTGTTCAAAAGTTTGGGGTCTGTAAGATTTGTTTAAATGTTTTTGAAAAGTCTCTTCTGCTCATCAAGGCTGCATTTATTTGATAAAAAAAATACTGTAATACTGTGAAGTATTATTACAATTTAAATAACTTTTCTATTTGAATATATTTTGCAAAGCTGAATTTTTAGCATCATTCTTCCAATCTTCAGTGTCACATGATCCTTCAGATATCATTCTAATGTTGATTTGCTGCTCAAGAAACATCTTATTCTTGTCCTTCCTATTCTCCTTCTACTTCCTTCTCTTCTCCTCCCCTCCTTCTCCTCCTCCTTCCTCTTCTCCTTTTTCTTGTTCTCAGAAAAAGTTGTGCTGCTTAATATTTTTGTGGAAACTGTGATGCATTTATTTCAGAATTTGTTGTTGAATATAATCTTAAAAAAAGCTTTTTTTTGTCCATTATAATAGCTTACTATCACTCTTGATCAAAGTAGTGTTGAAGCTGAAGCAGTATTCATTTATTTAAAAAAAATATTACAGGCCCCAAGCTTTTGGGCTAAAATATTCATGGTTAAATATTATAATTCAATGTTTACAGTGTTTATTTAAAGGGCACTTAACTTACAGTAGTTCTTACAGCAGGCATTCAGGGCTTACTGGTCCTTCCAAACCATGAAAAAAAAAAAAAAAGACCTAAGGATCAATTGGACTTGGTCTTGACTGACTCGCTCTACTCTGGTCTCAACACAAACTCGAATGAACAGGTCTCGGCTACAACACTGGGTGAAACGTTTTCAGTGCAGAAAAACTGACATTTGTGGCACAGAGTCATTGAATTGGTTTCAAAAACATTCTGTCCCACACATCTTGTCCTTGTTCCCTAAAACTTTTTTTTCCCCCCTCAATCATCATCGAGTCTGTCAGGAGACTCATCTTGCCCTGACATTAATAGTCTCAATTTGACTTTCACAATTTGGTATTCTTTGAGCAGTCTGACTAGATTATCCAAAATGGTTGCAATTTTGCAGAGGGTGGATTCTATAACAAGCGTCTGGTGTTTGTGTATGCTTGAGGCACGAGGACGTATGCTACCCTCATTCATTTAGGGCGGATGGTTATTTCCCATTACTTGTGATATAGTTGACAAGTCCCTGATGACTCGGAAACAATCAATGTCGAACGTTATCTCCCAAACCAGCGCTTTGTCTTTTTCAGCGTTTTAATTCCAGTCGCCGCTGCTGAATGGAGGGTAAGTGGCAGATTTAGGAGCAGTCAGGGTGCTTCTGCTATTATTATGGATTCAGGATGACTCCAGGGTAAAGTACCTCCCTTTTAAATTATAAATTGGATTGGATGTCATGGGGAGAGTCATATTGTTTAATTTCCTTGGCTAGGAATGGTTGTAGCATGTAAATGAGAAAAAGTCCTTCATAATGCTTCGCTGCTACAGGTGTTTGTTCCTGCTCCCTGAAAACTGGTATCCTTAAAGTCAGAAAAGTTGATAAAGTGATCAATTCACCTATAATATCGGATATATTGCTCTTGTAATGGAGCGTAATTGAATCTGATACTGTGGCTGGCTTAACAAAACAGTAATTTTTTCACTCACAGAGATGGCTGATGAAGACAAGAGTGTAGAAACATTTATAAAGAATATCACAGAGCTGCCGAAGCCTAATAAAGACACCCTGGCCTTCCTAATACTGCATTTGCAGAGGTAAAATGCTCTAATTTAGATATTTCTGCAACTCTGCCTTCGTATACTTTTTTAATTTATTTTTTTACTTTGCTTGTTTTGCAACCGCATTCATTTTGTTTCTCAGGGTAATGCATAGTCCGTTGTGTCAGATGGATCAGAATAACTTGTCCAGAGTGTTTGGGCCCACTATCATTGGTCACGGGATGCTAGAACCTTCTCCCATGACCATTATGAGAGACACAAACACACAACCCAAAGTGAGTTGCTAGAAAATCAGTATGTGATCAATTGCTTGTTTTTATCTTAGATTTCAAGAAATAAACCTATTGTAACTTCTTTGCAACAGGTAGTGGCTCGGTTACTGTCGTTCCCCTCAGATTTCTGGGAAGGCCTGCTAGCTGAGAAGGATCCACTTGTCCCTCCTGTGGTCGACTCCAACATCAGCAGTGTCGGTCCAAGCACTAGCAGAGGTACATGCATTAGTATCCAACATGTGTTGAGTTAAAAGTCAGTCAGTTAAAGTTAAGCTGCTCACTTATTGCAAATTCCATGCCATTTAAATAGTTCTTGTGATCTTTTTTAATTGTATTTTAAGATGTAGTTTGTACATTTTAACTTTAATCATTAACTTTGTTTCTGAATGTGTCTTTCAGATAAGATATTCAAACCTCTGACCTCTCCTGAGATTAGTAAATATTCTAAAACTACATCCGGCAGCTCAATCAAGGGTCGGATCAAGCACTTTGGTGGCACTTTCAATAACACGTAAGCTACTAATCCTCATGCAACTTTTATTGTATTGGTCTAGAGCTTAGTATTGCATGCTTTCATAACCATTCTCTCCTTTCTAGAAGCAAACCAAAAAATGAAACCAGGAAAAAAGAAATTCTTCACATCCCCCAAATGATTTATGTGTGTGTATTTTGTGTGCCGACACTTTGCTTCGGTGGCTTGAACTGTTTTTTTCAACCACACAAAATGAAACTCTTTAGCACTTTATATCCTCTCTTGGAAAATAACTTTTCTTATGAATTTAAGTCTGTCCAGAAAGAAAGAACCTTGAAACATGAGACTGCACTCTTTGTATTTTTTTTGTAAAGGGTTTAAATGTTTTTGTAATAATCATGTATAAAAATAATGTCCTGGAAAATATCTAAAGGCGGTATAAACACGGTGAAATATTTATTTAAAATAAACTAGATGAATTCATGTCTTGTGTATTTTGTATACGTCACATAAGGATTGCAATGTCTGCATTACCGCCCTCAGAAGTCAGGCAGTATTATGATTTGAACTCTTTCCAAACTGCAAACATGTTTTGGGGGGCATTTATTTCTATTATTAATGTGATGTCTGTAATTGAATACTTTGTCCTTGGGCTTTCAAGGTTAAGAAAAATAATGAATGGTCTTGTAGCTTTTTAACCATAAAGAAATTGTGATTTTCTACAAGGGCAATATGTGACTTAAAGGGATAGTTCACCCAAAAATGAAAATTCTGTCAGTATTTACTCACCCTCATGTTGGAAAAGTTATTAAAGACGTCGTTAAAATAGTCCAAGTGACTACAGTGGCTCAATCTTAAGGTTATCAAGCGACGAGAATACTTTTTGTGCGCAAAAAAAACAAAAATAACGACTATTTCAACTTTTCATTTCCTTCTGAGTCAGTTCAACTAGTGTAACAGCGAAAGCTTCTGTTGTTGTACATCACATGCATCACACACATGACCAGCGTTGGCCAATAGTGAGCCTACCTGTGACGTAGCTCTACGCAAACATACTAGTTTAACTGACTAGAGGCCCACAAGAAGGAAATGAATAGTTGAAATAGTCGTTATTTTTGTTTGTTTTTTCGCACAAAAAGTATTCTCGTCGCTTGATAAGCTTGAGCCACTGTAGTCACTTGGACTATTTTAACGATGTCTTTAATAACTTTTCGAGGCCGGCAAGTTTCAATTCCTGAAGAAGCCTATGGACTAGTATGGAGGAGTGATCCATCTCTCAGATTTCATCAAAAATATCTTAATTCGTGTTCTGAAGATGAACGAAGGTCTTACGGGGTTGGAACAACATGAGGGTGAGTAAATACTGACAGAAATTTCATTTTTGGGTGAACTAACCCTTTAATCAAAATGTAATTTATTGCAGACGTCTAACTATTGCACTGCGCTCGGCTTTCATACAGAGAGCAGTCACAGAAACATAAATTATTCAAAACAATTACCAACACGACTGGTATCCAATTACAAGATTTTACCATTTGTCTTACCATTTTTTTGTTTTACATGACATTTTAAATGCTGGAACGAAATGGTAACAGAGTGCACAATTTAACTGCCTTTTTTGCACCTTCCTTTGGCATTTCACTGACACAAGGGAGCCAACAAGCTGTAAATAAAATACATTTCAAGTCTTTTCAGAAACAGATTGACAAAGTGATTTTCTGTAGCAGAATTATGTTCGCATTTCTTTTATCCAGCTGTGACATGATGACACTGCTGGTAAATCCATGTGCACAATACAGCACCAGACATTTTTACATGAACACCACTGAATCTTCAGATGATTCATCCATTATTAATCTTTCATTTCAAAGATAAGTTTTTTTTTTTTTTTTTTTTGTAGATTTGTATGCAAATGCCATAAACTGAAACTACAGTATGATCTGGTTTTTGAAGCTTCTGTTGAGGTCTTTATGTGGCAGGACGATGGAGTTGAGTATGATGACCTCAGATGGGATATTTACATTGCAGCCTGATGAGAGAGGGAGAATTGTGTGTTTAGATACATCACTCTCAAAAAACATATATTCATGATGGTGTCATATAAAATTACCTAGAATTGTAATGGAAGGTGTTAATTTTCCATCTCTGAAGAGTGTCTCGCTGTCAATTTTGGCATACGGGTCATTAGGATTCGGATCACTGGGGGTCCCTTCTACTCTGGCCCATTTGCCAATAGTGCTGCCCCAGCCCACAATACTGTTCAACACACAGCTGTGATCCTACAGAAGACACAGTAAGTACATTGTGTTTCTATGAGTCATTGGTTTCGATTGCCAGACAAAGCAATATGGAGAGAAAGTGGCATGAACTCACCTGTAAAGTAGCACCATGGAGGATGATGGACTCCCTCACACGAACTCCTGCACCGATCGTTACTCCTGTTCCTATGGACACGTTTGGACCTAACTGAAGGGAAAAGAAACGCCAATATAACATGAATTAGGCTACAGGTTATTTATAATGCGAATGATAAAACAAATATTTTGCACACAACAATCTCTGCATCACTAACATCACCAAGTGAAATTGCAAAATTATGACGACCACCGTCGTCATCTCCAAAAATGGACCCTATTTGGTTTAGTAATAATGACCTGGGTCCAACTGTGTGTGATTCCTTAGTGCATGTTATTCTAAAGCAGAGATGCACAAACCAGGGCCCATGTCAGTCATGCCTTGTAAAATTGGAGAAAACTTTAATTAATTAGTCATTCGTCTCCTCTTCTTTTTTAACATTTGTACATTTGATTTAAAAAATGTAAATATTAACATACAATTGTTGGATATAATGCAACACTTTCCTGTACTTTTGGCCCACGCCCCCCAATCAAGATTGACTTTTGGCCCTTCGAAGTAAAAAGTGTGGGCAAAATGTAATAATCACTTGACTAGAGAACTGATGACTTTTCTTTTGACATGACCAAGACTACACAGATAAAATAATGTTATATTAATATTAGTGCTGTCAAATCGATTAATTGCATCTAACAAAAGTTTTTGTTTACATAATGTGTGTGTGTGTACATATATTATTATATTTATATATATATTATATATATATATATATATATATATATATATATATATATTATATATCTGTGTGTTTCGCGTCTGTGTATATATACACTCATATACTGTATGTGTGTGTGTGTGTGTATACTGTAATATATATATATACATACAGTATATGTACACACACACATATATATATATATAAATATATATATATATATATATACACACACACACACATCCCATTTTACGCAGGCAAATGTTTAATACATTGCAAATGTATTGTGTTTAGAGAAACTAATCAATTTAACTACAAAAAGAGAAACACTTACTACAGCCGTTGGATCAATGTTGGCAGTCGGATGTATAAAACATTTCCTAAAATAAAATAAAAAAGGCATTAGAAGGACTGCATGAAGAGCTTTTACAGACATAAAAATTTCATATTTCCACAAAGCATTTACCTCTGGTCTTCGGCCCTCCATCTGTATTGGTAGCTAACCTCTCTGGATGTGTCTTGTGATACTGGTTAAGATACAAGCGGCTTGCATAGATCGCGGATCTGACAGAGGGGAGGCATAACATTAACTATAATAATACAAACATTATCCAAATGTGGTTACAGAGAACATAATAAGTGCATAAGTCTAATGATACAGCCATATGTCAAGAACTACACCCTGCAGATTTGATCTGGCTCCAGAAAGCGGTCTGTTTTGTACAATATAGCTTGCCCTGTCCTGCCAGTGCAGTGAAGATGTCCTGCTCCAGACGGATCACCTCTGCCCGATGCCAGCCGTTGGACTGCTCTTCTCTGAGAACAGCACACAATGCATAGTAGTAAATAAAAGTCTTAATTTTACCCCCTCTGATGATGTCAGGAAACTTTTTCTAATATCCAGGACAGAGGATGACATAAAATTACACTATGATGGACGGTCATAATTAAGAAGGATAATTTAAACAGTACAAATGAATGAATGAATACATAAATGAATGAATTAATGAAAATTAAAGGTAAATGCTGCATATGCAGGGTGTTAAAACCGACATGAACACGTGTCAAATTTATGAGGAAATCAGAGAATTTAGTAGAGTGCAACAGTCTGGGTCCAGAAGTATAAATCAAAATGTTATTTTCTTAAAGTCATTTTTTATTTTGGGTGAAATATCACAATACAGATTGTCAACATTCACAATGCATATTTTTGCATTTTTGTATTGTGATATATTGTGACAATATATTGTCACACCCCTTACATACAAGTATAATCTTTGCAATAAGTTGTTTCTATATACATAATGAACACTTTTAAATAAATGTTTTTAATTGTATGCCATTTGGAATAAAGCTATTAAGTACAACAGTCTTGTACCTTATCTTTTTTCTTATTTTCAATTATTTTAATTGCTTAAAATCAAAGTTTATAATGTTGTGGTTCACCTGGTTGGTTCATAACTTATAATGCTTTAAGTTATGGTAGGCAATGTTTTTCATAAACACGTTTTGTTATACTGGTTAAAACTCTCTTTACATCCTGAGAGCAATCAATAATAGAAGTGGTCAAAATAAAATATATATATATATATATATATATATATATAAATATATATATTAATTCTTTTTTTTTTTTTTTACATATATATTCTCTGGAAGTCTCAGGACCAAAAGATGTTCGTCCAATCATTGCATTTGGATGCAATAATAGGATGTCCTACCTCACTGTCCTACAGCACAGACATCACACGTCAACATCGTGTGACTCATGACGCTTTGCAGGCTCTGGTTGTGTATTCATGAGTTTGAAGGAGGAGTTGGCTTTGGATAGAGCGCTCTGAAGGGAGGATGGGATCTAATGCTTTCAAAGCTAGCTTGCATTTGCTATTGCCGAAATTACCTACCCTAGCTTACTAAACACTTTTTAAAATACCTATGGTAAAAAAAAAAATTGTTCCGGAACCATGGCCGCTGATAAAGCAAATAATGTAGGTTAGGACTTAACCATTTAGGTTTTAACCATTAGTATTTGACTGGATATTGATTGCTAGGCTAATAATAAATCATTGGTTAATATTATTATTCCCATCCACCAGACCCAGGTTAAGTCAACAGAAAAAGAAAAGTGGTTTCAGAGGCAAAGAAAATTTAATTTGGATGAAAGAAATTAAAACAAACTTTTGTATCAGGCAGCGGTTCTGCTGGATTCAGTTCTAAGTGGATTTCAGAGATCAAACCTGAAAAACAGCCTATTCATAATGTTATAAACAAACTGCGTGTTGTGTCGTTACCATCACACCACAACATGGTAACATGAATCTAGTTCACAGATCATACAAGCAGGTGCGCTCACTACAAAACCTAACAACACTTGCTCCTAATCTGTCTACATCATAACCAAACCAGATCTGCAGCCCACATTGAAACTTACCCCTCATACGAATATCTGATGATGGAACAGGAAACAGAATGATGGCAGACAGGAAGGAGTTGGAAAGACAAATGAAGAGAACCAAGGAAAAGAAATGGATTAAGTATGCATGCACTTCCACTCAAGAACCCTACAGGATTTGTCCCACTCACAACAGTATGTCCTGTTGGTTCTTCTGGAAAACTTCTCCGATGTGCTGGAATATCCTGGAGAAACAGGTATATTCCACAGTTGATTATGTCACTCACAAATGTGCTGGGTTCTCTACATAATGCAAGACCATATGAACTAATTACAATCTTATTTGTTATCATGTAAACATGTTTTATTCATTATCAATTAAATCTTAACTGTGGTAATATGTTTGAAATCCTCAACATCAAATATATCCTTCCACACTGAAAACTCAATTACCTCATCAGATTGTTCATTCTCAACAATGCAGCCGTAGTTCAGGGACTGTTTTCTGTTTGCCTAAGATAATCAGATTTAAGTTTATTCATTGATTATCAAGAGCCACTAAATCATAACAAATATCATGGATCGATTACCAAACCTTAAGTTAAAATCAAGCTAATACTCAAGTGAGAATCCTGTTTGATTGTGGCTTGTGCCCAGGAAAAGTCTGCATTATAAAACGTAAATGGTTTGATACAAAAAACAAGACACAACAACTCCTTACAGTGGTGCCGAGGATGATGAACTGTAAGCGTCTCCGTGCTCCTTCTGGAAGTCAAGCATCTCTGGCAGAGGAAACACTGAGCACACGTCAGCATTCATGACAAAAAACGCCTCTGGACCGCCAGACAGGATTTGATCTCTGAAATGGTAGATTCCTCCTCCAGTGCCCAGAGCAGCATATTCCTGAAGGTATCTGAGGAAGATTTAGGACAATATAAATGAAAGACTTTTCTGATTTTCCAACAATAAATACAAACAAAATATAATAAAGAAACTTACTTTTGATATTTTGTAATCTTGTTGGGCGCATGACAAAAATCTGTTAAGTTCTTCATTGGGCTGATAAAAGCCAATGAGTAAGATCTCCTTCATATTTGGAAGCTTTGGGAAAAAAAAGTTCAAACAATATATGAAATATAAACAAGTGCATTACAGGACTATTTATTGCCAAATGAACAGAGCCTATACCTTAGAACAGCCTCAATGTGATGCTGCAGCATTGGCACTCCAGCCACTGGAAACAGAGGTTTGGGCACCTCAAAAGACAGAGGGCGAAACCGGGTCCCTGCATAAACAGCAGGAACATACAAAATCATATACTCTAAAATAAACATAATTCACAAAATCATACACTCTTATATTTATGAATTAAGAAATAATCTGGTTGGCAACTACCAGATATATTGCACTGATGAAAATATCAACTGAAACCATTAGTCATTTTATTGAGAAAGCATTTTGTTGTGGTACTTTTGTTGTTGATATGAAATGTACCTCCAATTAAGAACGAGTCATAGGCTACATCTGTGGATATATTATAGTCATAAACATAAGAAAATAAAACATCCACCTATTCACTGATTATGCTATTAGACATACACGACACACTACACCAGGTGAACTGTGCATAAGTCCTCTGAATGTGTGTTTTATATTTGTCTAACTTAGTTATTCCATTCACACTATATTCAATGATTCGAGTGTGAGGGACATCACCTTTTTGAGGACCTCCGATAAGAATGACAGCCTTCAGCATGCTTACTTGCTTCTTAATATACATATATATGACAAAACCAAAAGCTATAAAAAAAAATATTGTTGACGTTTGACTGGGGTAAACGGTTGAGCAACAGGAAGTACTCAAGCTCCTTCAGAAAATCACTTTGATGCATAAATGTCCTTACATTATTGGCACAACGTGCAAAAAAGCAAAAACAAAACAAAAAATACAAGAAAAATATTTTATCTATCCAATTCCAAGGTAATCAACATGACAGCATAGTAAAACCCCCCAAAAAGGTTCCGGAAGTGCTAGAGATGAAAATAAAAGAGGTTTTCAAAATAAAAGTCATCCTAATCCTAACTGTCCTGTATATTTAGATAAACAAGACATCTGAATTACATAGTTGATTTTTTTTTTTATTTATAAAAAAAAAAATTCTATCACTTGTGATTGTTTGGCCTACATTAAGTTTATTATTTTTATTTTCTTTTTTTTACATTGTACATACAAAAATAATATCCCTTCACAATATATTTTTTTCCTGCTCTTTATTAATGGTTGTGTTCTGTGTACTTTCTTTTTTCGAGTTCCCGCTCATTGTTATCTCTTACTCAAATAGTTCTAAAAGTTATGTTATGTTTCTTGTTGAAAGCATAATGCAAAAACTGTTGAATGATGTATTGTGCTGTGGTGTGCAGTATCAGAAGCATTATGCTGAAAGATGTGCAAATAAATGCTCAATCTTGATGCTGTGTCCAGTAAACTGACAAAATAGGAGGTTTCGCTTGTACAAGGTGTGAATAGAGGCCGTTTTCTGACTCCTGCAGGACTCTGATAAGCAGGTCCTCTGCGGGGCATTTCAGACTCTTTCATGCCAATGCAGAATTATAAGGAGGATAGATGTTACACTGAATACACTCCTTTTCATAATTTCTTCAGCCCACGGCATGCTGAAAATGATTTTTTCTTCCTTTTTTATTTACAATCAAGAAAATGTTATGCTTCAAACAATGAGCATTAAGACATAATGGCCCTCATTTATCAAACGTGCGTACACCAAATTTCCAGCGTACACCTGGCGTACACCCAAAACCACGGTGACTTTGAGATTTATCAATATGGACGTTGGCATACGGCACGCTCAAGTCCTACGCCAGCTCAGGAGGTGGTGTACGCACGTTTCGAGTTAGCGCGGAAATGCGCAGTAAAACAATTCTTAACTCCACAAAACGCACTGACAAACTAAAAGATATGATATATGAACCACTGTAAAAAAAAAACAACAACAACATAGTAATTATAAACTTCAAGAGGAGGACAGGGGACAACTTTCACAACCTCTTTTTTACCTCTACTGCTCTACTTTCACCCCTACTGGCGGAAATCGGTATTGCATGTTAAAAATTAACACTTTTTGTAATAGCTTTGTCCATGACTCAGAGAGAGACATCAAACCAGTGTCATTTAGTAGAGGAGGACAGGGGACAACTTTCACAACCTCTATTTTTAACCCTACTGCTCTACTTTCACCCCTACTGGCGGAAATCGGTATTGCATGTTCAAAATTAACACTTTTTTTGTAATAGCTTTGTCCACAGTGAGACAGAGACATCAAACCAGTGTCATTTAGTAGAGGAGGACAGGGACAACTTTCACAACCTCTTTTTTTAACTCTACTGCTCTACTTTCACCCTACTGGCGGAAATCGGTATTGCATTTCAAAATTAACACTTTTTTTTGTAATAGCTTTGTCCATGATTAGAGAGAGACATCAAACCAGTGTCATTCATAGAGAGGACAGGGGACAACTTCGAAATATCGAAAACAAAACTATCTTTACCCCCTTAAGAAGCGATGGATAATTGCTTCAAGTGACAGGCTTGTGAGTGAAATATATTTGTATTATCTTTCTGTTATGTTTAATTTCTTTCGATTTTGTGTCTGAAAGTGACCAAAAAGACATTTAGATCCAGCTCACGATCGTGAAAAAATAGCATTTGCACCTGGTTAAGAATGCTGATAATGATAATTCAGGTTGATGCAATTTGATTTATTGGGTGATGTAATAGGATAATTTAGAAGTTTTTCCTTTTAAATAGTTATTGCTATTTGGGCCAGTTGTGTCGCCAAAACACATACTCTTCTAAAAGAGTGCGTACGCACGGACAAGAGCATCCTTACGGTGCGCACTTATTTACGCCAGTATTTTATATATATATATAATATTATATATAATATATATATATATATATATAAATAATATATATATAATATATATATTAATATATAAATCCCGATATGTGAGTGGAAAAATGCTTACGCATATTTCTATGCCCATTTTGTGCGTACGCAACGTTTATACATGAGGCCCCTGGATTTCAAAGGTACGCACAGCTTCGTAAATCGGGCGGTGAGAGGAGTCCAAGCATAATCTTACGCCAACATATACGCCCATTTCTACGCAAGAATGATAAATGAGGGCCAATGTATCTAATCTAATCTATTAGATTTTATTTAATCTGATCTCAATCTGATCTATTATATTTTGCATTTGCCCCCCATAATTTAGAGCCATCCATGCAGCCAGGGAAATTGCATTTCCTAAAGTAGATATCATTGCTTGCCATTAATAAAATATAAACACACACACACACACACACACACACACACACACACACACACACACACACACACACACACACACACACACACACACACACACACACACACACACACACACATACACACATTGTTGTGTTTTCATGTTTAATATAGGGACTTTCCATAGATATAATGATGTATATTGTACAAAAAGAAGAAAGAAAGAAAGAGAAGAAAGAAAGAAAGAAAGAAAGAAAGAAAGAAAGCTTAATAAATAGATATTCACATGAGCATGAGTGTCCTAATGAACCGCTATGTTTTAGCGCCGTCTGTTGTTAGATAGGTTTTACTACAAGAATATTAAATAGGCTAATGATGATCATTACATTACAGTAAACTAGTCCTTCTGAACTTGTTGAACGCAGAGTTTTAAGAATAATTTAGTGTGGTCATGTGAAGATAATCTTTTCAGGTCAAAAAAAGAAAAAGAAAAGAAGGAACTGTTCATTTTTTTTTTCAATATAAGGTAATGGTCGTGTGAAGATAACGAAACTGTTTTTATATATTTTCTCAAAATCTAAACAGTGGTCACACAATACGACATTTTGGTAAGATGATAACAAGACTAATTCGGTAAATAGATACTGAGCGCAGTCCAGCGAGGACACTACCCTGGAAACTGTAGACGGCGCAACAACTCCTCTGAGTTGCGTTGCTTAATTCCAGCCAATCAGAACGCTCCAATTTGCACCTCGCGCTCTTCACAACATCATCTGCTGCGTTATTTACGTAGAGCCGAACGACTTCTCTCTGCAGTCCCGTTGCTGAGGTGACAGTTAACGTGGTAAGCCAAATATTACTACATTTATTTGCAATTATTACGACTATGCTAATTTCACCCTGCCAAAACAGTTAAGAACAGATAACTTGGGTTTTTTTAAGAAACTTTAAAGTGAAAATAAAATGTAAATACTGTATTATTTATGTAGGCTAACCTTATTTTTAACTTATTGGACTGCATTGGATATTTCGATATATGTTATTCTGTACGTGTGTAAATGGAGAGAGAGGTTGGGCTTGGGGTATTTATATATATCATTATTATCTTAAGTGTTTCAGGGATATCACAATGTCAAAGTCAGACCCCCCTCCAAGTTACGAAGAGTCAAGACAGCAGCCTCATCATAGCCCACAGCAGCATGGAATCTATCCCTACCCTCCCTATGGATATCCAGCCCAGCCAGCTGTGTACACGGGACCGGGACAGCCAGGCATACACCCCCAGACAGGGTTGTGGCAGAGCCCTGGATACTCCCCTTCAGCGATGCCATCCTTTATAACACCAGCAATATTTTCCTCCAACCTAAGTAAGAATCAAATATAAGTTCTTGTGTGAATCCTATTGCAGAAATGTATTACTTCTATACTGTATTTATGTGTTTTGTTTATAAAATTCAAGTTTCATTCCAGCAACCTGTTGCATAGTGCAGCCAACCTTTGTACAATTTCGTTTTGACATAGACGTGATCTCTTTATTTTCTCTCTCTCTCTCTCTCTCTCTCTCTCTCTCTCTCCTCTCTCTCTCTCTCTCTCTCTCTCTCTCTCTCTCTCCTCTCTCTCTTAAAATGAATGCTTTATGCTTAAATTAATACTTTATGAATAAAACTGAACTGCTTATAATTTTTTTCAATCTGTTCGGCATATATCTGGTACAGAACATTTTTAAATGTGACCTATGTGTCTCAATATTGGGAAAAATTTGGGCCACCCTGTATGATGTTTATCATTAGATATGTTTTTGTGTGTGTGTGTTTGTGTGTGTGTGTATTCATTGTTTTGTTGTAGGAGATGCAGAGGGCATCTCATCGACTGGCATATGGGATAGCATGAGTGTTCGCCATGCTTTCATTAGAAAGGTAGGCTATTGATACCATTTGTCCGAAACTTGAACTACAGATTTATAAATATAACAATCTATAATGTCATAAAATAAGCAACGGCTTAATGTAGAAAAACTGATTTGTGTGCACTTTTGTACCAGGTGTACCTTATTTTAGCCGCCCAGCTGTTTATGACTTCTTCAATCATTGCAGTGTTTGCGTTTGTGTGAGTACAACAAATCCACACAACAACTGAATTTTTATGAACAGTTGTGTGAATTTCATACATTATGCATACTAATGTAATGAAATGGGTGTGTTTACATACATTCCTCATCTGACTTACAGTGAGCCTGTGCGTCTTTTTGTGGTCCAAAATCCTGCCATTTATTGGGCATCATTGTGAGTTATTTTACTGTCATGTCTAACAAGTCTATAAATAAATGACAAAAACAAATATCATACACAAAAGTTTGAGGTCAGTATTATTTTTGAAAGATTTCTCTTATGCTCACCAAGGCTGCATTGGTTTGATCGAAAATACAGTAAAACAGTAATATTGTCAAATATTATTACAATTTAAAATAACTTTTCAATTTTAATATTGCAGTGATGGTAAAGCTGAAATTTCAGCAT
This sequence comes from Meda fulgida, assembly GCA_030578275.1. Taxonomy (NCBI): domain Eukaryota; kingdom Metazoa; phylum Chordata; class Actinopteri; order Cypriniformes; family Leuciscidae; genus Meda; species Meda fulgida. Next base: position 21,866,199 of record CM060624.1, on the reverse strand, counting down.
CATTTCTCCAGTCTTCAGTGTCACATGATCCTTCAGAAATTATTCTCATATGCTGATTTGGTGCTCAAGAAACATTTCTTATTATTATCAATGTTCAAAACAGTTGTGTTGCTTAATATTTTGGGGGAAACTGATATATTTTTATTCAGGATTCTTTGAAGAATAGAAAGTTCAAAAATAGAAAAAATTTGAAATAGAAATCTTTTGTAACACAAATGTCTTTACTGTCCTTTTTGATCAATTTAGTATATCCTTGTTGAATAAAAGTATTGATCTATTTTTCTTGTAAACTTACTGACCCCAACGTTTAATTGAATATTATATTGAAGTAACAGTGGAATGTTTTTCACAGCCCCGTGTATCTTGTTACTTACCTTATGCTGGTTTGCTGTGAGGGGCCAAGGTGAGTTTAGTCATTGTTTTTATTATTTACATTACAGTTACCAGAACATTTATTTAATTATGGAAACCCTGCCTCTTTTTTAGGAGACGTCATCCATGGAATTTAATACTCCTGTTCATTTTTGTAAGTGATGGTTTCATTTAACTATGCTTTCTTAGAAATCTACATTATAATTGATGAAACATGTTTTCTGTCCTCCACAGACCCTTGCATTGTCTTACATGACAGGAACAATATCAAGGTTCGATTAGAGTTTCACAAACTGCATGTTAGCTTTAAACACCAGATAAGTTCTAATTTTTGCCTGTCTGGCATTATTTACAGTTATTTTGACACCAAAGCAGTGTTTCTGGCCCTGGGGATCACAGCAATGGTGTGTGTAATTGTCACAGTCTTCTGTTTTCAGACCAAGGTAAGACTGGCTCTGATCGACTGGCCGGCAGTGAATGCCACTTTGTTGGCCGTGTAAAATAACCCTATTGTATTCGATTACAATGATCGCCTGTTTCTTTTTAAACATTCATGGCTCACTGGTAAATGTCTCATGCTTGCTTGAGACAAAAACAGTTTTTTTTTATGTGCCCTGTTTTTTAATGGATCGATTTTTGCTGTGGTTCATACAGTAGATATACATGTGTATTTTTTATTTATTTTTTCAAATTTACTTATGAAAAAAAAAATCTCTATTTCTATTACTACAACTCTTACAATGTGTGACTACTGAGGTTTTTCAATCAAGCCATGCTGTCAAGTTGTAGTGAAGTCTCTTTTGTGTGTGGTGTGTGTGTGGTGTGTGTGTGTGTGGTGTGTGTGGTGTGTGTGTGTGTGTGTGTGGTGTGTGTGTGTGTGTGTGGTGTGTGTGTGTGTGTGTGTGTGTGTGTGTGTGTGTGTGTTTGTGTTTTGGAACAGGTTGACTTCACCTCCTGTACGGGTCTGCTCTGTGCTCTTTGTGTGTTGTCCTGGTGACTGGCATTATCACATCCATTGTACTCTCCTATCAGTATGTAAGTGAGACCGTTATGGCAAGGTTTACGCTTTCAGTCACTGTGAATGACGTTGCAGTTTAAAGCAGTGGTTCTCATCCAGGGGGCTTCAGCAAACTTCTAAGGGAAGTTTTTATATTAAAGAACATACAGTTTTGGCCACAGGAGAACTGGCCCCCTGAATGAGCCTGGTTTCTCCTAAGGTATTTTTTCTCCATTTTTGTCACCTTGGGTTTCTTGCCACAGTCGCCTTTGGCTTTCTTAGTTGGGGACACTTAATATTCAGTAATATGATTGATTAAATATTGAATATTATTGATACAGTGGCAGTAAGCACTTGTACTAAACAGGGTGGCACTGTAAATAAATAAATAAACACCATAACCATGACATTTAAAGTGACAGTCCATCCCAAAATAGTGAAAAATCATTTACTCAAAATGTAAATTCAAAACCATATGCTGCTATTTTTTATTTGAAACAATAGAGTAGAATATCAAGAATTGTTACCCTCTTGCCACAAAACAACAGGTAAAAAAAGGCAATAAATTGCATCAAATTATCTTAAGACTTTCTTTTTAAGTCTTCCAAGTGTTCTGAAGACATAGCAGTTTGTGGGGTAACATAAATGTAAGTTCTTACCTGTCAGAGTATGTAAATTGTCCTTTTAAGGAAGTGGTTCTCAACCAGAGGGCCGGGGCCCATAAAGGGCCTCAGCGAACTTTCAAGGGGGCCTCAAGATGACTTAAAATGATTAAAGCTCCAGTCCGTAACTTTTTTGGGTTAAAAATTATCCAAAATAAATATAACCAGCCAGTGTTTAAAACTATCTGCGTGCCTTAGCTCGATTCAAAACAGTAAGCTTGTAATAATGTTTTTAATTCCAGTGGTACAGGTGGATTTCCACGGGAAATTCGAGCATGTCTTTGCATTATTACGTCACATCTGTACACATTAAGAAGGAGTCTCAGCTAGTAGGCTATATTGCGTGTGAGGATGTTGGAGGTGGAGATTTATAGCCTTTTCTCACAGCACTTGATATAATTAAACTGATCAATTTGATGACGGATCCAGAAAGGTTCAAACAACAATCGCAGTAACAACTGCACATTCACCCGTTGTAAAATGCAAAAGACTTTGGACTTCGGTGTGGCTACAGAAAAAAAGAGACTGCACCCGGGCCCATGCAAATTATCTGAAGGGCTTTAAATGTCACACAATGCTGATGTTGTTAACATTAACAATATGAGAACAAAGTATAATTTGCACGGTTTGACGTGATATAAGCGATTGTTAGATTTAATCAGTGCGATTTACTGCAATACTTTTTTTTCCTTTAGTTTGTCAGAACAAAAGTGGATGTTACTTGTTCAGATGACATTTTCCGGTGAAAATTCTCATGTTGGTCATACTTCCAAAAAGTAGAATCTGTGATTCCATATGATAGTATCCACACCAGCGCGGTGACTGACAGCCGCACATTCTCCTCAAAACATTGGATTCATCGCGCTGTGCCGTGCCAAGGCACAACCCACATAAAGTTGATAATTCCACGAATAACTGCAATTGCAGATTTCGAACAGAGATGGCGACAAGGAGGAAAAACTACAGAGTGCAGCTTTAAAGATTTTTATCAGGTAGAAATTGAGTTAAAAACATTTTTGAATTCAAAGTAGCATGCTCACATCCAAACATCACAAAAGCAGGTGCTCGATCAAAAGAAAACTTTGCTGAAATGCAAAAGAACCGGCACACTGTTACTTCTGCTCCCAAAGACATTGAATAAATTACATTGTTTCAAGGCCTGATGAAGACCGCTTGTGGTCGAAACGTTGCACTTTATTAAATACTTTGGGAAATATCAGTGTGCCAGTTCTTTTAAAAATATGTTTTTAAAAATCATGCATGACTTGAGTCGTCATGTAAAATCCTTCATGGGATTTCCCAAAAAATGGGAGCCCTAGAGAACATTCAGATCCTAAAAATCCTGGAATCCTGAAATTGTATTATTTTAATTACAATTATTTAGTTAGGCTACTTTTCGAATTGACAGAAACTAGGAGTGCCCATAGATTAAAGTAAGTTTTGAACTGAGGCTAGGGGGCCTTTGAATATTGTTTTCTACAACGGGGGGCTTTGTAATCAAACATTTTAGAACCACTGCTTTAAGGGTTAAAGTTATTCTTTCAAAACAGTGTAACAGCTACATATTTTGCATACATTACACATACTAGCGAACTGCTTACAAAACATGTCTTGCGAAGCCATGCCTGTATCCCATCTAATGAATAAATAACTTGTAATATACATGTTCTATAATAATATACCTACACCATCGATGTCTCGGTGCCCTGGCTGCACATGCTGTATGGTGCTTGTGGAGCAATAGTCTTTACCTTGGTGAGTTACGAAACTGGATTTCATGTTGTTTGTTCAGTTATTTGCCAGTTGTTAAAAATGAAACAGAACCCATGTGACATTTTTAATGAGAGAAGTTGCAATTTAGTACATTTGCACAAGGAATACTAACTGATGACTTCTCTTTTTCTAGTTTTGGCCTACCACACTCAGTTGCTCATTGGAAACCAAGCGAATGCCATCAGCCCTGAGGAATATGTCTTTGGAGCTCTTTCCCTCTACGTTGATATCGTCCAGATCTTTATCTTCCTCCTGCACATCACAGGGAGCTCTGAGTAAACGCACACACACATTTGAGCGTTTCTGTTTCAGAGACTGATCTTTCTTTGAGCTTATCTCGACTTTTTTCCAATCACACGAATCTCAAAATCACCTTCAACACTGCTGACTGTTATTAGAAGTATTTTTGTGTTGTGTAATAAGTTGCTCTACAGAGTTTACTCATTCTTGTAAAAATTATCACTTTATATAATAAGCACACTTATTTTTGTAATGTTTCACCTGTTAATTTGCATTTAAAGAGCCTGAGTGTGTACTAAAACAGCTCCACTGTGATTTGATAATTGTATTATCAATATTTAGCCTACAACCTGAAGGGAAATAAATGAAGAGAAACAATATTGTATTGTATGATGAAGACTATTGGGAATGCAGGAAAAATAGATGTTTGAAGGTGGTCCACTGCTTAAAGTAATTGGAATAAGACTGTGGACTACATTTTAAAGGGATAGTTCACCAAAAAAAAAAAATGAAAATTTGTACTACTTTATTTACTTGCAAACCTAACCTGTTTGACTTCTCTGAGCAGGGTTATTTACCATTACCTAAACTATTCAAAAACAGTAATTGAAGTAAAGCTGAAATATATATATTTTTATATATATTATATATAATATATATATATATATATATATATATATATATATATATGAAATAAGTTCAAGTTGAAGCACTAAAATTACTAACTGAAACTAAAATAAAAAATGTATATGAGTAATATAAAAAAATAAAAACGAAATGACTAAAATAAAAATTAAACTAAAAGCAAAACTCAAATATGAAAAGAATAATAAAAAATGTGAATACAACCTGTAATAGTATATAAATAAAACTTGATTTTGTCTTTTTTTTTTTTTGTCCACAAAATGGAAGTCAATGGTAATCAAAACCAGCAATGGTTACCAGCATTTCTTCATTTATGTTCCACAGAAAAAAAGAAAGTCATATAGGTTTGGAATGACATGAGTTTAAGTAAAAAATGACAGAATTAAAAAAAAGAATTATGAACTATTCCTAAAGGTCTACACTGACATTACAAAGCTGGAAGTGATGTAATATTGACTGTCAATGTTTGGGGAATCATATAGGAAGTGCTTATGATTTGTTCACTTGAAACATTCATTAACGTGCTTTTTTTTGCACAGAAAAAAAAATTATGTACAACATTTATAGTCAAACATTCAGAAGAAAAACACTCAAAAACATACCATTTAGTTAATTAATTGTGCATGTGCTGTTTTATTTATTTATTAGAATTCTCAAAAACTTGGTGTGTCAGGAACCTACATGTACAGTATGATTTTAAAAACACAAGATCTGCATGTCACAATACCATCTGCATCATTTAACAGTTAACACTGATTCCCTTCAATGGTTTAAGTATATCAGATGTATCTAACATCCTTCTCTATCTGGTGAGCAGTATTATAAAAGTGGCTTAATCTTTATGGGTTATGGCAATTCCCCATCCTGGCACGTCCAGATCCCTGATGGCTGGGCGACCCAGAGCTTGTACTGTTTCAGGCGGGATGGGAGACGAGAGGCTTTCATCTTTATGGGGTCAGGCGTTTGGGGTCAGGGGGAACATGGAGGTCTGACGTACGTTGTGTAGGCCGAGATAAAGCATGGTCACTCTCTCCAGACCTAAGAGATGGCAGACATTTAACATCATGCACTTGTGCCAGATATATTTTTAAAACACTAAAACTGTTATAGAAACTATACACTACAATTCAAAAGATTGGGGTCTGTAAGAATTATTTTATGTTTTTATAAGAAGTCTATTATGCTCGCCATGGCTGCATTGATTTGATTAAAAAAAAACAGTAAAAGCTGTATTAATGTGAAATATTTTTACAATTTAAAATTGTTATTTTCTATCTGAATCTATTTCAAAATGTAATTTATTCCTGTGTTGGCAAAGCTAAATCAATCACATGAACCTTCAGAAATCATTATAATATGCTGATTTGCTGCTCAAGAAACATTTATTATTATCAATGTTGACAACCGTTGTGCTGCTTAATTTTGTGAAAACCATGATACATTTTTCTCAGGATTCTTTGATGAATAATAAGTTTGAAAGACCATATGTTTGAAATAAAATGATTTTGAAACCATGTAAAAGTCTTCACTGTCCCCCTTTGATCAATTTAATGCATCCTTGCTGAATAATAGTATGAATTTCTTTCAAACTCAAAATCACAATGACTCCAAATCTTTGAACAGTAGTGTAAACTACACTGTTCAATTAAACCTTTTAATAAAACTACGAGATAGTAAAAAATGTTTTGTCACCTATGCCACCGCCAGCATGAGGAGGAGCTCCATAACGGAACGAGTCAATGTAGGCCTTGATCTTCTCCAGGTCTGTAACAGAGTAAAAAATGAGTCATCTACTACAAAACAGACATTAGAGTGGTCAGTGTTTACCATAAAGATGAAAAGTGACACTATATTTACAGTGTCCTTGTTACATGTAGTTACTATAGTAATAACTATAAATTATGCATAATTACATGAAACTAACCCTAAACCACACCCTGATCTTAACCCTAACCTTATAGTAAGAACATGTAGTTAACTACTTAAGTACTTGCTCAGTACTTAAATCTATAATTACAATGTTACAAGGACACCTTAAAGTAAGCAGATGAAATACTGAAGGTGTTGAAATTCAAATGCATTATGGTCAACCAACATTTAGAAATTTTGTGCATTCTTTTTTTTTTTAGCTTAGCAACATGTGTTAACACCAAACTCTAGTAGGTTTTGTAACACAGCTGTTGAGTTACCAATGCTGTGGTGCATTGCCCTTTCAGTGAGCAGCTGGGCATCGTGGACTCTCTGAGCTCCAGACAGGATCTCCTCTCCTCTCATGAACATATCATATGAGTTGGAGTATTTCTGCAGGAAGAACATGTGGGGTTTGTTATGAACCATATAGTCTGTGAATAAAAAGCTATGTATTTAGATTCACAAGGCTTTAAAACACTTACTGGGTCGTTGGGGTCAGGCATGGTGTAGAATGGCCTTACTGCCAAGGGGTATTTGTCCAGAACATAGAAGTCAGTGTCATACTAAAATAATCACAAAGGTGTGTTTAATTTATATGGGCCATATTCCACGTATACCGTTAGTAGAATTATATTTTGTCCCCAAAGTCTAGATTTCAAAATGTCTGGAGCTAAAAACATTGAAAATGTTGTTTTAAAAAGCCATGTTCCAATCTCTCTAACCTTAAACAGTAAAGAAACATGTCAAACTGACTTCAGAAAGACATTTTCTGAAGGTTTCCATGAATTATCTGGGTGGACTAAAACGGGAGCTTGGGGTTCTATAGTATGTATAGTATTGTCTGATCTTATTTCAGGGAAAAGCTTTTTTTTTTCAACCATTTCCATTTTAAATACACTGGCGTTCAAAGGGCTGGGGTCAGTAAGAATTTTTTATTTAAAAAGAAAAAAATACTTTTTCACAAGGATGCATACAAATGATAAAAATGTGATTACAAAATTATATTTCAAATGACTGAATCCAGACAAAAAAAGTATCACAGTTTCCACAAAAATATTAAGCAGCACAACTGTTTTCAACATTGACAATAATAATAAATATTTATGGAGTAGTGAATCACCATATTATAATTATTTCTGAAGAATCATGTGCAGGGCTTGACATTAACACTTGCGGGTGTATTTCACTTTGGCGGGTTGATATATAGTTTATACATTTTCAATTGTAGTCTTTTAAAAAGGTACCTGAAATAATAAACTAAGTGTAATGTAGTGTTGCTAAAGATATACATTTTTCTCTATCATTTTTCTCTCCTCTCCAAATAAATAATTATTTGATCCCCTGCTGATTTTAAGTTCGCCCACTTACAAAGAAATAAAGGGTCTATCATTTTTATGGTAGGTTTATTTTAACGGATAGAGACAGATATAAAATCCAGAGAAAAATATATAAATTGATTTGTATTTCAGTGAGTGAAATAAGAGTTTGATCCAATTTGTTGGCAAGCACAGTGGTAAGACGTTTCTTGTAGTTTGGTCACCAGGTTTGCACACATCTAGGAGGGATTTTGTTCCATCCTTCTTTACAGATCCTCTCTAAATCCTTAAGGTTTCTTGGCTGTCGCTTTGAAATTTGTGAAGTTTTAGCTCCCTCCACAGATTTCTATAGGATTATGGTCTGGAGACTCCAAGACCTTAATGTGCTTCTTCTTGAGCCACTTCTTTGTTGCCTGGTCGGTATGTTTTGGGGTATTGTCATGCTGGAAGTCCCATCCATGACCCATCCTCAGTGTTCTGGCTGAGGAAGGAGGTTCTCGTCCAAGACTTGTGCAGATCTACAATCTGGTCCCTGACGTTTGACAGCTCTTGGGTATTGCCCATGGAGGTGGAGTGGTTGGAATGGAAGATACAGATTCTATACATTAGATCTAGACTCCTAGACACAGACATTAGGAGTACTTTCTTAAAGTGACAGGACTAATCTGTGTTACACATGGGCTCATAACCAATCTCTGGGAGGCAGAATTATTGCTGGGTGGGTAGGGGATCAAATACTTATTTCACTCGATCAAATGCTAATCAATTTACAACCTTTATATATGTTTTTTCTGGATTTTTTGGTTGATATTCTGTCTCTATCCGTTAAAATAAACCTACCATAAAAATTTTAGACCCTTTATTTTTTGTAAGTGGGTGAACCTACAAAATCAGCAGGGGATCAAATAGTTAGTTCCCCTACTGTAAACAGTTGAGAAAGAAAACTCATGTGTAACAGAATAATGGATTTGTGCGTCGGGTCTTAAATTGACAGCAGCCTAATATACCTGCTGACAAATTATGAGATAATATAAAAAATATCTATATGGCAGTTATTCCCCATGGTATCAATGTCAAAATGGTGGCAGTGAAAATTCTGAGTGGCTAGTAACTTTGAAAAATCAATAGCCACAGTGGCTGGCAAGCAAGCAAGTTAATGTCAAGCCCTGGCCATGTGACATTAAGTCTGGCTTAATGATGCTGAAAAATACTAAACCTATGAAAAGATAAAATCTGAATTGCAATAATATTTCACAATATTACTGTTTTTCTGCATTTTAGATCAAATAAATGCACCCTTGCTGAGACACTTCCTTCAAAAACATTTAAAAAATCTTATCGACCCCAAACATTTGAACAGATGAATATATCACTTATGATGTCTTTTTACCTTGTCCTTCACAAGACGACCAAGCAGCTTTTCGTTGGGTGTGCTGAAGAAGAAAGAATTAAAAGATTACAGATCTGTTATCAAATCTGTTAAAGATTCCCTGTGTGTGCAATGTGGGAAATTCTATGAAAACAAGCCACACTGACCTCAAATCTTCTTCATCGCCCATTTCCACCCCGGCAGCTCTGAGCATGGCCACTCCCTCCATATACTCCAGTCTCAGAGTGGGCTCCAGGAACTTGAACGGCTCACTGGGGTACTGCTTGTTCACGGTCTGGATCTCTGTCTGGAACCTGCAGTGCATCCACATGACAAACACACCATTAATAGAGAATGCATAGCTAGATGTAGGCCCAAGATTATATTGAAGAGCGTCTCTCAAAGTCTTTTTCAAATGTAAACCATTAGTAGGCAAATGTTACTATTCTTAGTGCTGGTCAGGTTGTTTGTGATCACTGGATAAAATATTCATGCATTCCACTCATAGAGACTGCTTGGGTCGGTTTTCCAATTGTATGTAACATTTGCCACACAATGACAGTAAAACACTTCAGTTATAATATATTTATAAATAATAGTCTGACCACAAGATGGCAGTGTATATCCTTGTTATCATAAACCACGTGAACGCCTTTGCCCTTTCTTTCACATGAATAAATGACGTCACTTTTGATGAATTTCAAGTGTAATTCATGTGACATTATTGTAATGTGATTTGATTCTTCATAAAAGGAAAGAGGACTTCACTAAAACTTTTGAGAACTTAAGAGGATGTTGAAGGAGTCACGTCCCTTACCGGTCACGGAGTCCTTTAAAGATCTGAACCATGGTGTCAGTAATGGAGTCAATGACCTCATGGTAATGGTAATTGAAAGTCATTTCAATATCCAGACCCACAAACTCCGTCAGATGGCGATGAGTGTTGGAATCCTCAGCCCTAAACACTAGAAGAAACACAAAAATCAAAACTATTAAAAAGTTTTAAAATAAAGCTTAAATAAAACAACACATAAATACTAATTCCTAAATTAACTAAATGCTAAAACTAAAAAAACTAAATTAGAAATGCTGCCTTGACGACTAACTCAAATAAAATAATTTTAAAGTTGAAGTACTTACAGTACTAAAAATAAATAGAAAAGATAAAGATAAATATAAAAAAATAAAAAGCACAAAAACAAAATTACTAAAATTAAACAAAAACATTATTCACAATACTATAATATTAATAGTAATAAATAATACTAAAATAAAACTGCCTAGCAATATCAGTAGCAATTACATTTGTAAAATGCAGCTGTTCAAATTTCCGTGTCAAAAACAAGATCATCAATAATCAAAATATTCTTGCCAAAAAATCAGACTAATGCACTTGTTTTGAATATTCCCCAGTATACAAAAAAAACCACTTCTACAATGTTACTTTCCATCAGGAGGGTCCCTGATGTGCTGTATTTTTCTGAAGTCTATGCCCAACGGCTCTACTAAAAGTGTTTGATATTCTTGCTCTATTCAGTGAGGGATTTCTGCCCGCCAAAAGCACCAAGAGCGCAAACCGTCTATTTATCCTGCAGTATGTCCTGATCTGCATACTGGCAGGGAGGAGATACTGGTGAAGGTGACCTCTACAAATAAGTGGCCAGATACTTTATAGGCCACCGTTATGAGATTGTCTCTGGGCGTTCAGTTAATTCTTGCTGTCCACTTTAAAGATGACCTAAAGATGGAAACAGCAAATAGAGGGAAAGTAAAGAGACAGGAGGGTGTATTTTTATGCTTTACCTGTCCGACACAGAAGACTTGTCAAAGTCAGCACAAATGCACATTTGCTTGTAGAGCTGAGGGGACTGGGCCAGGTACGCACTGGTTTTGAAGTAGGAGACAGTGAAGACATTTGCGCCACCCTCACTGCAGCTGTTAAAAACACACCACAAAAAAAACATTTGTACTATAGTCATGTGTAACATTTTGTCCACAAATGTGAGCTGATAATCATCAAGGCATGCGTGGTAAATATGAGCATGATGTTCTTTAGGGCACATACAGTTGGGTGTGTGCACACCGGATGTCATGTGGTTTACGGAAAGAACACGATGTTGATGGTGGCAGATCACACCACAGGCGGCAAATTTTAAATTCGAAATGCGTCACAAAGATGTGTTCTGATTGGCCGGTCGGGGTGCAGAGGAAATGAAAGTAACTGTTTTCCTTAACAGCGAAAACCACACAAACACAACAGGGGGTTTGTTGAGGGAAAGTGTTGTAACACCATTGAGACCTTTGCTGACGTAATACATATACTTTGAAATCATTGGTGGACTAAAAAAGAAGGGTATTTAAGAGACTGTTGAGTAGTTGAGCACCATAATTTTTACACTAGACTTTCAGCATCTAAGGACAGTATCCTGCACATACATATATATATATCTTGAGTCAAGTCAAATGAAACAGGCCCTGAACTCTTCACAAAGACAGCTGTGCTCATGAATAGCACTCGGTGTACCCACCATTTCAAGAGTGTCAACATGATGGCACCTTATCAGTGACTGGAGGCATATCTCCTTAATAAACACCACTTTTTCTTCAGCCAGTGTTTTGACAGTGTCGCAAACTTTTTTTACCTCCGAAAATGAAAAAGTATCAATCCTTGAAATTGAAATTTTTAGAGACTGAAGGTGCAGAGAAAGAACAATAAACTAAGTTGGACACCATGAGCAGGAAATCATTTAGAAGCCTCAGTGTGTGGACAGAGATAAAACCTGTACTACTCTGTCCCTGCCGTCATGAATACAGATACTCCAGTGTGAACACGGAGACAAGACTGTTCGCCTTATGACATCTCAGATTCGCTGTGAGGTTAAAGCCACGATGTAATGAAAGTAGCGGAAGATCTTTTCTTCCGTATTGTGAGGTACATTAGATTTAAAAAAATAAAAATGTAGTGCAGGGACTTGGTTTCTATCCATCGGTTGATGACTGAATGAAGGGAGATCTGAATGAAAGCTTGCAGTCGATTTAAGAAAGGTGTGGGACTGAAGAACAACACTGAATGATTGGAGAAGTCCGGTATACGTCACCAGAGAGAAGTCTGTTGTTTCACCAGAATTAAGTTAAAAGAGTTAAGATATTATGATTAAAAATTACAAGATCAAAAAAACATGAATGGATGAAACGTTCACTATAGATCCAAAACTGCATTTAGAAAACAAAGAGTGGATTTTCATTTTGTACTGATTTTAAAGACGAGGTATATATGAACATATATGGTTGATATATATCTGCAAAAAATAATAATAGCCTAGTTAAAAATTACTTGCTTACATAAGATGATGTATTGTATATTAGTTAAGCACATGAAACCTTATCAGGTTGACAGAATGTTCAAATTCAAAGTGCCACATGAAGTCAAGCTAACTTTACCTAACATTTTCTTATATTGAAATAGTTTATTTCCTACTCCTTAACAGTTCATTAGGCTCTTGATGATTTCGTCTGTCATCTCTTAGAATATCTGAAGGCCAGGTTTTTCAGTCATCATGAGAACACATTTTACACATGGCTCTTGTACTTGTCCTTATGAAAAAATACCTTAGTTCTTGTAATTGTTTAACTGTAGCATTTGTTACAATAAGGCTATAATTACATGTAAGACCATGATGGCTCCTCTACCATGCTTAGGCCAATGTTGACTTCCTCTGACTCTCCAAAATCATGCAGAGAGATGAGAACAAACGGAGAGAGATGAAGTGAACTTGGAGATGGTCGTACCAGAAATGATCTTGGGGGTCTGAATCTCCACAAAGCCCTTGTTGATGAGTGTGTCTCTGAAGAGCTGACATACGCCGGACTGCAGCCGGAAGATGGCCTGGCTGGTCGTAGTCTGTGAGGGAAGACGCATGAGTTAGTAAACATGTTATCTAACCAGTTTGTTTGGGTGTGCCAGCGACTGATGTCAGCAGTTCTCTTTTTATGCAATGTGACAAGTTGAATCATCTACATTTCCCTTTGCACTGCAAAGGTTTTGAAAGTTTTTCTGCAGAAGTTCTGGAGGAAACATAATGCTAGATCTCAGAAGACCTCTTTTTTATGATGTTAGAATAAAATCTCACTGGCAATGTAATATATTCTGGTCATTTTTTCAGATACAAATAAATTAGGTCCTCTTCACAGTACCAAAGGGACACGGTACTTCCAAAATCAATCTTCAGCAACAATCAAACCTCCTGAATCCTCTGGTATTGAGCAAAAAAGCTTTCTCAGCATGAATTTCCCATGAATCAGATGACTCCCTGATGACCTGTGATATGGGCCACGTTTGCGATTCTTAATGACCTACAGAGCTCGCATAAATGCAAGAGAAACAATCAGCTTCTATATCAATATTTCACGGCTCTTGTTTTACTGGATTTGATTTAGTTAGGACAGACTAGCTTTTGCAGGCAAGAATTCATTATGTGATAGTATAACATTAAGATTTCTTTGGAGATTTAAGCTAATCAGATCTATCCCGGTTTAATGTCGGTAGTTTCAACCTCATTATGACTACATTATAAACTCGAAAACTCCCTAAGGGGGATTTTTAGACCGGTAAGTATCACATAAATTAGCTCTGGACCAAAACTAAGTAAGGTTCCTTGCAGTGCACTGCCTACATAGGCAGCAACCTTCCAAGGCAGCGTCCTAATAAAATGCAATTGATTTAAAATCAACAGCTCTGCAGACAAATCTAACATGCTTGTGCATTAGCTGGACTGGTCTCTGAAAACTGATATTTTTGCATGATATCAGCTGAATAGGCTAAAGTTATGATACCATAACTGTCAGTTTTATTGCTGATAAATCTAATACTGACATGCAAACTTGACAAACAGTTTTAGAGTTTCTGGTTTTCAAGCAGATAAGAGTTGTTCTTACGGTAAGAGGGTGTTAAAGAAAATGTCCACATCTAAGTAGACCACTTGGTTTTGGAACAGGAAAAAAAGCCCATATTATCATTAGTGGCTTATAACTTATAAATGGGTTCCTACAACTTTTGGCTACTGAATTTGAGAGTTTTAAAAACCATTAAATAGAGATTGCACTTACTAACAGCAAATTTCTAGCAATAATCAAAAAATTTCTAGTTACGTTTAGCTATATTTTAACTATAAACATTTGAATATGCCCTGATATTTCAGCAGGAATTTAATGTTTAAATAACAGTTATTGTGTAGCAATTTATGACTTTAAAACCATGCAGTAAATGTAATATAAACAGGACAGTAGGGCTTCCTCTTATTAATTTACTAATAAATATCAAAGAGTCAACATATTAAGACAGTCTGTCTATAGTCTTAGCGCAGATCATTATAACCCGGCGCCAGGGGACACGTTGCCAGGACATTTAGTGACTTCTGTAAAGCTAAGCTGTTGTACAGTTCATATGCAAAACTGTTATCAGTGGAGTGTGGAAACATGTGGGTTTCAGTTGACGTCCTCACACATCTCTCGCAGTAGGGTGGAGAAAGGAGCTTTGTGCATCACTTTAGTGTTCACAAGTGAAAACAGTGAAAACTAAAGAGGCGCGAAAAGCTGTTGTCCTGTGGTTTGACTCCCCAGCCTCGCGCTCTCAGATTTCTGCCTTCACTTTCTGGAAGTTGTCAAAAAAAAAGAGCAGCTCTCTCAGAGCTAGTTGCATTGTGACAGTCCTACAACACTGCCAGATTTCAATCTCCTTTAGTGTGTGAAAAAGAAAAGACAAAGCATGGGGTGTGTGGGTGCGTGACATGGAGGTCTTTCATTATGTCTGAACTAATCCTGCCACCGCTGAAAACCGTTTATTGCTCTGCTCTTCACTAAAATGAAAGTGTGAAAGCACACAGACACGTTGTCTCAGAAACAGGTGCTCTCACAAAGCACAGGCGGCCAATCGCAGCAGCCGAGTCCTACAACCACATCATCAGGGCTTCATAAATCAGAACAACAGGCTCATATCCTTTATTTCAGAACCTTATCGCTTTGTTCTTGTTTACAATATCAGGAAGTCAGGGAGGACACACTAAGGAGGTCTATACAGTAGTGACTGAAGAAAGCCATCCGATAGCATTACCATTTATCTCAATAGGTGTGTTCGACTTCACAAGACGCTGCTATGAACGAGTAGCGTGTGAGTTGAAGCTTGGAAACTTTTGACAGTACTGACGCCAGGTGACGTATGCCATCATACCACGAGAGCGATTCGAAAGCAGTCAGCTGGTTCAGTCAGTGCAGTTTCTCATGATGAAGATAGAGCTGTTTCACAATTGGCGGGATTCACCAAAGACAACAACGTGTCTATTTGGATACCTTTAGTACCGCTTATGCTCGCAAATCCATCTTTTATAACAGTTAAAACTCTTTTTATATAACATTGTTATACTGAGTCACGTTTATCAAAATAAAACTGATACAAAATTTAGACCCCAATATATTGGTCTGCATGAACCGGAAGTTGCAACCAACTTTACTTCAGTGTTGTGACGTATTTCCAACTGAAACAGAATATTGGACAAAGTGCATGGTTTTAATTTAGCGCACCTCCTATCCATATCTTGCTCAGACTGATGGTTGGAGGGAGTGGGAAGATTATTCATCCCAAGCCATCCAACTGACGTCATCAGAAAAGGAACGCCATTCCAGAGCGGAAGCAAATTTTCTGATTTTGATTAAAGATTACCACAACAAACTATTTTTTTTTATGTGTATTAACTTGCACAGGTTGATTGTCCACCACAAGACCAGTTTTGTGCGCTAACAAAGCAAAAAAGTGTCAATTCTAATTTCATGCTGACTTTAAATAGTACTGGCTTTCGTTTAACTTCAGGCTTATTTAAACTTTATTCTTGTAATAATAGTAAGAATAATTAATAATTTGCTACATTTATATAGCACTTTTCTGGGTACTCAAAACACTTTACATATGAATCTCCTCAACCACATCCAATGTGCAGCATCCACCTGGATGATGCGACGGCAGCCATATTGCACAGAACGCCCAACACACACCAGCTTACTGGTGGAGAGGAGACAGTGATGAAGCCAATCAGTCATTATGGGGATGATTCGGAGGCCATGATGGACAGAGGCCAATGGGCAAATTTGGCCAGGACACAACCTTACTCTTTTTCCGAAGGACAATTTTTTTATGACCACAGAGAGTCAGGACCTCGGTTTGACATCTCATCCAACGTCACTTGTAAACTTTACTCTTGGCTTACCCTCAAATCGATAACTCTGTTGTCCAGTCTGGTGTCCTGATTGACAGTGGCTCTTCCCTCCTGAAAGAAAAAGGACACGATTACTCCAAAATTTCTTTGAAATTCTGTTGACAGCTCACAAATAACTCTGAATGGTTCAAAATCATTTAATTACAAATCTATGATTCTTCCATCAGGGATCAACAATAAGGGTTTTTTTTTCTGCCAGACTAATTTGCATTTGCCATGACGGACGGACGGACATATAGCAAATATCATTTTATATTTACTTGAAATTTTATCATTTTCATTGAACTTAATTTTTTCTTTATACTTTTAGACTTAAATTACAAAAAGAAAGTTTGCAACAAGCTGGAAAATATGCAGGTATAATATACAGTGCCGATCAAAAGTCAGTACTTTTTTTAATACTTTTATTCCACAAGGTGCATTAAATTGATCAATCACAGTAGAGACATTCATAAGGTTACAAAAGATTTATATTTCAAATTAATGCTGTTCTTTTGAAATGTATATTCTTCAATGAATCCTGAAAATAATTATTTTTCCATGAAAATATTAATATTAACTACTATTTATAATAGTGTTTCTTGGGCACCAAATCAGCATATTAAACATTTCTGAAGGATCATGTGAAATTGAAGACTGGAGTAATGATTCTGAAAATTCAGCTGTGCCATCAGGGACTAAATTATATTTTAAAATATATTAAGACAGAAAACAGTTATTTTAGATTGTTATAATGTTTAGAATAATCACTGTTTTTTTTCTGTATTTTTGGTCAAATAAATGCAACCTTGGTGAGCATAAGAAACCCACCCAAACATTTGAAAGGTTTTGAACAGTAGTGTAAATATTTGAAACTAGATTCATATAGTTTATCTTTGCATGTGGCTCCTGAGTTATTTTTCCTTCATAAAGCCTGTAGGAGCTCAAGACCGGGCCGATAAGACACAGGCGTAATGAGGCGGCAGATGCTCTGTCTGACTGACGTTGTGGAATCCCAACAGAGAACACCTGGACAGCAACTGCAGCTGGTTTTGTCTTACTACATAAACACCATCAACTGTCTGACGTCAAGAAAGGCGCAAAGACAGAAGCTATGAATAGCCATTTCTGTAGTGTGTAGCACAGTATGCAAATTTTCCATATGCAAGGTATGCCTGGATGACCTGCTGCATTTGCTATGAGAACAACACAACAGCTTAAGCCCAAAGTATAGTATGCTCGCAGGGCGGTTCTTGTAACGTGTGGGTCGCACGTGCACATTGAATTTGTTTTGCACTAATCATTTGTTCCAAAAGATCTCGTTTCACAGTAGAAAACTAAACTAAAGAGACAGAACAAAAGCAAAACACCGGAGACTGCAACTGACAGATGCCCGCATTGACAAGCACTTGTGTGAGGAGATTATGAGATAGCCGTAACTTTAGTTTCAAAGAATACAAGACATTCTTATCAATCATAACTTCTGGAGAAAAATGGACAGACACTGGACAAAGATGAAACTTTCATTCGCACATGCTATCAAATGGAGTATACTTTGAAAGGCAACGTGTTCGACTGTACACATACGCTAAAAAAACTAATTTTACTTTGGGCTTTACACTGCAAGGAATGCTATGTACCACAATGCAATCCTGTCAAAAATGTAACTTACTACAATTAAAAAGTTTGGTCCTTCATAGTTTTCAAAAAATAAATACTATGCAGTGCACTATATACTGTGCAGTATGCTTGCATTTCTTTTAATTCAACACGTCTAACTGAACTTGGACATTGGATTACCGTAACACTGAACTGAGAGAACTGTTTTAACGTTTTTCATTTGGGTTTTGTTCTTGACCGTTTCTCACCTCATCTCCTTCTCCCTCGGGCCTGACAGCATCTTCTAGCTGAAGGGGAAGTCTGGCCTCAGACTGGCTGATCACAAAGATCTAGGACAAAGACACAGAAAAGAGAGTTTAAACTATGATTGCAGCTTTAATACAAGACTCCTCAACAAAAAATAAGTTATCTGGCAGAATGTCTAAGCTGCTCTTTTCCATACAATAAACGTGAATAGTGACCTCAACTGTCCCTGGTCCCCATACATCACTTTCACTGCAAGAACTACAGAAGCTTGTAGACATTGTGCTATACAGCTCCTTGTATGTTCCACAGAAGAAAGTAAGTCATACAGGTTTTTGTGGGTCTTATTGTTGTGAAAGATACAAAAATCCATGATCTATATTCCATGAAGAGGATTGTTTCCAGTTAAACTTTCAATATTTACAGAGAACAATCAGGTGTAATCTTTTAATCGAGTAATATAGATGTTTGATCTCTACCCTCTCAACATGGAGCTCCACATCCTGCTGTGAACAGCTCTCAATCTTCTGCTCCACCTTCTTCACCACAGCCTCCACATCAATGATGCTCTCCTTCGTGAGGCTGTGAATAGAAAAATACAGCATGAGGATGAAGGGGAAAAACGCATTTGGACAGCTGGCATGAAATGAGGCAGCAGTGTCCTGAAAAATCAAAAACTGCACTCCAAAAGTGATTACAAATATATATATATATATATATATATTTATATATATATATATATATTCATAATATTGTATAAATATATATATATATACAGTTTTATGCGCGTATCATCAATGTTGAAAACCGTGATACGTTTTTTCAGGATGTTTTGATGAACAGAAAATTCCAAAGAACAGCAGTCTTAACTGACATTTTTGATCAATTCAAACAAAACTATTTACTTTGTTTAAAATGAATCCCCTTACTGACCCTAAACTTTTAAACAGTAGTGTACAAACACTTGCTCTTTTAAAAACTAATTGGTCACAATACAATGAATATAGATCTCCCTAAAAAAGCAAAAAGTTTTTTTATTTTATAAAACTTTTTTTAAGACTTTATGATAAGTCTTAGATGTTTTTCAAACTTTAGAATAGAATTAGAACAACTTCATGAAAACTCATGAGATCACATTGTTAGGCAACAGTATCTTCGCAATTCTTTTTTGTTTCAAACTATTTCTCCCACGTGATATACAGAGTTCTCCTTTACACAGTTCAAACAAACATTGCAGTTGAAGACAAACCACATCACTTTTACTTTGGTTAAACAGTATGTGTTTTAAGTTCTTTACATCACAAATCAAAAGGCCACAGAATTCTCACCACCACAAATACTGAAAAAAATATTAGCAATAAAGGGCATTCACCTAAGGATGGAAATAATATCATTTACTTAACCTCTTCTCATTCCGAATATGTTAAGGCATTGTTTTTTCAGTGGAACACAATCTTTATTAAAGCTTGACAGACAGTCACTTTGAGCTATAATTCAAGATCTGACATATTTAAAATAATGTCAAACCGGTCTGAAACGACATGAGAGTGAGAATTGACCACTTTAATTTTGGATGACCTACTCCTTTTATTGAAACAATATTAGATTGACAAGTCTAAGCCATGTTGTCTCTCTAAGGTCAAACGTAAAAGCGACGGCCAACTGTCTGCTGGAGAAGCAGACGGCACAAATTGAGATTGCAACCTTCAGCTCTAGTCATTACAAAGGAGTAATGAGAGACCAGAGAGAGTGAGAATGAGACGCGCCAGTCCCTGCCAGCTGCTGCTCAGAGAGCGGCCACATCGCTCTGGGATCAGTTCTGCTCACACTGCTCTCTCAAACAATCTCCATGCAGACACTCTTCATAAGTCCTGATTAAGTCTGGTTACTGAACACTAAGCCGTCCATGATGGGCTCTGCATTGAAAGGACACTGGGCTGAAGAGAGAGGTGGATATAAAGAGAGGATTACACAGAGAGCAAGTGTATTTGACCTGCCCGCTGATTGAGCTCATACGCTTTTGTCATACAACATTCGATTTCAAACTAAATTTACTGAAGAAGATTAGCAAGCATGGCTAATAATTAAGATAGAGAGCTGCTAGTTAGTTTCAAATACGAGTGACTGTTTTAGCGATGAAGACTACGCATCTAGGGAATTTGTGCTCCAAAGCACATGGTGCTTGTCTGTAGAGTTGAGGTGGAAAGGCTCACCAGGAAAGAAAACTCTAATCAGGGTCTGGAGAATCTATGTTCAGGAAGCAATCCTTAATATTATTATACACAGATATGGCATGAACAGGAGGAGAAGTGTGTGTAAAGAAGCATGTAAAATTACGGTGGACATCAGCACTGAGTGGCTTTATAGCTTGGTTTGTGTTCAAGATAAATTTCAATTCAATACATTCAAAGCAACCCTCTACAATGAGGTAAATCACTCACATATGCGACCATATTTCATAGAGGCGACTAAAAATCTCTTTAATTAGCCAATGGATAGTAAATTGAACAATTACAGTCGCCTGTAATTGAGTTCGAGGCAAAAATAGGTTTAGAGCAGATATCGTTTCATTGCCTGCTGAGCTTTACACACCGTTGCTTGGTTGAGAGCGCCCTCTTTCGCTTTCTCTCACACACGCGCACTCAACCGTGAGAGAAAGAGCCACGTGAACGGCTCATTGACAGAACTATCACTGTCCCGGTCAGACCAGTACTACGTCATCACAAATGTTTTCATTTGCACACGTTTTTAAGCCATGCCAAGTTTTGTGTGTGCAAATTGCACATCCGAAGCTGAATTGAGCTCTTTCACGTCTTCTTGCGCTTGAACGGACAATTTCACACAAAATTATGTCAAAATGCCCATCTTGGCGAGTATCCTAGTAAACATAGTTGGATAGGTGTCAAGTGAATGTAAACAGTTGAGAAATAAAACGCATGTGTAACAGTATCAGTATATTGGATCAGTGCATTGTGCAATATACTGTATCTTAAAGTGACAGCAGCCTAATATTGCTGCTGTTACCTGTGTTTTCAATGTTAATCAAACGACAGACTTACGGCAAAAAAAAAAATCACTCAATGCTCTTGACTGAATAACTTTTGTAACTTTCAAGGATTCATCTATATTTAATTTCTAGAGTGAAAACGATGCTGTGTTATTGTACATGTAATTACATTAAATCAATTTTTTGTACATAATCTGTATCTAACTACTACCTGAAAAACCTGAGTTTATTTCATTAGCATTTTTTCTGTTGTTTAATTGTGCTATTGCTTGTAGTTTGCCTATTTGTTATTATTTTATTACAGACTGTTTACTTGACTTTAACAGTGTATGAAATTTTATTTTATATTATATTTATGTAGAGTTGCAGAAGAATTGCATGTAGATTCTGAATGGTAGATTCTACCATGGTAAAAGGATGTGAAAATAATCATGTAATGTGCACTGCAATGCATCCAATTTGATTATTGCTTTTATAAAACATTTTATGTAAATTAAATATTTACAACAAATAAATAGAATATTTCTGCCGAGTAACATAAAATATAATATCAAAAATTCATTAAGTTTAAGCAACTTAAAATATTTTTTTGAACACGACCCGTCCAAACTGATTTGAAATTCAAAACTATGTACTTTACAATAGGTTTTATTTATTCACCAGCAATATTCAAACTTGCATGATATTTTTCGTCAATTTTACTTTCAAAAAACTGAATAATGAACCTGTTTAGGAAATGTGAGCTTGCTCTCAAACAGAATTCCAGGTAGACAATAGACATGGGGAATGTGCATCTTAACGTAAGCTGATATTGATCTACATTACTTTAAAATATGCCACATCATGCTTTAGATAATTCTGGTACTCTAAAATGTTTATTAACATACATAACATAAATCAAATAAATGTAGGTGTTTGATGGAACAACTTGGGTGTGTTAAACATGCAGCAACAATAAAAGAAAATGGCATTTTTAAGGGAACTAGATTATTTCTTTAACATCCTCCAACTGACACTCTCCAACTGTTATGTTACTCCACAAACATTTACGTAATACACAGAGAGAGGAAGTTTCTCTGCAAAACACAAAATCTGATCCAAAGATCTGCGATGTGTGGAAACACTCATCTAAGATTTCTGCAGAAGTGAAATATTTCAGTTAGATAACAAATAACCAAGTGCACAGATATCAACCAGGACCCTTTGAGTCAAGAACAATTAAATTAAAGCAAAGGGAAACAAGATCAACAGCGTGAAGGAACTGGAAAGGAACTCCCCAGACCACAACACCCTTCCTAATTCACAACTGATAAAGTGAATAGAGTTTAGCCTCCATTCAATGCTGCATGAGCAAACAGAGGATGTTAGTTAAGCAGCAAACCCCTCTGACCCTCTTAAAAGACTGGAAGTGGACTTGAAAACAAAGTGACTTGTCTACCATATAGCCATGAAAGCTTACTATCTGATGAAACATTTTCAAACATTCATATTTCCATACATCCAGACTGAGCCGATAATAAATAAGAAACTAACTGGTAACTCACATGCCGCATTGTATGAAACGAAAGGTTTCAGTGTTGTATTTGTGACTGAATGTTGGTCCTATTGTCCCACAACCCTCTATTTGACCCTGAACCCAGAGTCATTCATTCAGGACAGACTTTAAAGTAGATCTCTGTCTCTCTGATGTATCTACTATTTGTTGTTTTAAGGGGAACGACCCATTACGGTGTTGAGGGAAAGCCGTTTCCGACTGCAAAAATTGAGCTTTTGTTCTGAAGTGAAACTTTATCGATCACCATTAACATGGCAAAATGGAAGGAGTCGCCAGGACTTCACTTTTCCCACCATTGTTTGACAGGAAACATAGCCTATACTCACTTAGCTGCAAACTTGACCATCTGCTTGCTCGCACGTTCTCCCACAGCGAGCAGGCCTGCACGGTGAACTGCTGGTGACGCAGGACCAAGAAGCACTGTTTCCCTAGAGAAAAAACAGCCTGTCAGTAAACATACCTCAACATACCTTAAAGCCAGGATGGTTGTTACAGTCCAGGACAAAGAGCCACTAATAACACAACACTACTGTTCAAAAGTTTTGGGGGTTTTGTTTTTAAAGAAATGAATACTTTTATTCAGCAAGGATGCATTAAATTGTTCGAAAGTGACAGTAAAGACATGTATAATGTTACAAAGGGTTTATATTTCAAATAAATGCTGTTCTTTAGAACGTTCTATTTATCAAAGATTACTGAAAAAAGTATCAGTTTCCACAAAAATATTATTAAGCAACAACTTTTTTTCAACATTGATAATAATAATAAATGTCTTTGAGCTCCAATCAGCATATTATCATGATTTCTGAAAGGATCATGTGACACTGAAGACTGGAGCAATGATCATCACGGAATAAATTACATTTTAAAAATATATTCAAACAGAAAACTGTTATTTTAAATTGTGAAATTTAAAATTTAGATTATTTTTGATCAAATAAATGCACCCTTGGTGAGCATAAAAGACTTGACTGACCCCAAACATTTGAATGGTAACGTAACAACACAACAAACATAATAATAATGTCCTGTTTCACAATCCAGTCCCCAAAGGGATCTCACTCTGCATGCGTGCTACACACATTAATATGTTTTTGCAAATGCCGTTCCCCGTGTCTTTACAGAAACTAACACATTCATGTAGTATATGGTTTCTGATTACAAAACCAGAACTACAAGAATGAGTGTATCAACAATAGATATTAACCAATTACTTGACAATATTTTCTTATTAAGACAGTGTCAAAGACACCTAACAAACTGAGATTATTGTAGAGCAGACTGGTTCAACGCTAGTCAAAGGAGTTAAATAAAAGCACCAAATCTACTGGCACCAATCAGCCATCAACAGACTGGATGTCTCTTTGAAAGACACAATGTTCGTAGTCCAGACTTGTCACCAAATTGCTAATCAGACACCTTGAGAGCGAACAAACTCCGATTTGTGTAAACCTGACACGGATCAGGTCAAGATCAGAGACCACCCAGACTCTTTGAAGTCCCCCTGAGTGTTCAGAGCCTGACAGATAGTTAAAACAGAGCTAATCAGGATGTTGTTGTGCTAAAGGACATTCTCGGCCTAGAGCACACAGACAGAATGAGGGAAGCGTGGAGGTTAAATGATTCTTGACATGGAAGTTGTCCTGGAAGGAAATGATAGTGATATAGCCATAATACATGGTTTTTCATTACTGCACTCTTAAACCAGACGTGTAAGTGTGGACCCCATCAGACTTGGATTGTGTGGTAAAGACAGGGGAAGCCACAAATTTTCACTTAAGCTGAGGAAACTGAACAGTTTCTATTAAAGACATTTACTATTAACAAAACGCAACCACAGAAAGTGTTTGTCAGTTTTGTAATGAAATGGCCACTATTTTTACAGCCCTCCATCGCCATTCCAATTCCACATATAAAAATTAGGCAAAGATAAGGCACATGTTGAGGGCACCCATATCCCTATGGTCCTCATCACCTGCATTAATCATGGGTGTGGAAAGAATAGATACATTTTCAAATAATTTCCATGTAAATCCCCATGAAGCTGTGTTGACTGTATGCTACTGTTTGTCTTTGTTCTGAAAAGTTATATAAAAATAAAGTAAAAAAATAAATAATTCACGGGTGTGACAATCCCATTGTAATAGTAAATCATGATTATTATTTGGCAAATGTGCATTACATCCATCGAGGAACTTAATTAAATAAGTCTCGCTTTGAAGTTGAATCCTAACATATAGCTTACTGCATACTGTGCATTACATACACATTTTATACTAAAAAAATGTACATGAATTACGCAACCATAAATGTTTCAATGAGTAGTATGCTACGAAAAACATGTTCAAAACTGACAATCTCAAAGTGAAGGGCATTTGTGGTGTGAACCCAATAGGTAATGGGTAATTTGGTTATTTCATGTGTATAGAAATGTGCTGTTTGTACACATTGGCTATGTTTAAAATGAATTGTAGTGAATACTATGTTTATTTAGTGCGTGGCAACATGTTATCAAGTTGTTTTGTATTGTTAATTTTTTTTGTAAAATACCTTAATTTTTGGCAGTCTGATTAAATAAATCAATACAAAGATCATAATAGCGGCAGGCATTACTTCCTGTTCATTTGTCGCACTAAGAATGGAAAGTGCATTCAAAGAAACTATTCACATTCATTTTGGTAAGTGAGTCGTGTTAACAAAATGTTGCGGGCAAAGACAGTCCATTGTCCATTATCAACAGTGTAGTGATGGATGATGAGAACCACTTACTCAGGGGCACATCCAAACTAAGCAGCTTTATAGTGGTCGTTCAGACTTGCCAGTTTAAATGTAACTTCAAATTGTAATCCAATGAAAAATCTGCGTGAAGAAATTATTTGCTTCATCTGAAATTCCATATCGGGTGGATTCCTGTTCAGATGACTGCATTTCACATCACATCATTTTGCTGAGTAGGTAAATGTGACTGCACCACAAATCACCAGGGTATTATATGACTTTTGATCCTTCCCAGTATATAACAGGAATAGTATGGTAGGATGCTGTTCCAAATCTTTCTTTATATTCAACAGTTTTAGATGACACAAACCCATTTTCCATACCTTTCATTATTATAATGACCTTTAAGTTTTAATAAATTGCAATAATATGTCAGTAATGTCAAATATGAAACCCTTGAGCTTTAGTAAGAGCAGCTTCCACGTGTTGAAATGAATTGAGCAACACTTCCAGCAGCAGATGAGCTTGTGTAACAGCAAGGAGGAGTTTACCTTTAGCTCTGCTGGTGTGAATTCTGGCACGCACCCAGATCTGCTGCTCTGCCATCTCGGGTGTCAGGTCCTGGACACGCACCAACGCCCTGTCTGCCTCCATCCAAAGAGAGAGAGAGAGAGAGAGTCTCAGAGAAAAGACATCAAAGACGACAGGCTTCCCCCCTTGTACACAGAGCTCCACAAAGACATTCACTCGGATTACAAAGCCACCGGGAGGAGGGCTAATAAATATGAAACATAACAAGCCCGTCTGAAAGGTGACCATCACTTGAATTCTACTCCGTTTTGACAAACCCAGTGTCACCCTGCCTCCACTGACTCACATTTTGACTTTATTAAGAGGCAGCGGAGACGGGGCGTTCCCGCTTAGCCCCAGTGAAAGTGCTCAAGGCGTTTGGCTGATCCAGAATCCACTCACATGAAAGCTTCATCTATCTCTGCCCGAGAGCAATGCTGGTGCGAGACGACTTTGTTCTGTAGCAGCAGAGCTTGAAAATTCAAAGCCGGACAGTTGGGAGTGATGTCAACCTAATTCCTCATTCGAGATTTATCTCATACTGTTATTCAAGACTATTATGTGTGACAGCGAGGGAGGAACATCAGGGAGAGCTGAAAGGGACGTCAGGGAGATCCCAAAAGCTTTAAATCATCTCTTAAGCTTAAAGACATTCCTAATTATCATTCTATGGCTAATTTTACACAGGGAAAACCGGTCTATCTTCATCCTGTGGGAGCGAGATGCCCTCCTAAATCTCCACTTAAAAACTGAGAAGGACACTGACCCAGTTTCTGCTGGGATTGGACCATAGGACAGATCCCATAGCGATCCTTGGCAAAGTCCTGAAAGGAGAAAAGAAGAAGACAGGGATGGTAATGAATTTTAAAGGGACAGTTCACATATTTTTTTTAAATTCTGTTATCATTTATTCAACTTCATGTCATTAATCCATGTGCCTTACTTTCTTCCTTGTAACACCAAAAGAGAACGTTTGAATGGGTACTAAAGCATTCAAGTTTCAAGAAAGATGCAAAAGTATCATAAAAGAAGTCCACATGAGCACTCTATCCCAAGTTAAACATACCAAAATATGTTAATTTATTCCAAATTTTGAATACTGATAATCATCCACTCCAGTAAGCTGCTAATTTGAGAACCTGAAGATTGGACCATGGTTCATCAATAAGTTGAATGTTAGAACAAGATCAGTTCAATTCGTGAGCATCTTTCAGACTGATTTTGTGAACTGGATCAAAAGATTTACTGAAAAAGATCAAACTCTAAAGAAACAAATGAAACTAACATCAATAGGGTTATGATATTTAGTGAGTAATGACTTACATTGGTATGTTCCTAAAATAAAGCACTAATATTTTCAGAAATTAGTCATATGGACCACTTTTATGGTGCATCAAAAAAAAAGTCTAGTTCCCATTCTTATTATATATATATATATACATTTTTTAATAAGTCTTTTAACATGTGAAATGTGATATTCGGAATAAGTGAACAGTACTTACATCCTCATCAGCATCCTGCTGCTCTGCGGCCTGAATAAAACACAGGAACTGATTTCAATAAAACTTCAACAGTAAAGGGAAAACAGACCCTCTCAGTAAGGGCTAACATCAAGATAAAACATGCTGATTATTCTGTAGAAGGCAAACGCTTCAAGTTCACTAAACACCTATTTCTACAAGTACACTAGAGTTCTACATTTTAAAATAAAATTACAGTTTTGCACTTACAGCAGTAGTGGATTCTGTGCAAATTATTACAAACAATGCATTCATTTAATAATGATTTGTTCTGCTTGTTTCTGACTTAATGAATCTTGTGTACTTGAGTGTCAATCACTTAATCAACAAAACATTCCACAAATGCCACAAAAAAAAACTGTTTAGTAAAGACTTCAAGATTACAATGTTTGAACAAGGGTATTTTTGGATGCATTGCACTGTTTTAATTTACTTATATACTTGTTATTATATGTTGTTTTGTTATTTTTGTTAAATGTATTATTTTATTATTATTTAAATTATATATGTATGTATATATATAACATTTTAAAAAGCATATTGTTTTGCTACAATCCCTCTGTAAACAACTGTTATTGTTATTATATTTCATTATTTTAAAATGCATTTTAAAAATAAATATTTTATAATATATAAAAAGCCAGTACATTATTGAACAAATTGTACTTCTATACCTTACAGCCTCAATTTCATTCACTTCAAGTGAAATAACACATTAAGCAAATGAAATAAGCCAGATGGTTGATTTGACTGTTTAAAATATTGGGGAAACATTTTCTGGATGCAGAAACGGCCCTATGTTTGAGCATATAAACAGATTTGTAAGAACAGGAATTGCAGAACAATAGATTCCCTCCATACGGCAGGGGTGGGCAGAACTGCGGCAGGGTTTGTGTCGCCTCACCAGCTTGGCCTGTTTCTCTGCCCTTCTTCGCTGCTTTCTCTGCTTCCTTCTGCTGTTTCTTCAGGCCTTTCTTGGACTGGGCCTGCTGCTCCTCCTCGCCAGCTCTGAAACAGGAAGACAACAAAAAACAGCTCTGTCAAACTTCCATCTACCTTTTTTTAGTTTCCTTCCGGGAAGCTTTTGTAATAGATGGGGAAAGCATTCCAAACAGTGTCCCGCTGGCTTTTTAAGTTGCTGTGTCTTTCATCTATTGTTGCAGCATGGCCAAAAAAACAACAGAGGGCTAAATTAAACTTCATCAGTGATGTTTGCTTGTGCTCCTGTGGTCTAGGTAGTCCAGTTATAGCAGCACAGAAGTGTGATGTCTGTCTACTGTAATATCACTCACGCGATGGCTGTCCTATACTGTAACAACAGGACTGATATAACAGTTAAGGTGTGGAATGACTAGCCTACTGAGTGTCACATACAGTGTGGAAATAAGTATTTGAACACCCCTGCTATTTTGCAAGTTCTCCCACTTAGAAATCATGGAGGGGTCTGAAATTGTAGGTAGGTGCATGTCCACTGTCAGAGACATAATCTAAAAAAAAAAATCCAGAAATCACAATATATGATTTTTTTAACTATTTATTTGTATGATACAGCTGCAAATAAGTATTTGAACACCTGTCTATCAGCTTGAATTCTGACCCTCAAAGACCTGTTAGTCTGCCTTTAAAATGTGTCAATTTAGTCTCCTAAATTAGATGCACCTGTTTGAGGTCGTTAGCTGCATAAAGACACCTGTCCACCCCATACATCAGTAAGAATCCAACTACTAACATGGCCAAGACCAAAGAGCTGTCCAAAGACACTAGAGACAAAATTGTACTCCTCCACAAGGCTGGAAAGGGCTACAGGGAAATTGCCAAGCAGCTTGGTGAAAAAGGGTCCACTGTTGGAGCAATCATTATAATATGGAAGAAGCTAAACATGACTGTCAATCTCTCTCAGACTGGGGCTCCATGCAAGATCTCACCTCATGGGGTCTCATGATCCTAAGAAAGGTGAGAAATCAGCCCAGAACTACATGGGAGGAGCTGGTCAATGACCTGAAAAAGAGCTGGGACCACCGTTTCCAAGGTTACCGTTTCCAAGGGCCATGTATTGCGAGATTTTGGGGAAGAACCTCCTTCCCTTAGTTAGAGCATTGAAGATGGGTCGAGGCTGGTTCTTCCAACATGACAATGACCCGAAGCACACAGCCAGGATAACCAAGGAGTGGCTCTGTAAGAAGCATATCAAGGTTCTGGCGTGGCCTAGCCAGTCTCCAGACCTAAACCCAATAGAGAATATTTGGAGAGAGCTCAAACTCCGTGTTTCTCAGCGACAGCCCAGAAACCTGACTGATCTAGAGAAGATCTGTGTGGAGGAGTGGGCCAAAATCCCTCCTGCAGTGTGTGCAAACCTGGTGAAAAACTACAGGAAACGTTTGACCTCTGTAATTTGCAAACAAAGGCTACTGTACCAAATATTAACATTGATTTTCTCAGGTGTTCAAATACTTATTTTCAGCTGTATCATACAAATAAATAGTCAAATCATATATTGTGATTTCTGGATTTTTTTTTTAGATTATGTCTCTCACAGTGTATATGCACCTACGATGACAATTTCACACCCCTCCATGATTTCTAAGTGGGAGAACTTGCAAAATAGCAGGGTGTTCAAATACTTATTTTCCTCACTGTATATACACACAATTTTTTTTATTTTTTTTTTTTAAAACAAATAGATATATTTTTGTAAAACAAAATAAAGAAATTAACACTTTCATTCAGCAAGGATGAATTAAATCAGACATAACAGTAAGGCATTTATATGCATAAAACAATTCTATTTAAAATAAATGCTGTGCTTTTCAACTTTCGATTCTGAAAAAACATATCAAGGTTTCCAAAAATATTATCAGCAGCACGAGTTTTCAACACTGACAATAATAAGAAATGTTTCTTGAGCACCAAAACAGCATATTAGCATGATTTCTGAAAGATCATGTGACACTGAAGACTGGAGTAATGATGCTGAAAATTCAGCTTTACCATCACAGAAATATATTACATTTTGAAATATAGGCTTTTACAATAGAATAGAAAATAAATTGTAATAACATTTCAAAATATTACTGTTTTACTGTGTTTTTGATTAAATAAATGCAGCTTTGGTGTGGAAAAAGACACTTTCAAAAACAGACCCCAATCTTCTGCTGAAAAAATATGAGAAAATTGAGAAAATATATATATATATATATATATATATATATATAATACACAACAACCATCTTGACTTTCTGGGCATTTTCATTCACAATGATTAGCCTACATATACTGGACATTGGTCACTCTGTTCTCTGTTAGCATTGGCAATTTAAAAAAAAACAAAAAAAAAACAGACAAGCTTATTTCCTCTAAATGATATGGCAGGAAACAAGCTTGTTTAAAAATCACTTACTTAGATCCTATTTGTCTTGGTATAAAACTTAAATCAATCACTCTTAAAATACTTTCCTTATTGGCATTAAAACAAGAGTCCCTGGGTCATTAGGTTAGTTCAGACACTTGGCTGACCAAGTCCATTAACCAAGTGAGTCCAACATTTACCAAGACTTCCATCCATCCATCATTAGTTAATATGGCAGAGATGGATTACCAAGAAGTACAACAGTTTTTTTAAAACAAACACAATTACACTGAAACCCCCAACAATATGTAAACTGATCACAGGACATATGCTAATGGAAAATGACATGCCCTTGTGATCTCTATTACCATTTTAAACTCTCTGCATATAACACATGGTTCCCGGCTTAAAGGGCTGACCAACCACTTTAAATACGCCCTGTTACTAATCACTAATTTGCTAAATTTAAATTCAGTTCTCTCTCTATGGATGTTAAATATAGCATTGCAACGAATGCCACCATTTAATCTGAAACCACAAGAGTAACAGGTGGTCAACAACATGAGCAGGACAAGCCCATCCTCCACCTCCGGACTTTTTTCATTACACTAATTGCTCCAAACAACAGAACAAAAGAAAGAAACTATGAATCAGAGCATAGTCTTGCTCTTTATCCAACTCTGATCTACAAAGCACCCCCAAAAACACCAGAATCCGGACAGGCGACCATATGGCAGCCCTCAGGCAACACAGGATCAAGTGCCTGTGCACACAGTTCTGCAGAAGTTTAAACAAAACGGATCTGTTAATGTCTTCCCAAGCACTACCGCTGCCAACAAGGCAACAATGGTCCAGCCGCAGGCACTGCTGAGGACTTAACCGTGCCAAAGTGGGCAATAAACAACCCCACTCCCCCCTCAATATTATGCATTAGCACGTAATGCAGTGAAGGACGTAAAGGGCCACAGTGAAGGTATGACCAGTTTTCAAGGGAATTCATGGATGACGGTCCTCCAAAGCATCACTGCAATTTCTGCTCACAGGAAATTGGAAGCACTGGGGCAGATAGAAGAGAATGAGAAGGCTGCCGATAATTAAAGGCCTGTGCCAGAATTGGGGGTTATGTATTTACACAGAAACACAAGGCCCGGGGCAATGCAGGGATATAAAAATAAGGGTGGAGCTTTCAGATGCCATCCACACCACTCCAGACAGCAGCTCTGTGATCATATGAATTATCAAATTACGGTTTATATATTAAACCATAAACAGTATTGTTCAGGTAACACTGCTTTGGGAACAGCATAGCATTATTATAGAAATAATCTATAATAATAATTCAACTGCTAATCATTCAAATGAAATGATCAATGTATTTGCAGGTTTCAATTACATTTCTGCGGTTAAAACTCTGGTTCTTACTTTCACTTTGTTTTCTGAAAACTAAAAGTAGATATTTGTATTATAGCCTATAAACTATACCATATAAAAATGGAAAGGTCAGTACGATTTTTTTTAAATCAATTAATACTTTGTTTAGCAAGGACGGATTAAACTGATCAAAGGTGTAACTAAAAGCATAAGCATTTTATGTTACATAATGTTATAATCTTTTGAACTTTTTATTAATCAAAGAATCCTGGAAAATGTATCACGGTTTCCACAACAACAACAAAAATATTAAGCATCAAAACAGTTTTCTACAAGAATGTTTCTTGTCAGCAAATCAGGATATTACAATGAATTCTGGCGTATGGTGTGACTGAAGACTGGAGAATTACTTAAGACTGGAGTTCTTCTTCTATACATCCCCAACTAAATGATTAAGACTAACGTTAGATACTTCACACCTAAAAAGTTACCACTGTTGCAAAAAAAAAATCTAGAATTTCTAATATTCTGTCTAACTTTAATTGTCATTAATTAAAGATACTAGTCTATTCAGCTGTCAAAGTTAAAGATCTCTAAACTGCTGATGCAATCAGCTGCAACTCTATTAGACTGAGCTAGCAGCAAGGCAAGCTAATAAATGCCATGACCACAAATATTAAACATCCGATGAAAACAATGAGATTGGATTCTCACCCTTGTACATTTTCTTTAGTCATAGTTCAGCTCTGGTCGGTTGTAGTGAAACAAAAGCGCTGAATATTTATAATTTCAGCTGTGTGGATGTGCAATGACAGCCAGTTAGGAACGCAGGACATGTGAAAAAGAGGTGGAAGTGTTTTGCTGTTACACATTCACGACGTTCCTGCTAATCCGTGTAGAACACGTCTCCACATAAAAGGTTCCTAGTTACTGTTTTATCCGCGTGCGCTCTCATTGAAAATTTTCCTCTTTAGATCTCCTTCGTCCAAAAAATAGAAGTGAAATAACACATTATGTCCAGCATGAAACAAAAACGACATTCTTTGTTTATTTTTCAATGTTAATAGGTGTATTGTATGTAGGCTATACATATAGCTATTCTGACTCTACGAGTGCGTGCGTGCGCGCGTGCGTGCGTGCGATCGTTCGTTCGTTCGTTCATGCATGGACAACCCTATTGGCTGCTGGAGCGTACGTCAACGGTGCCGCCATATCAAGGAGGGCAGCTTGCCCATACCTCTCATTATGGGAATTGAGAAAAATGCCTGTTTCGTGCGCTGCTTGGGGCTGTACAAGTCGCCACACAATTGAAAACAGGTCTCAGGGAATTAACTTTCACAAACAAGACTGAACATTTTTTTCTGGTTGTATTTGGTAATTATATAATTAGTAATAGTAACGTACACCACGTGCAAACCACTGAAATCGGCTGATAAATGTAAACGTTATTATTGTTTTTATCCAGGAAAACCGCAGCTCACCCGTTTACTTGCATTTGTTCACAGCGCAGTCTTGCCCTCCGCAAAATGGCGGACACGTTGACGTATCGCAGCAACGCTCCAAAGCGGCCAATAGGGCGTCTATGTATTTATTATGTCTATGCGTTCGTTCGTTCGTGCGTGCGTGCGTGCATGCCTGCCTGTGTGTGTACCTGGTATTCCCAACGTTATGGGGACCAAATGTATTCTCTTTGTTTTGGTACCCATGAGGAAATCAACTTATAAATCATACTGAATTAAGTGTTTTGAAAATGTAAAAGTGCAGAAAGTGTTCTGTGATTGGTTTAGTAAGGGGATAGAATATCCTATAGTTTGTATAGTATAAAAAACGTCAATGGGAAGTCCCCATACACAAATATCTAAACGTGTGTGTGTGTGTGTGTGTGTGTGTGTGTGTGTGTGTGTGTGTGTGTGTGTGTGTGTGTGTGTGTGTGTGTGTGTGTGTGTGTGTGTGTGTGTGTGTGTGTGTGTGTGTGTGTGTGTGTGTTAATCAGACAATCGATAACCTCAAGACACCCTTTCTCCTGAGTTAAAGACAACCACTTCTGTTAGTTGTATATAGTTGTGTTATATGGCTTTAAAGTCTTACAGCTATTGGTCACAGAAGGTCATAATGCAGGTAGCAACCTTTCTGATCTCCCAGTCAAAACAATCTAAATGTGTACATTAATGGCAAGAATAGGAAATACATTCTCATCATCCTTCTGTGTAATAAGGCTCCCTTTACAGCTTTATTTGCAGATCTAAATAAACAGGTTGATCACATTCTGACCATATTTGAGATAGGCCTACTTAAAAAAATGCATTTAATTTTATTGTAACAAAATTATATTAAAAAAAAAATATATATATATATATATATAGTAATATATATATATATATATATATATATATATATATATATATATATATATATATATATAGTAATCTTTTGTTCATAATTATTATTATTTTTTAAATGATCATTTTAACAGACTGTTTTAGTTGGATGAACTTAACATCTGTTTTTGACCTGTGATGTGCTTGACTGAAGTTTCTATGGCTCTGAGTTAAGTGGGGTTTGATAATGGGGTTTTCCCAGCAGATTTCCAGAAGCTCCTTTTGGTTGGTCTCTTTTCAAATGGCGATTTAGAGATGGGAGAGATGGTCCAGCTAAGCTCAATGGAGTGTTAATGGTGTGCCGTGGCTTTTGAGAACAGCTCTCATGCTAACGACAGAACCATTCCAGGACATTTCCAAATGAACAAAATGCAGCACCCAATTCTCTATTTTTACTGGCCTCTTACTGTGAGAGCAAACAGTGAAGAATAACCATAAACCTTAAAGACTTGATGCAGGGTACTTCACACCTCATTGGAGTCTTTAGAAATGGTAATTTAACCTGCTGTATTAAACATGAGTTTGGTCATTATAATACAAACCTTGTGAATATCAATGTTCTACATGAATGGTGTAGGCCTATATACTTCAGGACCTGCTTCTGTAACCTGATTATTATTCATCAAGCAATAGACCACAACTTGATTGCCGATATCTTTGCATTGCAAAAAGAGGTCAAAAGTGCCTTGTTCATATTAACAGTTGGTGAATCTTAAGAAAGAAGAAAATCCCCATCCAAAGTTTTTGTCATAATTTAGGAATTGGAATTCTTCTTTAGTTTTTAGCATATAAGAGTAGCTTTTATGTAAGATGTTTGCATTGTGACATCATTTTCATGTCAATTAAGCACCCCATTCAATCAAAAAGATACGATTATCATTGATGTAAAGTGCTTTTTTTGGTATATATTAATTTATGCTTTAAATTTAAATTAGAGTTGGTATTTTTTAGCGGAAACTACCGCATCACACCGATTAGAATAATTAGTAAAAATTAATGTATATGATAAAGCTGAAACATGACATGTTACAATAATAAGAGGTGGATGGTAAAATATATGTAACCGCCTTGAACCTCATTAAAACAAATAAAATATTGTATCTTTTGATTTGTCTGACTTTTTTAAAAAAAGGTTTTGTGAGATTCAAAATTTTATTTCTGTCAGCAAAAAAAAAAAACCATTAAAATTTGCATTCTGCAGATTTTATAATTTCAATCTTTACATCTTCAAACTACCTTATTAACTTCTTTTGCTTGTTATCTGATACAAGAAAAAAAATCCCAAGGGAAAGCCAATTCCATCCCTTTGTAGGTTGATGGGTGTCTTGTATCAGCAGTTGCTTAAAACGGTAAAGAACACAGATGTTCTTAAAATTACAGACCCTCTCCTCAGCCATTCTGTTCAGCAGGAGATCAGGTGGAGCTTTTGTTTTGGTAACTTGACAGACCTTCAGCTCTACCCCACCCCCACAGAGAGATTGGGGTGGAGGTGTAGGTGTACGGCCACTTGAGAGATGCAAGACGACACTATGTCAGACCTCATTAAAAGTGGTGATTTGTATGTTTTATTATGAAATAGAAGTCAACACACAATAATTGTGACATGATTAAATTACAACTCTACAACACTTTTTTAAACATTTTTACAGTGTGAGCTACCATTTTAATAAATATCAGAAAGCTTATGGGGAAAAAGGAAAGCTAAGTGCACAGCACACACACAAACAGGCAAACAATGAACTATGTACAAATAATTTACACTACGCATTCTGAATCAGACAAAAGACTATGCAACATTTTCTGATAAGAACTTTTGCAAGTATACAGACTTTGTCAAGGCTCTGCCTTTAGGCCCTGCAATAAAAGTAAGAAGTTAAAAAGTACTAACATTTAAAAAAATATTAATTTAAGAAGCTGAAATAAAAATACCACAAAATAAAGTCGTACAAAAAAAAAAATCAACACAATATAGAGTTTACAATGTACAAAAAGTGTAGTAAAGTCCCTTTAAAAAGAAAAAAAAAAGAAAGCTTAGTCATCCATGTCAGAAAGTTTTATGTACAAAAGTGTCCATTAACTGGACAGCACACTGGATGACTCGGACTCAGTAGATACTGATGATATATGGCCTCTTTTCTTGGTCAACATCTTGTGACTGGATTTGCTGCTGATGCTCAGAGCATTACGGGCAGATTTACTGAACCGGACTCCCAGGAAAGCATAAAGGATGGGGTTGAGACAGCAGTGGAAGTACGCCAGTGCCTCAGTAAAGAAGATCCATTTCTCCAGACCCTGTTCCAGGAAACAGCTGTGAGATATGACGTTCAGCGTCACTAGAGTGTCCATCAGGATCCCGGCACAGTAAGGCAACCAGCAGACGAAGAAGCAGAGGATGAGGATGACGGTCGTCTTCAGCGCCTTTCTCTTCAGGGCCTGACCCTTGGAGTTCTTGGACAGTTTCGAGATGATGATACAGTAACAGGTTAGAATGATCAGACCAGGCAGCAGAAAGCCAAAGATGATGTGCTGGAAGCGGAAATAAGCCTTCCACACCATGTTACTCTGCTGCGGGTAGGTGAGCTGGCAGATCGTATTCATGCCCGTATCGTGGACTTTGGCAAAGACCAGATCAGGCACGGTGAGCAGGGCCGCCGGGAGCCAAACTCCAAGGTAGATCACCCTTTCTGCAAGGAGCTTCCTGACGGCCTGGCTGTTTGTGGCACGGACAACTGCCAGATATCTATCCAGACTGATGAAGGCCAGGATCAGCACGCTGCTGTACAAATTCAGAGTGTAGATCATGTTGACTGTGACACACAGAAATCTCCCAAAATGCCACCCGCTCGCCGCATCCACAGCCCAAAAGGGCAGAGTGAGGACAAACAGGAGGTCGGCGATAGAGAGGTGCAATCTGTACTTGTCTGTCATGTTCTTTGACTTCTTCTGGAAGCCCATCACAAGCACCACAAGTCCATTGCCAATGATTCCCAAGACAAATATAATCCCAAATACAGTAGGGAGGAAGATCTTTGGGAAGTCATTGTTGTCCGTAAGGTCACAAAGTTCATTATCATCAAAATCCCCAGACCCGAAGTCAGTACTGTTGTCTAAAATGATGTGCTGCAGAAAATAACAGTATATTGATTAATTTCACATAAGCAACATGCTGTTGACATTGAAAGTAGCAATGAAAATATATATAGGCTATATCAAAAAAAAATAAACACATGATTTTAAAAATAGGCTATATTAAAAAAAATAAACACATGATTTATAGGTACTTTAAAATGTTTTAAACCCTCACAAAACCTGAATAGTAAAACGTGACTTAGCAAAGTGTAGGTTAACAGACATGATAAACATAAGTATTTGATCAAACATCAGACTACAGAGCTTTTTACATTTGTCTTAAAACAACTTACATCGTAAAAGTCCATGACGTTAAAACAGGTAAGCGGAAAAACAGCGCAAAAGTCTCTCCAAACACTTCAGTCAACGGACCTCCTGCAGCAGGATTTATATAGTCCTCCGTAAAGTCTGACACGCCCCTTTTTATTCAACAAGGCGGGGTCATGACGTCGGCGGAGCTCAGCAGGGCAGGGCAGCTCTCTCATCCAAAGCTGTGATGCTTGTATGTTTGTAACTTGAATCCTAATTAAAAATAATAATAATAA
Organism: Meda fulgida; assembly: GCA_030578275.1. Taxonomy (NCBI): domain Eukaryota; kingdom Metazoa; phylum Chordata; class Actinopteri; order Cypriniformes; family Leuciscidae; genus Meda; species Meda fulgida. The sequence goes on along the minus strand of CM060624.1, from coordinate 21,827,668 downwards.
TAATAATAATAATAAAAAAGCTCTCTCATCCAAAGTGAGCCGTGGGCGATTGCACTTTTTCCTAAATCGTTTTGGCTCAATTCTCATATGATTTTTTTTCTCTCTCAAAACAATAAGTTCAGATCTCTGACCAATTAGTTTCTTGTTCACATCAGACTTGGATTACTTATTGATTTAAGCAAATTGCATGTGTTTTGGCATGTGTGCAAAAGAGTAAGTAGCCTATAATTGTCTACAATTTGCACAATGACTAAATGCACATGGCTTGTTGATCAAAATGGATGAGTTGATTCTCAGTGAAATGGTCAAACTCTTCACAACTTGTAAACATTATATGTGCCGTGCAAAAATGTGATCCATTCAAAACCATTCAGTGATCAGAATCTGTCTGACGTTATAATTCATAAATATTTATGACATGTTTGCTAAATTAGCCTGCAGCTATAATGAAAATGAATCACAATCTTATCAATCAACCAATATATATATATATATATATACTGTATATAGTGTTTGCTGACAGCACAATCACTACGATTTTTGAACATGGAGGGACATCACAACTCTGAATAGCAGCATCTACATCAGTGCTGTATGCATAAATTTGTATTTATTTCTTTTTGTAGAAATGTGAAAACTGAAAATAGAAGAGCAATAGGAAGATATATAAGAAGATATGTATGTGTTAGAGAAAGATATAAAAGAGTGTCTAAAAATGAATAGCAATTGAGCATTTTCAGTTTACAGTCACATTTCTGCAAAAATAAATGTACTTTATAAATACAAGTGTTCATTTTCTTTTTGTGTACTACAGTATTGACTTTTCCCCAGTAATTCTTGTATCTATTGTCTGAATCTGTATTTAAAATTCTCAGTATGATGCACAGACAAAACTGTCATTCTTAGAAAGCAAATAGTCAAATGAAAAGTAATTATAAGAATACAAATAAATGATAATATAGTCATATATGCAATATAGTTCCGATGTTCCAGCAAACAGTTGTGACAATTGAACTTAAAGTTTAGAGTATGTTAAGACCGTTTCAAAAAATGTGCCAAAGCTTTTTTTTTAAAAACTGTATCAATGCACGCTGCCTCTTATTACTATTATTGACATAACCTTAATATCTGTATGTTTAACTCGTGCCTGCAGAAAATAGCAGAGTTTTGCGGTTATCAAAACAAAATTGAAATATGAATATGAAAATGAAAACACAAGTTCATAGATAGACAATCAGACAGAAAGATAGATAGATGGATGGATAGATAGATAGATGGATGGATATATAGATAGATAGATAGATAGATAGATAGATAGATAGATAGATAGATAGATAGATAGATAGATAGATAGATAGATAGATAGATAGATAGATAGATAGATAGATAGATAGATAGATAGATAGATAGATAGATAGATAGATAGATAGATAGATAGATAGATACATAGATACATAGATAGATAGATTATAATGACTACAAGGAAGTTTATTATTATTATGACTATTTTAAATGAATTATTATTATTATTATTATTTTAAATCAAAATTAAAAGTTTATGACAATTTATTTATTTATTCGCTAAGTAGCTGTGTAACAAGGCGGATAATGTTCAGTCACCAGGTCGTTATCGCAAAGTGATTCCCTTAAGGCCAATACAAGCCACTCTGTTTTGTGTCAGGGTCCTGAACGCCCTGTCAGGGTTAATTTTGCTTATGACCATCTGACTCTACATTAGTCCTTACATATTCATTTAATCAGATCAACTGAAGTGAACTTTCCCACCACCTAAAATTCGCTCCCAGACATCCCAGTTTTGTTTATGATCACATCGTGTTACTTGGATGAATAACAGTGTGAAGGCCGTTACTTGAGGTCGCTTAAGGCTTTGTAGTGTGATTTACTATATGGCAGGTCTCCTCTGGTCCTCTTTGCAATTTGTTTTGTGTAGAACTATGATTGTTGAAGGAACCATGGGTGATGAAAGAAGAAGGTCGCACAGTCACCTCCATCTTATGCCTGACTAACATTTAATGACAGATCCAAACTCTCTGTGACTACTTAAATGTGAGCCACGACAGAATCGCATTTCTTTGAAACATGAGACTCTTATTTTAGTGATTTATTCGTTTAATTTTAGAGTAGTCCTAGCATCTTTGCCATCCATGCAGTCAACTTATGTTTCTTCTGTGTTTGTTGTTATGTCTGTCTGTCCTCTCATTAGGTCAGATCTTTGAGTTAGAGCCCTGTGGACCGTACAGAAGGAATTCCTCCATCCATTGTGTTGCAGTGAAACATCAACAGCAGGGCCTCTGGTGAGAAATGGATATGGAATGAAGGTGACTCAGGAAAAATACAAGTAGATGTAAAAGTGCTTGCTGACAGATGATGACATGAGAGAATTTTTATGCACTTTTTCTTAAGGATCATGTAACTTTGTCCTATAACAATAAACGCTTGATCCTATACCTTACAGTTCAGACACTTAAAGGCCTTAAGCTTTCTTTTTGCTGATGATATAAATCGTTCAGCAAAGGTATGCCTTGATATTTTTTCTCTCTTATTTTAATTTGTAAGTGATCAGAAAGGCAAAGTCTGTACAGTAATGCTTAATGACTACTGTAATTTCATGTAAATAATTAAGATCAATAATCTTGTAGATGGTATTAATACATTTAGGTCAATAATATAACAAATTATCTAAATAAACGGAACATTTTAAGTGATAATAGAATTTTCAATGAAAGAAAATCGGTTAAATTAGAGAAATGTGAAATGTAAGCATTTCAAGCCCACTGTCGAAGTTAAAACAGGTTTTGACAGGTCGTTTCAGGCTGAATTATTAACTTGGCAATGCCTCCATGTTTTGTTTTCTTTCAATTATATGAGCTAGGGTCAGGTCAGGAGGATGTGTTTCGCTAAACCAGAGCTAGAATCCCCCTTGTGAAATATAAGATACCTTGTCCTGAGAGCACTAAACACAATCTGTCTGTATACGCCGTCTGTATCCATGAATATAAAGGATCCGTGTGCTATTTAGAATTCAAATATAAAGTGTGAAGAGTGGCAAGGGAGCTAAGGAGCAGGGAATGAGCATGGAAATAAGGTAAAAGAATGCAGCAGAGATAAAGACTGAAATGTGTAAAGCCTCCAGAGAGTAAACAATGCTTGTTTTGCAGCCACTACTCATTCATGGCCATCAGCACGCTTGCAAATGATCACATACATAATAATACGAGGGCTGAAGGATCAGCTCTGGTTCATAAGATAGGGCTTTTTGGAAAATAGCAGTGATACATAATTAATCATGAAATTTTCAGCTAGGGGGTTTCCAGTAATTACAACCCAGCTGTTTGTGTGGAGACTGTTTTTTTTATTTTATTTTTTTTATATTCTGCTTTGATCTGACATTGAAAACCCCAAGTAGGTAGGTTGATTTGCATTTTGTCATCCGGTTTGTTTTTTTTATAACATTTAAAAGTCAAATTTACTACAGATTTATAAGGTAAATATCACATAATTACAGTACAGAAATCATTAATTTGCATGAAACAAAATAATAATGACCCTCTTTAGTTATTTCAAGGGAAAAAGTAAATTTTAATTAGATACATTTGAATTAAGTAGCTCTATGCAAAACATAATAGGTCCCTAAAAACTCTGTTTAAGATCAAGGTTAGGTTCAAGACTCATTTCTGTTCTCAGATGGGACATTATTTAGATCCATAATAAAATACCGGTAGCCAAAGGGCTTGTTGTGAGCTGGAAAACATACATCAATTCCATATATGCTTTCTATGGTGCTTTTGTTTCTGCCTTGGGATGTTTGGTAATGGTACATGGCATGCAGATCTACATGTTGAATGGGTGTTGCCTAATTCATTCCAGCATCTTTTTGGTTATGTTCTGCATATTTTTCACCCACCTCTCCTTAACATAACCAGGGGAACGGCATGATACGATTTGCCTAGTCATGTTCCAGACCAGAATATTTTTCATCTTTCATGACTAAATGATAGTGTTACTCATATATCATAGTGTTTCTCAATGTAGGAGTGTGACTGTGTTGGGAAATAAATCCAGTTATTTTGCATCCATGACATTATACTTTGGAGATTCAGATGCACTTTGACAGTTCTAAGCCAATAGCATATCATTGAAACATTTAGGAAATGTTTTAATGTAATTTTAAAGACTGTGTAAGGAAAGTCTTATGATTGAACAATGGACATTTTTAAGGACAAAGGTTTGCCTTATCTAATGAAGGCACCTTTTTATGCTTCCTACTTGGGTGTGGGCAGACTTATTCACTTTCTGAAAGCTCTTCCTCTTATAGCATTAGGTCATGACTTTGTGCTTTGAAATTAGAGGAGAGGGCAATTTATTCACTGGATAATTTGTTAGACAGGCTTGAGATGTGCCTTCATAAAGTTTGGTGTCGATATCAAACACTTGATATCAAATACACATTATTCAGATCAATTATGTGTAATGAGAAATGTTGACTCTCACTTTGGCGGTTTGCTGCATGTTGTTTATGTGACTAGAGTGTTGTACCATGTGCTTTGAGTGGGTGCCTGCCTGATCTTTGGTGTTGACTTACAACAGGAAGCACTACAGTTTGCATTTAAGAAAAAAAATCACTGACACATTTTCTTTGCCCACACGTCCTGACACGAGTTTATTTTGAAAACGAAGGGGTAATGAAAAAGGAAAAAATAGGTTGGGTAAAATGAAATTTCAAATGGTGACACTTCCCCTGGGGTGTTTCTTGAAATTTATATGCATAATTGGCTCATAGCCCAAAACAAACCACAGAAGTGTATCACAAGCCTTTCTTGGATAAAATGAAGTCTGAAGGGAAGGGTGTTTGCTGTTTCTCCATGATAAGTTCCTACCTTCCTTCACTAACGACTAAATTGTGGTTTAATTTGCAATACTGAAGCTGAGCAAACTGACCATGGGCTACTGTGGCACATAATATTGCAAAACACCCAGTTTTCACTGTAAACCCCAAATAAACTGATGTAATCAGTTACTTCCGATGCCAATCTTTCATTTGAAAGTCACGTTTCCAGCATCTGTAAAACTGCATTCTTAAAATATCCATCTTAAAAATATATCTAAACTACGACATATGCTTTCAATGTAAAATGCGGAACAGTTAGTTCATGCGATCATGACCTCAAGGCTAGATTATTGTAATGCTCTACTGGGTGGTTGCCCTGTACGCTTAATAAACAAAGTCCAGTTGGTCCAAAACTCAGCAGCTCGAGTTCTTAGAACCAGAAAGTATGACCGTATTAGCCCGGTTTTGTCAACACTGCATTGGCTCCCTATTAAACATTGTATAAATTTTACAATATTGCTGACTTCTTACAAAACACTAAATGGTTTAGCTCCCCAGTACTTGAGCGAGCTCTTGACGCATTATAGTCCTTCACATCTAGTGTGATCTCAAAATTCTGGCCAGTTGATAATACCTAGAATATCAAAATCAACTGCAGGCGGTAGATCCTTCTCCTATTTAGCACCTAAACTTTAGAACAGTCTTCCTAACATTGTCCGGGAAGCAGACACACTCTGTCAGTTTAAATATAGACTACTTAAGGTGGACGATGACGCAATTTTCTTCTAGAAACAAACCTTATTATTTTCATGTTATCACTGTGAAGCTGCTTTGATACAATCTTGTAAAAAGCGCTGTATAAATAAAGGTGACTTGACTTGACTTAACTTCAAAACAAAAGAAAATTGAGGTAATCAGTTACTTCAAATTTTTTAAGTTGAGAATTCAAAGTTAATTTGCAGGTTTTTATTTTTTATGTATGACAATTGCTCTTAACTTGAAGTATTTGAGTATGCCAAACTTAAATTTTTCATGTAATACATGCAATACAAAACTCAAACATTTTTAGTAATGGTAACAGAAATAGCTATAACTATAATATAATTTTGCATTTAAAAGACGTCTAATAGGCATACAAACAGCCCTGACATTTAGGTAACAACACTTTGTTATCACTGTTGACTTTGCTGACATAATGGAGTATCATACATCTCGTAAGTTAATTTGTAAAAAAACGAAATGTAACCAAATTCAAGGTTATATTGGCTAGAAGTGGGCTACTCATATTTAGTCTGACTATATCGGTTGACAGCAATTGCTTGTTCTCAAACTAAACACATGCTCCACTTGTCACCATGATGGTATCCCCCCAAAAAACCCAACATAACAGAGACTCTTCTAAAACCAGCATAGCAAAACATTAAACACTACTAAATCTCCCACTTAACATTACAGTTTTTCTTAATTGCTAAAACACATTTCTTGAAACCATCACTTATTTTCTCAAAACCTTAAACACAAAACCATATTTTCAAACGACAATCAGAGAACCTCTGACTCTGGAAAAATCAAACAATCACCTCAAAACCATTTTCTCAAAATCAATGAGTCAATATTATAAACACTACAGATCATTAATTAGACAATACATCAAAAAATGGAGAACACAGCATCCAAAGCATGCAGTTAGTTACAGAACAAACGTATATTGTAACAAAGTAATTACATTTTGCAATTACGTAAAAAAGTATAGTAATGACATCTTACTGGTAATGTGAATAAATTGTATACTGTATGTACTGTAAGTATAGTATTGTACTGAATATTGTTTTGAATGTCTGTATTCAGCACTTGCATACTGTGGAAATACAGTGACCCAACTGCAAAAGCCAAAAAGGTTACAGTAAGACATTCTAAATGAAAAGCATGTTACAGTACACTCAGAAGAGTTGTGCAAATCGGAAAACCCTAAAGCCATATCCAGCCTTGACAACATTCTCCACACCTTGCTCTTTCTCGTCCTCATCCTCGTCCTCTTCCACTTCGTTCATACCTCTTCTACACATACTCATCCTCCTCTCCCTCTTATATTGTTTATATCCATTGTTGGTATCAACATTCTGTCTGAACTGACTTGTATTATGTACTGCTGGTTTGGACACATCATTAGAAATAAGTGTGACTATTTTGACTATTTTGAGTCATTGTGTGTAAACGATGACAACTGTGTTGTAGTTGTGTTTAACTTTTGCCTGGCTGTGTTTAGCTTTTTGAAACATAAGCGCATCACAAGAGTGCTAAATGTCTTTAGAGTTTTTCAAAAAGAGTGCATGACATTTTGCAAACAGTGTTTTAACTACCTGAACTTGTTTAATGTTTTACAGAAAGAGTGATTTATTCGACAAATTGGTTTAGGCTATTGAGAATTTGGTTCAGAGAATGGGGTTTAGTGTTTTAGCAATTCAGGAAAAACTGTAATCTTGCACAAAAGAAAAAAAAATACAACACTTACATTTAGCATTTACTCTCCCTTTTGAGTCCCAAGCATGGCAAAGCATCATATTTAATATTTTAGAAAACCTTTCCATGTAAGCCAAAGTTCTGAGAACGTTCCCTGTTATCTGGGTTTACAAGCAATTGTTCACTTAAAAAGACCGTAGTTACAGCTTCTCTCTGTCTGTTATTCTATCAGAAGGAAATTACCTAAAAATCCACTCCATAAGAAAACAATCAGTTGTAACCTACTTTTTTTTATGTCTAACCCTAACCGTTTTATTTACAGATATACCTTTCTGAACTTTCAACAGAGCCCGTTGTGTGCATTCAGCAGAAGAGCATGATGCCTATCTGTGACAGAAGGGTCGAGGGGGAGCAACTCCTTTTGCCCCCTTTCAAGTGTCCCCTGCTCTAAATCCACCCATATGGCCAGAGTGGCTTAAGTAGAGGAGAAAGAGCACATCAAACACATGGTCCGCTCAATTCTGCTTGACTTGACTCAGATAAGAGGGACGGTGCACCAGACGACAGCTCATAAGACCTCATGAATGGGTGAACGGAAGAGTCAGGCACGCTGCTAATGAGCGTTTAGAGCACCCACAATGCATTTCAGAGTTGTTCATTATTTATCAGGTTACTGATGTGTTATTAGTCTCATGTCAAGTCATATTTGAGGTATATTCAGATGGAGTGAAGCGAAAGCTCAACAGTTAAAAAGTGCTTAAAAAATATCCTTAATCTCAGATTTTGTATATTTCTATAGGAAGCCAGGAAGTGCAGAGTTGACACATCCACTTAAGGTCCTAGGACATTTTTTGAAAACTAAATATTAAACACTGAATATTTGAAACTGAATTTTTAAAATACACGTTTTATGTTTGAGGAAAAACTCTGAGGTACTAAGTAAATATTACAGTACAAAATATTATATTCTTTAAAATATTTTTAGAATCTTGATAATATAATTTTAATATCAGACAGATAGAGTGTCATGCCAGTGAATAAAGGATCTGGAAGCAAGAGCGAGTTTCTCAGTTTATTAAAGGAACAGAAAGCAAGAACAATGACACGGGCGTGGAAGGATGGCGCAGGGACTTCGATGGTCAATGGTGAAGACAGGAAGGGAAGAGGTGAGATGATGACGACTGAATCCACACAAATACAACGATAATCCACGGAAAAGACGAACACCGGATGAATGGGAAGACAGGAACACCGACACAGGAGACAAACAACGATCTGACTAAGAGGACAAAAACCTGCGAGTATTTATAAGGTGAGGAAATGGGCTGCAGCTGGTGATGATATGATGATCAGCTGGAGCGAATCAGGTAATGACACAACACTCACGCCCACTACACATGTGCATTCATACAACAACATAAACACAATACGAGAAGGAGCCAGAGAACGAGTATACCGTGACATAGAGTGGACATTTTTGGGTAAAGAGTGAAGTAACAATGTTCAATTACCAACATTAACAAACACCATAATGCATCAATAACATTCACACTAACTGCTACTGCATACAGAGCTCATGGAGATATTTCTTAAACACTAGACTGAAACAAAGCGTTCATAATCAGCACAGCCAAGGCACACTCTGTCTTCTCAAAGGTCTGGTTTCTAGAAGCCTGAAAGATGAGACCAGAGCAATGCCTGCAGCAAGATGAAAACAAATAGTATTTTTCTCTTTTCTCTGTCTGGAGGTGAGAGAGAGAGAGAGAGAGAGAGAGAGAGAGAGAGAGAGAGAGAGAGAGAGAGAGAGAGAGAGAGAAAGATCTATCTCTCTATATATATATATATAAAAAACAAGCACCTGTTAACATGACTTGTTTTTGTTCCTCAATTTCGCTGTAAGCTATAATGATGGCCCACACCGTGAAACTCTTGACATAATTATAGGCTTCTACTGTCTCAACTCCAAATTCTGACGCCCGACTGCTGTGCAAGGCCAAGTACTCATAGATACATATATTTAAAGACTATATTTACTTTTATGTACTTTTCATTGGGACACACATGCACACACACTTCTTTTCCTTACTGTTGACATTTATATTCAGTGTACACATATAAAGGACTCATTTCAACATATAATACTGCCTTGTTATTTGTATATTTAAAGTATGAAAGTCTGAAACTGAAAGGAGATTCCCATGAGGCTTTGTGTTTTAAGAAAGGTAAACAGAGGACTCCCTTTCCCCCCCAAACTTTCCGCCTCCTGGCTTTATCTGTGGACAGACAGGGAATCTTACTCCCAGCATAACGGCACTTAGTTTATTTTGTATTGTATTTCACGCCACAGTTTCCCTTTTTTCCTGTTATGACTTGTCAATACTGAGATGTCTTCACTGATAAAACCTGTTGACGACAGGATCCAGACATTAAAACTGAGAGCATTGCTGTGAAGTAGCCAAAATACAATCCTGATATAAGCATTGTCTGTTCACATGTAACAAAGTGTCATTTAAGGCCCGAACCCACTCGAGGGCAGTCATAACAAAATTAAACAGTTTTAATTTTACATTTTAACAGTGTTTTGAGTAACCACAAAAGTTAGATTACAAGTTAAGGCCCATTCACGAATGATAACTATAAAGATAACTATAACAATTAATATATTAGCGTCCACACCAACACACAATGACGTTCTGTTTATTATAAGCACACAGTTCTGTCATATCCGCTTTAAATGCATGACCTTTTAAAGCAGAATGGATTCTTATTGGCTGTCAATGTTTTTATCGTTTGTCAGCTGGATTTTTTATAAAAAGTGATTCCAATGATATCGTTTCTCTATATTAGTTGATATTAGTTGTTGTGACTTCTATTCTTTTAATTTAGAATGATTTTTATAATGATATCTTTATTGTTATTATTATAGTTACACTGAAAAAAATATGATCAATAAGTTATGACAACATTATGTTTTTATATGGCTTTAACTCATTAAAATAAGTTAAGCAAATTCAACTTATTTTATAAGTTATACAAGATTCAACTAATTTTTTTTTAGTCAGTTTAATAATTTAAGTTGAAATGACTTAAACACAATTACTTTTTTTATTTTATTTACAGTGTATTATCCTTGGTGTGAACAGGCCTTTAGTCTGCATGTGTATTTTCACATTTGGCGGATATCTCAAATAGAAAAACATGTCAGTATTTTGTTTAAAAGGAAGTTTGGGTTGCATGAGACCTATGGCCTGAAAATAACAGAATTCTTGATTTAAGTGTAAACAGATATTGGATGCTGTACAATTCTCAAAATGTCACAATCTTCTGTTCTGACTCACTCACAGCATGTGTTTTGAATCGTGCTCGAATTGCATTCAACTATAAGCCCCTATTGTTCACAGCCAAAGTCACTTCACAAGTCGCAGACGATTTGACAAGGGAAATCTTGTTCAGACCTCTTACTTAGAGCCCAGGAAAGTGCTCTTCACTCTCACTTCAAATCAAATCAATGTCTGATCAATCATGGCCCCTAAGCCTTCAGGGTGGCAGTGGGGATGAATCTGCCATTTTTCAGGGTGTCCACTGACTGCCTATATCTGGGGCTACGGCTGAGGCCTGTCTAATTGAATTAGCAGGGCCACGTCCCCGGGGTGGTTTCCATCTGGTTTTATATGTAACTGACAAGATGAAGTGACTTGAAGATACATCAACAGATGCAGCTGGTAGTCCAGGAGGGAACTAAACTCTACAGAGGATGCAAAATGAGACACTATTTTGCTTCATTTCCTTGGCACGGTTTCATTATGTGTTTTGAAGAGTTCATTGTAAAATACACAAGCGTTGGAAATGTTTTGACCCCTGCAGAAATACTACATTTTGACTGTTGTGTCTTAACAGATGTGCTGTTGTTTGAGAGCTAAAAGCATTTCTCGTGCAAACACTTTTGGCATCCACGGCTGATGTTAATTAAGTCAATGCTATCATTCCAGATGATGACAACACCTGTGCTATAAGTTCATTACTCAGACTGAATCACCTATTATTGTCTTCAATGTCTGACAGTAGAAATTATTGCTCAACCAACTCCTGAGCACTTTGTTTTTGCCCTCAGACACCCATATCACATTTCTATGCTTTTCTTCTGCAGAAGATGGATTATTCCAATTTGTTCTCAGGTGTTCCTAAAGCCAAATTCATTTTTCATATTCATCAGCGAGAAGCCTGTCTTAAAACACTGAACCAAAACAATTCAAAATAGGTCTGTTTTAAATCACACTTTTAATATGCCTGTGTCTTTGTAATAGCAAAGTAATATGATCAATTTTATGATGTGCAATAAGAGTGTTCAATTGTGCATTGTATAGTCTTATCATTGGTTTTGTTAATTTTGCTTTACTTTGCTTAAAGTTTTTCCTCAATGCTGCGATAACTTAATACATTGAATTAAAACAAATTTAGCAAAAGTTGTTTACACAAGGTGTGAATGATATAGTCTATAAACAATTTAAATAATAATATTTTTATTTATAGAAATATATATCACACCTCAAACTCATTTAATATGCGCGATTCAGGTTTCGTCCTGAATCTACGATATATATATCTATCGTCTGTGGAAAGCGTATGACTGCAATGGTACGATGGTCAACATAGCACCCTGCTCGCACAGACATCACACGTCATCAGCGTTTCATGCTAAGCAGAGTTAGACAGACGTCAGTCACTGAACACTGCAACCGAAACAGGCAGCCACCTTTTACAGTTGCCTACCACCTTTAATCTATAATAATAATAAATGATGGCCACTTGGCCAGAGAGCACGTCAATACAAAAATTACTGGCAAATCCTTGACATAGTTCATTTAGAAATCCTGGTTGGATGTTTTTTAAGGTTCGAAAATATAATATGTCCGGGGGGAAAGAGCATATATGGTAACCCCATAGAACATCTCAGCAAAAGTATCTTCCCAGACAGTCACTTTAAAACTGAAAAAGTATCTGTCCTTGTATTCTAACTTCTTTTTTCAATTATATAAGCTAATGACAAGACCACTCTAGAAAGCAGGTGTTCAAAAAGCACTTACATTAAGAAGTATTCAAGTATAAAAGCCTGAGCACCTTCCTGCAGAGCTGTTTTTACCAGTGCCATTTAGTTTGAAAAGAAAAACATAAAAAAAAAAAAAAATGATGCCGTCTGCTGATGTCTGCAGGGTAATTAGCTCTCCCTTTCACTCCCTACCAAACTTCTGCCATTCAACATGTTACTTCAAACACAGTGTTCCAGTGGCTGAACTCTCTGTGAACCTGGCTGGTGTTCTGCTTATGGCTGTAGCTTCTCATGTTGTTCAAACCTCAGAGAAACTTCCCCTGTCTAGTTTACTCCCCCCTAACCCAACATTAGCCTGTTTATGCACGATAAAATCGCCTGTCTGAAATTAAATCAATAGTCGAGGACATTGATGAGTCATTGTCACATTTGCCATTTCCTTGTTTTGCGCACTGATTGCGTGAGAGCAACTATTAAAAACAAGAAGTTGTGACTTGTTTGTTTCCCCTTGTGAACATGCTGTGAGGTCACTGTCAAGCTAGAATTCACACTGTTCTACTTTCCGCTGTGTTCTTGTTCTGTGGTCTTTCGTGCAGACAAGTTCACCTCTGTGTCACCTGTAATGAGAGAGGGGCTTATTCATGATCAAGAAAGCCACTTTAAAGCATGACCTCATGCTCTATGACATTTTAAAACCAACCTTTGGCAAAGTAAAGTGGTCGCAGAGCCATAGACTCTATATTGATCGCATTAACCTCCTGTTCATTTAGAAATATACATGAATAAATATTTTAACACCCCTACACAGGGGTCTCAGCCTTTTTTTTTTTTGAGGTGGCACAAATGGATGTCCTGGCTCACTTAAGCCACAAGTGACATAAAACATAACAGAAGAAAAAATAACACTTAAGATAATGGCCAATTTTCCCATTTCCTCAGAAGTCATACTGTGGTTGGGTAAACTTTTATAGAGGTGAACGTAAATTGTAGCCTGCAACAAATGCATTGCTTGCGTTCTCATTTCTCCTATAGCAAAATAAAATAAAGAGAGATTGATTACATTGAATAGATACAGATGTCAAATTTGCTGTCACTCCCTCAGCCGTTGTAGAAACACTCACGCTGAAGCATTAACCATTTTTCTGCAATTTAACGAGAAGATAACAGTGTTATAAATGTGCATCAAAAAATAAGAAAGAAAAAAAACATTGATACGTTTAATATTTCAATAACTGTGGAAACGACTGTGAAAAGGGTCAAATGCAAATCATATGTTTTGGAAGTTGCACAGTTTTAAAATCTGAGAGGTCAAGCTTGTACCTCACTCCTCCTCAGGAGTCTTCTTGACATCTATTAGAGGGGCAGATGGCCTCTTGTCTTGTAGTGGTGTGGGGGGGTAGGAGGACAGGAGGTGTGAAGTGTGGCCTGCTCAAAGTGAATAGCTAGAGCTCAGGCTTGAAGGAGCCACACAAAGGCAAGCACCCAGAGATTAGTGACATGACACAGCCATTCTGAAAGCACACAAGCGGAGCACGGAGATTGTGCTTTGTTGCTGAGGAAAATGGCAGGGTGACACATCTGGAGCAGAACTGCATTCAGCTCAGGGTTTCAAGGCCTCCCACAGGGCTGCTTTCCACCATTATCTGCTCAATGGGTGGAAAGTCAGTGCATGGGCACTTTCAAAAAATAGAGTAACAAAAAATAAGGTCTGAAATTCTTAAAATGAAGTTTTCTTGTTTTGTTAAACAAAGCGAACTAACTAGCTATTGGGTGAATTGTTTTTTTAGCCTACTGATAAATGTATATTTCCCATAAATAAAAGGAAACTATTTGTATAGTTTTTTTCCCCCCTCACAATAATTTGGGTAACTGTGTTAAATGGTTGAGCATGTCAGATGCAGTCAAGGCTGTCAAAATTATAACACTGTTGGATATGGTTGATATTTTTTTGTATCCATCCAACAATTAACAATTCCATATTAATGGAAAATGTCCGTGGAAAGGTTTGAGCTAGAGTCCAAGATTTCTTCAGATACAGATTCAGGGTTTGCAGTCACGTATGTATTTACAGGAACTGGTTAATCTGATCTGATTTATGTTTGTGGCAAACAGATCTTCCTATTTATAATGACGTTATGTCATGTAAGTTCTTCGATCGATGTAAATCATCTCTTCACCAAACACAGCAGCAAATCAGAACAAAGATTAGATATGCACATATGCTGGTCATATGCTATGCATGCTCTTTTTATGGAGAATGATAATGCAACACAGTTTTACACATCTATGTTCTCATATGTCAACGGTTTTTAGCATGGCGTGGTTGAGAAGTTAATTATGTAACATCTTGCTCCTGTTTGTATGCTAATTGTTATAGCTGTGCTTCGAGGGTAGGGTCGTGTGTTCATTACAGCACTCCAGGGCAAAAGAGGGTTCAGAAGTCATTGCACTTTAGTCATAAATCTCCCGATCTGCCTAGTCCTGTCAGTATTAATGCATCTCATTGGCTAACAAAGACAAAGTAGTGTTTTTTTTTGTGATTCACTTCACAAAATGTGTTTGTTTCTTGAAGGGTCACTCAATGCATGCCAAAATAAACACATCACACAAATGTAGACGCACAGACGGAAAACAACATGTGCACTGCCATCTGTGAAAGAAGGCTGATTATGATGTTCATTTGCATCCTTATTATGATGGTTAAATTCAGATTGACCTATGTGTTGACTGAACCGTTACATTTAGCTTTTTTGGGGTTCAAAACTTATTCCAGATATGAAAATCTTTGAGTCATATGTAATAAACTCTTATATGCTCTGTTAAGACTTACTGACCCCATACTGTATTTTTTATATTAATAATAGTTATTTTAAGTCATTTAAATTTTACATTTTCTTAAAATGGACCAAAAATGCAGCGTGGAAATTCATGGCTGTTTAAAACACTACAATTTTTAATAATTTCTTAAATATATATATAATAAATATATAATGAAAGGTTGCAAATGTTTATTAAAATGTTAAGTATGCTTTTTGAGTAATTAAAATGACCTTGGGGTCTTACAGACAGGGGTCCCAAACAGAGAACAAGGGTTAAAGTAGTAACCTCATCTGACAGTGACCCTGTCAAGATTTACATTTAATATAAACCAATATGGTAAACAGTCACCAGGTGGCACTCCAAACACTTTAATGCAGGATCCTCAATCTTCCCTTTATTCCTTTGACTGAACTTAAATCAAAGCATATGTCAAGCGACTTTCAGACTCCAGGTTTAATCTATGATCACCCTGTTGAGTGCTATTAGAGATGGCATATATCATGCTTTAATCAAAGTTTGATGAATCACAGTGTTTCATGTGAAGACTGCTCTCTTTTTCCTTCTTTTAAGCGCTTGCGTTCTCTCTCCTCAGGGTGTTCAGAAGTTCTCACGATGTACAATTTCCATATCCAGCTTTCTTATATTGCATCCACTGCAAGACTGTACCACTGTAAAGCTTTACTGTGAGACCAATGATAATACGCAGAAGAATTCTGTAGGGAGATCAGTATTATCGACTATAAAAAGTCTACACATGGCTATTTAAAACAGCTGTTTGTTGTAATGTGAAAAAATGATACAAAGATAAATCATATCAGAACTTAATGTAAATATTAGGCTACAACCTCTGCAATGCCACTGAAACCAAAGTTTAATTGGTTTCATTAATTGGTCTGTATCTGTTTCTCCGTGACTTTATTTAGAGATGGCTGGGTTTCGGGAGAAAAGCAACCTGACTCATTTTCCTCTCTCCCACGCCCACTTCTCCAGCAGTCAAGGCTAACATACTTTCTCCAGTTTCCCTCAGAAGAATAATTGGGCCTCCTCCTTGTTTTATTGTTGCTCTCCAGATCATAAATCAGTAAGAGGGATAGTGGCGGTTCCAGCGTGTGGCTCCACTCCTGCCCTACAGCCATGATGGGGAGTTGCTCTCTAGTGACATGTAGTATTCCCATGTGTGCGTGGGTATGGATCCCAGAGTAAAGGCTGCCACAGGAAACAAAAGATGGCTTGTATTATTGTGACCGAGTGCCCAAAGGCTAATTAGGCAGGAAAAAAGGGAGAGAAAGCCTGCAAATCAATCATGCCGATGCTGCCTCTAAATAATGAATGACAAAATAATTAATTTTTAAAACATTTTTGTTTTCTGTTTTTCTTGATGTGGTGGAACAACATGCCTTTGTTGCATGTCAAAACCAAAAGATAACTTTTGATATGGTGATCTTTTAGGGGGTTTTGAGTTTCTTCAGTGAGGCTACAGTTTCACATTCAGACCAAGTTGAGATAAAATGTAATTTGGTCTGCTGATCAAAACCACTTCCTGCTGCAGAACAAATTGTTCTTGACAGTTTTTTTTTCTCTGTTTTCCTTTTTCTTCATATCAACACATGTACTGTATCATGTTATTTGTGCAAATGTGAAATGACATTTGAGCAGTAGCTATTAGCTCTTTCAGCCATTGTCAGAACTGTTGCTGTTAAAACAGATATTTGATATGTATGTATTTATTTATACATTTCAGGCAGACAGTTGTGCATCAGCCTATGTAATTAGCAGACATGCACCATAAAACATGTGCAAAAAGAGTAGCCCTATAGCTACTATAAATGTTACTGCATTAAGACTATGCCATCTATGGCAAAAGGACAACCATTGTTATCAATGGCTGTAGGTGCCATCTAGCGGAGAGGGTGATATTTTGTGAATGAATGGAGACTCGGTGAATCGTTTTTGAACCGTCTAAAAGAATCGGTTCGCAAAACGATTCAAACTTTCGAGTGCTATTTGAATCAAGTGAATCGTTTCGTCACTCTAGTTTGAAAATAACCGTCAAGCTATACAGGTAGGTAGGTCTGAACGATAGTTTAATAATTTACAAATGAGGCAGTAGCCTACTCACTGTCGAGATGCACGGTTGTCTTCCAAATAAGAGGGGATTTACGTTCGCCATTAAGTCGATGCGGAATTAGAAGCCAGAAAATGGAATTTGCGGGGGAGTGGCGGGAACGATACTTTTACATAGGCCTAGGAGAGATAAAATTATACATTATTTAGAATATAGTAGGGAGGGGGACGTCATATTAGCGAAAAAGGACCCCGTGTATTGTGAAGCACAGCTTGCCAACTTCAGAGAAGAAAAATGTGGGACAATTGTTGTTCTTTACAGGAAAATAACACTCAAAGTATTTGTAATTTCAGGTTATGCGTTTAAAATTTTCTCAGACATAAACACATTTGTTTTGCTTAACCTATTTATGTAGCCTACAATTTAATTCTAAAACGAATTTTAAGATCACACAAAAAAGTCACATTACACACAAACCATAGTTCAAAATAATAGCATTTATCTGAAATAGAAAGCTTTTGTAACATTATACACTTAATTTTAAAGAAATTACAGAAAGTAATAGTCTATACTTTTATTCAGCAAGGAAGCATTAAAGTAGGCTAATCAAAAGTGACAGTAGACATTTATAATGTTACAAAAGCTTTTTTTTTTATTTCGAATAAATCTACTTTGAATCTTCTATTCATCAAGGAATCCTGACTTTTTAAAAATAAAACTTTACTTATCAGAAATATTTCTTGGGCAGCAAATCATGTCAGCATATTATTCCCTCGGGAATATTGAATGTTTTCTTGCTTGGCTGGATGTTGGACTCATGAACAATAATCACGTTGTTTGAATTCACCAAAACTAATTTGCCGAAAACAAAACCCGGCAGGGCAATTTGCCTTTAGCGCGAGTTTGGATCGAACCGGGAGCGACCAGACAGCAGAGGATTCTGTTCACAAATCAAACAATGATTTGTCCCAAAAGAATAATGAATTATCAATTTAAAGTTTGTTATTTGTTTGGTCTGATGCGTGTGAGTGTGGGCTGTGATTGGGTGATGACCGGTGTCTTGTTGCTGTTTTATCAGTCAGTGGTTAGATCAAGGGGGTAATCCATCAGCCGGAAGTTGAAGCCTCGCGGGAGCCGCCATTGTAGCAGAACTTCACCTGCTGTTAGCATTCCATTGACTCCTATTCATTTTGGCGTCACTTTGACAGCGACTAACTTTACATCTGATGCGTGCAAAGACTTCATTTGTCCATTATTTATTTCTAAAGAAACACGACAATGTATAAAAGGCTCCATTACTTTGTATCTTACGTTATGGCCCCGTAGAAGTCGTTTTTGTAAAAAAGAATAGGCTAACGATTGCATCATAACCACGCGACTTTCTGTCGCACAATATAGACATTACCGTAGAGACAGGAGGAGAAGCTCGCAGGCAATCTGTTACTGTCTAGGAGGCAATCGGGGGGAAATTGAGGCATAAAGTCAAGGGAGAAGCCCATAGATTGAGAGTCCATAAAAGCAACGGGACAAAATATTTCAACGTTTTTGAGGAACTACTAGGTAATTCAGATTTGTCTTGCCACAGCTACTAGAAGATTTACAACTGTCAGACTGTCGTCACGCTCAGTTTGAACCTGCGCAGTCGCTCAGCCATCAGACAGGAAGTGCAATAATCGGGCTTCAGTCTTCTCCGTTGAAATCAACGGGGTCGCTGTGTCCATTTCTTTTACAGTCTATGGGTTAAATCAGTGTAGCAGTCTATTTAATCGGGACAAGGGAGGTCCAAAATACGGGATGTTCTGGCTAATTCGGGACAGTTGGCAACCCTGAGCACAGCTTACATAGAATTATTTTTCAAGCTTTCTTTTGGTCTATGCGTCGAATAGCCATGCGGCCACCTTAACCATGTTGCAAATAAGTTGCGATAAGCTTTCACGTGCGCTCAAATTACACGGTAGGCTAAATCACGTGGAATTTTATCTCGCCTAGGCCTATGCGAAAGTATCGTCCCATTTTCTGGCCTCTCTAAATTCCGTACTGACTTAATGGCGAACATAAATCCCCTCTTATTTGGAAGACCGTGTGTCCTGACAGTGAGTACTGCCTCATTTTCGGTCAGTTTAATTGTGAAGGATGAGGTTAATTTGTTTAAGTCAGAAAAAAAAAACATTAGAGTAATTTATCCTGTTGTCTAAACGTTCTTGAGTGATTCTAATTTGGAAACACAATTAAAGCTCAGTGTTAAAAAGGTGAACAAACATGAAAACACAGATGAAACGATTAGTTGCTCCTTGTTCTGGTTCGCTGCAGGTGTGTTTCAGTTTTCAGAAAGTCATAAGCCAGTGATGGTATGCTCGGTAATTTAAGAATACAAATTGAACAAGCCGATGTTGCAAAGAAACTTCAGGCAAGGTGAAGGAGCATGGCAGAAAACAGATGTAACGAAACTGAGAGCAATAAAGAAACCTCTCAAAATGGAAATGACTTGCACTAGTCATCTCAGGCAAGCTGCAGTTTAAAACCCACCTGTTTCTTCTCATCTCAAATGGCACGATTTATCAGGCAGGATTGGGGGGGGGGGGGGGGGGGGGATGAATGTACTGGAGGTAATTTTCCACCGTATTAGATTTTAAACAAAAGTATGTGAAATTATCCACAGAGACTTCGAAACTGCTTTACCCGCAGTTATGAAAATTAAACATTGTGGGAGGCAGGCTTTTCAGGGGATTGTTGATACATTACCCCTGATATTATGCAATTTGTTTGTCAGTATATTTTTAGGGTAATTTTTATTTCACCTTATCACAAACTCCCCCTGTTTAAATGCCCATAATTGAGACAAAGCTTTCTCATTTGGAGTCGGATCCCTCGAGACACCTTACAGGAATATAATGACACCTCGCCGCCATAATTATTAACATGTGCATTTACAGCGAGGAACACTTAGCATTTGGATTAAACCATTGATCTCAATTGGTACAGGTGGTTTGTCAGCTAAATAGATTTACACAAATCAAAGCAAATAGAAGATTGTTCCCCCGCTGCCAGTGTGTCCAACGGCCAGTACCCTTTGTGTTTTGTTTGGTCAAAGCTTACAAAGCACTTCAATTATTATGCCACTGTTTATATCAGTGCTTGAGATGACAGCCATTTCTTCAGCGGTGGAAATCAAGTAGCTCTTTGTTTCTGTTTACAAATAGCCATAAAGCAGCTAAATGGATAACAAAATGATGAAGATGCAGACTCACAAGAGGAACATTAATCCAAGTGAGATGGAAAAATCCGCTGACAGGTATGTTGACCCGTACTACTATTCTAATAAACAAACCACTCTGTTTCCCAGGTAATACGCCTTGCTGCTTCCACTTCGGTAAATGGCTTCAACTTTCTCATCTTTGGCCCTGGAAGAGTTGGGGTTTAATTTATATATGTCTTCACTTTGACAGAGCTATGGTTAAATATTTCCCTTGGCCATAGTTGAATTGCGTATACTTTTAATAGTGGCGAGGGTTGGAGCAGACAGGTCTGGGGACCGGAAGGTCCCCGAGATGCTGGGGCCAAATTGACAGGCCTGTCTATGTTGGCTCAGTCTTCATTTACAGCAGGATGATCCTTGCCAACCCTGGTGGCAGCCAATTTGCTGTAGGACAGATGAATGTGGAGAGGTATATGAAGGCAGTGTTTTCCCACAATCCCTCCGCTGTGTGCTGGACGGATCTGAGACCTCTGACAGAGTACTGACATCTTATTTATACCTCATTGTTTGAGGAAATGTTGAATAAACCATTTCAATATTTGGAGATTTTGTGAGATGGTGAGATCATCAGATATTGAATCCCAAGTGTTCAGTACTGTTCATTTGAGTAGTGTAGAATACTTTTGTACTTTCCTTTACATGTGAATAGTGAAAAACCAAGCACTTTTGTTTTCCTTTCCAATCTTTGAAAGTATGTTTTGAAACGGTCAGTTACCGCTAGGGAAATGTCATTGATTAAATTCTGTTTTTTTATAAAACACTAAGGCCCTGTTAAGATCCATTTTGGTCGATCGGATCACAAGTGGATGAACAGGAGTAAACGTGATCTAAAACGTTTTGAGCCTGTCCACTTTCGACCACTTCCAGAGGTAGTCGAAAAGTGCGTTTGAACAGCCACAAAAGACCGGCGTCGACTCTACGCCTACTGATTTAACACTAAACATTATGGGAAGTTCATATGTAAATTGCGCAAGCTTATTTTGTCTGTTATTGTCCGTACACATCTTAATATCAGTGTAAACTGGGCCTAAAGGACAAGCAACACTTCCCTTGGTTTTAATTAGCCTCTTTACCCTGTCAGGTGAGTGAGGTGTAAACACCGCCCAGAGCAGGTGGTGAAATTGGCCAATTCTGTCATTGCATTGTGAGCTGAGGGAAAGCGCAGAGTTCTTGCATGCAAAGTGTTTTTTTCTTTATGTTGGCAGGCTATTGAGCAAAACAAGCTATACATGGCTTCCTAACAGAAAATAAATGCTAGAGAAGATGCTTACTAAGATCAGATTTTCTAAATTTAATATGCAGATTGCATAATTGACTATGAATGATTATATTATACATATTTCTTTTAAACAATTACGGCAGAGCACAAAAGTTGGGTTCTGCAAGTCAAAATTCTATTAATTTTCGCAGGAAAAAAAATGTGCTAATATTATATTGTTTAGCCTGCTGTACTCAGCTATTTCAACCTATCCTTTTAAATAGCCTAATCGTCTTTAACAGCTGCAATCCTTGTGAGAAACTACATTACCCACTCACCCACTACCATGAAGCACTTCAAATGGTAGTATAATAGAGTCAGTCTCCCAATGCTCTCCAAATTTGTATTTTTTTTGTATATGTATGCATATTTTTCAATAAATGTATTAAATATTGTTTTTAATATACAGAATAGGCTAAAGCATCTTTAAATCAGTAGTTTTATATTTCTCTGTCGGTTTTAATATGATGATTCTAGGGATTGTAATTCTCTATTTAAAGCCGCCCGGAACACTTTTGTACCTAGTCTTTTTGTTTGATTTTTAAATACCTTTTTGCTTCAAATCAAAGTTTGTCTTTGTGATTCACTTTGTAGCTGGTTGGTTTGGTTCATGGCTTATGTTTTAACAAAGACTTTTTGAAATCCTTAAGAAGAAAATTCAGAGGAAAAATTTGGAACCAGGCTTTTTCTTTTTGTCGTTGCTTTGGTTTGTTTTGCATTAATCGTACAGTGCATTGTGTGTTTTGCTGATGATTCTATTAAGAAATAATGCACATAGAGATGTGTCTCAGAATTCTCAGCTTGAGTTTTTATTTTTGGGGTTACTTTACATCCCAAGAGAGGACCTCAATGCCCAACTAATTTTCACCTGCAGACATGGCTGTCTGTAACAATTTGAATTTTTCCACACTTGCTGATGAAACCCTCTGTGCTTTGGGCTTTTTCTGTGTTGTTAGATGTCAATCACATAAGCTGATCAGTATTCAGAATGATAACTCCTCCTCCACTGGGTCTGATTTCTAGCTCCTGAGTCAATTACTTTTCATTTGTCAGCCCTGAATTGCTGAAGCTGTGTTCAGCAGCGGTTCCTCAGCTCACGTTGTTTGTATCACTTCACAGAGAAATGCAACACTAAGAGCAGCATATGTACAGATAAAGACTGGTATGCATTAGTCCATGCTAATCCATTCATTGTCTTGACTTGTCGACATAAGGGTCGCTCCTATTGCACTGATCTAAATTTGATGTGATTTTTTTCTTCTAGAACATTTGCAACACTGACATACCAACTTCGTAAGGCATACTAATATACATGCGGAAAAAAAAGAGCAACATTTAAAATTGAACGGACTTACTTTAAAATGAAAGCATTAAAATAAGAGATAGTTATCATAGAGGAGCACGTTTTTCTATCTACTTTGTTTTTTTAAGTATTTGAAACTGAATTATCACAAAATCATCAAGTAATAAAGGAAGGTTTACATTTTTCATTTACATGTGTGAATGGGTCATGTACAAATAAAGCTTTAAAATGTTTTTTTTTCACAAACAATGTGTTTAAACAAGTTTTAGTTGTTAAATAACATTTCAAAATGCACTGTAAACCCGAATAAGTTGGAAAACCAAAAAATGTAAGGCAATCAGTTGCCTCATTTTTCAAGTTAAGAAATTCAAAGTTTGAGTAAGCAGAACTGCCAGACTTTTGTTTTGTACTTAAACAATTAAAAACAATTAAAATGCATGAGTACACTAATTCATACATTTAACTTAAAATTTTCATGTAATCCCAATGTAAACACTTGTATTAGTATAAACTTAGTCTGCTAACATACAAAATTTGTTAACATTTTAACAATAGTATGTTATACAGTAGCACTTGCTGAATGAGTGCAGCAATGAAAAGGTTTTATTTGCTCTCAAATCAAGCTGCATGCACCACTTGTCACCATGATGATAACTCCTAAAACCAACATTAACAGAAATTCTTCTAAATTAGCATAACAAAACAACATTAATCACAACTAAATCTCCCACTTAGCATTAATCTTGCACAAAAAAAATTATATTACACTTAATTTTAGCATTTACTCTCCCTTTCGAGTGCCATCGGCAAAGCATTCTGGGAAATAGACACCCCAGTTAAACTTTAACGTTTCAGTTAAACTTAAGTTTGTCTAAATTAAAATAAATAATTTCATGAAACTCAAAACAATGAAACGTATATGAAACATTAAAATATATCAGTTCTCTGAACTTGAAAGAAAAAGAAAGTGCTAAATACTCATAAAAGTTAATTTGACTGAACTAATTAGTTTAATTTAAGTTTGTCCTTCTCAAACCAATTAATTATTTTGAGCGTTAGGGTTTACAGTGTGTTTAATTTTTTGACACCTTTTCTTTCAGGCGGTACAACCAAATCTTGTATACTGTAGTTTTACCACCTGATATGGTAAGTGTACCAACATATTAGCATAGATACTTGAAATTAGCAAACAATTTACCAGTATTTGAGAGAGATCTACAAACCTACAAACCTTTTCACTCTGCCACAAGGATCAGTTGTGGTCCTCTGGATGATTATTAACATGTTTACTGTTATTACCTTGTCAACTCATAATAAAATAGTCATGTTTGCAATTGTGTCACCCTGACATTTGAGAATATACAAATTGCTGGGCAAAAAGTTTTTCAATTATCTCATTAGCTTTAAAACTACTGATATTTATAACATTTGTTTATATTAAAGTTTTCAAACCTAAAGTGCCCTAGTATTTATTTTTACATTTGTTATTAAGTCACTATTTTAAATAGTTTTCGTATGTCTGTTCATTTGTTCAGACAGTTGGACCACCTGACATTTGGGAGGTTTAAGATAACAAAACAATAATTTATTATTTAAATGTACTAAAAATGAATTCAAACTAAATAGGTTTTATAAAATAAAGTGATATGAATTGATCCAATTTTTTTTAAAGGAAATAATGCACTTGGACATAAAAATGTGTTTGTCATGTCATTGACCTGAATATATTTACCCATCAAAATTAACCAGAAACCTGGGGATTCAAAGAATTTGATGTGATTAGAGTATCTATCTTTTAATAAGCAATGGAGCTTAGGGTAGATATCATATTTAATTTGACATGGATGAAAATTAGGCTTTGAGAAACAGACATGCAGGTCATATGCTATTTTTCTTTTTAATTACCTTTTTTTTTGGTTACCCATTGAACTTATTCACAACTAATGCTTTTGTCAATTGGATGTTTATTTTGATTGTTTATTTACACCACTGTACATCATCCGTCCCATTGAACAGACTGTAAATCAAGCCCTCATGTCCTTGTTGTATTTCACATCAAATTGAATATGCTGTCAACCCCAACTAAGGTCTGTATCCGCAGATACATTGTCAGTTACAGACTTAAACCCTCAACAATTTCACTTCATCAATTACAGTCAGATTCCATTCTCTGCAGGCTATGATCCACAGTATTAGCCCATGTCTCTATGCTAATAGTCATATTTTTAAATGGCAGCTATTTGTTAGCCTGGAAAGGATTGACTGATGATGTTTACAAATTCAGCAGGTAAGGTCTGAAATTATCTTCTATAAATCATGCAATGCAGCACTTCTGTTGCTTGAGATCATTCGATTAAACGCGTCTGCCAACTTTGAGAGCGATTGTCCCTGCCACAGGGAGACGCACACAGGCTAGTAGGCTCTCTGTATTCTGAGAGGCCTTATAATTAATTTGGACAGCTTCCAGCAATCTGCTAGTGTCCCAGGCTGGTTCATTTCTTACCCGGGAAACTGACGGATGAGACGTGGCCAGATTGTCACTGCTTGGTGCGAACCGGGAGCTCTGAGAGATGAGCATTCGCTAACCCCCATGCTTCGCTTTGACACTCGGCCAAATTTTTACAAAACTCTGTTCACTTGGAAATGTATGCAAATGGCAGGCAATGGAGCTCTCCTTGAGATAGTCCTTGTGAAATATGGGTAAAAGCTGTAAATTATGTTCATCCTCCTGCTTGAACTATTTAACTGAGTGAGATGTTTTAGGGTTGAGTTGATTTTCTTTCATGAATTAAGTGATCTGTGCTCTCTATTTTGTAATGTATTGTGATTCTTGCACAGTTCAGATATGATTCATAATTGAAGAATGTGGGTGTCCCCTGCATGAGATTTTATTTATTTTTTTCATTTTGATTCTGCACAAGATGTATTAAATTTGCAGCATGTGGATTGATCTTTGATTATTATGGTTAATGTTCATAGAACGGCTCTTAGATTCGTGTTAAAGGAATAGTTCATGCACAAATGAAAATCGTATCCTCATGTTGTTTCTAATTCATGATTTTCTTTCAGGAAACACAATAAGAATTCTTTTTAAATTACACTACCGTGCAAAAGTTTGGGGTCGGTAAGATTCTTTTGTTAAATTTTTGATAGAGACCATTTATGCTCACCAAGGCTGCATTTATTTGAATAGAATAAATACAGTAAACAGTACTACTGCGAAATATTATAATTTAAAATCTCTTGA
Source organism: Meda fulgida (assembly GCA_030578275.1). Taxonomy (NCBI): domain Eukaryota; kingdom Metazoa; phylum Chordata; class Actinopteri; order Cypriniformes; family Leuciscidae; genus Meda; species Meda fulgida. The sequence continues at coordinate 21,801,363 of CM060624.1, read as the reverse complement.
ATTTTTATATATTTTAAAATGTTATTTATTCTTGTGATGACAAAGCTGAATTTTCAGCATCATTACTCCAGTTTTCAGTGTCACATGATCCTTCAGAATCATTTTACACTGTTTTGCTGCCCAATAAACATTTATAATCAATGTTGAAAACAGTTTATTATTAATATTATAAATATTCATTTATTTAAAAAAAAAAAAGTCTTGGTGACCCCAAACTTTTGAATTGTAGTGTGTATTTTAAATCAATTAAGAGTAATTATTTCCCATGCAATCACAGTGATATTGTGAATGAATCATTATTTTGAATGAGATCCTTTAATAGATTTGTTTAGTAGATTTCACAAATGCATTCTGAACGATTTCTTCTTGAATCTGTCTAATCTGGTTCTCATGTTTAACACTCTGACTCAATGACCTGGTCGCAGCAATTAACAGCTTATTGGATTAAGTTTTTATTAGTGAATAATGATTTAAATTTTAATTCTGTTCTTCACACAGGCCTATTGTAGTCATATGGCCCACTTTAGGGTGCCTCTTGTTTGAAGCCCTCAGTCCTCATGGGGAATAATTTGGAAAAAGAGCAACCAATACTTTAAAATTTGTCTTTTTGTGTTCCACAGAAGAAAAAGCTGTTCGGGTTTGGGACAACATGGGGGAATAAATGACATGATTTTCATTTTTTGGCTGAACTATTCCTTTATGCACTCCCAAAATACCTTCTAGCAGCCATGTCTGTGTTTAGCAGCGATGCAGTTTAAAAGTACCAAAGGAGCTTTTGCTCCAGATTTTTTTTTGCATTTACTGAAAGTGTCACACTGTTGACTGCTCAGCTTGTTTGGATTATTATACAAGGCAAACTATGAACCTCCACATGCGCCCCATACCATGTGCATGTTGCCTGGCAACACACTCCAGGATTCCTCAGAAGGTAAAATGATGCACATTAGACATGCAGAACCAACAGTAGCAAGATAATGAAAATAGGCCTTCTGTACTTGATTTCCCCTCATCCCCCTCTTCCTCAGCAGGTGAACTGCTGAGTGTGCTGGAAAACCGCTTTAGATGGAGATTCGCCAAACGAATTGCCACACCTTCAAGGCTGCACAATTTGATTTTTATATTGAACCAGCAAGGGTTCCCATAATTAGCAGGGTGATTAAGAACCATAATTAACATTGCGTAATTACCTTGATCAGATGTTCTCCTTTGTTAATAAAGTTATCTAAGCCCCTAAGAACAGAACCAGAGTAATCTTAATTTAAGGTATTAATTTGGCTAAATCTTTTAATGAAGGCAGCAAAACAATGTGGCATGCGCCCTCATGAAAAAATAAATAAATATTAATTTGAATAACTAATAAAACATTTTACAGTATATAAGTGTACATAAATAAAATACTGTTCAAATTACAAAAATTATACAGTATATATGGGAAGATGGTCTAAAATGACAAAAGATGTTTTGAATAATAGTGATCTGTGAATTTTATTTTATGTTGGATATAAATAATTATGTTATGTCTGTTTGTTTGCTTATGGGTTGATTCATGGACATATTCATTTCTTTAGATTTGTAAAGTAACAAATATTGTTTTTATTTTGAAGTGAAAAGTTTAAAACCCTTTTGTATATGAACCCCTTTAAGATTAAGTATAAGGTTCCCAGTGGCATGCTGTTTTTACTGTTTAATTTAATAATTCTACTAAAGATTAGTCCTATCCTAATCCACAAGTGAAACCATATATCCCATGGCTTTGATTTGTTTGTGTATTTTTTTTTAATCACCGTGTCACACATTTCTTAATTTTTACTGTGTAATCATTGCATTTATAATCATTATATTTTTTTTTAACGGCGGCCTGCTATTGTGGCCTAATACATCTCAGATAACGCAATCTAGTTAAAGGTCTGGCTGCATAAGACTGAGTTTTGCTAATTAGTCCCTGCTGGTAGATTTTGTAACTACATCATTGCACTGACATAAACCAACTTTCTCCATTGACAACCATTTGAAATACTGTAGCTGGCTATCCTGAGATTTTTTTTTTTTTTTTTTTTTTTTTACAAGAAACATAAAAAGCTAAATTTCATTATTACAGTAGATGTTTTAGAAGTAATGTTTTATTTGTAGTGATTTATAATCTAAAGTGATAAATCATAATCAGTAATGCGGCCAACGTTTCTTTTCTTTTTGTTTTTGTGAAAAGAAAACTTTTATTTTCCCTGCTACCAAACCAAACAACAAGAAACTGATTAAATGAGCAGAAAAACTCCTGCCCCCTACACCAATCTGACAAATCACTTTTGGCTGCATGGTACAGGACGAGCAGGGAATCCATTACTGTGTGTGGCCCCAGTCCTCTGTTGCACTCCAGCAAACACACAAACACTAGTTCAAAGAGAGAGAGGGAAACAAAAAGTCTGCCCCCCCAGCCATACCAGCAGCTGCATGCCACATGCAATTAAAATGCAATTAAAATGAAAAAAATTGCAGTGTTGAAAATAAATCAGCAGCCTTACCCTTCCTCATCTAAATCTCCCAAAGGTTTAAAAAAAAAAAAACTTTTCAAATGGCATTTCGAATTGGCAAACTTTCAGACACTTAAGTCTGTGCTCTCCATGCAGTATTATACCAAGTATAATTAGAGAGGCAAGCGTGAATCTGTGGATTTCATGCAGTCTATAGCTCTGCAGTATTGAACCACGTTGATTTAATGGCTTAAAAAGGCATCTTGATAGGCTTCCAAATCCAAATTTTCTTTTCAGTCTATGAGTAGCATCCATGCACTTTTGGGCTTTATTTAGCTTTTTTATTCATATCGCTTTATGAATAGCTCTGGATGCAAGCGTATGCTAACTAAATGAATAAATGTTTCATTGTAGCTGCAATAACTACGTGCCACTTGCCCTGAATGTGTTTGTACTGCAGATCTCATTTAAATTAAAAGCAGCCTTAGGTACTATTTTACATGATTGAAGTCCGTGCTAATTAATGAACACCAGCATCCAACAACCCAAGAGCCCGTATTCCACGCACTCGCGTCCCAGTGGGCTTGACTACCACTGTTTCTCAGGGCTGTTATTCTCAGAGGACTGAGTGATACAGTCTTCAGCCTTACCTGCGGATGGAGGGATGGAAAGAGCGAATGAGCCGGGGACCAGGAGATTTGAGCATCCTATAGATTTGGTCACAGAGGTGTGATGATGGAGGGGGCTGTCAGGATGCTTTCACATGGGGTAAATCACACCTCCATGGAGAGGAGAGAGTGCCATCATGCATTAGGTTTGGAATTAACATCTCTCTGCTCTGGACCAGCAGAGTGTTTTGGGACTCTATCCAGAACACAGATGCCCATAAGACCCTGAAATTACACAGAGTTAAGAATGGTATTTTTAACAACGTGATGGGAAATGTGTGGATGGGGTGGGAGTCAAGGTTAGTCCCTAAATGTTTGTTATTTATTCCCCAACAATCAAATGGTTTAGGTCTTAAGGAAGCAGCACTTTTCTCACTATCCTCTCATTATGGTAGTGGAGGTTAGTTTTTTTTTTGTATACAGAGGGAAAGATTTGGTTTTAAGGGATTTAATCGGATTAAAATATCAATACATTCAAAGCCAGACCGCCTACAGTGATATTTATTTATTTATGACTAAGGGAGAGTATTGGAGGTATTTTAGATGACAAATATTACTTGTGCCACTAGATGGCAGAATATCAACTTGCATTAAAGGAAGTGTGTCGAATTTGGATGCATGTAGATGAAAGGAGCTGTATAAAGATCACAAACACTTCTGTTTGATTCATTTCATTTCTGCTTTTTTTTTGCAATTAGACCTTCACATTATTGACATCATCCTCTGTTATATAAGTCAAAATCAGGACTCAGGAGTGTTCTGTTATTTATTAAGTATAGAAGTTTAACAATCCAAAAGGAGCAAATTAATTTTCCGGGTTCAATCAACAGCAAACAAACAAATAAATAAATAAATGAATTGGACACATTTTTAAAGAAAAACGGAACCTGGAATTTTCCTTTAAGTAACCATCAAGTTTCTTGCCATCAAAAGTAGGTGTGAGGAAACAAGATGGTGTCCTCTGGATCCTGATGCGTATGTGTGTGTATTAGTTAAAATGTTACAAGAGAACATTACACAGCACCCAAGGGTAGTACGTTCAGTGCCCCTCTGTCAGACCACATTCACCCACCCGACTCGGACAGCCTCGAAATGCTACTCTGCCGCAAAATACCTCCATTTATTTGATGCTGTCCAACACCGGAAGCAAACAACGTTTTCCTTGTCAACAATTCAGAGCACCTAGTCAGCCTGTCACGCTCCAGAGTGCATCCTTTGGCTATGGCAATACTGACAGCCTCTCACTCTGTCTGAAAAAACTCAAGCTCTTTATAAAAGTGCACACTAGAGTGATCAAACATAGACAGGAGTGCGATGGATGGGTCCAAATAACATCCCACTTATCCTTGTGAAAAGAAAAAACGGCCAAAGAAATTATGGGGTTTTCATTATTCAACTTGTGATGTTAGTTATTGGTGTTTTTCTGACTAGCTCCAGGGTGTTGTATTCTTTTTCTCCCCTTTTCCACATTTTTTACTACTACTGTGACTGTTTCAACCCTGGGAGATGAAATATATGATGTCAGTGGAGCAACATTTGTGTTTGCTGCAGTCTCCCTGTGGCTGGTGACATTATCTCACGTTCTGCTGTATTGTCTGAGTTGTGGACAGTGGCGTATTGTTTTCTTTAGGGCTGGTTTCTGAAATCCTGCACATATATAAATACATTTATATGTGCTAATAAATCTTAATTTTAATTTCTATTTTGTTGGCTACATTTAGCACCAAGTTAAAAACATATCAGACAGGATTATGTGTTCTGGAATGCATGTTTTCCAGTTTAGTTGCATACAAGCCAGTTCCTGTGTGGTGTGCGTCTGTTGGAGCAGAAACAGGATTATTGATGTATATGTAGATGAGCTACATAAGTAATCCAGCACTGAGGATTCTGGGAAGCAGAGCAGCAGGTGTCCTCTTGTACGAGCACAGTTATCTCTCCTCCGTTGTTTGTAATTTGGACATAATAGAACATCACCTTACAGTCATACACGCATAATTTCTCAGTGAACACAGATAAAATTAAGCTGTGGTACATGAAAATATAGTCACATATCAAAGCATATGTTTCACCTAACGATTTATGTATCAGGTATTATTGATAATGGTTGCTGGTTTTGATGGCTTTTGTAAATTTTATTAATGTCATTATCTTAATTTTAGGCAATTTATATAGTTTCAAAAAGGACAAAACACAATACAAGCCTGGTTCCAGTGCAGATGCACCGGTTCAACCATAGCAGTGTATAGTGAGACATTTAAGATTATTTACAAGTCATCACTTTTACTAATAATTGGATCTGTTAATCTTTTAGTCTGCCTTTACATTGCTTTAATGCGTTACTATTTTAACATGTCATATGTGAATATGAGTGAATCCAGCATTTTTGTGTAGATGTCACTTCCAAAAATTTCCAGCATGCAATTGGCCATCGGTCCACTTAGCAGCATGAAAAACAATTGTTTTACTCAATGGATTATATAGGCTGTAGCCTCAAAGCACAACCAAGAGTCTCTCCCTTTACAATCACTAAAACGCTGTTGCTTTGTCAGTTCGTCGCGATCTCACAAAGTTCCGTTATAATAAATGAAGCTGCCAACAATGCCCAATGAATCTCTTACTTGCATTGTGTTTACACTTTGTTTGTTAATGAGAGGTTTTGCAAGCCTGCATAACACAGCACTGAATAAAAACTCTGGCTTTTTGAATGGTGAGTGGATTCTGACTAACTTAAACACATCTGATTGGCCATTGCGTTCAAGGGATCAACAACTATGTCTGTGATTGGCTACATCGCTCACCGCTGCAAAAAACATATTGTAAATATATTAATTTGGCGTTCTCCAGAGTGCAAACCCAAATCTGCTTCGCCAATATATTGCGTTTGAGGGTGCAAAGCACCCTAAAGGCTAGCACCCCCGCAGAAACGGGCCTGACACAATACCGCAAAACTCTTGGCCCATCTGCACTGACCTTAGTTTTCCAAAAACAGGCCTTTTTGTGCTTCTGACAGTTTAAAATCTATGGAAGCTCGCCTCTGCCACAAAATAAATAATTTTTATAGATAATTGCGGCGACGACTTCTCTTACAATCCTGACTTTTTTTCTCGCAACTGCGAGTTTACATCTCACAATTCTGACTTCTTATCAGAATTGTGTGATATAAAGTCGCAATTGCATGTTATAAAGTCAATTTCTGAGGGGAAAAAAAAACACTGACTTTTTTTCTCAGAATTGCGAGTTTATATCTTGCAATTCTGATCTTTTTTCTTGCAATTGCGACATATCACGCTATTCTGACTTTATAACTCATAATTGCGAGTTTATATAACGTAATTGTGAAATAAAAAGTCGCAATTATCTTTTAAAATGTTTTGTTCTCACTTCCGGTATGCCTTGTGGTGAATAGACGTGGTTGGAAGTCGCTCTGAGAACACTCATTCGTTTTCTTTTCAGCAGTGTCATTTATCTTGTCATATATTTACCAAATAATCGGTTTTATGATACATTAATAAAGAAGAATGCCAAAACCAGGAAAATCAGGGCGAAACATTGTTGAAATGCTGACTGACAAGGGGAGCGAGCAGGCAGCTTAGGCTTATGCTACCACTTCAGTACAGGTGGAGGAAGAGATCACGCCAGCTTCCTTGAAGGACTTAATTACATCCACCATCCGATCAGAAATCTCTTCACTACGTTCTGAATTTTTGTCAGAAATTCGCTCTGCTGTTTCCACATTACAAACGACCCTGTCATCGCAAGCTCAAAAGATCGGGGACATTGAATAGGCACTTAACGATTCAGATGGCCGGTTAACAGCAGTGGAGAAGCTGTGCAGCACACTGCAAACAGAAAATACCAGCCTCAAACTCAAGCTAGATGACTTGGAGAATCGGTCGCGGAGGCAACATTTAAGGATTTTTGGAATACCAGAGGGTTCGGAGGGCCAAAGCCCGGTTGCTTTCATGGCCTCATTCTTTACTGAACTGTTTGGAGACGGCGCCTTTAAGCGACCTTTGGAAATTGATCGAGCTCATTGAGTCGGCCAAAAATCTCAACAAAACGCTTTTCCAAGACATATGCTGGTCCGACTCCACCATTACCAAACCAAAGAACTCATACTGAAACTGAGTCGCGAGCTGGGCTCTTTGGAGTTTAATGGTGTGGTTGTTCGCATTTTCCCGGACATGTCTGCTGAGGTGGCAAGACGCCGTGCTGAATTCAAAGACGTGAAAACAGCACTTCGCAATGCTGGCATCACCTACGGAATGTTGCATCCCGCCAGACTCCGCGTCGATTTCCAAGGACAGCGGCATATATTCCAGACTCCGCAGGCAGCGATGGACTTTGTTAGTAAGGTCACTAAGTTCGTATCCGGCAAGGTTTGAGTGACAGACATGTTTTAAATTTAAAAAGAGTTTGCCACCCTTCTTAAAGTGAGTAAGCGTGCTTTAAATTTGTGTTACGAAAAGGGAGGTAATGTTAGCCCACACACAATCCTGACCACTCTATAAGTCTATATATATATATATATATATATATATATATATATATATATATATATATAAAAATCCTGTTCCATAAGTTCAGCGTAACAAAGTTGGATGCCATGCATCATATACTGCTGGGAGAATAAACTCTATACTTTACTCTAGTTCACGGAGCACTGCCGAAAGGGCAGCTAAAGTTGCAAGAACTAGTCAACTACTATTTTTTTTTACCTGACTGTTACGTTCCTTTCAGTTAGGTTTGTTAATCTTGGGTATGTTAGATCCTATGTCAGCTCTGGACACAAGGGGGGAATAGTTTTTTTCTTTTTGTATGTTTATTTCGTGCACCTTCAACCATCTCTTATTTGGCAGCCTCTTTTGCCATGCTCTATTCTTAAAAATCATTATTTTTTCCCCTAACATTATTAAGCTAATGTTTGTTAACAATGCTTAATACACTTCAGGGGAGGGGTGGCAGGGTTAAATTAATTAGTTGGAATGTAAAGGGATTAAACAATCGAGTGAAAAGAATAAAAGTTTTTTTCCAATTTAATAAAGTTGAAGGGCAATATATGTTTTTTGCAGGAAACCCATCTTAAGAACTCCAGTCATAAAAGCTTGATGAGGTCATGGGTGGAACAGGTGTTCCACTCGGGATTTAATTGTAAAGCTAGAGGCACAGCCATCTTAATTAACAAGAATACTCCATTTAATCCTTCTAAAGTTATTTCAGACCCCAATGGTAGATATGTGATCGTTTCAGGCACTCTTTAAGATAAGCAAGTTGTTTTAGTAAGTGTTTATGCCCCTAACTGGGATAATCCAGACTTTTTTTGTAAAACTTTTCTCTAAATTCCCTGACCTGAATACTTACCAATTGATTATGGGAGGTGACTTTAATTGTGTCTTGAACACTGCTTTAGGTCTTCTCCCAAACCAGCTTCCTTGTCCCAATCTTCTTGAACAATTAACTCATTTTTGCAGTGGTACGGTATAACTGATATATGGCGTCATTTGAATCCCACTTCTAAAACGTTCTCATTTTTTTTCTCCAGTTCACCATACTTATAGATTATTTTATCATTGACAGCAAACTTACTCCTTTAGTAAAGTCTTCCTCTTATGATAGTACAGTCATCTCTTATCACGGCCCAGTAATTCTCGAACTGGCCCTCCCTGGTGGTTCTATAATCTCTCGTTTTTGGAGAATGAACGTGTTACTCTTGTCAGATAGCCGTTTTGTAGAGTTTATCTCCGAAAAGATCAGGGGCCTCATTTATAAAACTGTGCGTAGAATCCTTACTAAAAGTGTACGTGCGCCCGAAAGTCAAAAATGGCGTACGCAAAAAAATATTCAGACTTATAAAACCGTGCGTATGCCAAAACCTGCGCAGAATTCACTTTATAAATCCCAGTCAGCTGAAGATTGTGCGCACGTGCGTCTCCACCCCGAAATAACCATATATGGAGCTCACAACACCTAGTTATACTATGCAGATCCTCATCTGAATATCATTTGCATATGACTATTCATCCACCTACAAGACACATTACATTAATACAAATCAAGTAGTTGCCTATCCTTGCCTTGTTTTTTAAAATAGTGTAAAATAGGCTACATTTCAGAGAAAGTTTTTCTCAATCTTTTCCACTGGCCAATTGTATTTTTAATAGGCCAGATAGGCCTTGGGCATTATTTGCACAAAACTATTTTCTCAGACAATCTGGTATTATCATGATAAGCAATTATCTCTGTGGTTAAAACATTAAAACACAGCACGCCACAGGAAAAGTGTTCAAAAACATCGCATCCACAACAAAAATATTGATTGAATATAAAAAATGTTGTAACTTCTCAGTAATGATTTCATGTTTAAATGTTTAACTCCATTAATTTGAATGCCATATTTAATCTAAATGTTTATATCAGAAGTAAAACATAGTTAAAATAATTATTTTATTTTATTTAAGAAGGGATGGATAGTCGCTTCAAGTGACAGGCTTGGTGAGTGAAATTATATTTGTATTATCTTTCTGTATATGTTTAATTTTCTTTCGATTTTGTGTCTGAAAGTGACCAAAAAGACATTTAGATCCAGCTCACGATCGGTGAAAAATAGTATTTGCACCTGGTTAAGAATGCTGATAATGATAATTCAGGTTGATGCAATTTGATTTATTGGGTGATGTAATAGGATAATTTAGAAGTTTTTCATTTTAAATAGTTATTGCTATTTGGGCCAGTTGGTGTCGCCAAAACACATACTCTTCTAAAAGAGTGCGTACGCACGGACAAGAGCATCCTTACGGTGCGCACTTATTTACGCCAAGTTTTTTTTTTTTATAAATCCCGATATATGAGTGGAAAAATGCAGAAATCCCTTCCGTAGAGTTAACCTCAAGAAAAGTACTGGGGCCTCATGTATAAACGTTGCGTACGCACAAAGTGGGCATAGAAATATGCGTACGCAACGTTTATACATGAGGCCCCAGTACTTTTCTTGAGGTTAACTCTACGGAAGGGATTTCTGTATCTCTTCTCTGGGACACGTTCAAAGCTTATTTGCGTGGAGAAATAATTTCTCGTTCTGCTTATATCAAAAAGATGCGAGATAAAAAGCTCTGTGAACTCTCTAGACAGATTGGCCAGTTGGACCAGAAATATGCTGTATTTTCCAACCCCATTACTACATAAGGAAAGGGCTTTTTTGCTATCTGAATATAATCTTCTTTCCACTAGCCATGCTGAACACCTTCTACTTAAGTCACGACACCGATTCTATGAGTTTGGTGATAAACCGAGTAAAGCACTTACATTACAGCTTAGACTACAAACTGCAAAAAGTTTTATTGCTCAAGTCCAAACCACAACAGGGAATAGTATATCAGACCCCCAAGAAATTTACAATCAATTTAAATTGTTTTATTCTTCTTTGTATCAGTCAAACTCCCTCAAAGATTCCAATCTTATTTATAATCTTTTTGAAAATCTTGACATCCCTCAAATCAGTAACGAGTCAAAAAACAAATTAGAGGATCCTATTAATCTAGCTGAGATTTTGCAAGCTATTACTCAGATGCAGAGTGGAAAATGCCCAGGTTCAGATGGCTTTCCCACAGAGTTTTCTAAAAAAGTTCTCTCTCCAGCTCTCCCCATTACTTCTTTCAGTTTTCGAAGAATCCCTAAATAATGGGTATCTTCCTCTCTCTATGCGTCAGGCGTCAATTTCACTGATCTTGAAACCTAATAAAAACCCACTAGATTGTGGGTCTTATCGTCCAATTTCCCTTCTAAATGTAGATGTGAAAATCCTGGCCAAGATTCTCTCTCTAAGGTTGGAAACTGTTATTCAAGACATCATTCATCCGGACCAAACTGGCTTTATAAAAAATAGGCAAAGCTTCTTTAACCTTAGAAGGCTGATGAACATAATCTATACCTCATCAGACTCATACATGCCAGAAGCCCTAGTCTCTCTCGATGCAGAGAAGGCTTTCGACCGTGTTGAGTGGGACTATTTATTTTGTACATTAAAAAATAAATTTGTGTCCTGGGTAAAACTCTTATATTCTTCCCCTTTGGCTTCGGTAAAAACAAATGGTATTAGTTCTGAATATTTTTCTCTTCACCGTGGGACTAGACAGGGTTGCCCCTGTCCCCACTTTTGTTTGCTATAGCGATAGAACCTCTTGCAATCTCTTTTCGTACTAATGGCAAGATCACTGGAATCCATAGAGCAGGAAAAGAACAAAAAAATTCCCTTTATGCCGATGACGTAGTGTTATATATCTCAGATACAGAAACTTGTCTTTCACATGTTTTAAGTATTCTAGGAGAATTTGGTAGTGTCTCAGGTTATAAATTAAACTTGCATAAGAGTGAGTTCTTTCCAATTAACACAGCCGCATGAGCTCTTTTAGTATCAAAGAGCATATTGTAGTAATAGTAGTAGTAATTCATAGTAATTCATATTGATTAGTTTTACAATCTCTTTATGAACTTTTTGAAGCGGCAAAGAGTCATTTGCGTAGCTGTCTATGGAGAGATCTATGGAAAGTTCTCAGTTTTCATCAAAAATATCTTCATTTGTGTTCCGAAGATGACCTAAAGTCTTGCGGGTTTGGAACAGCATGAGGGTGAATAATTAATGAAAGAATTTTCAATTTTGGGTGAACTATCCCTTTAAGCGACTAAACGCCAGTGGGCGTAGCCTATGTTGTGATGGTATAAATCGATTTGTCGATGTCTTGCTCTAGAGGCAGTCAAATGCAAATGTATTTGCCTGTGTGACGTCACTAATCCCACAATTTCCAACTACACTGTTTTTGTAGCTTGGTTACATAAATGCCCTTTTTGTAAATGAGGAGGATGTTTAAAGCATGAGACTTCCAAGATGTTCTAATGGTACGAAAACTCTTATATGCCAAAAGATCAAGGAAAACATCATTTCATGACACCTTTAAAAAAAAAATTATATGTAAAAATGCAGAAAGTTTTCTCTTAGTGTAAGAGTGTGGGTTAATAATAATTCTTTACATTTTATATAGCGCTTTTTCTGCTTAGCTTCAATGGGCAACCAGTCTTGGGCTACAGGGTGAAATGGCTGCTGGCATATTTGCTTAATGCATAGTTACATCATATAAAAGAACAATAGACATCTATGGAATGTGTGTGTGTGTGGAGAGTCTGATTAGTGTAGCTTTAGTGTCACCACCTTCCAAGTGTTAAACCAGTGAACCTCTTTAGTGCTGAACTTCAAACAGTTCGCCAGATGAATGAGGTTACAAAGTTAAATGTTGCCATTGTGTCTGACTGAATAATAACTTTTTGTTGTTGTTGTTTTGTTTTAAACCTGTCCTCTGTCTCTTTTGTTTTCCTCTATATGTTAGGGCAAGTAGAAATACACTTAGCATAGCATATATTTCTTGGCGGAAAGCAGTGTATGCTCCATTAGCCCTACTGGATTGTTGTCAAGGCCCATAATACATTTTTGCCTCCACTTTGCCATGCCTGTGGGTCATTTAAAAGACTGCTGAAGCATTGCCTTTTATCGTACCGCTAGACATAGCAGTATTTGGAAGGGAAATTACTTTTGCAGATTGTAAAGGATCTATCTCTTATGTACGACTAAGTTTTGTGCCAGTGATCATGTCCTAAATGGCTCTAATCCTCTATCCATGAGGAGCCTATGGTTTTTATGTATCTGTAGAGCACTGTGATGCGTTTGTATCATTATTAAAGACTGGAATGTTGATGATACCTTGTTGTTAAAGAATTTAATACTCCTTGGTTATACAGATGCAACCCCTCTTTGCTATTTTGTCTATTTGAGTGATTTCCAATACCTGCCCATGGAATGAAGCTATCTTGTTCTCTGAGAGTCAATTATCACTGTAACCGTTGATGGAGATGAATCGAGACAGCTCTCTTCTGTGCTATATACAGCAGGGGTATTTTGAGAAAAGTGTGTAAAAAGTGTTAGAAAGAAAGTTTAGAGGTCAGAATGTTCTGCATAAGACCAGATTTTCTGTCCATTGACCAACTTTTTTTTTTGTTGGTATCTAAGTCAGAGTCCTGACATTGACAGTACAGAACAGGACTTTTAATATATATATATATATATATATATATATATATATATATATATATATATATATATATATATATATATATATTTTTTTTTTTAAATTTATTTATTTATTAGTTTATTATTATTATTATTATTATTATTATTTTTCACTCTACGATCCAGCTGAGGAATAACCAATCTTGAGATCCACCAATTTTTTGTTTTTATTGTGGGAAAAAACACAATAATAAATGTGTTGTCTTTTACTTGGCATATTTTACTTTCATATTTTTGGCATATTGTTCCATCTGGCAGGCCACTCTGATGGGTTCAGTTCATTTCGAGTTCTTGTGCTGCATTGTTTGAGAAATATATAGGCTGTAAGTAGGTTATGCCCTTGTTAATAGAATTTGAGAATCTGAATTTTTTTTTATTTTATTTTTCTAAACAATTTTCACACTTTTAACTAAACACATGTTTCTATTGTGTGGCCCACAGTTTGTAAACTGCCATTTTAGTTGATTATTATCAATTTTAAATAGCCGTATCACATTCTGATTTACAAATGACATTTTAAGTGTTAGTGGGGGAAAAAAAAAACTGCTCATCAAAGAAAGATCATCAAAAAAAGACGACCACCAGTACACTGATTATGTGAAGTGAACCCTTTCCAACTGTAAGTTTAACAGCAGTATTCTTAGATTTTTTACCAAGGTAGATAAGAATAACCTGAACTGTGTTAATATGTTAAAATAACACAGAGAATTGCCTCCTCCTGAGAGGTGTGAGCACATCCCTTGTGGCTCTATAGTCAACTTCAATTTCTATAGTCAACATACTTTGTAGGTGTTAAGTAAATCATTATAATTAAAAGGGCTTCTGCAACCTTGTGATAAAATGTATTATATACTGATTATCTACATTAGATGTGTGAAAAATCTTTATTCATATGAAAATGAGCGATGTGACTTTGGTATATTTGTAAAAAACAAAAGATTAGGGCCTGGTTTCACAGACAGGGCTTATATTAAGCCAGGATTAGGCCTTTGCTCAATTAGGACATTTAATTAGCTTTTATAAACGTGAAAAAGTCATTGATTTACATCTAGAAATAAAATATGTTAAGATGCGCAAGTTGCCTTCAGTTAAAACAGCTCAAACATGCATTTTAGTCTAGGACTAGATTTAAGCCTTGTCTGTGAAACCGGGGGTAAGAGTCATGTATTTACATATAACGTACTATTAAGCGATCTCAAGGTGCCTGACTTTCTAAAGTAATCACCAAAAGATTAAAACACAGATTAAGTTTAAGATGTGTTACAAATTAATCAAATGTAAAACATAATTTAGCTACCACATGACAATGTACATGGTTTGATCATGTAACAGTAAAATGTAAATGCAGAGATTTTTGCTGCTTTGAGTTCATTGTGACCTCTGACCGTTGCCTGTGTTGCAGTGAGGGAGATCAGTAACTTGGTTGTCATGGAAACAATGCTACAGGACAAGTTCACATCTCTTTAAAGCTCAGTCAGTGAATTTGAACATTTGCACTTACACATGCATACATTTGCCTGATGAAATAGTAGTGGGCAAAAGTGATGTCCAGAGAGGATATTTGTTTTTAATGACCCTGCTACAGAGTTTGATTATACCATGAAAATACCAGTATGAGGAAAATGTTTTTTTTTTCTTTTTGAGATATTTCAAATATGTGGGAAGAACAAATCCCAAAACTTGGTTAAGGATTTTATATGACAAAATTATTTTGCAAAAAAAAAAGGCAAACTGCAGCTTGATGATTTGTTTTACTATGCACAAAGAAAATTGACAAGAAAAACAAAAAGCTCACAGGAAAAAAAGCACATTGACTGTAACAGCATGCTACAAAACTAAGTTTTTAAGATTTCAGTGGTTTTCTCTTGGTTTTGCATGTACTCATATTTTTATTGCGTTATCAATATCTGAAAGATGTCAATTCAATTATTTATCATATTAATTGTTCAATGAAAAGTGAAAAGTGCTGTATCCCATGCCTATGCTTCACACTAGCCAAACGAACCAAAACATCCATAGTTTCATATTATAAAAAGTTTGCCATTTGAAAAGCTTCCATTGCACATCAATGCTGTGGCAGAGCTCAATACCTTGTCTTTGTGAGTTTTAATGACTCTGTAGCATAACAATCCTGAGCCATGCTGTGGTGGGTGACAAGGTAGGATTTCCTCCAGCTGGGGTGTTTGTCTTCATAGCCTGACCCTCGGGAAGTGCAGCGTAAAGCTCAATGTCTTATAGTTCGTGCTCCACCACAATTTCTGTTCGGCCATTTGTCATGACAGCTCCCATGTCTTGTCTCTCGCTCATAGCGACTGCGCTGCTTTCCAGGGCATACCGCCACGCAACTCGCTAAATATTTACCTCATGCTGGTTAAATATAGACAGTTCGCAAAATAGCCCATCCAAGACAGGTCCCATCAACATGCTGCTGAGAAGAATGATGGATGGCCTTGCCTGAGAATTTATGACTGTCACAAGCAAAACAGAAAGGAATTGAGGAAATGACTCCTGACGGAAACAGTGTGAAATGCTACAATTTCACCACAAATGTCTGATGTTGTCCTGAACGCCTCTTTAGTGTCATATAAATGCCAAAATGATGAGACAGGACCATGGGGTGTTTTTCTCAGCGGGTGGCGTTCCTAACAAAACACGTTACTTTTTGTTTATGCACTCCTAAGGCAAGGGCAAAACTAGAAGAATTATGGTTTAAGAATTTAGACTTTCAAGGCCTGAATTAGGGCCAGCATGGGTATTGTATAGAATTTTAATCATTCCTGCAAGTTCTGCCTTCATAATGCTAGAAATTTTGCAAACATGTATCCACTAACATGTAGGTCGAATGAGTAAAGTAACCTCACAGATGAACGGATCAAATCAGTCATTTCAAAAACCAGCGAGCGAGTGGTTCAGTGATACAGCATACCCCCCCCCCCCCTCTCTCTCTCTCTCTCAATATGATGCGCAAACGCTTACATCAGTGAGTTGCACGCTGCAATATACTTGTTTACAATAAATGAAGCCATCTATATTGCTAGCACGCTGCTGGTCTGATGTAGTTTTGTGTCTAATGAGAGTGACTGATACTTAAAACCAGTCTCCATTCTTGTTACATGCATGCATAGATGCATACATACAGTGATATTGTATTATGCTGTGTACAAGGGATGTTCTTACTTCTACTGGTGCAAATAGAAACTATATATACGAAGAAAAAAAAAACCGTATTTGATAACAACAGTTCTAATATCAATGGTCTAGAAAACGGAACAGTCTTAAATAACATGTTGTCTAATGAAGACAGGAACAGTTCTTTATTAAAATTTCACGGTCAGCTTGGACGTGCATTGACAAAAGACTTTTTAATTGATAGACAATTAGCTACATGACTTGTAACAATATATTGTAAAACAAAAATGCCACAAGATGTATTGCGAATACTAGTGACAATATATATTGTGTATAGTTCACAAAAATTAATGAAGCATTATACATGCATTATACATGGCATTAAACATGGCAATGGTGCATCAAATATGGTAAACACAGAAGCTCACACATTTGAGCATTCATGTTCATTTATGATTAACAAATTGCTAATAAAATACAATATTTAAGACCTTTTTTAAATGCATCTAGTCAGAAACAGAGAGTGCAATATGTGTCTAACATAATTTGAATATTTCTATTCTGGTGTCACCATAGCCCTGCATGAGGAGACCTCATCCAAGCCTTTTCAAGCCCATTTCTGATGTAATACCAAGTGAAGCCTTTTAATGAACAGTACTTTTTTTTTTAACTGTTTACCATATGTGTTAGAAGAAATAATGAAAACATCTCAACTCTATTTTGGCTTTGCTCAAAGTATCCTTAATATCACATTGTGAGATCAGTATCATGTATCAAACAGAATCGTGACATGAGTGTACAGTTACACCCCTATCTGTTGGGCCTGGCCTTGGTGAAATTTGGTGAACACAATTTAATCTGACTGCACTTATCAACACAAAGTGTTTCTAAGAACTTGCCATTTGCTCTTTATTTGTGGACACTCTTATTTATGAATTCAGCTCTAAAATACATGATGTTCCCATGGAAAATACAACGACTTCTCCTTGTTGTTCTCAGTTGAACAGTGTCAAAAAAACTGTAGATTTCAAGAGCCAGCTGTTGATGTGTTGTACAATTCCTGACCTTTAGATTAAACCGTGTCTCTGTGCTCCAGTAAAGTGATTCTTAAAAGTGATATTTTAAAACTGTACTCGAAATATCCAAAAAGCATAAAGCCATATAGTCTAAGCGTTTGTTTGGTTGCATCCTTTCCATCCAAGATTTCAAAACACAATGACCCACCTATCAGGAGACACTACATTTTAAAGGTTGCATTAAAGGGCAGAGCGTACTGTTACTGGCCGGTCTTTGTGTGTTTGGGGGAGATGGGGGTTGGTATCGACAGATCCTCTAACTGATGGCTCCAAATCCTCAATGAATAATTCATTTTGTGTGCAGGGGACAAGATCCCTTGGCTGAGCTTTCATCTCCAAGACTCCAGAGTGACCAATGTCAACCTCATGTAGAGTTCATTTCTCCTCTCCCAAAGTCAGGGGTGTCACCTCCACACTGAAATGTTCAGTTTAGACTCATCTGAAATATTTATGCCATCCAACTAATGCCGCTCCATTTTGTGATGGCAATGAGTTATCGATGTTTTAAGCAGTGTAAACAGCAGACTTTGTACTATATGAAGATTGATCCCACATTAAATGTGATGTGACAACATGACGGCTCTTCATACGCAGCTCACTAATTTTCAGCTAATTCAGCCCATTTCAAATAATAATGTTTTTGCTCCTGGTTGACACTTGTTAATTATTCTAATAGCTCAATTTTGAATTTAATTTTCATTATTGAGAAGCAAGAGGTGAAGGGTTTACCGCAGGAACTTACAGCATGCGATCATGGCCTGTCTAAGGTCATGTTTTATTCTCATTGTAGTTTTTAGTCTGTGCTGATTTTCGACCTTTCACGGTTGGAACATTTGTTTATTTATCTTAACAACTACCGAGACTGATGTGTTTGACCTTTCACTTTGATGAAACGGTATTTGTGCTGCTACAACTAAAAGCCCCTTTGGAGGTTATTGTGTTTGTATATTGTAGCATAATTGACAGCTTTTCTTTGGCCATCTAACGGATACATTTGACTTTTTCCTCTGAATTTCACCTTTAGTTCATTGGGATAAATGAGGTGGTTAGTGTATGTGTGAGTGTGGAAGGATGCCATCTGTGTGTGTGTTTGATGCCAATATTGTACAGGGCTCGACATAAATGGTTGTCCACTTGCCCGTGCGACACAGGCGTGAAAAGGCAGCTCAGTTCCCATTTGCATTTAGTCAGGATGGAAACTAATGTCAAAACTCATTGGTTTTTGCACATTATGTGTCCAAATGTCATGATGTTTGAGGTTCGTTTCAGCATATTTGATGTAGTCTTGATCTGGTATGTGAGTGAATAATAGCTTAGATTTGTTTATAAAAAAACATTTAAAGCACAACAGTTGAGTTGTATAGATTAAAGTGGCATTCAGTAGTAATTAATGGCTTGTGAATAATAGCATTATCATCGGTTTTCTTTGTGTACTTTAAGTACCGATATAACAATGATGTTTGATGCTGCACAACCCACGTCAATACAACCTATTGACGTGGATCATCATGATCGTCTCTTAGTTTTAAAGAGCGGTCAACACAATAATTAATTCCATTACCTATCCAACAAAAAAGAAGCAACTTGGGCATAACTACTTAGGATTTTGTCCACCATCAAATCGTTCCAGCTTGTGTATACTAAAATTTGCTCTCTTTTTTGTTTTTGTTGGTCTCTCTGTTTTGTTCTGGCTTCATCTCTTTTCTTCTGATTCAACCATACAGGTACTGATTGTACCATTGTCATTTAAGCAATAATAATAAGTGTTTCATTGTCTAAGTTTCACTCTTTGCATCACCAACCAACATTACACTATATAGAGGCAGCAGCCAATGAATGTGATGATTCTTTTACATTTAGTGAAGCACCGCAGGTCGTGTCGTTTCAACATGGAGAAATACATTTTGAGGGGGGCGAGAACACCTCAAAATTCCAGAACTATCCCTGGAAAACCGATCCTTGGTATTACAATATGTCCTCCACTTTGAATGCAAATGAAATCACAGATATGCTACCATGTTATTCAGACATGCATCCAAGGCAGTGAAACTTCAGCACATTACAGATTCATTTAAGACATTACAAAGTCTCTTAACATGGAGCCATTAGCTGTATTGTCTCATGTAGATCTTCGGTTTTCTTTAATAATATTTAGCAGGAGAGCAATGGAGCACTTCTGTTCATGTTTCACTGCGGTTACGCTCGAGGGCTTTGCTCATTCCATGCTTGAGGAGCTCCACTCATGCAGGTGTGAGTAACACCGACTCCCATTCACTGCTGGCTGGTGTCTCATCTGGGATTCGATTCATGCTTCTTTGTGATAATCTCATTATATCTCCTCTGGCAGACACAATCACAGACAGGGGGCGTACATTGAGGCCTAATCCTCCCCACCCCACCACCACCACTTCCCGCCCTCTCAGGAAATTGTAAACTTTTTGCTGCTTCCTGATTTTATTGCGGAATTGTCACAGCTGCACAATATACGTCCTTCTTTTGAACCCACTGCAATGCTAATCTTTGTCGTTACTTGCCTAATTGCTATTCACCGTGAAACACAGGGAGGGGGGTATTTACAGCCGATCTGAACATGGCAAGGAGGCAATTATCAAACAGGATGGCGTCTAAAGGGGCACTGAACCGTGCAAAAAGCAAAGGTCGATTTTGTACGTTGTGAAGTCCTGACGTCGAGGCCGGTGTGCGATAACTCATAAATAGGGCTCTGGGGGAGTATTGTCAGGCTTCAGTCAGACCCCAGGCCACTTGTCAATCTAATAGAGTCTCACCATGTGCCCTCTTGGAGGTGAGGATGTGATGAATGCTGGGTGTCGCCGCTGTAAAGTTTTATGTGGCAACTCTGATAATTTGATAATGGAGTGCCTGTCACTTATGAGGGCAGCAGTGCCACAATGCGAGATGTCAGTCAAAGTGTGATGGCAAAAGACATTCTTTGGTGTGTGCTAATTGTTTTAGTATAGGATGTTTTTTTTGCATACAAGAAGTAAATTCTAATTTATTTGTATAGCGCTTTTCACAATACACACAAATCATGATGTTAATATTTATAATATCTTAATATCTTCATCCCATGTCGCTTTTAGCAGATTAGAGCTCGGCGATAAGGTAGTTTATATTTTACGATGATACAAGCAATCAAAATGTTGATATATGTACTGTGTGTGTGTGTGTGTGTGTGTGTATATTTCTGTCATAACTCTCTGAAGATTGGTAATGGTAATGGAGATTGGAGATGGATATGGCAATGTTAATGTATTTGGTCTTGGCGGAATAGATCTGCTATGCTGCTGCGACTGCAGAGCAAATACCGAGACTTTCTACTGCCAATGCCTTCACAAACATTGCTGTGAGTGAGCATGTAAGACATGCTGCTGCTGCTACACATGTAACATAAATGAATTAATCCACGTAGCATATCTACTGTGTACAGGTGGAGCTTCACCCTTGATGAGTATACTGTATGTATGCAGATAAAGCTGGACATACTTATATATCTAACTTGATATAAAGGGACGATAAAAAATTTTTGTGTTTAAATTTTTTTTAATGTTTTGCTACTAAAAACAAATTACTGAAACTATGCGAAAATAGACTCTAAATAGGGCTGCGCTATGCAGTGAGGCATTAGCCTGTAATCTCATATATAAGCACTGCACAATGGGTGTTTAAGCTGCTAGACTGTGGTCTTGTTAACAAGTTTCAGGTGTGATTTGAAAGGGACAGTTTAAACATTTCTCTTTCTTAAGTTTGGGGCGAATGATTAGGGTATAACATTGATATATTTGCGTTAAACAACCCTCAAAAGGCCAGAGTTTCAGTTAACAGCACCCAATTACAGGGGGAAATGTGCCTTTCGTTTTTGGAACAGAAAGAGGGCTTTGGGAGTGGTTGAGGATATAAGACATTAGAGATATTAAACCATGATAAAGCTCCTAAATCTGCCATTTTCATAAGCAGCGCATAAGAGAATGGGAGGTGTGAGCAGCATCTGTTCTTAATCAAAAGCTCGCCGGTCTCGCCTGAATGAAATGGCATTACGTAGGCTGCATGATAATACAGCTGCCCCCTCTCAGCACGGACCGACTCTCAATCAATAACCACCACTGCATTCAGGCATAAGCCCATATTCTCTATGCATTGATTCTTAATGAATTATCATTGCTGATATGTTTGGGATTTAGTGTTTACCCCAGTAAGATGTCCTGTTCCCCTACCATTTTTCACCCTACTCTTTAAGTCTTTCCTACACGGTCTGTCAGTTTTAGTCTCGGCTGCTCAGCTGTTTGTGTTTAAAAGGTTGCCGTCCTCCGGGGACGACACTATTCCTGTGCATCAGATTTCTCTTCTAAACTGTCTTTCTTTAGCGATCACTGGGGAACCTGGAATTTATCTCTCAGATATCGAAAGGAAAAGAGAATGAAAAACTTGGCACCAGAGAGAAAAAGAGATACAAGTTGTGTTTCAAAGTTGCTTCACTGCCTGCTGCCTGCATAGGCAGCTGTCTTTTAAGGATCGATTTGAAATGCTCTACTTAAATATGAAATGAAATGCACCTAAATATCACTCTGCATGAGAGCCTTGGGTTGCAACTGATTTCAGTTGGTTTTGATGTTAGTAAGTTGCTAAAAATAATAGCATGTACTTTAATAAGCACAAAAATAATATTCAACACACACGCATATTAAAGGCAGAATATTAATATCCAAAATTTTGGTTATTTATTATCCAATAACTAAACCTGTTATATTTTGTTCGCTTGTGTACTTACATTATACCAAATGTTTCCAACATTTTTTAAATGCAGATTTATCTGGATTTAAACAGAGCATAGAGCATTTATTTGTCAGCTATCTTTGATTTCATTGTTTTTCACAATGCATTCTGGGTTACTTTCACTGCAGAGGGTACTAAAACTTAAGAGATTGGCTAAAATTAAATACCCTAGTATGCAGGATAATTACATTCAAAATTGATTTTGATATTAGCATGTTGTTAAGCTAATAGCACAGTACTATAAGCATTAAAAAATACACAACACACAAATTTTGAGCAAAACGATCCATTTTAATTACTCTGAGCTGTTTTCATTGATAGTTTCAGCATTGAATAAAATAGATTTTGACTTTTGCGTGTTGCTAAGCTAATGGCACGGTAATTATGTTTCCTCCAAGAGCTATATAACAATATCTGATTTTCACTACACAATTATTTTGGCTAAAATAATTCATGATAGCAATATTATCATGATACATTAAAGTCACCATAAATCTTGTAATCTTTAATCAAAATATCTTCTCCTCCCTCTTGCAAGGAGATCTCTGCTCTTCTCTGATCATGTTTACTGGCGCAAGGGCGAGCCAACCTTTCTCTCACAAGAGTTCACAGCAGTAGAAAACCACAACCATCCAATCAATAAAGATACGAGTTAAATAATTAGTTTATTTGTTTGTTTTCTCTTTTTAGCCAATGATAGACGGTTCTCTTTTTTTTTCCCCAGAGAACCGACACCCCTAATAGGTACATTTTTAGGAATTTCACAAAAATGTAGACGGCATGTTTTTCCTGTGAGTCTAGGTTGGATTTAGTCTACCAGCAAAGAGCAATGACAAGCAGGACTGTATATTCCCACCACCAGACTCAGAGAAACAAAACCCCAAGTGCTCAAGCCAAGGAGAGCATCTTCGCTAAACCAGACTTGTGCTGCAAATCCATGGCTCTCTGCTCCATCAGTGTGCAGCTTCACCTGCATTAATACTTTATAGAGCAAAGAACAGCTACAAGTGCCTGCTAATGGCCTGGAAATAATATGCTTTACTCCAACCCCTTACGAAAGGAGATAGCGGAAAATAACATGTACGGCCCATTACTGCTTGCTCCGCACTTTCCTTGCGATTTCTTGTTCTCACAGCAAAGGGCAAACCAACATTCTTGCACACCAACAAAAGGAACTAAAAAATAGCTGTCGGCCATAATTACTATTGTAATAGCTGACTGAGAGACAAGGACTGAGGCAAATGAGAGAATGTTAGCGAGAAGTGATGGGTACAAAAGGGCAATGGGGAGGCTGAAAAGCCCAGAGAAAAACACCCCCTTTGCTTGCATTCAGTCTGCAGTACAGCGTCATATTCTCTCCATCTCTTCCTCTATTTATCTTCCTTTACATCTGCTTCTCTGTTATACATTTTTGTGAGACTCTTAGGAATTTAAGGCACCAGATGCAAGGACTGTTCCAAAAGGTCTGGTGGGCAATATACCGGTATAGACACGATTAACAGGTTTTGAACTATCATCTCTATCGCTTACAGCATAACTATAATACACAGAGCAGCGTACTATAATTTTGTACGTTGAAAGTTGATATCTGGTTATAGAAAAGAGACATTATTAATTGAAAATGGCCAATCAATCAGAATTTGGTTGTGACAGTGTTTACAGTTTGTGTTGCTACTACATTTAATTTGCCAATACTTCTTGGAAACATGAAATAGAAAGAATATCAATCTTTCTCATGTCATTACAGAGGTTTGCTGTTTTTTTTTCTTATAACAGAAGTTTTGTTTTGGCAACATAAATGCAAATCTAATACCACTCAGAAGTAGTTTTGTCTGGTAAAAAAAAGAACATGGCAATTTCCTCCAGGCTAATTACTGTGACGCTTCTTCATTGAACTTGTTGATAACAAGCAGTAGTTTTTACTGTGTCAACACCGGGGTTCATGGTATGTACCCTAATCCTCGGAATTACTAAAAAAATATCAATCTGAAGTCTCAGATAACTAAAAACTGTTGATTGGTGTAATTATATATTTTTTTGCCCTTGGTGGAATTTCGACACTGAAAATGTCAAAGTGACAGAAATCCTTTTTTACAAGTTTTGAGAAAGATCTTTAATTTGTTTTTCTTCCTAGTATGACAAGTCATTTCAAACTCACTCAAGGATGTGCTATTTTCTTTCTTTCTCTAAGAAAATCAAGTTACAGGTAAAGAATCTATTCAATGAATAATGTTGATACATGCCTTTAAGTGGAATGTGAACCAAAGCCGAATATCCCCAATGTCAACTTTTCTGTCAAGACTGCACAATAATGACCTTAACTTCTTTACTAAGCCCTGTGGTCACTTGGTATTGAATATAAGAACATCCTGTGTTTTTTTTCCATCTCTGGACTACACCCTTGGTATTGGTAACCATATGCTTATACTGTGTAGTGCGTGAAAAGGCAACCTGAAGCTGGAATATGAATCTGGAGTGATTACAGATGCTTGAATCAATATCACAGTTTGACTCTACTGAAGGCTTATTTACTCATGTAATTTAGTGCAATATTGTCTCATTCTTCTCCTTTATCACATTATTTATTTGTTGGATGTTATGATTGTTTGCAGCCATGGTTAGGGTCATTTATAGGGTATTTATGACTGAGTGAAGGATAATCGGCGATGGAGCTTAGTGGTACAGTTCATTGATTCCACGTCATGGTCGACCTGCATTTGCCACCATCTACCAGCCAATAAATGATGAGCTGGTCAGCTACTCTAATTCTCAATCGCTGAGGCTCGTCATTCCTATCATGCTTGCTGGCTTGATGAAAGTCTACTACTTGCACTGATTAAAAACACTTTGTCAGACATCTTTGTCATAGTCAATGCAGTTTATTATTTATTTATTTGCTTTAGGAATCAGATGAAACAAATTTGATTAATTCATAAATACAGATAATCTTGGAAGCCTGAAAAAAGGAAAAAATCTCGGAGTGGAAAAAAAAAATAAAGTTACTTAAGTATAAGTTACTTAAATATATTTTATGAAAAATAGAATGCACCGATATGAACATTTTACCCGATACCGATAATTCTTTATATATGAAAGTCGATAACCATATGTTGGCCGATACATCTAAATCCAAATTTTTATATAATTTTTGAGAGCCTGATTACAAAAACACCTCTAAAAGACATGTCCTGAGCACACAATTATAATGTTCACATTATAATTTTATGTAGCCTATACACTCTAAAAAAACACTGGTTTTGGTTGTTTTCAACCAATTTTGGTTGTTTTCAACACAAGGGCTTGGCAAATATAGAGCCGAACACATGTTGGGTTAATTTTACCCAGCAAATTGTGTTTATTTAACCCAGCATAATGTGTTTATTTAACCCATCATACTGGGTTGATTCCTTTTTACTATAGTACTAGCTTTTTAAAATTATTTTACTTCATACATGAATTAATATTTACGGATTAACTTAAATCCTCTAAATTTAAAAAAAAACACTCCACACAACCACTGGTTTGCATGATAATTCCTTTATTTTCGGTCATATTTTACAGTATTGCATATTTTATATAGTTTTTAATACATATTGCATACATTTAAGCTCGTTAACCTATTATTATAATTTAAAATTAAACATTTAGAACTAATTCTAAAAAGTAAAAAAGTGTAATCAACCAGTCCCCGTTTCCCCTGTAAAGGCGCTGAATCTCGTGCTGGCACTTCATGTATCATGTTTAGCGGGGGAACTTCTAACTTCAGACCACTGCCCTGCGTTTCACTCATAGCCGAAATATGCTGTGACTGACTCCATAACCTGTCCATAAACAATCAGTGTACAGTTCTGAGAACATATTTTAACTTTCTAAGCATTTATATTCTGTATCTTTTTTTATTAAATAAAATCGTTTTATGTGACTGACATCTCGCCCCTGTATGTTGCTTTGCATAAAATTAAACGATAATCAGAACAATAACCAATTTATAGATGCAAAAAAATTTACACAAACCTGCATTTTACCGAAGACATGCACCAATTTGACGGAGCTGCACTGCTATATCCTAAAGAGGTCGCAAAAAGCCTGCGATAAATAACTCAACACCTGGCTTGTTACGTCTGACCAAGGAGCTGGGTAACACAAAAACTACCCAAACACTGAAAAAAATTACCCAAAACATTTACCCAAAAGGCTGAACCCAGGATTTGGGTATAACCCAAGATTTTTTTTAGAGTATGACAGATTTGAGCAGCACATGTTGCACTGAACTGTATTTCCCTTTTTTGAAGAGATTCCGAACATATTGCAATTCAAAACTATCAATGCGATGGCAATCAGTGTGCATATCAAGTGTCTCAGCTGAAGGAATAATCCATTATTTATCGGCTTTAATATATCGGCCAAATTTTCTTATCGGGCCGATAACGATAACATTAAAATGAACATATATCAGCCGATACCAATATGGTGGCCGATATATCGTGCATCCCTATAAAAATAGTCACATGGTAAAATAAGATCACACTGGTTTACTATATTTAATTTTTTTCACAGTTGAAACAGAAACGGCTTCCATTTAATTTGAACCCATTTTTGTGTCAGTGTTTTTATTTATAATGAAATACATTTCAATAATTAGAATACTTTTTAGCATTTAAAAATCAGTTTATAGTTGGAAAAAGGACATTGTTAAATGGAATATTTAATAAAAATAATTTCCTTAAGTTGCCTTAATCACTAACATTTGGTTGAACCAAGGAGCTCTATAATACTTAAAATCCATTAGCATTCTAGATATCTCTAAGTTGTATAAGTGATATTTAATTAGAGATCCTTTTGTATTGTATCATTATCCATATGTTGAATTTCATTCAGTGGGGGTTTCTGGTGTGTTTTTGGCTCCAGGGCAATTGTACATCACTCTACAATCTAGTTTACGATGGAGGGATTCATATCTCAGTTTTCGCAAGAATCATACAGATAACTCATGTCAGCCTTCCTTAACTCTCTGTGTGAGCGAAGTGCAGGCGCAGCACATTAACCATATTTACTGCCGACAATTTCCAAAGGAAATTGCCTCCGCAAAGGGAAAGGGCATTTAGAAAATCCAAACTCTAGATTTCAATCAAGATACGTCAGCTTAAAATATACTTTCTCTATGTACATGATGTTGTCTTTGTTTCTGTCTGTGAACTGTGACACTTTACAGGGTATTTTATTGTGTGGACAAAAGCTTAAATTGTTTGCCGTCATATGTGGATTTGGGAAGAATAATAGGTTTTTAATGTGAAAAGCTGATTTTTTTCTACATGCAGGCCATCTGTCACCATGAAAAAAACAATCTTGCCAGAGCATGTTACATTAAACAAGATCATGTTACATCATGAAGCACTGTTTGTTCTTATGTGAGTGGAAATTGGAGGGCTAATTAGAGTCCTTTCAAAGAAACGGATTAGAACCTAATTTGTTTCAGCGCTTAGTGACACTTTCCATGCGTTTTTTGAACATCCAGTCTTAAATCCCTCTGAGCGCTGATTACATATCTGTTTTTTTGAGTGGTGTTCTCCATAATGCACAGTTCCTTCCTCGCATGGATGCTCTCATTCTTCAGATCTTTTGCCAGTCTTCATCTCAGATATAACTTCCAGCTCAGGCGGTTAGTCTGAATTTTAACGTCACTCTTCGGGTTTTATTCAAAAGAGCAATATTCTATACTTTTCTAGTATTTTATTTGTTAACTTGAAGTGCATTTATCATATTAGATAAAGGACAGATTTTATGTACAATTTTTCCACCCTCATTGTCCTTTAAAATTAAACAGGTTGTTTTGGCTGATGTAACTTCAAAATCTTTTGCATGATTCCATGGCGCTTCAAACAATGCACATTTATGTATTATTTTAGCCGCATTTGTCAGTGTTTTGTTTGCTATCATACCACACAGATTATTGTCTTCTCAGAAGGCCAGCATGTCTTTACTCGCCAGCATTGAGATGAAGCAGTAGCGTACGATATATATATATATATATATATATATATATATATATATATATATATATATATATATATATATATATATATATATAAATAATATATATATATTTATATTTTTTAATTATTATTATTTTGGACTTTGAATTTGTAATTGAATATGGAATTGAATTAATTTTGATTTGACTTTGTGAGAAACCTCTCCGATATTAAATATCTCTTTTACAGAGAAATGTCTTGGCTAAGATAGACAGCAAAGCAAAACAATTACCAATAAAGCAACAATTATAATTAAAAACATTTGCTCTTTGATAATTCATCCTCCAATAGTTTTGTTGTTGTTGTTTTTGATATGTCCCCTTTAAAGGCCAGTGCTGGGCTCTAACCTCTGATTGGTTTGGACAACAAGGAAGTGACTTTGGCCTGATTCTTGACCACTGACCTACACTGAGACATCAGAGATGGAGTTAGGGGATAAACGGCAGCCATGCTCAGTCAAAAGTGGGTGGGGGAATTCTGCTGAGGTGGCCGAAGTTCTTGGTGCCATTGATTAAACAATATTTCTCCCTGCTCGATGTGAAGGAAAGGAAATATATTTGCTCCTTCGGTGTGAGGCGAACGCCCCCGTGCCTCACTTGGGGTGTAAAATGATGTGTTATTTTAATTTACAAGGCCAAGCTCATTTCTCTCCCTCGTTCTCTGTAGCACCAAGAATGCTTGTGGAAATCCTAGAATTAAAATGACATACAATTAGATGGATTTCAAGTTCATGTGTTTGTCATGTATCATTTCCTTAATTAGTCTGTGAGAGACTAATGCACATTTGACAGCACAGAAGCTGGTGTGAAGAAAAACAGAGTAAATTGCTCATTATACATTCTGATCTTTCTTTTGTGCATGGAAAATGCATGCTAGCAATCAAGTGAGGATTCCTTTCTGTCCTCGAAGAGAGAACTTGAGAGAAATATATCAGATTTACAGTGTTGTCTCAGATACCCTCACATTCAATGGCTGTGAATGACACAATGATCTCCCTCTCATCTGTTTCTCTGCATAGATTTAATAAGTCCACATTATTAAATCTTCGGTGCTTGGAGATATTTCACTATTTTTATCAAGTACACTTTTATTTGGTTGTGAAACGCATTGAGCTGTGGAACTGGATAGGCTTTCCTCTGCACAGCCTATTGAGCAATTGGTTTTCATGCGGTTATGAATCGTAGAGAGAAATGGAAATCAATGAACCTCACAGTCTATGAACCACTGCCTCAGATCTCGATATTGATAAATATATATTTATATATATATATATATATATATATATATTTTTTTTTTAATATATTTATATTTGATGCCGTAATATCAGGTATGACTCATTACAGGAACATTTATGTACACCAATAGAGATTTATCTGATTTTCCGTCGCGCCGTTCTCTCCATATTTATGATTCTTTGCAGCCTTTAGCCACGCTGGATCCTTCACTGGAAACCGAAAGCAACTCACTCCCTAATAAATGTGTACTCTTTGAACCATTATGGCTAAAAGTTTGCTAAGAGGTATTTCCTACTAAAGCAAGGCGGTATTTGACTCTGGTCAAGCGTATCCATAGCAGACTGGTGGGAGTGGCCTTGGACAGCAACATTCCTAAGTTTATCTACCTATTTGTGGCTGTTTTCTCTAGTCGGGTAGCACCCTGCTTTTCAACTTTATAGGCAGCCAAGTTTTATTGAAAGCTCATCTTGCTAGCAGTGAAACACCCCTTTTAGATGGTTGACAAGTCCCTAAAATCTCTCTAAAACAGTGTTTTTACTCCAAGCCCCTCATTTACTCCAAGCCCCACAAAAATGTTTAAAAGGTTCTTCAAAAGAAAACAAAACATAAATTATAGGCGTAACTTAAAATGAGAGATATCCTTTAGCTGTTTTATCTTATTTTGAAGCTTATTTTGTCTTTTTTTATTTTAAGTCATCTTGAGGCCCCTTTGAAAGTTTGCTGAGCCCTGCAGGCACTAATAGCATGCAGCTTTTCCGGTGACAGTTTTTTTTCCCCAACGATTAGCAGAAGTTGCATTACATAATGCCATCACTGTATTTGCACATATTTTGAATATGAATATAAATCCGATCTTCAATTTCCGTGTTAAATGCAAAGTTCACATTAATTAAAGCAACAGATTTTTTTATCATCAGCTAATTTCTCGCTCAAAGACCGCAATAGGAGAAAGAGCGGCATAAACACTGGTAAGATCATTTTGTCTCATTACTTTTAATGAAGATGATTGTGTGTTTCATTTGCAGCAGTTTGGACATCGGCTTGCTGTAGTTATAGCCTACTATATTATACTATACTAACCTATATAACACTCACACGTTTATTTTTAAACATTTTGGGAGGAGTAAAATGTACATGTTTCAACAACCAGATGCATTTACACTTGTCCAGTTTTGTTTGGAATGAGTCTCAGACCATCTTCTGAAGTGGTTTGAGTAAACGGATTTAAATCCGTCTCGAAAGCGTTTTGGAGCGCGTTAACTGTTTTTTTTTCACGATCGGATAACTATCTGATTAGAGAAAGCGCATGAAGTGACCAGGTGTAAACAGGCCCAATTGTAGAATAACAAGTTTCATATAAGTTTCATATAATAAACAATCACTGATCAAATGAACAATTCACCTGGTTTATAAAGAATTTTCCTGCTTAAATAACTTCTGTGGTTTGCTGCTTTTTATTAGTAGCTTGTAGAAAAGCAAACTACTTTTACCTTGTTGAACTAATCAAATAAAATTCAAATCAAAATTTATTCATAAAGCACCTTAAAAAACGTCTCGGTTACGTATGTAACCCTCGTTCCCTGAGTAGGGAACAGAGACGTTACGTCGGATGACGACGAATGGGGTTTCGCTTAGAAAGCCTATCAGCTTCGAGTATTACAAAACGAGCCAATGGCAAAGAAATGCCATGGGTCTGCGGAATTTGCATGACGTAACTCCGCCCCACCTCGTGGGTATAAAAGGAGGACGCTGGCAACATGCAGTTATGTTTTATCGCTGAGGAGCCAAGACTGAACTCGGGCGATCCCCGCGAAACAGCAGAAGTGGCAGGAAGACGTAACTCAGGGAACGAGGATTACATACGTAACCGAGACGTTCCCTTTCGTTGTCACTCCGAGTTACGTCGGATGACGACGAATGGGGTTACCAGTCAAATCACGCCACCTTCACAGCTGTCTTCGAGCGCCCTGCGAAAAATCTGAGCCCTCGAGATATTAGGACGAAGGACTCCTATTTAACACAGGAATACCAAGGTACACTGGGAAGCATATCCCAAGCTTTTAAGGGGAAATATGCAATTATCACCAACCCAGTGGGGGGGGCATTTGAAAATACACATATGACCTGATAGTAACATATGGAGAAACTCTGAGGTGTCCAGCTGCAGGTGGAATATTTCAACCTCAGGGGTGGCAAGGTGGCTTGCCGAGGGAAAGACACATGCTCAAAGAGGCTTACAGTGGAAATACACGTGTGGGGGTAGCTCATGGGAGGGACCATGCACACGGAGGCACCTAGCCGACGCCCAGGCAATAGACACTGGCGCTAGCATCAGGGGTGCTGGAGGAACTCAGGGCTTTCGGAGAAGCTCACCTGAGCAGAATATCGCACGTATCCAGTCCGCGGAGTGGAATGGCGAGCAAGCGAAGACACCTGAGCGGGTCCGGAACTAGCTGTTTGAAGCGAGAACACGAGAGGACACTGGCTCCACTCGGAGATTATAGAATCTGGCGAATGTGTTAGGTGTCGCCCAGCCTGCAGCTCTGCAGATGTCTGCCAGCGAGGCGCCATGCGCCAGCGCCCAGGAGGATGCCACACTCCGGGTGGAGTGGGCGGTCACACCAAGGGGGCACGGTCGACCTTGCTGCTGGTAAGCCAAAGCAATGGTGTCCACGATCCAGTGAGACAACCTCTGCTTTGAGAGAGCCTTTCCCTTCAGCTTCCCACCATAACAGACAAAGAGCTGGTCTGAGGTCCTGAAACACTGCGTCCTGTCTACATAAGCGCGGAGAGCGCGTACTGGACAGAGCAGTGCCAAGGCTGGGTCTGCCTCCTCCGAGGGCAGCGCTTGCAGGTTCACCACCTGGTCCCGGAAGGGAGTGGTAGGAACCTTGGGCACATATCCAGGCCGGGGTCTCAGGATCACGTGAGAACCGGCCGGCCCGAACTCTAGGCACGCTTCGTCAATGGAGAATGCGTGCAGGTCCCCGACCCTCTTGAGAGAGGCCAATGCAATCAGGAGCGCTGTCTTCATAGACAGGAACTTAAGCTCCACTGATTGCACTTAAAACCACTGAGAGGTCCCAAGAGGGAACGAGAGGAGAGCGAGGAGGATTCAGTCTCCTCGCCCCCCTCAGGAACCTGACGATCAGGTCGTGCTTCCCTATGGACTTACCTTCCACTAAGTCGTGGTGAGCGGCAATAGCGGCAACATAAACTTTGAGGGTGGAGGGAGACAGCCTTCGCTCCAACCCATCTTGAAGGAAGGAAAGCACGAAACTGATCGAACAACTCCGGGGGCCTTCTCGGCGAGAAGAGCACCAATTGACGAATAGGTTCCACTTCAACGCGTAGGCATGTCTCGTGGACGACGCTCTAGCGGAAGTGATGGTAGCCACCACCGCAGGTGGTAGGGTACTCAAACCTGTCTCGTCCCGTCGAGGAGCCACACGTGGAGGTTCCAGAGATCGGGACGAGGGTGCCATAGAGTGCCCCGTCCCTGAGAAAGGAGGTCCTTCCTCAGAGGAATTGGCCAAGGAGGTGCTGTCGCGAGGAGCACTAGTTCGGAGAACCAAGTCCGGGTGGGCCAGTACGGCGCAACCAGAAGGACTTGCTCCTCGTCCTCCCTGACCTTGCGCAGGAGCTGCGCAAGAAGGCTCACTGGGGGAAACGCATACTTGCGGCCCCGCGGCCAGCTGTGCGCCAGTGCATCCGTGCCGAGCGTGCCCTCGGTCAGAGAATAAAACTGGGCGCAATGGGATGAGTCGCGGGAGGCAAACAGATCTATCTGTGCGTCGCCAAACTGGTCCCAAATCAGCTGGACCGACTGGGGATGGAGTCGCCATTCTCCAGGGAGGGGCTGAAGCCGTGACAGCTCGTCGGCAGCACGGTTCAGGGTTCCGGGAATGTAAATAGCACGAAGGGACCTCAGATGCTTCTGACTCCATAGGAGGAGGTGGCGAGCGAGTTGCGACATACGGCGGGAGCGTAGACCACCTTGATGGTTGATGTACGCTACTGTGGCGGTATTGTCTGATCGGACTAGTACGTGTTGACCCATGAGCAGCGCTCGGAAGCGGTGCAGAGCAAGGCGTACTGCTAGCAACTCGAGGCAATTCACATGCCATAGGCGCTGAGGTCCTGTCCAGGAGCCCGCGGCAGCATGACCATTGCACATGGCGCCCCAGCCCGTGGTGGAGGCATCTGTTGAGACAACAAGATGCCTCGACGCTCGTTCCAGGGGGACACCAGCCCTGAGAAAACTGAGGTTCAACCACGGGGTGAAGGTCTGACGGCAGCTCGAAGTCACTGGAACTCGGAGCTTGCCTTGTTGCCATGCCCACCTCGGGACTCGGTTGCGAAGCCAAAGCTGAAGCGGTCTCATATGAAGCAATCCGAGCGGCGTGACCGCGGCTGCAGATGCCATATGCCCCAGGAGCCTCTGAAAATGTTTCAGTGGAACCGCTTTCTTGCCCTGTATTTGTCTCAGACAAGTCAGCAGTGACTGCGCGCGCTCGCTCGTAAGCTGCGCGGACATGGCGACCGAGTCGATGTCCATACCGAGAAAAGAGATCCTCTGCACGGGGCAAAGTTTGCTCTTCTCCCAGTTGACCCGAAGGCCCAGACGGGCTAAGTGCCGGAGCACAAGGTCCCTGTGTTCGCAAACCTGGTCTCGAGAGTGAGCTATAATCAGCCAGTCGTCGAGATAGTTCAGGATGCGAACCCCGTGAACCCGAAGGGGAACAAGGGCTGCCTCGACGACCTTCGAGAAGACGCGAGGGGACAGGGCTAGCCCGAACGGGAGAACCGCGTACTGATATGCCTGTCCCTCGAAAGCAAACCGGAGGAACGGTCTGTGACGAGGGAGAATGGAGACATGAAAGTAGGCGTCCTTCAGGTCGATCGCTGCAAACCAATCCTGGGGCCGCACACACTCGAAAATGCGTTTGGCGGTGAGCATTTTGAACGGCATCCTGTAAAGGGAGCGATTCAATACTCGCAGGTCCAGGATTGGTCGTAACCCACCGGTTTTCTTGGGGACAATGAAGTAAGGGCTGTAGAAGCCGGACCTCATCTCGGCTGGAGGGACAGTCTCGATTGCACCCTTCGCCAGCAGAGTGGCAATCTCTGCTCGCATGATCGGGGCGTTGCCACCGACCAAAGTGGAGCGGACTCCCCTGTATCGGGGAGGAGACCGTGCGAACTGAATTGCATAGCCGAACCGGACGGTGCGGGCGACCCAGCGGGACAGTTGGGGAAGCTCTAGCCAGGCTTCTAGGAACTGTACCAGCGGGGTCATGCGGAGCACCGGCGTCCCCCCGGAGGGGCAGCGAAGCGGAGTAACTGGCCCGGACGTGGACGGCATAGCGATCCGGTGTGGGGGCGCAGTTAAGCTCCGCGCCCTGACAGAGGAGGCCAGGGAAGGACCAGCGTTCCACGGGGGCCTGCTCTGCCAGGGGTCTGGCGACAGAGTGGGACAGGGACGAAACGGCCCGTGGGCGGCACGCCGTGTCAACCGACTCTGGGACAGAGGGGGACGAGGAGAGCACGGCTGGTGGGCGGCGCTCAGGGTCGTCCGAGAACTCTGTGTGCTCAGGGGTGAGAGGTTTGTTTCTGTCTTTAACCACATTAGGGTGCTGCCCACCCGTGGGTGAGCAGCGGGGAGTGGAGAACAAAGGATTCTCCCCCGGCCCTCCACCGGGGGAAGGAGTGGCCCTGCTACCATTTCCTGTGAAACAAACATCATCCCTGAGCAGCCCGTCTCAGGAGCGCCGCTTGGCCAGGCGCTTGGCGGGGGGCGGGGCTGGAGAGGGCTGGGGCGCCTTCCTGCGGCTTCCTCCGCGCGTCGGCCTGGGTGGAGGCTGCTGCTTTGGCCTAGCGGGAGGGGCGGGAGCTTTAGGAGGGCGCCCTCGGCGGGAAGCAGGCTGAGGCGTCTGCCCGACCGACGACGAGGCAGCAGCGGGTCGGCGGGGCAGAATATGTTTGATGGCCTCAGTCTGCTTCTGTGCAGTTGAGAACTGTTGGACAAAGTCCTCAACTGCGCCGCCGAAGAGGCCGGCCTTGGACAGGGGCGCATCGAGCAGACGAGTCCGCTCGGAATCCCGCATGTCAGCCAGGTTCAGCCATAGGTGTCTCTCCTGGACCACCGCGGTGGACATCACCAAACCCAGGGAGCGCGCGGCTACCTTCGTCGCCCGGAGAGCGAGGTCGGTTGCGGCACGCAGCTCATTGAAGAGCCCTGGGTCTGTCCTGCCCTCGTGCATGCTTCTGAGCATCTGGGCCTGGTAGACCTGCAGAGTGGCCATAGCATGCAGAGAGGTAGCCGCCTGTCCCGCCGCTCTGTAAGACTTCGCCGCCATAGACGACGAAAATCTACAGGCCTTGGATGGATGCTTAGGCTCGCCCCGAGAAGAAGCACTCTGAGGACACAGTTGCATCGCAACAGAGCGTTCAACCGGGGGAAGCCCAGTGTACCCACGGGCGGCCGCCTCATCGAGGGGAGGAAAGGCGGATGGGATCAGCGAGCGGTCCCGGGAAGACAGGGGGGTCTTCCAGGACTTCGAGATCTCATCATGCACGTCCGGGAAGAATGGTATTGGGGTTTGCCGTGGACCACGGGGGTCGGCAGCCTTACCCAAAAACCAATCGTCCAGCCGCGAGCGCTCGGGACAGGGTGGAGGCCTCCACTCTAAACCAATGCTCGCGGCTGCCCGGGAAAGCATGGCCGTCATTTCCGGATCCGATTCAGGCACAGCCGTATGCACACCGGAAGGTGGCAGCTGCGCTGAATCTTCACTTCCGGAAGAATCAAGCCCACCTTGTGATGCTGCTACAGACATGGCGTCTTCCTCTGTAGCTTCAACCGAAGCCCGCGGGGCACCCGAAGGTAGACCCGCGGGAACCGGAGGCTCACTAGCGGGTACCGTCACTGAAGAGGGGGGCTGGGGTCGCGGACACATAGTCGGCGCCTGGTTCCAGACCGTTACCCGGTCACCCTGGCCACCAGCCGAAGTAGTACTCCTCGGGGGAGCATTAGATCGGGGTGTGGATGAGGGGACTCTCACTCTTGCGAGTTCACTGAGTCTCGACCTTAGTGACGCGATGGTCATGTTCCCACAGAGAGAACATGACTCATCCACGAGCGCTGCTCTAGCGTGATCCATGCCCAAACACACTAGGCAGCGCTCGTGCCCATCAGAGTCAGACACATATCTGCCGCAACCAGAAGTGCACGGGCGAGGCATCTTTAAAAAGACGTGCCGCGTGCAAGCTCTTTTTGTGAGAGAGAAACACTCTGATGTCGAGGCGGCCGGGGAGACACGCACTCTCTGGCAAAATCACTGCACAGATCAGCAGGAAGCGCGCGCTCGCTGGAATCGCCCACAAACAGCAACACCAGAGGAACTCGTTTGTAAAAGCTGACAATTCTCAGAGATGGCTTGAGGAGTGAAGAGGTACTCTTGGCTCCGAAGCGAAAACATAACTGCATGTTGCCAGCGTCCTCCTTTTATACCCACGAGGTGGGGCGGAGTTACGTCATGCAAATTCAGCAGACCCATGGTATTTCTTTGCCATTGGCTCGTTTTGTAATACTCGAAGCTGATAGGCTTTCTAAGCGAAACCCCATTCGTCGTCATCCGACGTAACTCGGAGTGACAACGAAAGGGAACACAGTGTACCAAAGTGCTGTACAAATTCAAAGGAATTCAATAAAATGCATCTAATAAATGCATCTAATCCAAACCAATAGTCCTTACAAAAGTAGCAAAGGCCTCATCAAACAACTATGTTTTAAGATGAGTTTTAAACATGTTTAGAGGTAGAAGAGCTGGTAAAACATTCCACAACTTTGGGGCAGCAACTAAGAAAGCGCAATCTCCTTTGCCTTTTCAAGCGTGACCGAGGATTTTCAAAGAGCAGCTGGTCTTAGGATCTCAGAGATCTCTGAATAAGCAATGAAAGTTTATACTACTGCACTACTGCAAAAGCTTGGTGCTAGCATGCTACAATTTCAAAGGTAGCTTTCAACAAACACCTTGCTGATTATTTTTTTTAACCATTCTTAGTTGATTTTTTGGTCGTTAACAAAGACTGCAACTGTTGTTGCCAGCACTTTACCATAACAATATGGTAGCATATACAAATAATTAAATATACTATACCAAGTTGTAAAGAGAAAACCACATTATTAATCAAAGTTCATCAAAAGAAAGAAGCTTTTCCATAAGCTTAGATAAGCACTAATATATGGAAGGGATTTTGCTGTAAATAGTATTTTGCTGTAAAATGACATGACATGTCTCATTTGATTAACAGTTTTTGATTGTATAAAGCAGGGTTGTCAAACTCCTGAGGGCCACTGTCCTGCAAGTTTAGCTCCAATTTAATAATGGGCATCCAGGAGCTGAGTTAGGCCAGAGAATGTCTAATATGGGGAGAACTTCCACTCTTCCACTTCCACTTCCAATTATATCTCAGGATATAATTTTTTGTCTAGTAATTTGAATGTTGTTTTTGAAAGGAGATGCAAAGAAATTACACATTGCTGTGTTAGATTTTTTAGCCACTTATTTGCTTTAAAAACGTCTTTTAAAATGTCAATGACGTCATACACATCGTACGACCAGAGAAAGGCCTACTGGTTTATGGCAATCCTTCAGTCACTTTGGTGCTTTCACACTCTGCACTTTCTTTTCTCTCGAGAACCAGAGCCGTTAAATATGAGTGTTGCGGACATAGATGGTTGTGTCTATGATCTCACCGCCGCGTGGTCAGGTGATTCGTGTAGCTCTCAATAGTTCCATAGACAGTAAAAGAAAAGGACACAGCGACCCCGTTGATTTCAACGGAGAGAGTTGAAGCCCAACATGGGCACTCACTTCCTGATAGCCAAGCGTTCTGCGCAGGCTCAAACTGAGCTTGATGACGTAGATGTCACGTGAGCAACCTGACTGACAGTTGTAAATCTTCTAGTAGCTGTGTGGAGAAAAAGAAAAGAAAAAAGCCAACAAAAAGTTATCACACTGAATTAACAAAATACCACCTATAACAATACTTGTCTTGAATGATGGTCAGAAGTTTTCAAGGTCGAAATATCACGGCTCTCCAAAAATAAGGGCTTTGACTAGCAGGCGCAAGCAAGCTAATCTCGAACGGTCAATGACGCATCAGAGTAAAGAGTAAACTCACATTGATGTGTTTGTGTGTGTGTGTGCGTGTGTGTGTGTTTTGAAAATCAAATCGTTTAGTATTGTAAAAACATAATATAATGTTTATTAATATATTACAATACTATTAATAATTATAATAATTAATTTAATATAACATATTACGCTATATAATTACAATATGACATGATAAAAGAAGTGGCTAAAATCGACTTTAAAATAGCCCACTTTAGGATTGTAATCGTTTGAGTAGCCTATCTGCAGTTCTAGTAATTTTAGTTAGTTAGTTTAGTCTATTTTGAACATGTTTATGTATATATCCATTAGATTTAAATATTTGGCTAGTACACACACACACACACACACACACACACACACACACACACACACACACACACACACACACACACACACACACACACACACACACGCACGCATAATACAATAAAAAAATAACAGATAAATGAATGCATGTAGGCTACAGCACAATCTTCCAAAATTATTAAAAATGATTCAAATATAGGCACATATGCAAATAATGTTTTCCCTTCTTTTTCGTTTCCTTCTACATCAAACAGAATAATAACCCGTCCAAAAAATACTTCTTAGTATGAGCCCAGGAACCATACTATAAAATACTGTCCCCTCGAGTCATTTTCGTATCCATTCAATATTACATGACCATATAATATTCCAATATATAAAGAATTGTGAGCTAGGTGTTAAGTCATGTAGTTTTGGCTAATAAATCATGGTCACAAACACTTGAACAAAACCGTTTTTCTTTATTTCACATTATGGAGACATTTTGTACATATGGCTTCTGAACGGGATCACATTCATCTTCAAGCGTAGATCTGTAAATAAATAAAGGAACAACGTTAACCACGATAGACATTGAGATGTTTTTTTTCTTCTTCCATTGCCTGTATAATTTCCTGATAATTAATTTCCCCATCCCCCGTAGGTGTAGTAGATAAATAATTTAAAGTTCGTGGATAAATGTTACTTCATATGTATTCACTTGCCACATATCGAATTATTTCCAATTCCTCAAAAAAACGTTTAAATATTTTGTCGCGTTGCTTTCATGGACTCTGTCTAGATGCCTCGGGCTGACTTTAGACAGTAAAAGACTGCCTGCGAGACTGTGCGAGCTTCTCCTCCTGTCTCTACGGTAATGTCTCTATTGTGCGACATAAAGTCGCGTGGTTATGACGCAATTTTTAGCCTATTTTTACAAGAATGGCTTTTACGGGGCCATAACGTAAGATACAAAGTAATGGAGCCTTTTATACATTGTCGTGTTTCTTTAGTAATAAATAATGGACAAATGGAGTCCATTGGACGCCTCAGATGTAAAGTTATTCGCTGTCAAAGTGTCGCCAAAATGAATAGGAGTCAATGGAATGCTAACAGCAGGTGATAGCCAGCTACAATGGCGGCCCCGGAGGCGGCTTCAACTTCCGGCTGATGGATTACCCCCCTTGAATAGTTCCAAACAAATCGCGTTGCCAATGATTTTAAGCGGGGCAGAGAGCAGCAGCTATTATTGCAGCAATTATCGGTAAATATTGACGCATAATGTACATTGCTTATTACGTTGACACTAAAATGACTTGCATATAATAGCATTATTTTTCTGGGGAGTAGCCTAGCAGAAACACTGCATTAATACGCTTTTGTGTTTAATTTTGGAGGGAAATTGGCTGCTCCCATAACATATATATATATATATATATATATATATATATATATATATATATATATATATATATATATATATTCTATGTATGTGTGTGCGTGCGTGCGTGCGTGCGTGCGTGTGTGTGTGTGTGTGTGTGTGTGTGTGTGTGTGTGTGTGTGTGTGTGTGTGTATAATTTAATGGCGTTGTGCAGGTTTATGTGAATGTATCATAACATTAAGATGTTATATGTATATATATATGACTAATTAATGTCATTTCATTAATAGATTGGTGTGCCAAGAGTGACATTAGTCTTCACTTAGATTGAGTTAAGCAAGAGTCTTGTGACAAATTATAAAAGGACATTATAGCCATCAAAAAATCAAAGTACTTGGATACTTAAGTACATTTGAAGGCAAATACTTTTGTACTTTTACTCAAGTGAATATTTAAAGGCAACACTTCTACTTTTACTTGAGTAAAATTTTACCTTGAGAATCTTTACTTTTACTCACTTGTACTTCATCCACCACTGCTGGTTAGGCACACATGGTTATAGAATAGAGGAATTTACCATTAACAAGTTAAGAGTTTTTTTTTTTAATCATAGCATTTCCACAGTCTTTTACTGTCTAATTATGATCACTTGCAGTCTGGTCAGGCTAGTTTGTTGGCTAGTTTTATAGGAGTTTAGGGCAATTCAGTTGGCACACCAGATAAACACCAGCTTGACCGGGCTGGATGCCATATAGACCAGCTGGCCAGGTTGAGAGTTTTTAAAATATTTTAATTTTAAAATATCTAATTAAGACGAGCAAACCATCTTGGGCTAGTATAAGCAGGGTTTTTATGCAGGTCTATTTAAGTATGTTTTAAATTGTCTATGCTGTATGTGTGTGCTGTAGGCCTAATCCTGATGTGTTCAATGTATGAGTATCCTTTGCTTTGTTTTAAGTGTGCTCACAGGGATTTGCAGGGCTCTATCGTACCACCCACACACAGATCTTTAAAAGTCTGCCCCATATTACACTCCTGCTGACCCACTTAAGGTGTTTAATTGTGGGCCTCATTGCCAGTGCTGTTTGCAGCCATCTTGATAATCCATCTGGACCTCTGAATGAAAAGTCAGTTTACAACTTGATTTCAGGGGACTGATGTCCTGAAGTTGACTTACACCAAAGACATGTGAATGTCAAAACAAGATCCTGCCCCGTGATTAATGCCATCTTGAAGTATCCATCCCTGAGCGAGACCTGTCGATAGCTAGCAAGCATATCTGTGCAAAGCACTTGGTAAAACCGAATATATTTAAATCAAAGGAATATTTAACTGGCCATATCTTTTGGAGTGTTTCCTTTACAGGGGACCTATTATGCAAAATTCACTTTTATATTGGTTTTGATAATATTTATGTGTCTGCAGTGTGTGTACACAACCACCCTCTTGTGGTAAAAATCCATCCACTCCGTTAATTTTCCCCATAAATCTGATAAAAAAAGAAAGCTGTGTCCGAAATCACATACACTTGAATAAGTAATTACTTCACAACCACTAAACAAGTATGTTATACATAGTTTGATTTTGTGTAGTATGAATGTAATCTGGAAATACTACATTTGTTAATGTTGTCATTATCACGTTACCTACCAGCGTCAGTTACGACACTTCACTGCCATACATAAATCCTCTCCCGTGGCCTTGTGGGATATTAAAGTGTCCATCGTATGCACACTTCAGAATCTCGCCGGATGAAGTAGGTCATCCGGGTACATTTTGCCTATTCTTTTAGGAGTACTGTGGATTCTGACACTCTTCTTTTGTCACATACTGTTTTCACCTACTATATAGTAGGGAAGTATGTGATTTCGGATGCAGCCAGTTTAAAAAAGAGACATGCAAGAATCTGCTCCAATGTGACGTCACATTGAACCAGGCCCCGCTTACAACTGGCAATGGAATCTGCCCTATTAGGTTAGCTTCTCCGCTGAGGGGTAGGGGGAGCAATTAGGCCTCTTCTGAAAGAGAACTGATTCTCCTGATCTAAACACAAGCAAAGACGCAGCATAAACAAGCGATAGCATATGTAAGCAGATGCATATGTTAAAAAGAACACAATCATCAACATTAAGCAGCATATAAATTGCCAAATCAAAACTGCCTAATGTTAACAAATGAAATGTCGACTCAGGATGAGGTGTAGGACAGTTTTAGGGGTGTTGATGGACTCGATCTACTCCATCTATGTTTTTATTATCTTTATGAATCTGATCCACATGTAGTCTTTGACAAAAACTTTATTTTCTCTGCTTTAACTTACCCACATTCAAGTGTTAAAATAATAATAAAAAAGAATGCATGAAGCTAGAATTAAACGTTCTTTTTTTTAAATATATATTGTGTTAAAAATATTCTGGGGGCCGTTAAACTTTTGTGAAAATGCTGGCACTGGCTGGCATCTTTTTTTTTTTTTAAATAACGCTGGCGGGGAAAGAGTTA
Source organism: Meda fulgida (assembly GCA_030578275.1). Classification (NCBI taxonomy): domain Eukaryota; kingdom Metazoa; phylum Chordata; class Actinopteri; order Cypriniformes; family Leuciscidae; genus Meda; species Meda fulgida. Next base: position 21,758,499 of record CM060624.1, on the reverse strand, counting down.
GGATTAGATCTAATTTACAGATCTGATATACACATGAGCTTTCTTTCCCCGCTGTTTACGTTCACAGACATAACTTACTGTGTTTGTGAACTTTTTTTTTTTTTTTTACATAATCTTGTGTGCATTTGACAGTTTAAGTGCAAAAGGACATGGAGAGTACCTAGTTTAAAGGCACATTGTTGTCAAAATATCCCAAAACCACTAGAACAGTGTTATATATTTTGTTGATTTGTGTACTTACATTATCCCAAATGTTTATAAGAATGTTTTAATCCAGAGAAATAATCAGTTATAACCAGGACACAGACCGTGTCTGTGCATCGCCTATCAATGACATCATACCCGCGCTACCCTTGATTTCCTGGTAACGCGTTTTATTTTGTGAAAACGTCTCGGGTTATGACTATAACCCTTGTTCCCTGAGAAGGGAACGAGACACTGCGTCGAGAATCGACACTTTGGGGACGCTCCCTAAGCGTGCGCCTCTGAAGTATGAATGAAACTAATCCAATCCTGATTGGTGTTGCGTCGTGACGTAACATGTGACGGCATACCCGGAAGTATAAAAGTGACGCTGTCACAGCACACACTAGCCTCGCGATGAAGCAAGACGCTCAAAGGCCTCAAGGGGCGTGGCAGAACGACGCAGTGTCTCGTTCCCTTCTCAGGGAACAAGGGTTATAGTCATAACTCGAGACGTTCCCTTTCGAGGGAACTCTACACTGCGTCGAGAATCGACACTTTGGGGAACGAGTGCCCACTAGGCCACGCACCGAATAGGCCTGTCCCGGAGTGAAACTGTCTAGGCACTCAGCAAGGACCGAGCACGTGTGCGCCAGGCGTACTAGGAAGGTGGAGACTGTAGAACCTGATAAAAGTATGCGGAGTAGCCCAACCGGCTGCCTCACAGATCTCCTGTAGAGGTACTCCCGAAAGAAGGGCCCTAGAAGAAGCCATGCTTCTAGTTGAATGAGCCCTTACGGCTAAAGGTGAAGGCAAACCGCGCACCTTGTAAGCCTCAGTAATAGCCTGAACTATCCAATTACTAATCGTTTGCTTGGATGCCGGGAGCCCTTTCTTAGGTGACCCAAAACATACTAATAACTGGTCCGACCTTCTCCAAGAAGAGGACCTCTCAAGGTACACGCTCAAAGCTCTGATGGGGCACAGCAAATGAAGCTTCTCTTCTTCTGCCGACACATGAGGTGGAGGATGGAATGCCTGAAGGACTGTAGACCGAGCCGTGTTCGAAGGAACCTTAGGCACGTAGCCCGGACTCGGGTGCAAAAAGGCCTTTACTCTGCCAGGGGCAAACTCCAAGCAAGCTGGTGTCACTGCCAGGGCTTGGAGATCTCCCACCCTCTTAAGTGAGGTAATGGCCAAGAGAAAAAACATTTTCTGCGTTAAATCCTTAGGCGAAGCCGACTCTAGAGGTTCGAAAGGGCCAGGGATAACCCTTCCAGAACTATAGCCAGGTCCCAGGCAGGAACCCTAGACCTGGTTGCCGGCCTCATCCTCCAAGTACCGCGGAGAAACCGAATGACCAACTGGTGCCTCCCCAGAGGCCCATCACCTAACGGAGAGTGGAAAGCAGCAATGGCTGCCACGTACACCTTAAGCGTGGAAGGGGAGAGACCCGCAGAGAAACGATCTTGAAGAAATTCCAGAACTGAAGCCACCGAGCAGTTTACTGGATCTAACTCATGTTCTCTACACCAAGTGACAAAAACATTCCACTTGAGGCCATATAATCTCCTAGTAGATGGAGCTCTGGAGCTAAGTATGGTTTCAACCACTCCAGCTGATAGACCAGCATTTAGGTACTGAACCCCCTCAGAGGCCAGACCCACAATTTCCACAGCTCTGGCTGAGGGTGGAAAATTGTGCCCCCCGCCTGAGACAACAGATCCCTCCTCAGAGGAATCTGCCATGGCGGAGCAATCAGGAGTGATATTATGTTTGAAAACCACACTCGGGTCGGCCACATTGGGGCAACCAGAAGAAGACTGATGCCCTCCTGACGGACCCTCTCCAGGACTCCCGGAAGCAGAGCGATCGGGGGAAAAGCGTAGAGGCGAAGCCTGGGCCAGGCCTGTACCATGGCATCCAACCCCAGTGGGGCTGGAAGTGAGAGGGAGAACCAAAGTGGACAGTGGGACGTCTCTCGAGACGCGAACAGATCCACTTCCATTGGTCCAAACCTCTCCCATATCAACTTCACCACATCTGGATGAAGTCTCCATTCCCCGGGCCTCAGCCCCTGCCTCGACAGGATGTCTGCTCCCTGATTCTGAACCCCCGGAATCTACATTGCCTTGATAGACAGTATTTTCCCCTGGGACCAAAGAATAATCCAAGGTTTCTTCCATATTTGTAGAGAACGAAGGCATCTGCGCGTTACTCTGATTATACGAAACGGATTCCCCTTGGGAGAAAACCCCTTGGTTTTTAACCACCACTGAATGGGCCTCATGTGCAGAAGGTCCAAAGGAATGATGTTGGATGCCGCTGCCTTGAGGCCCAGCATTCTTAGAAATTGCTTTACAGTGATGGCCTGGCCCAGCCTTAACCCAGATACCATCGCCAGAATTGACTTGACAATTCCTTGACAGAATTGACTTGCGGGAGACATTTGTGCCTGCATCGTAATCGAGCTCCACACGATTCCAAAAAATATAGTGCACTGGTATGGTTCTAGCACACTCTTGAGTCTCAACCCCAATTTCTGAATGTGGCCAAGGACGACATCTCGATGCCGAACCGCCATTTCTCGAGACTGGGCCAGAATGAGCCAGTCGTTGCGATAATTCAATATACGAATGCCTTGAAGTCTCAGTGGAGCAAGGGCTACATCCATACATTTGGTGAATGTGCGGGGAGAGAGTGCTAGGCCGAACGGAAGAACCCGATACTGGTAAGCTTCGTCCCCGAAAGCAAATCTCAGGTATCTCCTGTGACATGGAAGGACGGAGATGAGAAAATAGGCGTGCTTTAGATCTATCGTGACAAACCAGTCCTCCGATCTGATTTGACTCACGATTGCAGGAATGGTTAACATTTTGAACCTGAACCTCCTTAGAGATCGGGTCAAAACCCTGAGATCTAGAATTGGCCTTAACCCCCCATCCTTCTTTGGAACTATAAAGTACCGGCTGTAAAACCCGGACCCCCTGTCTAAAGGATGAACACGTTCCATGGCTTCCTTTAGTAGCAGAGTCTGTACTTCTTGTTCCATCACCTGAGCCTGCTCTGGAACCACTGTAGTTTGCACCACCCCAATTTAAAACCTGGGGGGGCGGTGCGCAAACTGCAGTTCTATTATATGCAGGACCCATGCAGATATGTTGGGAAGATGATACCATGCCTCTACAAAATCTACTAGGGGTACCAGCCTCTCGAGACTGGCCTCTGGTGTTTTTCGAGCATCTTTCTCGACTTCCTGAAGCGGAATACCGGCAGGCTGTAGTCGATACGGTTCTTTTAACCATAACTGATGCTTTACTTTATTAGAATATTTTCGCTGGAAAGAGATGCGGCCCGAAGCGTCGTTGACGGCGGGCAATCTACATCGTTTCCTAGAGGGCTCCGCTGCGAGAACAACCTCGGTTGCCCTGCAGTGGAGGGGACAGCCCTCAGAGGTCCTACCACTTCGGTCAGGACCTCTTCCCGAAGCCCTCCTAGCCTGAAAGACTTCCCTCAGGTCGCCTCTCTGGCTGGAGAACTTCGATTTCTGAGAGCGCTTCCTCTGTTGCCAAGCTCCAGGAGGAGGGGCTCTAGAGGAAATGCTCTCTCTCTGCTCAGTTCGGTGTGAGGAGCTGGCTGATGGCTGGGGCTGATCACTCGGCCCCACCCTACTCGATTTGGATTTCGCCTAACGGGGGAGGTACTGCTGGAACACCACAGATTGCTTCTTCGCCTCCTGAAACCTGTCGACGACCGATGTAACGGCGTCACTAAACAGGCCAGAAGGCGAGAGCGGCGCATCCAGCAGAAAAGATCTATCTTCATCTTTGATACCAGATAGGTTCAGCCACAGATGTCTCTCCGTAGCTACTATAGCTGCCATAGAGCGGCCAATGGCACGGGCCGTCTCTTTTGTGGCCCGGAGAGACAAATCTGTGGCTTTCCTTAACTCTACAATACCTTCAGGAGTTAGCCCCTCCCCCTCATCCAAATCTTTCAGGAGGTCGGCCTGGTATGCTTGCAAGATAGCCATAGAGTGCAGACATGAACCAGCCCGACCTGCCGCCATGTAAGCCCTGCCTATTAAAGCAGATGTATCTCTGCAGGGCTTACTGGGCAGCGCCGGGGTTTCCAGGGAAGATGCAGATTCAGGGGAAAGATAACCTGCTAAAGCCTTTTCTACCTTAGGCATCTTCCCATAACCCTTGTCCCGTGCCCCCACAACATTGCTGTAAACACTGGAACTGGAGACACGGGACGAGTGCGGTTTATCCCACGATCTCGAGATCTCACAGTGGAGATCGGGGAAAAACGGCAAACCCCGGCACTGAGGTTGTGCTCTGTGCTGCAGGAAACGCTCATCAAGCATACTTTCTGCTTGCGATCCCTGCTCATCATGTGGCCAGCTGATGTTAAGTCTGGCCACCGCACGAGTCACAACCTCTATCAGCTCCTCAAAACCTTGGCCGTGAACTGGCGCGCCAAGATCACGGTCATCCGCATAAATGCTGAGCAAATCCACTTCCTCAGAAGCAGAGAGCTCAAGCATTGGGACCTGAACGTGGGCAGGAGAAGCCGCGATGCAGGCGCCTGGACCACTCTCAGGGGCTACGGGATCTTCAGATGAAGAATGAGAAGGTGCCTCAGCAGCCTCATTCTCATCTAAAAGATCCCGCTGCGAGCCCCACGATCTCAATCGCCGCGCTGCCTCAACAGACGCGGGACCAGAACTGCGGGGAACGCGAGCCTGATCGTGCTCATCAAAGCACGCCAGCCGGGAGCGCAGCACTCTAATGGGAAGTGCTTCACAATCAACACAAGCAGCTCCCTTGAGAGCTGCCCGTGCATGCTGCGCTCCCAAACAATTCACACATAAAGAATGTGTGTCCCCACCCGTAATATAACGAGGGCAAGGATGCACACATTCTTTGAATTGTTCGCTGGGCATAATAAAGATATAAGGACAAACAACACCAAATAAGACAGACAGTTTTTCAACACAGAGCGTTTGCTGAAGAGCGAAAGCTAGTGTGTGTTGTGACAGCGTCACTTTTATACTTCCGGGTATGCCGTCACATGTTACGTCACGACGCAACACCAATCAGGATTGGATTAGTTTCATTCATACTTCAGAGGCGCACGCTTAGGGAGCGTCCCCAAAGTGTCGATTCTCGACGCAGTGTAGAGTTCCCTCGAAAGGGAACCATGGAAACACCAAAGACTGATGTGTGTTATTAGACAGGTAAGTAATTGTTTGGATACATTCATCGACAGAAAACAAATCATTGTTATACAGCTCAACACAGTTAGTTTTTTTTGTTTAAATCTCGTTTTCTTGATTTACAGCGAGTACCATATTTACCATGCCTAATCTCAATCTAGCTCACTGCAGTGTGCAACAAGAGTCTCATATTGTAGCCGCCGAGCGAACGCACAGAGTAGCATTATAACAACTTTCAACACACTCAAATATTGTATCTAATATGATAAAACAGCGCTGCGTGACCCCACATACACATGACCGGAAGAAGCGGAAGCGGTCTGCGGTATAATAAAAGCTCCGCTGTTCTCAAGCTGTGTGTCGTGCTTCTCTCTCATTAGCAATCACTCCAGCGGCCTTGTTCTAGTCCAACAGCTTTCGTAACGTTAAGAAATCTTTAATACATTACCGGTCACCCATGAATATGATTTCTGCCCTAGGCCTGTCGTATTTTCCACTGTCTGTGGAGGAACACGAAATCAAGGCGTCATCAAGCTACCCCATTGTTTTGAATAAACAACCTCTAGTAGCAAAAAATTACATAGTGTGCCTTTAATACTCGCGTGATGCGGTGTCTGACTATAATAACTTTCATGATGAAGAACTGCAATATCAAGTGAGCGTGAACTCGATATGATAACCAAAACTAAACAGATATTTTGTTAGTTTTTGGCAGAGTATCCAAGGTATGAGGTGTAAAGGCTCTGCCCTCTTCTGGATATGGGGTTGGGGAGCAGCAGCTCATTTACATTTAAAGATACATGCACAAAAACATCATGTTTTTGATTCAGCTCAAAAATGTTTATGGTTTAATAAATTACCTGTGGGGTATTTTGAGCTGAAACTTTACAGACACATTCTGGGGACACCTGAAGCTTATATTACATCTTGTAAGAAGGGGGCATAATAGTTCCTCTTTAAATAAGTATTTTTCATTCAGGACCCATAATGAAAACAGTTTTGCGATGTGATTTGGTCAAATATATTTGGAAGTGGATGAAAGCTGAATAATCCTTTCTTCTCTGTTAAAAGGAAAAAACTCACTAGTGGCATCTTAAGTCTTCTCTCTTTCAGGGCAGGCTTCATCTTCTGCTGAATCTAAGAGATCCATTTCAAAGCAAAGCTGTGGAAATGTTAATGCTGTGAAAGCCACAGGAGACAAATCCTTAAAATCACTCCAATAATACCATTAGCCGAATCTAAGACAAATAGAAATATGAAACTAAGACTTATGGAAAGTCAACATGTGATTTGACTTAAATGCCACAACTCAGTTTGCTCAAATCCAAATGAAATCATAACAAATGTTTAATCGACTTGATTTAAGCTTTACACTCTCTCCAAGGGTTTTCAAATGCACTTGAAATGATGCAACAGTGTATTGTTTATTATTTTTTGAAAGTTTCCAGAGAGCAGGTTGTGAATTGCACCTTTGCACCTGAAGCTGCATATCCTGTGGATGTGTCTTTGCAGAAGCTTTCGTCATCACTGTTGTGGAAAATAAGTGTTCGTTTTCTGGTATTGAAATGTTTAAGGCTAATTGTTTTTCATCTCTATAGTAATGGGTTGAAGACAAATGTGCCATTGCATCAACACTGATTTACATGATGGTGAAGATACATGCAACCATCTATAAATGACTTTTTAATCATAGTAATTACACAATATGACAATTAATCCTGTTAATCTCATTACTTAGTATTTTGGTGTAAAAAACCCCAATGTGAAGATAATTCAAATGTATTAAATTATGATGGCAAAAGAAAGTATTACTTATGATAAATGGCTATTGAAGTCAATATTTATATATATATATATATATATATATATATATATATATATATATATATATATATATATATATATATATATATATATATATATATAAATGAATTGGGCACATTTTATTTAATTGTTTTTATTATTGTTATTAAATACACCAAAATAATGTTACAGTATATTGTCAGCCCATTATTACAAACTGCTCCCTTGATTTAATCATCAGGGAAGAGAATTTATCCATTTTAGTGATCAAACTAAGTCCATTGCGCAAGCTTTCTAGGAAATTTTTAGCTTTCTCCTCAAGTATTTTCATTCAGAGAGAGCGAGAGAAAAAAAAAACAAGTGGAGAGATGGAGTTCTGATGAGAGCAGAGAGAGGTTTGTCATCAAGTTTTCTAAGACAATTAAGATATCAAATAGTCTTTTCAATGACACCTCAAAACAATCGAACAGTGGAGCCCATCCGTCTTGTGTGGTTCACTCCTCTGCTGTGCTCTGCACGCAGTGCTGTGATATCATCCGACAAAACACTCGCAAAAATACATAAAGTGTGTGTATGGAATTATGAACTTTCCTGAAGAGACGATAAAACTGCAGGTAATGAGAAACACACTTCAGAACTTTGACACACTCACACGCAGAGGTACGTTTACCGAGCTGCAATATTTTTTTAAAGGAACAGCTCACAATAAGATTTTGTCATTCTCATTTCTTTTCCAAGCCTGTACGGTTTTCTTTCTCACATGAAACACCAGATATTTGTCTTGCAGAATTTCAAAGCATTGTTTCATATGCAGTACAATGAGCTTATACTGAATTCCTACTGAGAAAAGGACGAGAATGAACCATAACATTGTCAAAGAACTATTATATTTCTAAGTCTTCTTAAGCCATATAGTAGCTTTGTGTGAGAAACAAAGCAAGATATTTATTTTATGCTACCTTTTTGCATTTTTTTTTAAGTTTGGTAGAATAAATCCCCCTTCACCTTCAAGTTATGGAAAATTTAATTAGGTAATTTAAAAAAAAAAAGGTAATTTCAGATCGGCTAGCAATAGCAAGCTAGCTTTGAAAGCATTAGATACCACCCACCCTTCAGAGTTCCCTCCAAAGCTACGCCTCCTTCAAAACACATGAACACGCAGATCGCGCACAGCCAGAGTAGATTCAGCAAAGCGTCAGATTCAGCAATACCTTTTTGCATTTTTTTTTAAAGTTTGGTAGAATAAATCCCCCTTCAGCTTCAAGTTATGGAAAATTGCAGTGTAAACATTCTTTAGAATATCATTAGTCATACGTTTTACTAATTCTTTTAATATAAAACTCCAATCATGTTATTAACATCCCATAAACCGATCTCATGCTGATATGACGCAAAGATGCACATGCTCGTTTGGGTCAAATAATTATAATGCTTATTACAAGGTAAGGTACAATTCATACATCTTTGTTAAATCACGTTTGACCAGTGTGCGTTAACAGCATAGCAACTCTTCAGTCTTCATGCTGATCTCCCTCCACTCTCTTGAACTCTTCCCTCACAAGAGACAGGCCAGTGTTCCCAGATTTCAATAGAAAAGTGCAGTAGCCCAGTTTTCATGCTTTATGAATTCATGAATAAGAGAAAATTATCCTCCTAAAAATATATTTTTTTTTTAAATAAGCAGACATGGCATAATAATGTATTTATAATGCTGTTATTATGTTATTTTTAATATATTTATGATGTTATCATAAATCTGGCACTAAGCATTGTATACTTAAACTTTACCCCATGATCAGTGATTGATGATCGGTATCGGCTGATGCTACTACTTGTGATCGGCCCCAAAAATCCTGATTGGAGCTGTATCCTGATCATTCTCAGGTCTCTGTTTTCTGACAGAATTTATTGTCTTGCATGTGCTAGGAAGCAAACAGTATGGCAATGGTGAAGTGGACTTAAAAAAAACATATCTGTCAGGACCACTATCGTGAAATGCGATTGACAATTAGCATACAGTTTGGATTGGCGGTATGATTCTGTTCTGGTCAAGAACTCTCTGCGCATCCATGTAGCCTAGCATGAATAAGAGCAGGGAGAGCAGCAATAACCCCTCTTAGGGTAAACAGAACAGAACCAACATGAATGTATTGCAGATATCATTAATGTCAATATTTTAATGTACAACATAATTCGAGAATTTATTCTGATTCAAAGGGAAATCAGAATGCCAAATCCTGACTGACGAGAGGAGGAGCTGGGGATGGAGAAGGGTAACTCCTGAGAAACACGATAGCTGTTGATAATACTGAAGGAGCTTATATATGTATGTGATAGGTGTTTTTTTTTAGTTGGAGCTGTGGTGCAGTGGTTAACACTCAAGTTGTGATGCTCAATTAGGTTGTTAAAGTTCGAATCTGGCCTAATTCCCCAATCATTTTCTTGTATCTTTCCACTTATAAAGAAGCAATAACCTTCCTTTCCACTTTATCTGTAGAATATAAAGAAGCAATAACCTTCGAAAAACACTTTATCTAGTTTAAGCCTTTACTTAATGTGTCTACTTGCACTACCTTCTGATTGATGACTCTGCCATCAACTTACTGTCCGTTTTCAAGGGTGGTATTGTACTAAAACAAGCACCCATTGACCTCTTTCTACATAGGTGATGGAATGTTAGTCACTGTCTTTTTAAACCAAATGACCAGTTTTAACCCCACAAAAAACACCGACGAGGTGATTGTAATCTTGTTCTTCTGGGAATGCCGTGCAGGACGCAGAGGATTGTCTATATGTAAATAAGTGAAGCGTCTTGGAACAGGTTTCCCTGAAGCACAGCTGTAATGGATAACTGCACCTGGTCAGTAATTACTCTCTGTCTCTCCTCTTTGGTGTTTTCATTACTCCCCTTATGATCTGTCAGTGTCAGCATGAAGAGTCTTTGGATATCTATCCTTGTTGTGCGCGACAGAGCCACCTTGTGAATTTCTGCACACTTTTTCAACACCTAGTTCTGCGCTCGCTCATTGACTGGCCCTATGACAAATCTAGATGATTGAAGTTTAGGACCTTGTTTTATAATTTGACTTTATGAGACTGTGCGCATGCACAAACAATACATTTCAATCAAATTTACATTTTTATATTTTAAAATTATTTTATTAAATAAAAAAAAAAGAAATCCAATTATTATTATTTTTTCCATACTTGTTTGCATGTTCCTGTACATTCTTGAAATCTGCTGGAGACCTTTTAGATGTATTTGTTTGTGTTATTGTCGTGCTGCTCTAGTTGATGCACCAGCATAGCTATGATGTTCACCTGCAAAAACAACATGATCTTTCAGTTGAAAAACCCTCTTTACTTGCCAGACTTGATAAAACTTTAGTAATTAAAACTAAGATGTGGCAAACTATCACCAAACAGTCTGGGCTAGCATTAAGTTCATACTGGTCTTAAATGGCTTTAAGGTAGGGTAGGCAATTTCAGAGCGGCTAGCAATAGCAAGCTAGCTTTGAAAGCATTAGATTCCACCCACCCTTCAGAGTTCCCTCCAAAGCTATGCCTCCTTCAAAACACATGAACACGCAGATCGCGCACAGCCAGAGCAGATTCAGCAAAACGTCAGACAGCAAATTACCTCATGTCTCAAAGCACATAACATAAAATAATAATGAATGTAAACAACAGAGCTCTTACTTCTACCACCTGACAGCTGCAGTTTATTTTGGCGTTGATGGTGTTAACATAGAAACGCATAAATCTGAGTCTGAGGATGTAAACAGCTCAGAGTAGAACGTCATGTGGGGGACATCTAAATTACGGTTAAGACATGGTGTGAACGCAGCATTAGCTCGTTGTTTTGGTTCAGGAGGAACTGTAAACAAACTGCTGTTTGTTTTTGGCGCTTCGACTGTCTACAACTCTGCCTAGCCTTATGGAAATGTCTACAGAAGTGTGATATCTGTGCAAGCTGGGTCCGCTGAGGTATGGACATAGATATGCTGACAGGCAGGTAGGACCGAATTCAATGATAGGATGAAAATGTTTTGGTCCTGAGACTTTCATATATGATCTATGTAATTTTTTAAATATATTTAGACCACTTCTATTATTGATTGTTATCAGGACGTGAAGATAATTTCACAGAATAACAGAGTGTTTATAAAAAATAAATTACCTACCCTATCTTTAAGGCATTCTTGATCTGGTGATTTATGGCTTAATTTATGTATAAAGATAGTTAAATACATATATCACTATTGATATACTTATATGCTGTATATGGTATTTAGGAGATACAAGATTATGAGAGCTTTTATTCATATATAAACTCATATGTTCATATGTTCCGATTTAAGTACAAGGATGGCCTCCTTTATTCTGTGCTTTATTTGTCATTCCATCATATACCGTTTTTTTTTACTGAGATGTGTGAGACAGCGATAATGGGCAAAAAGGAAAAGTAGGCCAGGAGAGAACTATGAGCGCATAGCGCATGTAAACAGCAGTGAAATGTGTTTGAATACAAATCACTGTGGAGTCAGGTTTACGTTCAACAAACACCAATGATGTCTTATTTCCTACCCTTCAACTCACCCCATTGCCCTTCTCTTCCTCCGCTCCGAGAGAGTGCTATTAAGTGCTTGGTTTGCGTGCAGGTGCTAAAATCCCACAAAAATCCCACTCGCTGTTTTCTCTGAGGCTAATTAATTTTACTTTGAGAGCCGCATCTAATAATTCAAGGTTAGCAAAAGACCAAGGGTTATGATTTAATGAGAACACGTTGGGTAAAACAATGTTTTGCCACCACTATGTGAGGAAGCCACTGATGAATTAATCAAGTTGTCATACTTTACAGGAATTATGGGAATTAATAGTTGCTCACCAACAACTGACTTCCATAAACATTGATTTCCATTGCATTACATTTTCACACTTTTTTTTAGCGTATAAAGACCTGAATTGTTTGGGTCTTTCTTATAGATTAATTAATTAATTTAGTTAAATTACTTTTGAGCATCCTGTGCATTACTTTTTTGGCTGATTCTTTATTTCCCATCACAGGGTGAATGATTTATAGTCTCATTACAAGATGTCACATAAAATGGGACTGGATGCTCAATCAAATGTATGAGGCAAATTAAATAGTATCCTGTAACTTGCATTTAACATTTGATCAGTAGTAACTGCCTTTCTGGGCACGGTGCTATAGGCTTTCTTTTTATCCTGTAAAATACACCCCCACCCATGGTAAAATGAATTTATGGCTATTATAAATCCTTCAACCTTTCGCTCTTCTGGTTTCCTCTATAAAATATCATGGGAAAAAATGTGTGAACAGTGCCAGAAGGAGTCACTTAACAGTAGATTGTATGGAAATTAAGCCATAAAGGCATAAACACTGTTAATTAAAACCTGAGAAATTGAGAAGTGTAAATTTTAAATTATGGCATGCAACAAGCCACAGGCTGCAACTGAGGTGCTGTCACGTTTCTATGTGTTTAAGTTCTTTTTTGTGATCTGGTTTCCCCCTGTCTTTGTGATTTTGGTTTAGTCCTGTTAGTGTTTCCCGGTCTGTTTAATTATTAATTCCCTTCACCTGTGTTCTGTTAATCATCCTATCCACAGTATTCCTGCGCCCCATAAAGCTTTGCGTGAATTATGGGTGTAACTTCCGTTAAGCTGTAAACAATCAGTGAAAGACTAGCTCTATGGACGCAATAATATATATATATATATATATATATATATATATTTTTTTTTTTTTTTTAAACCGTGTACGATGACATATTATTCTACTCACCCTTCAACCATTGAACATTAAAAGGACATTTAAAAGTGTAAAAGCATCAACAAGGGTATTTTCAACAGACCATGTATAATCTCTGAAAAAGCATCTTTCCACAGCAAAATCGGTCGGTTAAAAATCACTGTGGTAATCTGTATTATGTAACATACGCCTTAATAATAAAAAAAATGGTTTACTTCAGCATTGCGTGTTACTATTTTAAAGTGATTTCAGTCATTTTGACACATAATAAATTGTATTTACCTGTGAAACCAAACCTGGAAAGAGACTTTTGGAGATTTTTGGAGGATTCCAGTGAATTATTAATGGTATACATCGTAAATTAAATCGGGAGAACAGACCACAAATGTGCAGTATATGTTGACCTTTATCATACTATTGCAGCGAAATTCAAAAGTAAAAAAGAAAATAATCATGAGGAAAAGAATGCAGAGCTCTTACTATAGATATTCTTGTTATAACATGTCACGTTAAAATACCAAGTGTTACGTTATTCTCATGTTATTCTTAGATAAAACATGAAAGAAAACTGATAGCTCATTAAGTCAAACTGACGGATCAGCTTTATTTGTAGGGCAACCTTATGATTTGAAATGATTCGTTTCAGTCTTTTTGAATGGGAGTTCCCCAAACCGTGGCACCCATAATTCAGTACGCAGTAAACCCGTCAGGAATAAGGTGGATTAGTCCCTGTTCATTTAAGCCTTGTGTTTTCCCTCAGTGTTTGTTGACTGTCGTCAATGTATGGTTGTGTGTTCCTGAGTTCCTGTGTTTTCCTGTAACCTGAGTTTGTGAATAAACCAGCTGCATTGAAATTCTGTTCCCTTGTCTTCAGTATCCTGCAACAACCCTGGCACTTGGATTTGGGCGATATGGGTCCAGACAACTTTTTCAGCATCAACATCTCTGCGTCCAGCCCAATCCTCATCTCATCAGCCCTGTCGAGCAAGAGCCAGAGCCAGTCTTCGAGCAAGAGCCAGAGCCAGTCTTCGAGCAAGAGCCTGAGCCCGTCGCTTGTTCGCCAGAACCGGAGCCAATCGCCTGCCCGCCAGAGACTGAACACGCCGCACTTGACTCTGCTCTGGAAGACACAGCGCTCATTGTGGTGTCCATGGCTGTTTTGTGTGTGTGGGCAGCACACAGATCAGCTACAGCCCATGAACCCAGCCCAGAGTTTCCTTCGCCACTGCTCCCGTCCAGCCCAGAGTTTCCTTCGCCGCTGGTCCCGCCCAGCTCAAAGCCCTCTTCACCACTGGTCCTGCTCAGCACAAAGCCCTCTTCCCTGCTGATCATGCCCAGCCCAGAGCCCGCTGATCCTGCGCCCGCTGATCCTACGCCAGAGCCCGCTGATCTTACGCCAGAGCCCGCTGATCCGACCCCAGTCCTGACCAGCCCTGAGTACAAGGAGTCCAGTCCTGAGCGCCGAGATCCAATCTTTGTAACTGTCAGGTTCCCCATTAAAATTTTCGGGGGGTGCAGTATACCTGCTAGGGGTACCGCGGAGGTCTCTCTGACGCGGGTCCCAGTGCTACCATGGCCACCTGAAAAAATATCTCTGCCATGGCCACCCGAAGGGTCCTCACCACCACGGCCGCCTGAAGGGTCCTCACCGCCATGGCCGCCCGAAGGGGCCTCGCCACCATGGCCACCCGAAGGGTCACCACCGCCCTGGACGCCCGAGGGTCCGACAGCTCCGCCCTGGACGCCCGAGGGTCCGACAGCTCCGCCGTGGCCACGCCCACAGCCTGCTCCGCCCTGGTCCCCTGACCAGCCTGCTCCGCCTGGACCGTCCTGGAGTCCAGGATGCCCACCCCTTTAGATGTTATACGGCGCGAGGACACGCCTTCAGGGAGGGGGGGGGGGGGTACTGTCACGTTTCTATGTGTTTAAGTTCTGTTTTGTGATCTGGTTTCCCCCTGTCTTTGTGATTTTGGTTTAGTCCTGTTAATGTTTCCCGGTCTGTTTAATTAGTAATTCCCTTCACCTGTGTTCTGTTAATCATCCTATTAGTCCCTGTTCATATAAGCCCTGTGTTTTCCCTCAGTGTTTGTTGATCGTCGTCGATGTATGGTTGTGTTTTCCTGAGTTCCTGTGTTTTCCTGTAACCTGAGTTTGTGAATAAACCAGCTGCATTGAAATTCTGTTCCCTCGTCTTCAGTATCCTGCAACAACCCTGACAGGTGCAACTGTATTTATAGGCCTTTTTCCAAATAAGTAAATATATTATTTATATTACAAAACAGTAAATACATATGGTAGTGTAAATTATTAACCGGTAATAATAAATTGTTAAACTAAATTAATACATTTGTGGCGAGCAGGACGAGGCCGAGGGACGTGAGAGAACGGCGCGAGGCCAGTGACGTTCATTACCACTCACGCCACCGGCCTCGCGCCATTCTCTCACGTCCCTCGGCCTCGTCCTGCTCGCCACAACTTTTATTCAGCAAAGATGCATTATATTGATCAAAAGTGACAGTACAGACTTTTAGAATGTTACAAAAGATTCATCTTTGTATCAGGAATAAATTACATTTTAAAGTATATTCAAATAAATCTGTTATTTTAAATTGATGTTTCACACTGTTTTTACTGTATGTTTGGTCAAATAAATGTATCAAGTATGTATATATATATATATATATATATTATTGTAATTATTTTTATTTATTTTTTTATAACAGCAGTGTAAATATATTTATTTTACATGAATAATTAGGTTTTAGTGCTGTTTATCACAGACAAAACATAAATCACACAAAAAAATGAATCTCTGATAAATAGCAGCACTGTATTGTAATGTAGGAAAGAAACATTTCTGAGCACTGACTGACAAAACTGCTCTACTGATCAAAGATAAATTCAGTTCTAACTGATAGTATTCAATGGCTGTGCGAAAGTCAACAGCTTTGTGATTTGTTTAATATCCCAATGAATGATAAGCTATTTATCACGCTCACAGCAGAGCATTCTTTAATTAGAAAGATTTGCTTATACACTTAAGCTTTGATTGAGAAAATTCATTTTTTTTCTCTAGCTGTTAAGATAAAGAACTCTAGATGTCGTTTAATTTGGTTATTCAGGATATTCAAGAGCAGTGATTCCCAACCACGTGTATTTAAGATCTTCCCAAGGGGTACTTGAAAAGATTTTGATTTGCTTTGGTGAACCTGTAAGTCTTGTAAATTCTCATTAAAATGTGAACAGATGATGGTTTAATCACACTTAAATGACTCTGGATATATTTTTAAATATATTTTGATACTTTTTGAGCTTCAGTGCTTTTAAAATTCCTTGCATTGAGTACAAATGACTTCACAAATTAGTGCAAATGACTGATGTGATTTATTAATAAATTCACTGATAATTCTTTCTCAGAGAGTGTTTCTCTCTGAAGACTAAAATTGTATTGTTTAATGTTATTTTTTAGTACTATTTTTCTTTATTAATTTTCATAATAGTTTCATAATGTATTTTATGAGTCAGATTATGTTGTACATGTGCGATATGGGATGAGCTATATTTTGAATAAAAGTATGTGCGCAATGTAACATTCACTTAGCAGAGATGTTCCAATGATGATGATACTTCAGTTGGCATGTTCTTTACAAGGAAAGGAATGTTTCAACTAATGCAAATGTATCAATAATTTATACACATGAGGTATACATTCCGTTTTTAAACATAAGCAACATGTTTTTCTACCTCACAAGGAAGTTGAAAGTCACTCAGTGGTGTATATAAGCTCAATCCTTACTGTACCACCCCAGAGAAATTGAGGCATGACTGGGTTAGGGAGGAGAAACACAGAGAAACCATTTACAGCTGGAATGATTGGGTGAGAGGATAGAGAAATGGGGAACAGAGATATCTGGAATGAAGACCACCTCGCCTGTAGCCTTATTCCTCTATGCTTGTTTCTCTCATATGTTTGATACGTATAACATATTAAATAAGATATCTCTTGGCAAATTATCTGGTGTAGCTTCTGTGATTCAAGAATAAAGGGGGAAAGTATAATTTTCAAATCTCAAAACATAGACAATCAAGCTCAGGTATTTTATCAAAGGAGACTTGCAAAGTCAGTTTATCACCCACAGTGTCAGTTTTCATGAATCATTGTAATAATGGCCAGTTTAATAACATTAATGATAATGCTAAAAGATTGTGATGAGTTAAATATGAACACATTTCATATTTAGGGTCAGTGAAGAAGTTCTTGCACCTTACAGATGTTTTTTTTACATTTTACAACAACCCCTTGCCTTTGCTAACTTCTGCTGGCGTCCTCTGTTTAAATGTCTTCATCTCAGTGTAGGCGTGTCAAACGCAGAAACAGGAAGTTGTTATGACTCACAAATTAATGAAGGAGTGATATGAGGCACAGCTGGAGGTTTGTGGATTGCAGCATCTGCTTAAAATGCACAGACATTAAGAAACAGTTGCTATTAAATGTTTGCAGGGAAGAGGCATCTTTAATTCTCATTATAGAATGGTTTCCCTGCCATTGTGCTGTTACAGTTGCTTTTACCCTCAGAATGCGATAGGTTGACTATAAAGCTAGCACATGGTGGACATTACTGTGGTTGATGTTACACATTAACTGGATTCATTGAGTGTGATTAATTCTCCTCATTGATTGGTCAAAGTTTAATCAGGTTTATATGTTAATCTATCTTTATTTAAGCGTAAATCTTGTGAAATCTTCCCCTCTGCTCCTGTCCTAATGATCATTGAGACAGTGATCCACTAGAGACCTCTTGATCTATACATTGAGTGACAATCTCTAAACACTTTAAAGATGCAGTTACAGCGTTGATCATTTGGCTGCATCTGTGGTAGTTGTGAACGCACTCTGAGGTGATTGTATATTTCTTTCACAATAACAATGTCTATTATAGCAACAGGAATTAGTGAAGATACATGAAAGTTGCATATCAACCATCCTGGAAGTAGAGAGACCATGGATCCTCACTGAGAAATTAGTGTTATAAATCAGTGTAAAAGATACTCAAACCATTTTTTTTATTTTGCTATACAGGGTCCCTGAGGTGACATTATAGCGCTTTGTGTTTATTTTAGGTTCTTCAGATCAGTGTGTTCTGATATGAAATTTCCAATAATCTGTAATTATTATTCGAAAAATAAAATACTATTTGAATTTAATTTAATTTATTTTTTTTAATTTGTCTGCCTCGCAAAGTTTGGAATTACTTAGATGAAAATTATATTATAAAATGGAATTACTTTTAATCAACTATTAATGAAACTGAGTTGTCATAATATCACCACCACAACGAGAAATCTTTTTGTTTTGAAATCTTCTTTTATTTTGAGTGAATTATTTAACATTGGACATGAAGTGAGTTCCATCACTGTACCAAAGTTGCTTATTGTCTAAAAGAAAATGACCATTAAATCAATCATTGGAACTTATTCATATTACCATGAACAGAATAAGCTAAATTATTTACATAGCGGAAGAGAATTGAAAAATGTATGAATGCATAAACAACAGCAGAAGTGTAATTTACACATAAACCCAAATGAAAATGCAGGTGCAATTTTCTTTTATCAAAGAAAGAAATAATAGCATCTTCTTTGCATTCGAATTCTCATTCAACTCAGTGGCAGTTTCTCAGGACTTGCCATCTTTGGGCATGGGCTTGCAGAACTTTTTGAGCCAGAGCTGAGCTTTCACCTGAGCTGAAATACCAACTGACTTATCTCTCTACAGCTATTGAAAAATTACCTCATGGGGTGCTTACAGTGCTGACTCACTGATGGGACTATGAGAACATGCACAGTCATACACTAGCACATTCCATTTTAAGAGCACTTTTAAGAGCCTTAAATAATCAAAATGTGCTACAAAATGTACTATGAGGTTAAGAGGTGTCATCTCTGATACTTTGAGAAAAGGCCAATGAGAATTTGCGAGTGTAATTTGCATGCCACTCCCCCAGACATACGGGCATGAAAGGGAGAATCGCTCACTCAGATTTGTTCTTTGAACCGAGCGAGTGTCATCTCTAGACGAGCTCTTTTCATTTACCTTTGGAAGAAGCAAGTTTCTGATGTTACGGCGCATTTGAGCCGTCTGTCTCCAAGCAGTGCATGGATAAGTGCAGAGAGAGTTCCCGTGGGCGATTCAGCAACTTAAAAGTGCAGATTTCCTCTGAGAGAGTAGCTTTCCTCTACACAGACAGAGAGCGTCTTTTTAAAGTAGCCTTTCCGCCTGTATGTTTCTGTATGTGGTCGATATCTTTCAGCCTCGGATGGTTACGATCACTGTCTCATGTGTTTGGCTCTAACCCATGCTGAGACAGCGTTTGTGGATGGCTCATGTCCTCATTGCGAGAACATGACCATGGCAATGTTGTGATCGTGACTCTCTTTTTTGGTAAGAGACAGAGTCACCTCAGTGAAAAGTAAAACCCATAAAAGTAAGTGGCTGGTAAACTGGGCAAAGAATAAAATGTATAATTACCTACAGTGTGGATCTAATGTCAATAAAACACGTCGAATTATAGCTATTTGAAAGGATTAGAATTGCCGCCTCTGTAGACATCAGTGCCTGTGACTGCCACATCAGCTCCGCTGCAGCCTGAGCCCACAGCCCGGCCACAACCCATAGGAAGGCGACGCAGCCCGCTCATCAGGTGAGCGCTAAAAACCCCAAGAAGGCTTTGAAGAGATGGGCGACCCAGAGGTGAGAAGTTCTCTTTCCCAGGAGGTGGTGAGTTTGAAGTTTGGAGACTTGGTTTGCACTTGCCACCACGTTGTGCAGACTCATCAATACAGTCAGACTCAGCTACACAATTCAAAACACCAGGCACCCGCCCAGGTCCAGCGGTGTTCTCTGCATACTGAAATTGCAGTCCTATTGGTGAAGGCATACTAAAATTGCAGTCTTATTGGCAAAGGATGCATTAGAGCCTGTCCTTACAGCCGAGATGAAGTTTCTACAGCCCTTACAGCCCTACTGCCTGCCATCTCCTCCTCCGGAGTCAGCCATGACTAAAGTCGCTGTGGGCCACTCACATCTTAGTCAAACTCAATTTCGCACATCATGTGCTCTTGTGACAAGTTACAGTTCAGGTGAGTGGAGACTCCATCCCAATGCGGTTCAGCTTATTTGGAGTCAATTTGGCAAAGCACAGGTAGACCTGTTCACTTCCCAACAATTCTCCCATTGCCCACAGATGACGGCATGGCCCCAGGAGCCATTGCAAGTATGCACTTCCCCCAATGAGCCTGATTGCACAGACTTTGTGCAAAGTCAGGGAGGATGAAGAACAAGTATTGATAGTTGCGCTGTACTGGGATACTGGGACTTGGTTCTCAGTTCATGTTTCTTGCGACAGCCCCTCGCTGGCAAATCTCCCTGAGAATGGACCTTCTTTCTCAGAGACGGGGCACATTCTGGCAGATGCACCCAGACCTCTCACACCTCCATCTCTGGCCCCTGGTCGAGATGCGGAAGACTTGAGTAAACTATCACCAGTTGTGATAGATACTATCACTCAGACTAGAGCCCCCTCTATGAAATGGGCCTATGCCTTGAAGTGGATTCTGTTTTCTAATTGTCGTGCTCCTTGAGGGGAAGACCAACATTGATGCGCAGTCGAATCAGGGCTTTCCTTCCTGTTGGAGAGGTTTGAAGGCCGGCTGTCCCCTTCCACCTTGAGTGTATGTGGCTGCACTTCACGAGTGGCTGCACTTCACGAGTGGATGGAGTCTTTAGGGAAGTACGCCCTGATAATTAGGTTTCTCAGAGACATCATGAGGTTAAAACGTCCTAGGCCATGCCTTATTTCCTCATGGGATCTCTCTGTAGTCTTTCTAGGCCTATAGAGTGCTCTTTTCGAGCCCTTGGTGTCAGTAGAGCTAAGTGCCCTCTCTTTGAAGACGGCACTCCTGACCGAGCTCACTTCCATCAGGAGCCTTGAGTTCAGTTCGGCATAATCTCATGTGATCCTGAGACCCAGCTTAGGCTACATGCCCAAAGTTCCCACTACCCCCTTTAGGGACCAAGTGGTGAACTTGCAAAAAGATGCAGTTGTGTCCAAAAAGAGGATGGCCCATTGGATTGTATATGCAATTGCCTTGGCCCATGCCATACCAGAAATCACCATACCAGGCCCATGGCGTGCCGTGCTCCTTAGGAGTGCGTGCACACTCCACAAGAGTGATGCATCATTCTGGGCTCTAGGGCAGTATGTGGTCACCGTCGAGTTCTTTCTCCTATCCTGGAAGAAGAGCACTTCCCCAGCCCTAATTCTGATCTGCACAGCTGTGAGCTTTTATTTAAAAGAAAGAAGAGAAAAGGTCAAAAAGGCAGAGTGAAGCGACATGGTTAGTACTGTTCTCTCTGTCCCCACGTGGTATGAAGGACTACATGGCTTACGTGGGGCATTGGGTAGGTTACGATGTTGCAAGTATGCCTGTTACCTGAAATCTGCACTGCAAAAACCTCATTACACAGTTCATCTGTTGTGTTTTTTTCCCTGGGGGACCCCTAGTGTCAGTCATCGACACCACGTCGAAGTGACTGACAGATATGGAACGTCTCGGTTACTATTGTAACCTCCGTTCCCTGATGGACGAGACTTGGTGTCCCTCTTGCCACAATCCTGAACTATCCGCTAAAATGGCCGGGACACTCTCTCAGCTCTTCAGCATAAACCTGAATGAGTGATGCCCTTTTATATGTCCGGGGGAGTGGCATGCAAATTCCACTAGCCAATTCTCAATGGTCTTTTCTCAAAGTATCAGAGGTGTTTGGGGCTCCCAAGTGCGACACCTTGTGTCAGTCATCGACACTGCGTCTCGTTCCCTCTATCAGTGAACAGAGGTTATAATTGTAACTGAGATGTTTCTGTACTAAAACCTAGATTCTTATTGCACATAAAGCAACACACTCTGGTAATAGATGATAAAGCATGTGTCATGTAGTCTCTTTTAGCTTCTTGTTAATTTGCTGAGTCTGAGTGTAATCACGGCTGGGCAGTACCCAGCACGTCCGACCGCCTTTGCATTTTATCTCTTGGCTTTTGTCAAACAGGCGCCGGGACATGTCCTACTTGCAAATGGCAAGTTGAAGCCTCCTAAGGCATGGGAGAAGGTTCCAATTATAGCACAGCATATTTTTCTTTAGGAAAAAAGCCTGAAAGAGCAGATGGGTATCAAACAACAGTGACAGGAGTTCAAGGGGGTTATCGCCAACCTTGCCAATTACTGTGTTACTCACGAAATGATAAACAATGGGCAGATCAAAGAGCCTCTTATGACTTATAGCAGTTGTTGTTTGTGAAACTCAGAACTGGAAACCAATGCTGCTTTAATGTACTACATGATTTTTCACATTGGTATACTGAAGAAATCTGACCACAAAGAAACATCAAATGCTTTCTTTTTCTAACCCTTTTCCTTTTTCAATTGCATACTCTAAATTGGTCTAAATATGGTGATTTCCTATAAAGGTCGTTAGTGGATGTAGTGTTTGTTCCCTAGGGAGCAGTTCTGGACTTTTCAGGATTCTGCATTATTTTCTGCTGGTGCTCTGCTATATTTAGAAGCCTTTAGTTTTCTTTACTAGCACAGACAGCTTTTGTCCCACCCAGCCTTTATACTCAAAAGTGGTCTACCAGGAAATTCAACTTGTAAAATGTATTGAACTAACTCTAGTCATGGAAAAATGTAAAGCTTGTGGAGGAAATTTCCTAATTATATTATGAAGCCCTCAATTGTTTGTAATGCTAATGGTGTGTATTCTCGTTCTGTTAGGCATCCAGTACTTCTTGAATCCTTTCCGATAAGATGGCTCAAACAGTGATTGATGACCCCAAAACTAGACCCCATTTTCTCATCCTCATGTCATTTTAGGCTTGTTTTGTGAACTGAAAAGGTGAATGTCCAACCTACATTTGTTTGTACAACAAAAGTGGATGGTTAATTTTAACGATTGCTCTAAAATCATGAAATCTCTGGTGTCGAATGTTGAGGCATTTGAAATCAATTCAAATGAGATATTCAAAGAACATTTGACTGCTCTACATTTCTGACAATCTATAATGGACTGAAGCTTATTGTAAAGTGTAACTAAAATGTTCTATAATGCATTGGGTATCATTTACTTACAAGGAACAATACAACAACAAAACAAAACATTACATAATTTATCAATCTTGGTTGGTGTTACTTTTTACATTTTGATAATGTAGTTTTATAAATGAACATGAATGTATTCTGAATTAAAATGCAATAAAAATGAGCAATAGTGTTTTAAATATAAAAATTAATTTATGCTCAAAATCAGTGTTATTCTTTGTTTCTTCTTGATATGTAATGCATATCGTAGGACTGTCAATCGATTAAAAATATATCAAATTAACTTCTTTAACTAATTGTACATAAATTGGACTTAACACAAAAATCTGTAATCATAAATATATTTTCACATTGAATCTTTTAATGAATGTGGAAACAACATAAGACAGAATTTTAAATCTATATTTTAGATATTTGTTTAGTGGCATCTTTTTACGAAGTTGTTTCACCATTATTTTTCATTTTTCTAAAATTAGTCATTAAAGCCATTAAATATTACAGTATTGAAAGACAGGCCTAAACTATCATTTATAAATAGTGCATTAATTGTCAGTTAATTTCCCCCACACTTAAAAGTTTACTTGCACAATTGTTTTTACAATAAATTTGATGTCAGTATCTTAATGAGTATCGAACTTCTTGGTAATGCCTCAATAATGCAATTATTCATAATTGTTTCATGTATTGAATCATAATTAGCCACAAATTGAAATATTGTAACACTGAAACTGAAAATGCTTCTCAATGGCGTATAATGTTCATCGAGGTTAATGCACATCTAATGTACAGTGAATTTAATGCATGTCCTGTCGAGCTAATGGACAGCACTGCTCATCGAAAGATCTTGTGTGCGGTCAGCTCCATTAAAAATAAATACACCTCACATTAAAATGTCACCACTTGTGCATCTGTGCCTTTATAAATATTCCTATAAGTGTATTTTATGTGGTAATTTACAATTTCAGCTGGCACAAATAAATTACAATGCTTCAAAAAGACACTTAAAAGATGTTTGCAGTGCACAAAAACATTTTAGAACAATTAAATGCACATTCGTTTTATGCCATTTCCACTTTGAAAACAAACCTCTATTCAGAAGTCAGTGTTGAAAGGATCTCAAGGCATTGTGGAGGAACCGTATAGAAACATAAAGAGAGAGTGACAGCGAAAAGACACTTATGGATGCAGACAGGGAGTGAAAGGGACCAAAACAATAGTGTTGCACTTCAATGAGGAGGTACCGAGCGTGTGCCACGGCTTCTGACAGCAGCGATGAACCGGGGCTCAGATGAAAATGAGGAAAAGAAAAGGAGAGAGAGAGAGAGGAAAAGAACATGAAGGGAAAAGAAAAGGGGAGACAGAGAGAGAGAGAGAGAGAGAGAGAGAGAGAGAGAGAGAGAGAGAGAGAGAGAGAGAGAGAGAGAGAGAGAGAGAGAGAGAGAGAGAGATTGTTTGGAAGGGGAGGGGGTTACTTGAGGGGAGCAGGGCTGGCTAAATAGGAATCATCCCTCTTAGCCAATGAGTTTAAAGAGAGAAGCAGATGTCACAGGAGTGAGAGGGACCACCTCCACAAGCTCAAGCACCCTCAGTGAAAAGAGTGCAATGAGCGGTGCGCTGTCACATCGGTAGTTGCTATCTCCTCTCTCTCTCTCTCTCTCTCTCTCTCTCTCTCGAACACACAAATTCTCGCGCTCCTGCTTTCTTTCGCAGGCTGTCAGCTGGAAGCATCAGCATAGGTAAGACTTGCATGTTACATCGCTGTCTGTAGATTAGCAGAGCATGCCTGAATGCTCATTAAAGTGTGTCTGATTTTCAATTTTTTGGGAGTTAGATGCGAGTTTATCCTGATAGAGGTACACTCTGAGAAACTGAGGACGTTCTTATGTAAGTGCCGCGGCTTGGACCTTATTTTACAGAAACTTTGATATGAGACGAGAGGAGAGAGTCACACCGGCAGCTTTGAGATCTGCTCTTCTCGAGTGTGTGAATTATAACTAAAGGAGTGCTCCAAATGAATGGAGTCACTTTGTGTGGTCTCAGAGACATGCCGGTTCGGGTGGTCCGGCTTGCAGGCAAATCACTGTTCAGATGCTGCAATGTTGAAGTAAAAATGACAGCTGAGGGATTTGGGCTGACTTTCGCTGCAATCGGCATGTTTTATCTTTCTCCTGACTACAATAAACGCTGTTTAGTGCCGGCCGGCTCTCGCTCAATCCAGGGTTCCAGCCCCACATCTTTTTGTTCAAGGGGGTGTGCTTAGACTGATCAATTCCTTTATGTGTGAAGGAGACAACAGTGTGGGAAGGTGTGTGTCTACTGCAGGGTGTTTTTCAAAGCTGACTGTGGTTGTCGTTAGTTGTTACTGTCAATGCATGGAGCATTAATGCTGAATATTTACAAAAAATCACAGATATATTGTGAACTGCTGTTGTTTTTTTTAGTTATATTTTTGTCCCATGAGTTGGATGTTGAAGTATTTCTTTGAACTTCCATGACTCACGGAAGCTTACCTGCCCTACTTTGAGAAGAGAATGATAAAGTATTATTCATACTTCATGTAGGAATTCAGATGAAAGCCTATTACCTGCATTGCTTTTGCCCCTATTTCTCCAGACTTGATATACTTGAATACTTGAAAGTTTTATATCAAAATATCAGACGGGAATTTGTTTTGTGTTATTTAGTCAAGGCGACACATGGAAATGGAAGCATATAGAGTTGGGTACAGCCCACATGTCCTGTTTGTGTTGAGATATAATGGGTGTTCTGCTCTTTAAAATATTGAAGATGCTGCAAACTTTTGGAGTCTTTTTTTCACATGCAAATTAGTTTTGTGGCAGAATAACTGCCAGTTTGATGCAAATGTGCAACTCTGACAGCAAACAGGATCTGGAGTCGATCCTTTAGTCATCTTTTTCACACGGTCTCTTTCTCTGATGAATAAATATATTCAACTCGCCACTGAAAATAGCACCATTTGGTCTGCACACTCCATAAGTAATGTCCTTCTATTTCATTTATACACGTGATGGCATGTGGAGAAAGAGCTCCGTTCTGCGGCAGCATTTCGACTTAATCAGCATCAACCATCAGACCTTTGATCATCTCTATCTGCAAGACTTTCAGCCAACCAAGACCTAGACGTACCTCCCCTCCTGCAGCCATCTCTAACTGTGATTAACCAAGCACAGCTGAGCTCTCCTGTCTCTCAGAGTTAGTGGATATACATCAGTTCATGCCTTTTGTTTTCCGTCTGATCAGAGCTGTGAATAAAAGCTGAAAATGAGAAACGGCGTATCTCACTGCTTGTATTCACTGCTGCTTGCTCGTTTTTGCAGTCGTTTCTGGAGGCGTCTCAGGTGTGAGAATCAGGCAGAGTAATGGCAGGTTTGGACTGATGCATATTCGTAGGCTTGAATCATTCATATAAATAAGATGGAGAGCTCAGTGCCTAACTGTGCTGAGGCACAGAGACTGGCTGTGAATCACTCTAACATCCCGTTAACGCAGAGAGCCAGCATCAGAATACAACTAGAGCGCTTCCCTTATAGTCAACAAAGCTGTCTATAGTGGAAGAGTGTGATTTGCGGCATATATCGCTTCAGTGATTATACTGGAAACGATCTAGTTTAGTCACATTGGGTCATTTAACTAGTTTGCAGTGTAGAGAATGTATAGATCAGAGTATGTACTCTGTAGGAATAAAGAATAATCAAGATCAAGACTTTAGCTGAAGTTTCCCTAGACCCTGTAATCTCATGGTTTTCTCTTCTAGAGGTTCAGATTTTGACATGTTACTGCTCCGCTCAGTTTCACCAAATAACCAAAGTCTGCCATGACAAGCCAGAGATTTCGAATACAAACCACTTTTTAGAAACATTGTTTCATTCTGAGTTGGTTTCAAATAGTACCAAATTAGGGTTCTTTGGCTTGTAACAATATGAGAACCCTATTTGGTGCTAAATGGAACCATTTTTTATTAGGTTCCATAAAGAACCATGCTTTGAAAGTGCTATATATAATCTTAATTGTGTTATAAATAACCTTTTCAACAATATTTATTTTCGTTAATATTATTATATTAGTATCTTCATATTAGTAATATTGCTATTATTACTATTATTTTTATAAACGATTTATGCATATTGTTTTTTTAGCCCTCTATCTGCCTGGTCTTATATCTTGTTGCCTCTATTTGGGTTTTACATTAAAACAAAACAGCAAGTTGTGTCAATTAGGTACTCTTATTTGCACTCTTGATGTTTTAGAGTGTCACCCCTTCATTGCTGTACACTTTTTGTTTCTGCACAGTGGCTGATCTGTAGCTTGTACCACCAAAAGTTTCTCTGAGTTTTCCTATTTTTTCGTATTTTCCATTCATTTCCTATGTCGGTCATTTTTGACTGGGAGGAAGGTAAGTGTGACTATTTTTTTTACGACCCTTTAACATATCAGAATCATCTCCTTGATTTTTTTGTGTGTTCTTATAGGTAATACAACAAAAGTTACCAAGTTTCACCCCCATCCGATGAAGCAAAAATTTCGTCCCATTTTCCCACGTCCCATTTTCGGACGAAGAAGCCTAATTCTATTCAGCAAGGATGCATTAATCTGATCAAAAGTGACAAATACATTCATAGTGTTGCATTTATAATGTCACAATATATTCAATTCAGGTATCTATTCAAAGAAACCTGAAAAACATGTTTTACAGTTTCCACAAAACATGTTTTCGGTTTTCACAAACTTTTCTACATTGATAATGAAATGTTTCTTGAGCAGCAAATCAGCATATTAGAATGATTTCTGAAGGATCATTAATTTGACACTGAAGAAGACTGGAGTAATGATGCTGAAAATTCAGCTTTGCCATCACAGGAAACATATTTAAATAGAAAAATGATGCAGAAATGAGAAACATCTGAGCAATATAATTTTCAAGTAAAATCATCTGTTTCTTCTGTCTTTGTCTCTTAATTGATTATCAATCCTTCTGGTAAAGGTAAAACTTCAAGTTCAAGTTGGTTTCCACCTTTTGCTGAAGCACATGATTGAAGTTGCAACAAAGCATGAAACAATGAAACAAAGACAGTGTTCGATTAAGTGCACTGTCTTAATACAAAAGCATCCTGTAATTTCATTGAAATACACCTCACGTGGAAACCATTTATTGTTGTTTTTTTTCCGCCATTGTTTGTTCATGACACCCAAAGTCTCATTCGTCTGTTGATGAAAGCAATTGATTAATACTCAAATTAAATGCTGAACACATCTCTGCAAGCATATCACTGAGATGTATTGGAGCATTTAAGGTCTTGGCAGACAGGTTCCTCTGTGAGTCGGTAATGGGCGAGGAATGCCAGGAAAGCCAGAGTCCGCACAGCCCCCCCCCCGACGCAGATAAAAACGACGTGTCCCTTGTGGCCCGGAACATGATTTCAGCCCGTATGAGGTTTCAACAGCTTTCTCCATCTGGCTTCTGTGCAAACAGTGTTGTGCACCTTCTCCAGTGTTTATCGATTGAACTGTTCACTCTATCAGTCATCTGATCGTGCTCTCCTTCCTTATTTGTTTCTCCTAAATGCTACGGTTCTTCATCTAAAAATCACAGCAGCCAGTTGAGGACAGGACAAGAGAGAAAGAACATCAGCCATTTTCTATGAATATTTTCTATAGCAGGACTCTATATCTTTCAAGTCTGTCAGCGTCTTTCTGAAGTTCCTCCTGAAACCATCCTTGGAAAAATGTGGTTTTCCTCTTCTAGCTTGAGTATTTCTTCTCCCAAACTTCTGATAACCTTTACAATCGGAGCGTGTTGAAGTGTAAGTACACATAAGTGTGGTCTCATCAGAAACCAGGAAATGACATGTTTTCCCTTTTTCCCACTGTTTCTTGGTAAAGTTTGAGGGCACTGTATGTCTTCTGGGAGCTTGTTTATGGCGCTAAAGAGGCCTGAAGTAGCATTAGTAACTGAAACAGATGAATATGGTGATTAATTGTGTTTCTGAAGGATGTTGTTGACCAGTAGAGGACATTTGAATGTCTCTTTGAACTGAAAGACTTGGGATTTTTTCTATCCACACAAAAAAGGCTGCTCATAAGGTCTTTTTTTAATCTCCTTTGTGTGCGCGCGTGTGTGTGCTCGTGTGTGTGCGTGTGTGTCTGTGAATCAGAGCTTTGCTTGTTACCCTACGATGATGAAAGGAAGACGAAGGCTTCGTACGTACATATTCAGATCTCTCTGTAATGGATGCTTTAGCCACAAAAGAAAGGAATAGGCTTATGGAAAGCTATTTGTCAATGACAGCTGAACTGACCAGCCTGATTCCGGTGCATTTTAATGAATGGAATTGCTCCTATACGCGTGCTGCTGCCTCTGTAGTGCGTACAAGGTACAGATTGCTTTATCATTTTAAATGAAACCTACTGATGTGAAGATATATTACCCCCAGCTGTCTCATAAATCTGTGAGATGGGATAATTTCTCTGAAGCCTGAAGGTTTTTATGAAGAAAATCTGAATGGTATTTGCTTGTGCAGAACTCATCGCCATAATACTTTTGAGTGTTTTCGATAGATACTTGGGATGCATGATTTATTGGTTTTCTGCTTCTATCTATCTATCTATCTATCTATCTATCTATCTATCTATCTATCTATCTATCTATCTATCTATCTATCTATCTATCTATCTATCTATCTATCTATCTATCTATCTATCTATCTACACTGTAAAAAAATGTTTGTTGACTTAACTCATTATTTTGTGTTATCTTTTTGCATGGATTTTTTTTTTAGTTTAACTAACTTATTTTAAAAAGTGTCCCTGACAAATTTGGAAAGGTTTACCTGACATATTATAAAGTACAATGAACTGATTTAATTTAGTTAAGTAAACTTTGAATCTAAGTTTGGCCAACTAAAGTTAAGTTTTCTAAACTACATCCAATAAGTTCAGCCAACTAAAGTTAAGTTTTCTAAACTACATCCAATAAGTTCAGCCAACTAAAGTTAAGTTTTCTAAACTACATCCAATAAGTTCAGCCAACTAAAGTGGTGTTTTGAAAATCAAATTTTTAGCCACCATTATAGTGATCAGTGTTTGCTTAAGTTGGGCTCGTGACCCTTAAACTGTTAACATTAGATTTTGTTTGGCAGTAGTGTCTGAGTTATAACTGCCAGATGATCAAAGAGAAAAGGTGATTCTGATGGTGTTGGTTATGTTTTAACATACTCATTACTTGAGAGTTTTTTAGTGATTCTATAGCAAACGATATTCAAGCTTTTTTAATGTAGTCCAAAATGTTTCTTAAAAGCTTTTCTGATCAAAACACTCTGAAAAATGATTTTATTTAGACACACTGACATCAATAATCAGCCTGTGAATCTCAACAATGGTGACAATTATAAAGCATGTTGCAGTGCAATCTGGGTGCCACCAAATGGCTCCCACCATGCATTACGGTATGAATAAATTATGATCTGAAATGTCTTAGTAATATCCTTTTCCTAATTGAATATTCTGTTTGTCACCATTGTTGAGATTCATACACTGATTCTTTATGTCTGTGTATATTTAAAATATATATATTTTTATCAGAACAACTGTTAAGAAATCCTTTGGATTATTTAGACATTTCTAGATCTTGTACTGTAGAATCACTGTGATGTTGTAATCAATATTATACATTTAAAGTCAGAGATAAGGCTTTAAATGAGCTTTGTGATGCAAGTCAAGTGATGATTATGTCAAAACATAACCAACACTGTCTGATCACCTTTTCTCTTTGATTATCTGGCAGTTATAACTCAAATACAACAGGCGAAACAAAATATAATGTTAACAATTTAAGGGTCACAAGACCAACTAAAGCAAACACTGATCACCATAATGGTGGCTTAAAAATTTGATTTTCTCCTTTGATGATTCTGCTTGTAAACATCAGGTGTCTTCAATAATGGTCAATCATCACTCAATGAATCACTTAATTAGCTCTTTAACTTTAACACTCCCAACTTTAACAAGCCATATAAACTCCCAGGAGAGTTCATTTAACACTGGAGTTTTTGCTGCGAATAATTCTGAAAAAAAAATGCTTTTACTAATGTTCATTTGCACTTATGAATTTAATGTATGATTTATTATTATATTATTTGTTAACAGAAGACTATGAAACGCTTATTACGAACTAAAAACTTGCAACAATCACTTTCACTATATAAAATGTCACACTTACTCTGTATCAGTCTATTTCTTCTGAAGACACGTGTAAGGAATTTTTTTTGTGTGTAATTTAATGAATCCGTGCTCATAATTGTAAAAACATTGTTGAAGTTGAAGATTTATGTTTGAAGCGGTTTTAAAAGGTTGAAGTTTAGGTATTAAGACCATGCAGTCTACCAGACTGCAAGATAGATAGATAAATTAAGTTTAGTTTACTATCAAAGCATTAGAGTATAATTAAAGTAAAACCTGCAGAAAATGTAGTGCAGTTGTTTCAACTTACATTTATAAGTTAAAATAACAAGTATACTTGTTTATTCAACTGAAAATCTAGTGCAGTTGTTTAAACATACATTTTTGAGTTAAAATAACAATTTTACTTGTTCATTCAACTTTCAGTCTAGTTGAGGACAAGAAAACTTAAGATTTCTTGTTGTCTGGACAATCTAGTTATCTCTACTCAAAAAAATAAGTTGAAATAACTAAATTGCTAAAATATTTTTTACAGTGTATCTATCTATCTATCTATCTATCTATCTATCTATCTATCTATCTATCTATCTATCTATCTATCGATCTATCTATCTATCTATCTATCTATCTATCTATCTATCTATCTATCTATCTATCTATCTATCTATCTATCTATCTATCTATCTATCTATCTATCTATCTATCTATCTATCTATCTATCTATCTAAAAAGTAAAAATGGCCTTTGCCATCATCTAATACACTAAGTTGATTTTTAAAAACGAATAATTTAACAACACTGTTAAAAGCAATCTTTAGCAAATCTCAAAATGAAAATACATTTTTCATACTGTGCATCATAATGTTGTTATGCCTGATGTTTTTTTTCTCAATTTCGTTGGCTAGTTATTATGTATTTAGTTACTTATTTCATAATCAGACAATATTGGAAAATTAATTGTTCATCTTCAAGTTTCATATTTTTATATTTTAGTTTGTTTGCTGTCATCTAACACTCACTTGAAGTTAATCTTTAAAAACACAAATAATTCAACAACATGGTTAAATGTAATCATTAGTAATTAATACTGTGCAGTTTTTTTTATACGGTACATTATAATGTTGTTATGGCTGAATTCACTTTTAGCATGTAAAACAATTTATTAATTTATTCACTTATTTATTTTATTTTAAATGAACTAGTAAACTAGTATACTTTTAATATCAGCATTTATTAGCTATACAGTCTGTCTAGAAGAGTGAAAAGTCCCAGTGCTGTGTTGGATTGTGTATCAGCACTTTGGAATGCTGCTCCACCAATCAAATTCAAGGACCGGAACTAACTGGTATATTGAATACTACTATTGAATACTGGTTCTTTTAATGCATCAACAATTCCCTACACTATTAGTTTTATCAAACACAATTTCCTGCTCAAATTAAGCAGGACAGTGCAATCTCTGGCTCTTTACAGTAACACGCGAGGTTGCATTTGAATTATTTTGGTGGTGTCACTTTTTCCCGATATATAGATCATGTTTGTCCAGCGTGCTGTCGGCCGGCCTGTGGCACGCTGTCGCCAGCCCTGGATAATTAATAGCAGAGGGATCTGGAGGCGTGGGGTGGTTTCACTCTAGCTGTACTGTAGGCGTGTGTCAATCTAGGCTGAGATGTGCTGCCTACAGCAACATTAAGATTGCAGTCATGGTGGCCAGAGTTCCCCAGTTCCCATCATGCCCTCTGACCAACAGATCAGGGGTGTCCCAGAGACATGAAATGAAGGTCAACCTCCTTTAAATGATGGATTTGTGACTAACAGCCTTAGGCATTGTGTGTGAGTAGTGTACAGCCTTTGTGTTTATCATCTTTTTACTCTTTTAATTCCTTTTATAACTGTATCATTTTATATCACTTTTAATTACTTTTATAAGTGTTTTCCCTTGCTTTTATTTTGTAATTATTTTAATTCATTTCTTTTTAAAGCACTTTGAATTAAAATAGTGTATGAAATGTGCTTTATAAATAAACTTGCCTTGCCTTATGCATGATGCTTCAGTTCTAAAACCTAGTAAGCAGCCTATGGAGGCAGCATTTAAGTGAATGCTGAGCTTAGTGAAAAAATAAATGGACAAGGTGAGAAAAGTTGTTGATATTATAAATGGGGATATTTGATTTAATACAAAAGTCTAATTAAAAATGAATTGTATGGAGATTTTATTTTACAGTGTTTAGAGCAGAGGTTTTTTAGCCGGGTCTCGAACTCAGGCTGCCCAAAGTGCAACTGCACCACGTCGGAGCACTTGCTCTCACAGCTATGGCTCGGACACCCAAAAAAACATTTCGATATTTTTCTTTTCCCCTAATCTTTTTGCGGACTCCCAAGCTCCTGTATTAAAATATAGTTAGCAATATTAGCTTAGCAGTCTTCATGATATCAATTGAGAGTTGCTATTAGCGTTTCTGCCCATGTAGAGTGTCCAAATTTGTCACTTACTAGGTTCCATGATCATTAAAATGCTACCAAATCATTCCAAAGCTTCACTCCTCACACTGAAATACACATCGATTTTAGTGGTTCTAAATTTGGCTAAATATTTATTTTTATTTCCTCTTAATGTGTAACTATGATGAGCATCTCTATCACGAAATAAATTTTGAACATTGGGAGGCAAATAATTTTGAGATGCCCTATACATAATTTTTACAGTTTTAAAATTGACCACGTCCTGCAATTTAAGTTCTTCCAGCTCTACAAACAGTGGATTGGAATGATGTCTGTGATGAACACTAGAGACAATCCTAATGGCCTTTTTCTGCAGAGTGATCAAGCGCTGTAAGTGAGTTTTGTCAGTTCCCCCAAATTTCAACACAATAATATAAATATGGCATAATAATTGAATGATACAGTAGAAGTCGAGCTTTAGTGTTCTGTAAATTACACGATCTTTTCATCATTCCCACACATTTAGCCACTTTTGTCCTCAGGTAGCTTATATGGGGTTTCCAAGAGATCTTCTCATCTATTATAACGCCCAATGTATTTTGTTGAACCTTTTCTATTAGTGTGTCATCAATAACAATTTTAACAGGTATAGTACATTTACGATTGCTAAACAGCATAATTTTAGTCTTTTTCAAATTCAAAGACAGTTTATTAATATTAAACCAGGTTTTTAACTTTACCAATTCCACAGTTACCGAGGCCAAAAGTTGCTCCAGATTGTCATTGGCACAAATAATATTGGTATCATCAGCAAAAAGGATAAATTTCATTTTCGTTGTTATTTTACATAATTCATTAATATACATTAGGAATAGTGTAGGTCCCAGTATTGACCCCTGCGGTACTTCACACGTTATATCCAGAAACCCTGATTTATATTGATCAATCTCAACAATCTGTCTCCTCTCGCCTAGATAGCTCTCCAACCATTTTTTTGCTATTCCCCTTATGCCATAGTCCTCCAAATTTTTATTAAAATTTGATGATCAATGGTATTTTGGAGATCTATAAAGATTCCCAAAACAAATTTATTTATTTCGATACCATTTGTAATTTCTTTCAATAAATCTATTAATGCATGTGAAGTACATCTATTTTCCCTGAACCCATATTGACAATCGGATAGTAATTGGTGTTTATCAATGAAGCTTCGGAATCTTTTGTCATATAATTTTTCAAAAATTTTGGAAAACTGTGGCAGGAGGGAAACAGGCCGATAGTTATTAAAATAATGTTTATCCCCGACTTTAAAATTGGTATGACTTTAGCAGTTTTCATTTGCGATGGAAAATGACCAAATTGAAAGGATAAGTTACAGATATATGTAAATGGATTTATAATTTCTTCTGCAACATTAAGAACAATCCTCATATCTATATTAAATATATCTTGGGATATTTTGTTCTTGCAGTCCCTGATTACTTTCATAACTTCCCTCTCGTCGGTTGGAGTGAGGAACATGGTATTAGAATTTATATAAATTAGTCCCTTAATATGTTCTTTAGTGGATGGAATTTTATGCCCCAATTCAGGTCCAACATTGACAAAAAAAAAAAAATACTTAAATCTATCCGCGATCATTGTTTTGTCACGTATAATTATGCCATTTTCCACAAAATACTCTGGATAACATGAGCTGCTGGAACCACGACCAATAACGGTGTTCAACACTTTCCAAGTTGCTTTAATATCATATTTCTTATTGATCAATAAAACAGTATAATATTCTCTCCTACTTGCTCTCAAAATGATAGTTAATTTGTTTTTATATGTTTTATACTTATGTTCAGATTCAATAGTTCTATACCTTAAAATTTTTCTTTTTACATGAGTTCGCAAGCCCTTTTGTTATCCGGGGTGTTTTTATATGTTTTCTTATTGTGCATTTTTTGATGGGACAGTGTTTATTCTAAAGTGTAATTAAAATATCAAGAAAAGTATTGAATGGTGCATTTACATCGGACAATTGATAAATGGATTCCCAGTTTTGGCTTGTCAACTCGTTTTTTAGTGCTATAATTAATTGGTCAGTTATGACTCTATGGTAATATTCACTTTGTACAGTTTTAGATAATTTATAGTTAAGATCGTATACCATGAACACTGGTAAGTGATCACTGACATCATTCACTAACAAACCACCTGTTATATTAGTGTCCAAGATATTACAGAATATGTTATCTATCAGTGTGGCACTATGTGATGTTATTCTGTTGGGTCTGGTGATGAGTGGGTACAAGCCCAACGAAAACATGGTATCAAGAAACTCATCTCTACTTTTTTGTATATGGGGGTTTAACAAATTAATATTAAAATGCCCACATAAAATATGTTTTTTTGTTATTATTGGTAGTTATTTTTTCAATCCATTCCCTGAATATTGTCAGGTCTGGTCCCGGTCTCCTATAAATGCAGCTTACAATCATATTTCTATTTTTTGGAAGTACCAATTTTACAGTCACACATTCAAATAGATCATCCACCACTAAACACATATTGTCCACAATACTACAATGTATATTTTGATCTATATAGAGAGCCACACCTCCTCCTAGTAGGTACCTGTCTATGTAGACAGTACCTTGGTGACTAGACTAGACTAGACTTTGGAACAGAACAGTAGTGTGTGCTTGTATTTGTGTGTGGATCTCTTTGTGCTAGGTGTCTTGGTAGCAATTACCCTGGAGAGCAGAGCTGCATGACTAGATCTGCAGTCTGCTCCACACATTTCAATTGCATCACTCCTCGACTACCTTCACTAGAAGTCGGCATGCTAATGGCAAGGCGGGTGGGGACGTGATCTTTCGGGGCCTTGTGAAGTTAGTTGCTTATTGATTCTTATTGGTTCAGAGATGTCCTGGCCTAAGCCAAAGGCCCTACAATCCATCCACTGACAGTGAATTCAGCAGTCAAGACACTGGGGAAAAGTCACCTTTATGCACTGGAAACTGCGTAAAGCCCTGTGTGTCCATATCCTCTATTAGTTCAGGATCATAGGCACTCAAAGGAGCTCCCTGATGCTCAGAGAATAATCATTTTGAGCAGCTGTATTCTACCACATTCTCATTTATTGTCTAATTGCTTTTCATCCCTGAGCTCTTGATCTTATTGGGTGCCGCAAGTAATGTTAGTGTCAAAATGCTTTGGAAGCAGGATGAAAACATCTTAAAGCTTGTCAGTATTGGAAGTATATGTCTGGCCAGATCCGTCAAATGTTATTGCATGAGATTTCTGGAGGCTAAATTGTATTTTTTTTTTTTTTTTTTTTTGTAGCAGTGATGCAACAAATGCACTTTTTTTTGGAAACAAATTCATTCTGAGGCACAATGTATTATCTCCTATAATGTTCAGAACACAAATCAGGGAAACACTTAATTTTAAGGTGCTATACTACGTGTACTCGTGTACCTACTATAGTAATAACAGTATTATGCATAGTTACAAGTAACTAACCCTAAGCCAAACCCTAACTGTTACTAGTAAGTTCATGTAGTTATTTAATATTACTCAGTACTTATTTGAGTTCAATGTAACTACATCACCTTAAAATAAAGTGTTACCCAAATCAGTAATTCATTTGGATCAATTATTGGTATATTATTGTAGCAAGTCAAATAGATTGTGGATTTTGGCCAAGTTGACAAGTTACATTAATTGGAATTGATATATTAAGGTCCTATTGGAATCCTTAATCTTAAGGAATAATTGGAATTATATAAGGTCCTATTAATTTTTGGTTTATTGAAGATTTGTTTGATTATTATATGTTAAATTATTTGATAAAAATGTAGTAAAACAATAATATGTTGTAATATTAATACAATTTAAAATAACTGTTTTCTATTTTAATATATTTTAAAATGTAATTTGTTCCTGTGAAAGGAAAGATGAATGTTCAATAGCCAAAGTCTTTATTGTCACATAATCCTTCAGAAATGATTCCGAAATGCTGATTTGGTAGCCTCGTGAGACCATCCTGATCTCGCGAGCTCTCAAGGTTTCACTCGCAGATCAGTCTGGATACTTTCCGTTAAAGAAAATTTGGGAGCAGTTCACCAAACGAACGTCCAATCAGCGTTGGCTTTGAGGCGGGTTGAGGTGTGACGCAACGAGAAGCGCGACAGTTCAGTCTAAAGAACATGGCGGCTTCAGCGGATGAAACTAGCATCAGCGTGGCTTTCGAGCAAGTTTTATCGGAATTACAGAGTATTTCTTCACTGAAAGAAGAGCAAAACTCTGCTCTGGAGGCTTTTCTCAGAGGAAAATATGTTTTTGCTCTTCTCCCGACTGGTTTCGGCAAGAGTTTGCTTCGTTGATCTGATTGGTTGATTTGGCCCGTCTATCACCAACGTAGGCCAATCAGCTAACCAGTATTTTCGCCCCTTACCAAAACTACTTCAACGGAAGGTTTCCAGATGGATATGCGGAGCAAATCCATCTGGCGGAGTCAGGTTACTGATTTGGTGCTCAAGAAACAATTAAAGTTTGGTGTCATTCAAGCAGGCTTTACTGATGTGTCTGGCTGATCTTTAACTCGCAAACTTCCCTAAGCACTTCCCCTCGTGGAAATCCCATCCGCCATTTTGAAGTGCATTCAACTTTGTCAAGTGGAAAGGGAAGTTTATTTTGGACAGACCCTCGACCCCTCGATTTTAAAAGGGAGGGAGCGAGTCTACTCAACATACACTTCAAGCAGGTCCATAGACCACAATGCACCATGATTATGATGTCACAGCAGATCGCTCTTAATTTACCCCACCCCAAACAACTCTAGTGTATGATATTGTAATTATTTCGACATTTAACTGCATTTAATACTTGTAGCTACCACTGCATTTAATACTTGTAGCTACCTTAAGCAGACTGATTTTTAATGGGTTATATTTTATTGTATTGTAAATTTTGTTTGTGTTTTTAATATTTAATATAAATATATTAATAATATTTATAATTAATATTTGTTTATATTTGATTTTCTAACAGCTTTATAGGAGATTCCAAGTGATCTAGGGCTTTGGACATTCCATTTGAACACATTGCAAGGGTTCTGCCAGTAATGGGCACTTCACATCCGAATGAACGGGACGGAGGAAAGTTAGTAAGGGAAGGGCATAAAAAAACTGTACTTAAATGCGTCCTCTGTGTGGATACAGATAGGAAACTGTGTTAGGGTACCAGAGAAGGACAATCTTTGTATTCAGGCAATAGCTAAAGCAGCTAGTCTTTTTAATGTCTGTCTGCCTGCTATATATCTTAGCATCTGTTAATTACCCTTATTATTAACTGCCAGTTTTGGTACTCCATAATTATGTGTAAACAGAAGAACACCCACATAGACATGCATGTATTACCATCCATTATTAACAACCAGCTTTCATTTTCCCATCATGCAATCACACTATGTATGCTCAATCATTTTGGTCTCACTACAATAGACATGTTGGGCAATGACATATCTCTTTCTCTTTCTGTCTTTCTCACACATCAGCTAATGGAATTAATGTAACTATGTGCATTAGGTGTATATTTGATTCTCTGCGTGTGTGTTATTTTCTACTGCATCTGAAAAACATGCAAAATGTAGTTTGGTTGGACAAGCCTGTCTGCTAAATTATTAGTGTTTCTTGGCAAGATTACTGCTTTTCTTCAACACTACACAAAATATGTTCAAAATCAATTGGTAGTCAGACAATCACCGTTACAACCTATTATGATCAATACTATTTTCTTCTGACACGATTCTTTAATTGACACACTCCAAGAGGTCTTGTAAATGCGATCATTCCTACTTGATGCTGTTGGGGTTTCTACGCTATCCCTGTACGCACACATGCTTGTTTTTCTTTCATGTTGGGGCTTTTTCATTGATTATCATTTTTGAATGTTGCGCTAATGTTTTTTTATCTGTCCTAAAACAAAATGTCAGAAACCTTTTTTGCATTTTTACCAAGACATTATTTAATATGGTTAAGTAATTTTTCGGAGCTGATTTCAGGTTGTACTGTCCTTGTGGGGACAGCTGGTCCCCACAAAGCAGTCAAAACTTGACATACACACACAGACACACAATTACTGCTCTATTGTTTTTCTCCATCCTCGTCCCTCCATTAGCCCCATTCCTGTGAAGTTCCTAATCCCTGTCAGGTTTGGAGGGGTTTGCATCCTCCTTTGCATCTTCACCTCTCTACACTCAGTGCAGCAGTGACAGACAACCATTCAGTTAAAAAACTTAAAGAGATAAGACTTATGGGAATAAGAGGGCTCTTTTGTGCCCAATGTGACATTTCATAGAGCAGCCTGAATATTTTGGGTGCTGTGCTGACCAAAATCCTCAGACACATCATGCATGACAACTATCTTTATTCTCACTGAATCTCATCACTCCACCATTCATATCTTCACCTACTGTAAAAAAATAGAGGCTCTGTTCACATTTGATTCAAACCACAGTACATTTAAGATAGTTGTCTCAGTTTGGTGGACAGCTTTGAAGCTCTTGTCAAATCAGATAGTGGCCCGTCCACTGAGGGACCTCGAGTTATATCTGCGCAATGAGAAAATGACTTGCAATTTTTGGAGTCTGGCATATGTGCATCTACTTCTCCAGAGGTACACGGCCCCACCGCTGTGGGCAGCATTTGTTTATGGTGATGGCATTAGGCCGTCTGCCTTCCAAAACCTGGATATTTTCAGACTGATCCCCTCTTGTGCGCTCTCTAAAGTTAGCACTCACACTCGCACGCTCGCTGTGGGCCTATTTAAAATACAGTTTTTCCCACATTGCCCTGGAAATTCTCCCCTGGTGGATCATTACTTCAGGCTGCTTGTGCCCGGTGATGGCTCTTAACATTTGCAGTGCCTTGCATCTAATTAACACATAGCCTTCCTACAAACAATGAAAAAATGACTATCGCTGCCTTCGCACTCGTTTCCGCGCCAAATGCCTTGTGCCAAGAAATCGGAAAGCTTGTGTCATTTCCAAGGTCTTGGGGGTGTATGGAAAAACAAAAAGTGTGGCGGTATGGCCATTAGCAACTACACATTGAGCTATGCATCCCTAATTTATACTTACAGGGATAGTGCAGAAGGCGAGAGGCTATCATGGAGCCACCTGGGAATACTGTTTTAGCTGGCAGTGTTGCTCTATATAAATAGCAACAGACTGGGATAGCAAAATATCGGTAGCTACAGAACAGTCAGCTTCCACGAGTGTAAAGCCCTCGGCATTAGTTCTAGAGATCAAAGGCAGCGTCTTCACAATATTGTGAAAGCAAGATCCATTGCTAGAAAATGTTTCCACTGCTAAAATGTTTCCACGGTTCCCTTGGCATCTGCCTGATTTGTTGTTTGAGGGAGCTTTAGAAGCTGCTGGACAACACGTGTTGACAAGCCACCTCCATTTCTGAGAAAATTGCATCTTTTGCAGTTTTGGTGAACAATGCACAGGTCAATAGCTTGCTATGTTATGTTGATTGTTTTCTCTTTGGAGTGGCAGGATGCGTTTTGACTGCAAGCGCGGGGAGATGCATTGCAAACAATTTCTGTATGAAATGGCTCTGCGGTCACCAGCTGTTCACGGGTTCCTCTCTACATGCTACGATTAGGTGGGAATAGAGAATTTAGTTTTCTGAGTGAATAATGGCCATCCAGCCTTGGCTTCATTGCTGAGACAGCAATTTAATGTGTAATTTTGTATGTTGTTGTTGTTGTTTTTTGAATACAGGAGGGAATAAAACAAGCTGCCTGTAAATCCGAAGTCTATTCATTTTCTTATAGTTGGGGCCTTTTTTTTATCCTGTTTGATAAAATTACAGAAATTTGTATGAGAATATAACTTTAGATCTTTATTTCCGTCCTGTTCATTTTCTTGCTATTTTGTAAATGATCAAGCTTAAGTGCCTGAGCTTGATCAGATTCTATCTTTGAAAGTCTGGCATATCATTTTATAGGAATACTTACTTAAATGACTACACATGCATATGCATTTATTAAAAGTAACAGAGAACACAGGGCTCGACTTAAGTCTTTTCATGAGCTTGTCCGGAATTTGTGTGTGTGTATGTTTTGTAAATATAATTAATTTTGAAGCAAAAAAATCCACTTGTCCCGGACAAGCGTTAATGTCGAGCCCTGTAACATGTCATACTGCATGAAGGCCTTGTTTCCCAGACAGGGCTAGGATTAGGCCTTAGTTCAACTAGGACATTTAAGTTGCTTTTATTGAAGCGCCTTAAAATGATTTGTGAAATAAAATATTATGCATGTGACATTTTGATTTATTGATTTTTCACAAGGCAAATAATCCTTGTGAAAACGGTTATGCTTATATAGTACTTGCTTCTACTTCCTGCACTCACCTGGATGTGCACTGAGCTTGGTTTTCGTTGTGAGTTAATGACTCAGCATAAGCAAAAATAACTGGACCTGTGTTATTTTCACCAGCTTACAGACTTTACAGTATTTTGATTTGAAGCAAAACAAGTTGAAGACAACAAACTATAATTGAATTGATGAGGCAATGAACTATGCATCCCAAAAAGTATTGAGTGACAATTTGAATATATATATATATATATATATATATATATATATATATATATATATATATATATAAAAAATGGGTAACAATAAGGTTTCATTTGTTAATAACTACATTAGTTAAATGTAGAGTAGGCAATTTTCTTTATAAACACTTTCTGTAATACTAGTTGAAACTTAATAATTGAAGTGGTCTAAATATTAAAACCTGTACATTGCTGGGAATGGTAAGTGACATATATGGTCTATATTTATTCAGGTCTATGGATAGTGTTCGACAGGAACTTCTACACTTTTTTTCCAAAGATTTTTTTTTTTATACAAATGTAGAAGTTATATTTTAGCTTTAGAAGTTATATTGTATATTGTTGCTTAGCAATCAGAATATGAATGGGATTCTTCCAAAACCTGACTGTTGTACTCTATTAGGTGATTCTCACTAGAAGTGCCTTAAAATGATTTGTGAAATAAAATATTATGCATGTGACATTTTGATTTATTGATGCAAATTCGTTGGTAAATATGAATGGCGCCAAAGAAGCACATTCTGTACAATACAAGGCTAATTCTGTCTAAACATTCTTGTAATGCCAGTGTGCTGTATGTGTTTTCCCTTACAGTTCTGACAGAGTTCACTGAGATTTTATCATCTGAACTGTCAACTGGAGTGTTCCGGATAACAGTGTTTTTTGTACTATACATTGTTCAATCTCAGTATGCTTCTCTGAACAGCAAGCACACACTCTCTATCTATCCCATTTCGTCTGTCTTGACATGCAGTGCACAGAATGAAGCAGGTTTTGTTTAATCCTGTCAGTTGCCTTAGGGGTTCGTTCATCAAAGCTGTTGATGGTCATCCTTTAGTGGTATTATTTCTTTCTAAAATATCAATACCCTGTGAACATCCAGTCGCTGTGTGAAATCAGTGGGTTTACTTTAGAAATAAAAGCGAGTGAATCTATATAGCAGAATGGGATGTAAAGATTTCCACATTGTACCTGGCATCTTATAGTTTTGTAAAAACCACCTCCCTCAAAAACACTTTAAAGTGGAGTTGTTTGCAGCAATGAGGATGGTTGGTATTTATCTCAAAGCCGGAAAGAAATGTTGATTCATAAATTCAATCATTGAGTGAACATCTTGCTTTCTATTTGCCATTGGGCTTTTGAGACATTGGCACTCAGAGTTTTAGAGAGCAAGTAGCAATGCTTCTGAAACAAATTACTGTGTTATTTGTCATCTCACCTCCAGACCTCAATCTGAGAAAAGGCACAATCAGGTGGTGACTGATTGAACCTGTCACCTAACCCTCCTCCAATTGAATTTACCCCACAGTTACTTCACTGCACTGCTACAGTGTCGTTGGCGGCAGGCGACCCAACGAATCGAAGGGAGCTTGATAATGTCTCCTCCTGTCTCGTCTAGGTGGCTGTCCACCGCGATCACATAGAAGAGTCACTCACGGTAGACAGATGACACCATGTTGTGTCTGGTGTCTGTCATAAATGCAGTCGCTCTGAGTCATCTACGTGTGACATGTTTGTGATTGGAGATGTCACATTGACTTTAAGCCTGCTATTTTTATAATGGGCTTCTATTCTGGTCAAAAATTAGGCATTTGTTTTTTTTGGATATAGTTGAGATGAGTGTTGATAAGAGTTTGCGCTGTGAGTGTTATCAGTAATCAGAACGTGTGGAGGACAAACTGAAATTGACAGCACCTTTTATGGGAATTTGAGCTTGAACAATAAAACAGTTTTTCTGTTGCAGTTCTCCTGTACTCTATCTAATCATCTAATATTATTTTCTCTGCTCTTTATCATACCAATAATAGTTGATAAGAGAATGAAAATGTCAATGATTTAGAGTATTTCTTCAAGATATTTGTCAACAGATTTTTTTTGAATTCCTCTTACTGAGACCTTCTCAACATTTTAGTATCAGATTACTGGGAATTTATTTATTTAAAAAATACAGTAAAAACAGGAATGTTGTTAAATATTTATTTGAAATTGAATTGTAAGAATACTTTCTTTTTTATTATATTTTAAATGTATTCGTGTAAAGGTAAAACTGAATTTTCAGCACCATTACTCCAGTATTCAGTGTCACATGATCCTTCAGTAATCATTCTAATGCTGATTTCTTTTAATCCGTGTTGAAACAGTTGTGCTACGTTTTGTGGAAACCATGGTATTTTTTTTTCAGAATTATTTGAGTAGAAAGTAAAAAATTACATTAAAAAACATTATAATGTCTTTAGTGCCACTGTTGATCAAATTAATGCATCCTAACTAAATAAGTGTTATAAGTGTAAGTGTAAAAGTGAAATCTCTGACCATTAACTATTATAAGGCAGTGCATAAATTGTATTAATATACTTTGTTTTTTTTTTTTTTTTTTTTTCAATTAATCAGCTATTAGGGGAATTTACTGTACAATTCTAAATTAGTTTTAAACAGG
This sequence comes from Meda fulgida, assembly GCA_030578275.1. Classification (NCBI taxonomy): domain Eukaryota; kingdom Metazoa; phylum Chordata; class Actinopteri; order Cypriniformes; family Leuciscidae; genus Meda; species Meda fulgida. The sequence goes on along the minus strand of CM060624.1, from coordinate 21,713,668 downwards.
CGCAAAACAATTAAGTGATGCTTTCTTAACAAACTTTCTTGTCCTAACCACGGTGACAAACAGAGCATTTAAATAGCTGCTTAGTTTCTCTTTGTTGTGTTGTGCAGGGTCGACCTGCCCACTGTGAAATCTCAATCATTACTTCATAATCTTGCCAAATAGCTGTAGTCTTATATTAAACATTCAATAAGTTCTATTACACATCACGTTTAGTCGAAGAGTGTTAGAACACGTAAGTGAGCAGGGTTTGCTTCAGGTCTGAATAAATTAGCTCTGTATAAATTAAATGTTCTGACCTTCTTGCATTTTGTCTCTTAGGTCTTTAAAGGTCAATAGGCTGAAGAACAGTAAGGATTTTGTGTTATGTGAAAAAGTTGCCAGCGGTCTAAAGTGCCCTTTTATTCAAGTGTTAGCATTAAGAGTGAGCCATTTAATCAGCTTGTATTCAACATACTGTAAAAGAGCTAAAGAGCAGATTATACCAGCCCTTCCATATCTCTTGCTTTTCATTATGGAATTACTTGTTGGCTTTTCAATTACTATTTCCATCACAGCGGGCTGTGTATTCCCTCAGTGCATTAAGCACTGATTGCATTATTTATTAACAACATCAGCCATCAGTTCATCGCTGTTGATCCAAGTTGCTCCATTTCCGACTTTATCCTTAATTGTTGAGAGATAATGCCAGCCGAGATGATATCTAACAGTGAAAAAAAGCAGCTATTTACATCTTACTGCCTTGCTGCTGTGCTTTTCAATACTTGCGTGGAGTTGTTGTGCCTTAGCGAATACAAAAGGATATTAGAGAGTATATTTGGACATAATGGTTAGATCCTTCTGGTAAAACTGACAGGACAGCTGTTGTTTTTGTCATTAATTTAGCACTCACACTCATTAAAATGGTCTTCCAGAGGAGTCTCCGTGCGGACAGTGATCACCTATGTTTATTTGACTTGTGTTGCATCTAGAGCTAATCGCGAGACTATCAACATCATACAATGCCTGTAATGATACTAGCGCTCTCACTCTCGCTGGCTGGTTCTGCTGACACATCTAACAGAAGACCTCATTAAAAGCTCAGTCCTTCCCTTATGGACCTCGCAAATATCTTCACTAACTCAAAGGCACAAACAAGAACTTGGAGAGTTATTTTAGTCCCTAATGGAATTGAGACCCTATCTGGCTTTGTTATCAGTTGATTAAGTAATGCCCTCGTGGAGATGCTTGCTGTCTGAATTTCTCAGAGTTCTTTAGGTGAAGTCAAGGTTAGATGTAATCCAAACTCCCGTATACTTTTAGCCCAACGAGTTTCACTAAGTCATGCCTGCTGGCTAAATGTAATTACATTTTGTGGGATTTTTCAAGATAAATGTTAAGCACACTAAAGCTGATGCATCCTGTAGGTTTTTAGAAATGTAAATCTTAGTCTCATGTCCTTTTATAGAACATTTTGGAATGATTTAATTCAACTTTGAACTCTAAGTTTATATCTGAATAAGTAATACTAGTGTAAGTAATAATTATATAGTGTATTAGCATTGAGATTTATCAATGATGCCACAGATACCATCTATTCTTTAAATGGATTGTTCACCAAAAAATTGCAAATTCTGTTACCATTTATTCACCCTTATGTCATTCTAAACCTTTATGAGTTTCTTTCTTCTGTGAAGCATAAAATAAAATATTTTTGAGAAAAGTCTAGGTTATCAAGGAAATCAATATTCATCAAAATTGTTTGGTTACCATAATTCTTCAATATATATATATATATTTTTATGTTCCACTGAAGAAAGTAAGTCATACAGGTTTAGAACGTCATGGGGTTGTGGGAGTAAATGGTGGCAGATTTTACTTTCTTGGGTGAACTGTCCTAGCCTGGCTGCGCCCTCCTACGCACTCAATTTCATTTTCCTTCAGTACGACGTCTGGGACTGCTGTATATTGTAAAGTTTCCAGAAATCAATTTTTTGTAGGACCAATCAGCGAACAGAGGGAGTGGCTGAGGATGATGACGTTGATGTTTCCGTATCGTGCAGTAGCCTGGTGATCACTGTACAGCATTTGCGGCAGATCCGAAATCACTGCAGCGGCGTATTGTAAATGATTAGACCCAGCTTCAACAGTTGACTGAATACATCACTGTCCTTAGTGTCAAATATACATTTAGAATTTATAATTGTTCCTTGAACTCTTAAATTCGATTAACAAAACCTGCAGCTCTCGTTGACAGACATCTTGTTCTAAACATATTCCTCTGATCATTCGGACTACTTGTTTCCAGCCGGTTTCGGCTCATGACACACGACCACACGTTAGCGATTGGCTACGGCAGATCCTGAGTGACTCTGGGCAGATCCAATAGTTTTGAACTTTAACAGAGAACCCGCCTACAAGGAAGTAAACGTTTCTCAATGGAGAGAGGCCAGACTCTCTGTACAAATGAAATGTACGAGAGTCTGGTAGAGCCAGGCTAGAACTGTCCCTTTAACATATTGGAATCATTGGAGTTGCAATATTAAAGCATCATGTAACAAATAACTTAAATTCCCCAAATTTGTTTATGACTCTTCTGTTGTGCATATGTGGATTCATAAATACCACAAATACCAAATGTGCTTTTTGAACATTTTATGGGCATTATATAGGGCATTAGTCTCTTCTAGGAAGGTTATGTGATTAAAATATCTTCTGGCAAGGTTTTCCACAAGATGTTGAAACATGGATGCAGGAATTTGCTCCCATTCAGACCAGATAATCAGTGAGGTCAAGCAGTTATGTCGGTTAAAGGGGTCAAGCCCAAATCCGCCATTGCTGATCATCCCAGAGGGCTTCAGGTCTGGGTTTGTGCAGGCCAGTTGGGTTCTTCCACATCATATTGTCATGCTGGAACATAAAAGGGCCCCATTATGCTAAACATGTTTGTCTAAGGGGGTTGTTTCAATGTAGGCTATGTTTGATTCAATACAGCTTTTAGTAATTGGTGTATCTTAAATAAGTAACCCCATTAATGATTGTCCACATACTTTCAGTTATGTGGTGTAACTATTAGCATTATGATTTTAGGGCATCAGTCAGTCCATGACATAAAAAAAGATTATTTTACATTCATTGTGCCATGCAAAAGTTGAAATACTCACTATACTCTGTTTTAAGAGGTCAAAGCTGTATATTTTTGCATTTATTGAAGTAATATATTATCATACATTACCCCCATCCCTGATCCTACATCAATCAAACAGAGATACATATTCCTGAGAATCATTTTATATGAGTTACCATTTGTTTTCCTCATGCATGATTTGCAGATCTTCTTTTACTGTTTTTTCCCCCCTTTTTTCCTTGACACACACGCACACACACACACACACACACACACACACACACACACACACACACACACACACACACACACACACACACACACACACACACACACACACACACACACACACACAAAGAAACTCCTGCATAGGTAAACCCAAAGCTCAAGGCTTACTTGTCACCTCTTCATTTATCATGCTGAAGACAAAAAGGCTTTCTGCTCATCTCCTGCATTTTTTTCTTTCTTTACATTTACATTGAATGTGAGCAATCAGACCGTTTGACAGAAGTTGTTGGAGTGTTGTGAGGAGTTCTGTGTTTGATGGAGATACTCCTCACTGAAGGAGCCCTCATATTTACTGATGAAAAGACTGCCGAAATGACACATCATAAGCTTTGCCTCCAGCTCCGAAGGAGGGCGGTGATTTATTGAGCAATTTATTGTGCGTTTACCCAGATGCACAATTGCAGAGGTTGCTTTTGTGTTTCAGTTTCCTTTGTTTCGCTTTTTTCTTCACACAAGTGCTATTTAGTAGTCATTAATGTCAATAATTACCCTGGATTATGGTAGAAGTTCCCAGTGGAATGACTACAATCTTTTGAAGAGGATTTTAGAGCACATTTACAACACAAAAAAAATGTGTTTTATCAGCAGTTGTTGAAAACACTCATACCTTTTTACATCTGTTTAAATTATGTAGTTGTATTGTCACCTGTTATGTTGGCAATAAACTCTCTCCCTCGAAACCATTCGAGCATCTATCTTACTCCACCAAATGGCAAAGAGGTTCATTGTTTAGCCATAAATTTGTGTGCTATACAGCCTTGATTATAAATAATGAATTTGTGAATAATGCAATTATGACATAATTCCTCTCTCCCGATTGTCGGCCATCATCATGCTAAAGAGTTTGCATCATTTCTGACGAGCCCTTAATCCAATTCGTCCAAAACTAAATCTAATCAGCCATATGGCAAAGCTCAGCAATATTTCCTGCTGCCTCCACACATTTGAGAGATCTTCATGGCACAGGGTCAATGCTTCCCATTGAAGGAGCCCACTCAGTGTGTATATCTCTTTAGAAGTTGTGTGAGAGAGGTGCTCTCATATTCCCTCGGGGAGCTCTTATTGAATTACTGCCATGTGGGTGCAGCAGCTGTCCTCCCGGCCACAGCGGGCCACAGCGGGCCACAGCTGCTAATTGCAGCGTAATAGGCCCAGCAGCAGGGAAGGTCAGAGGGGCGTCCGGTCGCCGTGCCTGTCACCTTTGATAAGGGACTTAAGCAATATTGAGATTTTCATATCCTACGGCAGTCTGAAAACAAGCAGCAGCCTCCTTAAATCAGCACACACTAGGAGAAATGATTGACAGTCACTGTGTGGTTCATCAGTCTCAACACTGTCTCATATTAGTAATTAGTTTTTTTTTTTTTAGCAGAGGTCCTTCTTTAGGCCAATTCACACTGCACAAACAAATGCAGACAATCGCGAACAATGACCAGATTTCAGTATGTCACCTCTTAGACATTCAATGACCCAACAAACAAGCTCTGACCAATGCCAACACATGCTGACAATGGTAACACACTGATCCAACAAAGCATATGTTGCTGTCTTTAGGTGCAATGTGAATTGGCCTATAGATGTCTTGTCAGTTTGCTCCTGGGCCACTTGTTTAGATGTCATGTCAGTTTGCTCCAGGGCCACTTGTTTAACACTGTTCCTACCATTTACTGTATATGTTGCTTTGAATAAAATCATCTGTTTGTTGGAGTCATGGCCATGTGCTTGAAGCATTATGTGGATGATGCAGGTTCAAATCTGGCATACATTGTGCCCTAATTCCATTTCAGTAATACCCATTTCCTCAAAATTATCTAATCCGCTCTCTGCTCTCTCTCAATAAAAAGCCTTTTCATTTATTTAAATGTTATATGTATGTAATATATATATATATATATATATATATATATATATATATATATATATATATATATATATATATGTATACTAGTGGTGTCAAAAGTACCGATGTAACGCTTTGAGCGCTGTTGAGCAGCATCGTAAACACCTATGATTGGCCATTGTGTTAAAGTGCTCATCTGAAATATCTGTGATTCACTACAATGATCAATGCACGGGAGCGTTTGAGAGCACACGAAAGTGTTTTAAAATATGGGAGTGGGAGCGCTTATAAGGCACAAGCAGGCGTCCGCTGATAGACGCCTGTTTTCAAACGCTCCCGTGTGTATCTGTGTAAGCGCTCTGTTAAGAGCTTCATTGATGTATTTACAACATGTTTTTTAAGCGATGATCATTGTAGCCAATCACAGACAAATTTCCTGAGCGCATGAATGGGCAATAAGAGGTGTTTACGATTACGCTCAACAGTGCTCAAAATTTCAGTATCGACTTGGTACCGAACTTTTGACAACACTAATATAATACTGTATTTGTCATGACAACTCTGGGGAGATTGGTATGGTAATAGAGATTGGCATGGTAATGGAGATTGGAGATGGATATGGCAATGTTGTATTTGGTCTTGGTGGAATAGATCTGCTATGCTGCTGCGAGACTTTCTACTACCAATGCCTTCACAGACATTGCTGTGAGTGAGCATGTAAGACATGCTGCTGCTGCTGCTGCTACACATGTAACATACATGAATTAATCCACGTAGCAGATCAGGTGGAGCTGGGGAAGATGGAGGGTTTTTGAAAGCGCACTGATACAACAGCAACCAATCAGCTGTGCCATGAAGATAATGATGTGATAGCTACCAACTGAGTCAAAGACTTATCAGCTTATCAGCCTTATCAGACAGGAATTTGGGGTTTTCGTGAGCTGTATGCCAAAATCATCAGTATTAAAACAATAAAAGACCTGAAATATTTCAGTTGGTGTGTAATGAATCTAAAATATATGAAAGTTTAATTTTTATCATTACATTATGGAAAATAATGAACTTTATCACAATATGCTAATTTATTGAGAAGGACCTATATATACATATATAAATATACATACATATATATATATATATATATATATATATATATATATATATATATATATATATATATCTTCTGTTTTGATTCATTGTAAAACAAGATTAGCTAAAAAAATTGCTAAAAATGTTAAATATTAAATATTTTAGTAATACACATTGTTAAAAAAATGTATATATATATATATAACTAGGGCCGGGACTCGATTAAAAAAAATAATCTAATTAATTAGAGGCTTTGTAAGTAATTCATCGAAATTAATCGCATTTTAATTGCATAAATATTTGACCATGAGAACAGTGAGAAGTAATTTTTTTCACATGGATTTTTAGTATGCCATTGAATAATGACTGAATACATAAGCTTAAGCAACACAATATTGTTTATTTTTGTTCAACCAAGTCCAGCAGACCAGTGTTTTTTGCCATTAAGTGTAGCAATAGCATATAAGCTAATAGCTAATAGCTAATCTCGAACGGTCAATTACGCATCACTGTACTTCACACCGCCGCCGACTTGAGCTTCCAAAGCAGCCGGAAGTCATTCATTTTCAATGGAAGCTGGCTTCTCTCAGCTGCAAGGAGCGTCAAATCCCTCGGCATCGCGTTTTGGGAGTTTTGAGCGTCAATCTGAAAGTTGAAAGAAGCTCAACTTTATGGTAATGAGCTATGACGCAGTTCAGCAGCAAGCAGCGGCAAAACGCCAGCAACCAATCAGAATAAAGACGTCTTTCACACTGGCTGATTCCGGAGAAACATACGATGTGAACTTTCGTTCCTACCAAAACATTAGTTCCGAGAAAATGCTCCGTGTCCAGCCTGAAGTTCCGCTGGAACGTCTCGTCATCGAGCCGCAGCTGCTGTACCAGCCGGTGATACTCTCCGAATTGATAACGGTCCTGGAGGGTGTCATGAACCCAAAATCTCCGAGTCCGACGTCTTCTCCGCAAATACAGTAAAGCAGCACCAAACACAACAACTTTGCGATTTTCCATAATGATCCAGTGTGATACACATTTGAGAATGACTTTTATTTGAAATATTTACGAACGCTCTTTTTAAGCGGGAATGTAATTCATTTGCTCACGGTTTATCAAGGATTTGACCAATTGCACTAATGCAAATAATAGCCTAATGCAAATAATAAAAATTATAGCTAATTATTATTTTTTCCCCGACCAAATGTGACCAAAACGGTTATAAAAATGCTGTCATTATAAAAGGTTTCTTCAATGTATCGCTAGTTTTTTCTGTTTATTACATGTCATGTTGTGACACTTCTCTTCTCCCTGCTACGTCAGAGCGTCCAAAGCGTCAACAAGCTTCCCCGTGCTTTTTGACAAGCGTCCTTGACAGAGCGGCCAGAGCTTCTTTGACGCTCAAGTCGGCGGCGGTGTGAACGTACAGTCAGAGTAAAGAGTAAACTCACATTGATGTGTGTGTGTGTGTGTGTGTGTGTGTGTGTGTGTGTGTGTGTGTGTGTGTGCGTGCGTGTGTGTGTGTTTTGGAAATCAAATCGTTTAGTATTGTAAAAACATAATATAATGTTTATTAATATATTAAAATACTATTAATAATTATAATAATTAATTTAATATAACATATTATGCTATATAATTACAATATGACATGATAAAAGAAGTGGCTTTAAAATAGCCTACTTTAGGATTGTAATCGTTTGAGTTCTAGTAATTTTAGTTAGTTAGTTTAGTTTATTTTGAACATGTTTATGTATATATCCATTAGATTTAAATATTTGGCTAGCACACACACACACACACACACACACACACACACACACACACACACACACACACACACACACACACACACACACAGACACACACACACACACACACACACACACACACATAATACAATAAAAAAAAAATAACAGATAAATGAATGCATGTAGGCTACAGCACAATCTTCCAAAATTATTAAAAATGATTCAAATATAGGCACATATGCAAATAATTTAAATTTAAATAATTTAAAAATTATCAAACATAATAATAACCCATTCAAAAAATACTTCTTAGTATGAGCCCAGGAACCATACTATAAAATACTGTCCCCTCGAGTCATTTTTGTATCCATTCAATATTACATGACCATATAATATTCCAATATATAAAGAATTGTGAGCTAGGTGTTAAATCATGTAGTTTTGGCTAATAAATCATGGTCACAAACACTTGAACAAAACCGTTTTTCTTTATTTCACATTATGGACACATTTTGTACATATGGCTTCCGAACGGGATCACATTCATCTTGAAGCGTAGATCTGTAAATAAATAAAGGAACAACGTTAACCGCGATAGACTTTGAGATCTTTTTTTTTCTTCTTCCATTGCCTGTATAATTTCCTGATAATTAATTTCCCCATCCCCCGTAGGTGTAGTAGATAAATAATTTAAAGTTCGTTGATAAATGTTACTTCATATGTATTCACTTGCCACATATCGAATTATTTCCAATTCCTCAAAAAAACGTTGTTTAAATATTTTGTCGCGTTGCTTTCATGGACTCTGTCTAGATGCCTCGGGCTGACTTTAGACAGTAAAAGACTGCCTGCGAGACTGTGCGAGCTTCTCCTCCTGTCTCTACGGTAATGTCTCTATTGTGCGACATAAAGTCGCGTGGTTATGACGCAATTTTTAGCCTATTTTTACAAGAATGGCTTTTACGGGGCCATAACGTAAGATACAAAGTAATGGAGCCTTTTATACACCGTCGTGTTTCTTTAGAAATAAATAATGGACAAATGGAGTCTTTGGACGCCTCAGATGTAAAGTTATTCGCTGTCAAAGTGACGCCAAAATGAATAGGAGTCAATGGAATGCTAACAGCAGGTGAAGTTCTGCTACAATGGTGGCCCCGGAGGCGGCTTCAACTTCCGGCTGATGGATTACCCCCTTGGTCATGTTGGTGAGCCAGTATAATCGGTCCGCCGAAACTCATCCAGTGGGAAACGTTCCGCGGTGCGAAAATAAGTGCGATTAAAAATAATTTGTGTAATTAATTAACGCGTTAAAGTCTGTAGTTAATTCATCTTAATTAACACGTTAAAGTCCCGGCCCTAATAATAACAACTATTATTGTTATTAATCATAATAAAAATGATTAAATATATGTTTTAATATCTTGGTTTTTTTTTTCAAATAAATGTATCTTGTTTTAAGGTTGTTTAAATGTTTTATTGGAAAACAAAGAAAAAATATATAAAGCTTTTTATTTTGCTGTACAAGTAAACACAAGGACATTCAGTTGCCATGTTGATCAAATAAAAATATGAAGTCAGTTTAAACAAGATCATGATGTTACAATCAGTAGAACATTTTGAAGAGAGTTTCCTCAGTTCCAGAGTATAAAACATTATGATGACATTTAAAAGCATGATGCACCTGTTAGGGGGGCTCTGGAAATTGCAGTATTCGATTTCACACCTCTGAGACTGGAAAATTATGAGCATAACCGCAGGAGTATATGGCCTCTGACTTCTTCCTGAGCAGGGTCACTGCTCAGAGAACAGCCCAGTAAAATTATGTGCAGACCATCAGAGACAACACAAAGGACAGTCAGTTACTGTAGGTCTCACGACCCACCCAGGGGTCACTAGTAATCATAACTATGACACTTGCCTTTCAGGAAGCATTGCAACACTTGGCTTGTATTGATTGTTCTGATTGCTGTGCATCGTCTCCTTCCTAGTAAATGGAAGGAGTAACAGCTGGAGTTTCCTCTGAGATTTTTTCTTCCCCCTTCCATTTGTCTTTACATCTGTCTCAATCTCAAACAAGTCGTGCATTTTTAGTTATTTTTTAACCTATTCTCCTCTGTGCTTCTGAAGTGCAGATCAATATTTCTGTTCAGCCTTCTTGTTGCTCATAAATCAGTTCATAATGCTATAAAATATGATGTTTGATGTAAAATGCTGGTATGTGAAGTTTTATATTGACATATCTTTTCCTTCCTTCCCCTTTGGGGTCACAAAGGAGGGCAAACACATTTCATGCCATTTCGTTTCCAAAGCTCTCAATAACTAAAACAGCATGAATTTTTGACCTGAAACAATCAATGCAAGTCCACTAGAAAACTGAAGTAAGAGGTTTCTGCTGTAAACTCCAATCCTGTTTACCAATGTGATTGTCACTCAATTTTGTATAGATCAATACTAAGATTTTGTTGTTTGAGTTTGCAGTTGTTGGGAAGGACTATGAACCATCCTTAGTGTAGGACAACATATTATATGATGATGTGTTCTCCATCCCGAATTGATCCTGCCATGGAAACCTCTACAAAAAGGATCAGGAAATGTGCATAAAGGGTTACAATTTAATCCTCCATTCACCAATAGAGAAATCAGATCAATGGGGGAAGTCAGCCATGAAGAAACAGTCTATCTGGCTGTATGCCAGCGGTCGTGAACTCTCTCAAGGATTTGGGGTCTCACCTGCCGCCCCTACAGACCACGCATTGCTACTTTCTCAGTTTCTAATTGGGCAGTTTGCACTTAAAATTAGAATTTGCCTAAAATAACTGAAAACAAAAAAAGACAGAATGAGAGTCTTGTTTATCCGTTTGTATACAAATTATTGAGTTTACTTTTATTGTGGATTATTGCTCTGTAGACTCATTGTTTGCTGAGAAATGGAAAACAATTCAATTTGTTGTTCCTTTTCTTGTGCTGATGCTTGATGGCAAACTCTAATTTTGTCTCATTTGGACCAGAATAGCCTTCTCACATCTTATAAAGGTTAACTAAAACTATAAAACATGCATATCAAAGCTTTATTTCCGAGCAGAGGGAAAATGTACTCGGGAAATGATAATGATATTCTCATACTGTGTAATCAGCTCAGTCCCATCATGCTGTGGTTTAAAGGTCACACATGCTCCTATTGACATTCAGATTATAGAGAGAATGAAAATGAGGATTTAATTTTAAAATATAAATGCAAAATGAAACATGCACATTCAGCATTAGAAAAGGCAAAAAAAGAAAAAAAATATTCCTTTTTTATTTTTTCCTAAGTTCCACGCTAAATATGCTTTCATGTTTTTCAAATGAAACTCCAATTATTAATATGAGACTGTTTTTGTAATTTAGATTTAAGTTTATTTTTGTTTCATTCATACAAGGATATTTCTTGTGAGAAATACTGTATGTCATATTATATTAAAGCTGGGAGTCTAAAGATAGAGTTATTCCCGCTGCTGCTATTTTTTTATTTATTCAGGCAAGATTTTTACTAGGTTTCTAATTTTATGGAAATTATGATTACATTTTAAAATAACACTGCTGTTTTGATAAAGCACTATCCCATATTTATATTGTTTTGCACACCTAGCTAACAAAACAAATAAAAATACAATATGACTACTTTTCAGAAAAAAGCCCACATTACCAAACCTCAGAATTATCTCAATATTTTAGACATTTGCTTGTGAGTCTTAGGACAGTTTGAACTCATTAAGCTGTTATTAACTAGCAACTAATTGAGCTAGCTTGATCTGAGTGTAGTTTGTTTAAGCTTTAATGGACATGCTTAGCCTATAAAAACTGAATGAGGACTTCATTTTGACAGTTTAATTTCATATAACATTAAAATGTGCTCAGAAAGCAAATATTCCACTGTGCCCTCATTCTAAGAGCATTTAAGGAGATTTCACTGAGAATGAGTTGCGGCTGCTGATAGCATAATTTATTCACAAGCAGTGTCTGTGTTGTTTTAAGGCCTAGAAGAATTATGCAAATTTGTAATGGTGCAAACACACAAAGTTGAGCATGTCTGTGTAATCTGATCGTGATTTGCACTGGGCAATTTGTAACGAGGCATATATAAGGGTGGAAGGCCACAGACCCGCACATGTGTATTCACTTGTTTTTACAACCGGTTTGACAATTTCTAATTGTTCTGACAATATCTAAGTTCTTTCAGAATAAGACTGATAAACAATCATTGGCTCTTTTCCTAAGATTTCAGTCAACCCATCATATTGCAGATCCAGGTCATTTAAGTACACATTCATAATTGTGTTTGCATAACCAGTGCCATGTCAGGCAGCATTTAATTCATTCATTTGATATGAAACCTGCCATTTTAATAACCTTGTGTAATAATTGAACACAATGGCTGGAGTTTTAGATGGCCAGCCTATTTTTTTATTTATCTAAATGTACACTGAAAATCCATAAAAAACAGAAATGGTACAGGTAATGTTCTACTAGGACATTATTTATTAAGTTTACAGACATTTTCTTTAACACCAAAGCACAACACAGCACAATGCATAGTATCAAATACGGGTAAAATAAACAACACAGAGAGTTCCTCCATATCAACATAGGACGAGCCCTATTTGTATGGACTTCTCTTAGTGTCTGAAGAGTTTAATAGGCTATAGACTGCTGCCACGGTCTATAAGGCGCCTAATTTACATAATGAAGAACACATGTTTGTTCTTAAAAGAATGCCATGGTCCTAATTGCAATGTGTATAGGCCCTATTTACACCTGACATTAACATGTTTTCTGTGATTGGATTTTGTATTAATTGTATTATTAGCCTACACTTGAAAGTCATGTGTAAATGCACCCGAGACGCATTGTGATCATATCACTACAAAGGCATTTAGAGGAATCATTCAAACCACTACAAATGTCCAAAGTTACCTAATGTAAGACCAAAGGAGAAATTGTCTTAATATAGGGAGATGAGAGGGTCTGTATATCTTACCATTGGAAAAAGCGTAATGGCTAACTTGCATCATGTGAGGCACCTTATCCTATCATGTAATGGCAGTAACTTCAGTGCCTGCCGTTCAAAGTTTAATGACAGTTACAGTTTACGTTACCCGTTTCTTGTGGATTAGCCTGTTGGTCTTGTGAATAAATGTTCTATATTTAGTGTTATATTGCTAAACATACATTAGGACCGCATTGTTTGTTAAATGTGCTTTACTGTGGAAAAAGTGTGAATATCTCTATTAGCTGCAAAGTACTAGTCACTGCAGGGTGCAAAAAACATACTTGTAATTTATTACATATTTAATTCATATCACCATCATTAATTAAAAAGCGTTATCAACATTAGGCACAAGAGTCATAAATCATTACTATTACAAGTCTAACCTGGCAGAGATAAGAAAGAACACTTCATTTTTGATTTTCTTTGAACAACATATAACACTATTTATAATTAAACTATTCATTTTTCTCTTTATTCATTAGAATTCATAATATCAGTGTCATATGCATACATGCAGTTATAATAGTCATTACAATTCAAGTCTTATCATAAATGGTAAAACTTAGAAGCCAAAGAAAGAAAACAACAGTATTTTTTTACAACTTTTTTTTAGACAATATACAATATCACTCAATATTACTCTTAAATACTATGGTAATGTCATAAATGAGTCCTAATGTACCTGTCCCAACATTCCCTTCTCTTATAAAATAACCTTTTTATTATAGTATAAAATCTACATATAGTTCCCAACAAAAGTATTGTTTAGCGTAAAACATGTTAAAGATTTGTGGACAGACTGTTGATTCATTAAATAAGCTATTTCCTCACAAAAGCTGTTTATTCAGTGTAGTGAAGCCACTTCTTCATTGACATACATTAAAAAAAACTTCCTCTTGTCTCCTTCCCTGCGTTACCTGTGTTAGCATTAGCCGTTACGCTTTTTTTTTTGGCTAAAGGTTGCAGGCTTGCCTTCTAGTGGCTTTGACCGAAGTGACAATGTGCTCTTTCAGATCTCTGATCTAAGAATGCAGGTGTAAATCCAGTCTAGCTAAAAAATATATCCATAAATGAAACTCATCTTAGTCACAATGAAACGGTGACAGATCTTTCTTTTCCTCATTGTGATGTACATCCGAGTGAAATCGAATTCTTGGTTCTATCTGTAAGTTGTCGATTGGATGGGCAGATCTGAATGTGAATACAAGGTAAAAAAAGAAAAAAGAAAAAAAGAAACATGCATGGATTAATTATTCACAGTAAGATCAATGACATGCATTTAGACTATAGGGTGAATTTATTTCAAGCAAACTTTAATGTCAGGTGTAAACGGGGCCACAGGGCAACACTGGTTTTCTGAATAAAATGCAGTAAATGCCACATGCCAATGTGGTGCAACTGCTTAGTGTTCAATTTGCCTGTAATATTATTTTGATGATTTTTCAGGTGTTTATAAGATTATTCCTTCACACAGTCTGTCACCTCAAGAGCCAGGTTTTAATTTCACCCATGGCTCTCCTCTCCTGGAACTCTTCCCCGGCATAATTGACTTTAACAGGTTTGAGCTCAGCTGTGGCCTGTCTTGGGACTCAGGTCTTCTGGCTCTATCTCTATAACTCACTATAGCGCCTGATTAGTGGTCTGCTTCGGAGGGGAGGGCTGCTGGGATTTGGGCAACCAGGTGTCTGTTCAACCAGGGGGGGCCAGTGTTATCAGGCAGCCATACAGAACAGACCCACTTAAGAATAATCCCGCTTCCCACTGGACATGCGATGGACAGCCTTCCTGTTGCTCACCTTGAGTTATCATATCACATAGAGGGCGGGGAGGATGTTTTCGCCTGCGCTGTGTTAATTATAAATTGCTTAACGAGACGAGGTAGTCAGGTGGAACATTGGTGCGAAGGATTTAATTACAATTTTGCTTCTTCCTCTCCCCTGTAAACTCAAACCGCCTGTTTTTTTGTTAGTATTTTGTGGGGGGAGGGGGTTGGGGGGTGTATGGTTTCACACAAACAGATTTAAATTCTTTTGCACACTCTCTATCTCTCTTGTCACACACCAGCTCACTCTTTTCTACCTTGCTCTCGCCACATATCAGCATTCTGAGCGAACGGATCATTTATTTTTGGTTTCTGCTTCCCGTCTAGATGTACTCGGCTCTCCCTCGCATACGCACAACCTCCACTGCCTCTTGAAGGGAGGCGCTTTCTTCTTCCCAGATACAACCAGCCACCTTAAAAGCGGCCAATTAAAATCAGCTCTGACAAGTCTTTTTTCATGTGCTGACAGGATCACTGTCCCTTCACCTGAGGGGGATCCAGGTGTTTGTTCTCACGTGTCATGCCTCTCTTTTTATTTTTTTTAACTAGTTCATCAAGACACTTCTCTATTCTGACACCTGTTCTCAGACACTCATTATTCTGAGTCTTTTTTTTTTTGACTTTCACAGCTTAAAGGTTTTAATGGCAGCCAATGAAGACCACACATCACGTTGGCTTGCTTCTTGACATATTCGACACCCTCACCATTAATTGTTACACTTGGCTACTTTTTGTCATCACTCTTAGAATCATTCATAGAAGCATTAATAGACTAAGGAGAATGTCAAATGGGGTGAAAGGGTGGTATTGTCATCCCGGAGGAATGTTTTAATACCCTGAAATTTCTCTTTCATAGTTCACAGGACTTATTGGAGTTCTCAATTATGATTTAGTTAAGTATTAACTTTATCTAATTTCTCATAGAACTTCTTATTATTATGGGTTATAAAACAGACACAGAGGAGACTATTGTTGCCATAAGCTGCTTCCCGTAAACGTTGCTCATTGTTGATTGTTGTGTGCTCATCCATTGATTTTCATTGTATCTTCCCCATTTCAATCTTCTTGTTCCACAGAAGAAAGTCATACAGTTTTGAAATGACAAGTAATGACAGAATCAATTTTGTTGTTATTAAATTAGAACTCCTATTTGTTAATTTGTTCTAATGAAATATAAGTATTACATGATAACCTATATTAAATAAGTCAGTTGTCAAAGCAATGTTTCTAATTTTCATTTAAGTAAAATGACTAAATGATTGTAGACATTGCTAAATATATGTAGAACGGGTTCTGATAGTGTTGCATTCTCTTTTAATCCTTTAGAGGAGACACATGGAGAAATACTAGCATAATTTGGGAAGATATTAAATTAAGATACCTTCATATGTCCTTTAATATGCAGAGACAGTATGCATTCATAGTGTACGTATATTTCTCCCCAAATTGTATAAACTGTGACTTTGTGGCACTATCAGGGCATTACCTGGTTTGTTTGATGAACTGATAATCTTCCCCTCCAGTGAGCTTTCTATGGCTGCTACCTGCTCATTGAGTCAGTTGAACTCAAGTTGAACTCAAGAACCGAATGAACTCAAGAACTCAATTCATGGACAAATGAGAATGAGTAACAGAATTTTGTTTTTTGAGTAAAGGAAACTTTGGGAAACAAGAGATTTGAGCAAAAGTCTCCATTTGCCCTCAATTTAATCTCACTACTGTCTGGGAGAGAGCAATTGGATTAAAGAGATCTCATTTGTGATTTTTCAGTCCTCTGGGATATTGCACAGCCACATGCAGACATGTGGAAAACGAACAATGTGTAATCAATGGTGTGCACCAGCTATTCCATTCAAATGAGTGAATGCATTTATTGGGATTAGCAGGCCTGCTGTAGCCCTAACGGGATTCTAAGATAAGCACACGGATTCAGGAATGCTTATTTTAGATGCTGAAGATAAAGATTGACCTATAGTTCTCTACCCACTGACCATAACTTATTTTTAACCCAGCATTTCATTGTAAGGCAAAGTGGTTTATTGTGGCTCCATCAGTTCAATGCTGCTTCAATCCAGCTGCTTTCTGCGGCACTGGGAACATGCTGTCTGAAATCATTAAAGCTATTGTCCTTTTGTATTCTTAGACCATACTGAACAATCTCTCGCTAAAAGAAAGAGGTTTAGTCATAGGCGAAAACATACTGAAGGAGAGAGAGAGAGAGAGAGAGAGAGAGAGAGAGAGAGAGAGAGAGAGAGAGAGAGAGAGAGAGAGAGAGAGAGAGAGAGAGAGAGAGAGAGAGGAACGAGTAATAATCCTTCAATTATTTTTAAAGAGAATGCCAGAGATTGACTCTTATGTTATACCTTTTTCTTTAGTAGTGATTTGAGGTAGTTTTATATGAGCATAGCTAAATATTCTTTATATTTTATTGCCAGTGTGATTCACTTGAAGCTTAATGTAAAAACTGTTGGCAACTCTCCAAAATAGAAATACCTTTGAAAATGACCTCCACAATTGAATAAATTGCATTCAAGTTAATAGAATTGTGTATTTCCATTTAATTCAGAGCATAGGTCAATTTCAGACAGACTCTGGCACTTAAATTTCATGAATTGAGTAGTTAGAGTAAATGATTAAGTTTTCCATCCTCGCCAGTCTGTTTAACATAATTGCAGTCCAGGGGCTACTTGTTTATACCCTTGCATGTAATTGTTACTGGTAGCCAGTTCACAAAGAGTTTTCATCAAATTAATTGAAATGGCAGACTATTTGATTAAACTGTCTCAAAATTAATTTCCTTATCATATTTGGGTGAAATTGATTTCATGCAGTAAAGCTTCAAGTTTGTCCAAGTTGAAACTCTTTACTGCCGCTTTGTCTCTTTAAAGCTTGCCTGTCTGCACACATTTGCTTCACAATTAATCACACCAATTTGAATTCTCGGAGCACAGCATATGCTAGTAGACAAGCTAATTGTATCCATCAATTTTCGCAGCTTGGGTCAGATTTACATTTCAGGAAACTTTAGCATGAGGCTTTCATGGATTACCAGGAGCTGTTAAACTCTATTAATAAGCCACAAATCCACAGGTGTTTAGGAATTATAGAGGATTTTTTCTTAGTATTATTTGCATTTATTCATGTCATAATTGATATTGAAGTAAATTTTCAGAAAATACCTGATCAGAAAAGAATGAATAAATGGAGTGTTCTTGATTTTGATCTCCTCACCACCACACACACACAAAATTCCTGGACAGTATTATTATTCCATAGGTTTCTTCAAAATTTGCTTAGCTAAAATGGTGAACAGGTAAATACTAAGGGGCTTTTGCACCGGAGGAACCTTTTCATAGTTCCTAGAACTATTGGCAGAAGTACCCGGATTTTGGCATGTTCGCACCGCAGAAACTAGGAACGATTTAAGTTGTAGGAACTCCTTTTGAAGGTAATTTAACTCCTATTTCAGAGTAGGGTCTGAAGACTAAAATTGTATTGTTTAATGTTTTTTTTTTGTTGTATTTTTCTTTATTCAGTGTTGTTTCAACTGATGCAAATGCACCACAAATGTATACACCGAAGGATAGTTTCTTAATATGGAAAGTGGATTGTACCATGTGTAAGCATGAGGTTTACATTCCATTTTTAAACATAAGCAACACGTTTATCTACTACAAGGAAGTTGAAAGTTGCTCAGTGGTGTATATAAGCTCAATCCTTACTCTACCACCCCAGGGAAACAGAGGCATGACGGGGTGAGAGGAAGGAGAAACATAAAGGCATGAGGGGGTGAGGGAGGAGAAACACAGAGAAACCATTTCAGCTGGCATGATTGGGTGAGGGGATAGAGAAATGGGGAACAGAGAAATCTGGAATGAAGACCACCTCGCCTGTAGCTTTATTCTTATATGCCTGTTTCTCTCATATGTCTGATACATGTACAAAAATAATAAATAATAAATCTCTTGGTAAATGTAACTGGTGTTGCTTCCTTGATTCAACAATAATGTGGAAAATCATGATTTTCAAATCTACAGGGTCTAAACCAGCACTATAGGAACTACCAGTGACATTAGTGTACACTGATTGGGTGAACACACGCGAAACACCAGCACCCGCCATTTTTTAAAAAGTTGTGTAAACACACAGATTATAGCCTATATATTTACTCCACAAACTAACTCTACGAACATGGAAAACAGTGATCGGTGGGTCTCCTAACCCTTACGCTGAGGAGAAAATCCAACGCAACTTTAAGGGGACTAAGTAAAACATGATTATGTATTTCTGCACAGCTAGCAACACTGGACAACAACCACACGGTATACGCTAATACCTTTTCATATACTGTCTACTTTCTATGAATAACAGTTCTATCTAATAACATATTAGACAGGACTGTTAGACCATAAACTAATGAACACGGAGAATGCAAGCACTGTGTGTTCAGGCTCTGGCTGGTGTTCTCAGCACCATCAAAATAAAATCAACCCAAAACTATCCAAACACTGAGAAAATAACCCCCAAAAAATTGACCCAAAAGGCTGAACCCAGGATATTGGCAGAAAAAAATAACCCAAGATTTTTTAGAGTGTAGTTCCTAGAACTAAGTTCCTAGAACTACCCGGTGGGAAAGCCCCTCTAGTGTAGTCAACTGCTATGTTAGGATGTATGTGATCCATTATGTTCTATTGTTTCTGTATCACCAATATGCTCCAAATGATGTAGTAAATTTTAATCTTAAATGTTCTCAAATGTCTTAATACTCTGATATTTCAAATGACATCAAATGAGATCAATAATATAACTTCATTTGGAGTCCTTTACTTGTTTTTGCAAGTAAAACAATGGAGGGAGAATGAAAGCTTATTAAGATAACAGTTTTGTCATGCTGGGTGTGATGATGAAAGTATATTAGTTTACCATTATGTTTGCGATGAGTGGTTTCAAGAAACCTGTATTTCCGAATGCCTCAGAAGTTTGTTTCCTGTTTGAGCTAAGGTGGACTGTAAAACTGTCCTCATATGAATTCCTTCCTCGTCCCCTAGGCCATCAATGTGCAACGTGACCTGACCCATCCCTACACTTGTTTAACCATCCATATCTAAACACCTGCAGCAGGACCAGTCAGTGGAGACAGAATGACAGTGGCCCCCTGGGTTTGAGGGTCTCACAATAACCAGTGAGTTGATTGAGTTCACAACCCTGACCTCTCCACTACTCTTCTTTCTTCCTCTCTTCTCCTGTGCTGACTTCACTGCAAACTCATGATAAAGTGTAATGGCCTTCTCCCATGACCGCTGGCCGTTTAATTGATTTTTTTTTTTTTTTTTTTTTTACACACAGGCACAGGAGATCTGAATTATCTGAGAGATTAACCAGGATAGATTAACAGGACTGAATGGTCTGTCTGTGAGGGATTTGTTTGTTGTATTGAAGGGATGTGGCTGGCATTTGCATTAAATAACATCTTTTGAATCATGTGTTATGGAACTGGTGAATAGAACTATATTTACACATACATATTTGAAAAGTCTATTATACTCACCAAGGCTGCATTTGCTTGATTGAAAATACAGTACAAACAATTAAATTGTGAAATATATTAAAATACAAAACAGTTATTTTATATATTAACAATTTTAAATTGAATATTCCTGTAATGGCAAAACTGTTTTTTTTTTTTTTTTCTTTTTAGCAGCGATTACTCCAGTTTTCAGAGTCATATGATCCTTCAGAAATAAGTCTAATATGCTAATTGTTTTTTTTTAAATACATAATTTTTGCCCTGATTTTCAGTCTGGACAAGTTAATTAGTTGACTAGTCAAGGCTAGTTGCCGAAAGTCAGAGCCAATCTGCAGATTTGAGTTGACAGATTTCCCAGAAAATCGTGTAGTTTTACATCTAGTCTGAGTATATCAAACATGTTGTATATATTGAGCCGATTTTAGAAAACATATTGTTTTTTTGTCTCCTAGCAACAAGGCATGCTTTTCTGCGTGAGTTTGTTCTGTTCAGAATGACTTCAAAGTGTGGTAGTGTGTGATCCTAAGTTGTTTAGTGCATGATGCCCAGTTTTTCCTTTTGTAACTTACAAAGTTGGCAAGTGTATGCTGCCTAGTGTTTTATTATTATTTTTTTTTTAAATGCTTTAAAAGTCGTGTAGTGTATTCCAGCCTTTAGGGAAGAGAAATAAACTTACCTCACAATTTTTGATCTCCCATATACTGTACAGTATGCATATAGCCACAATGAAAGCTTGAAATAATCAAGTTGAAATCAGTTTGAAATAAGAATTAAAGATACTGTAAGCGTAATATCAAATATATATATATATATATATATATATATATATATATATATATATATATATATATATATATATATATATATATATATATATATATAAGCACTGAATACACCATTAACTCTAGCACTATCAGCAACAGTTTAAAAAAAGATTGGCTGCTAGTCTGCATATTTCCCTCTCATTTCCGTAAAGGTCCGTAAAAAAAAAAAAATATATATATATATATATTTTAAGCTCTAGAGACTTAGTTATGATTATCAAATATCTCTAATTTTTGTATCAACTGTATCTCAGATGTTTCTCCTGAAATTCCTCAGGCGAAATAAAAGTAGACACAAATGAGACACGAGAAAGTTCCGAGAGAAAGGAGTCCAAAATGAGAATGGGCTGTGAGAAACATGGGAGATCTCTTTATTCTCTTGCTCTAATCTCTTTCAAGACTCCATTATATAAAACAAATATTTTATTGCTATTATTTTTTTTATGCCATTGGGTTTTTTTTTTTTGTTGGACCGGACAGTAGGAGGAGAAACATGATATAACATACATGTTTATTAAGAGATAAATACTTTCTTTTTATCAAATGTAACAGGGTGCCTTTAGCGTCAGTTAGATGACACTTCCGTTATGGGTAGGTTTAGGTATGGGGTAGGGTAGGCGCGTCTCATGTTGACGCTAAAGGGTGCCATGTGCGTCGGATGTAGACGCATGGTCAAAAGCGTCAGTTACATGACGCCCGAGGATGAGTGTCATCTAACTGACGCTAAAGGCACCCTTTAGCGTCAGTTAGTTGACGCATGGTCAAAAGTCTTAAATGACGCCTTGGGATGAGAACGGGATGTAATGTACCAGTGCTTCATGGTTGTTGCGTAACCTTATATTTTTTCTTTTGTTACATTTTGCATGCATGTAAATATAGATCATGATTTCCTCAATTAAATCATTGTGCAAGAAAACACAGTCTACTCTAAACGACTTCAAATATGACAATGCATGTATTGTGTTTGATTGAAATGGTATGGATGAATGAGACTGAAGCTACCCAGAAGGGGGGAACAAATGCTTTCACATCTCAAATGTTTCTGCTAGACATAAATTAGGTTACTTTCACATCAAATGGAGACTTTGAATTTGCTTGAGAGTCTCCTGCTTCTCACACTTGTGTCCTGAGTCAAAAAAAAAGTCTCATTAAAGTTTTAGAAGAGACCTCAACAAAAGCACACACTGTGCTCAGATTTTTCTCCTAAACTAAAGACTCTGTGGTCTCATATTTTCTTCCCAAAAAGTTTCATACAAGATCTCAGCATCAACGACTAGGCTCAGATTCTTCTCCTTAGCTTGAGAATCTGGAACTCTCACATTTGTCTCTCTCAAAGTTTAGAAGAGACCTCAACAACTTTATAAATTGTACACCAAGTCAAGTAGGCTACCTAAAATACACTAAAGTCAAAGACAATCCGTATTCAGAGTTTATGCCTATATCAAGAGAGAAGATGCAGAAATAAGGTCTACTCTTAATTGCTGACATTGTGTGAGAATTGTAAGAGAATAGAGCTGTACAGGGCACAATCCTGCTCCTGGAGGGCCACTGTCCTGCAGAGTTTAGTTCCCTAATCCCTAATCAGTCACACCTGAATCAGCTCATCAAGCTCTTCAGGGTCGCTTGAAAATACAAAGGCAGGTGTGCTGAAGCAGGTTGGAACTATACGCTGCAGGACAGTGGCCCTCCAGGAGCAGGATTGTATATTTCTGCATTAGAGCAACAATGGCTTATTTTTTGTTGCTGATTGCAGGGATTGAACCAGTATTCAAACTTTGCCTACTATAATATCTGCTCCAATAGAGGAGTTCATCATTTAACAACATCCACTTTCATCCTCATATCAGTCATTCCATTATGTCACTCACCCAATTCTTCTATTGCATGTAGGCCTAATGCATCACATGTGTTTGCATTAAATAATGGCATAGAGTAAATGAGACATGATCGGAGCAGCACAAGACTGGAATGGAACAACCAAGATCTTCCCATAAAAAAAAGGCCAAGCAAGTAGAAAATTCCTGTCAACCAACCGCTCCAAAAGAAACGTGCCATTGGAGAGCTTGTTGAAAATAAAATCTTCAAGGCATTAATAATCTAAGAAGGAGTCCACAGAAATTTGAACCTGCCACTCTCCATTGAGAGTTTTATGGGAAGCAATGTTCCAAGACCGATCCCTATATGCTATCTCCTCACCACTGGAGTGTGACTGAAATCGCAAGAGTGAATCGATTAAGTTTTTCCTTGATGTACAACCCCCCCCCCCCCCCCCCCCCCCCCCTCATTCTTGAAGTTTGGGAAAGCCATTTTGGACACAATGGTGAGCACTTGAAAGCCCTGGGAAATAAGACAGAGTTCAGAGTTGGCGGAGGGAGGTAAAGCATAGCATTGGAAGTCAATATATGACAGTGGGTTGGAGAGAAGGGAAGATGGAAGGAGGGCATGGGGTGTTAATAGAATGAAAGAATCAGCAGGATAAGCTA
Organism: Meda fulgida; assembly: GCA_030578275.1. Lineage (NCBI taxonomy): Eukaryota > Metazoa > Chordata > Actinopteri > Cypriniformes > Leuciscidae > Meda > Meda fulgida. The sequence continues at coordinate 21,689,919 of CM060624.1, read as the reverse complement.
GCCAGTCCAGCATGCAGTGTTGACAGGTAATCATTGAATGTCAACCATGAGGATGGAACAGAAGCAGCAGAACTCTCTCTTTACTGTTTTTAGTGTCTCTGATGGTGGATGACAGCTGATAAAGTGCCACAGTAATCCCACAGTGATGACTGAAACTTGTGAAATGAGTCAAACCATAATTTCAGCTAAAACCCACTCTTGTCTTACTAGTTGGTCAAACTAGTTATTAAGACACATTATTAACATAGTAATGTCCCCAGATGTCCTTATCCAGGGCAATATAAAGACACTGTGTTTTCTAGTAAACTTATCTAAACATCCTTAAAATAAGATAAATGAACTTGGAAGCAAAATTGTGTAAGTAAGACTTGTTTTCAGAGAATATTCATGGCCATTCAAAAGTTTGGGGTAATTGTTTAAAATTATTTTTGAGAGGTGCTTATGCTCACCAAGGTTGCATTTGTTTGACCAAAAGTACACTTAAAACAGTAATATTGTGAAATATTATTACATTTTAAAATAACTGTTATGTTTTCATATCTTTTAAAATGTAATTTATTCCTGTGATGACAAAACTGAATTTTCAGCATTATTACTCCAGTTTTTAGTGTCACATGATCCTTCAGAGATCATTCTGATGTGCTGATTTGCTGCTCAAGAAACATTCCTTATTATTAGCAATGTTGAAAACAGTTGTGTTTCTGCTTAATGTTTTTGCGGAAAAAACGCCATTACATTAAATGCCTCATGGTAACAATAAAGATGGTAATAAAAATATTAGCTCTCCAGGGCTGAGCACCATTTCTGTGCTGTCTGTAAGTCGTTTCCACTGTAGTCTCCAGGTTGATCATTTATGAGGTTTGGGATGAGACATTGAGGCAGTTTATAAAACAAAACTAAGCTAAATTCCTCTGACTACACCAGGTCTCTACCTCAAAGTATGTGTTATTATCTAAGGGCATGTTTTCAACTATTTCTGCTTTGTTTGTCCAACCTAAAACCCTCTTTTTCTCTGCCCCCTTTTCAGCCCTTCTGGCTTCGGGACACTTCCTGGGAGGAATTTCCGGCAGTGGATACTTCATCCAGCAATCGCCAAAGGGTTATCTGTTCTCACGGTCGGTGATGGTGTGACAGACACATCTTTCACACTCTGCTCTTCCCGAGGGGGAGCCACTGAGGATTAGCTGGCAGATGATGCATCAGGGGGAGGAGGAAAGGCCGTGTTTATCTGCTGTCCCCGTGTCACAGAGAGCTTCTGAGGAGCATTCAGCTGCCAGCGGCATCAGCGGGCCTCAGCCATCCAGCTGTTCACCTCACTGCCACAGCTAAAGTGATGAGTCCCAGCCTTTCCTTTCAGGTAGAAACCGCCGGTGTCCTCGGTCTAATTGCCCTGTAGCCCAATTCCCCAGTCTGGGCTCAACCGTCTTCTGAGTCTGTAATGGGTGGAAGTACAGTGTTGCATGAGAGGTCTCTGCCAAGCTGCTTTTCTTCCTTTCCTTGTGCAACTAGAACTAATGAAGAGAAATAGCTGCCATTTTGGGTCCCTGTGCTAACTGCATTGTCACTTAGAGGAGACATCTATTTATTCAATTATACGACCGGTCTGACAAGGTAGCTCAGCTGAGGTTTCTCATTGTGTAAAGTATGATCAGTGTTTTAAAGCATTTTACCCATACAACAATACTGGAGTATTTTACCAAAATAATATAACTTTACCTGTGTACTGTAGTGCACTCCAGGGGTTTGGCAGGTGCCATTAGCCAATCAGCATCATGGTGTCATTTTAGTATGGGTCATATTATATTATACTGGACTGCTTGTATTATACTGGACTGATGGTGATTAAATTCAGAAATTTCATTGTGGCAGGTGGCAGGTGTTAGGTGTCACATGGCAGGTGTCACTGCCATGACACCTAGCAGCATTAATGTGGCAACACTCAAAAGCAATATATCTATTTTTAAGTCAGTCATGATTAATTTATTCTGTTTACGAAAGTGTCCAATAACTTTGGTTAATCAGATAAAGAGATGTGTACCTTTCGACTGGTCATGTGATCTCAACATGTTTGTCCCCATTAGGTAACCCACTCCATGTTAAGGACTTACTCTACTCTGCCCTCTCTTTAAAACAATAACGTTTGTATCAAGATAAAATCTACATATAGTTCCCAACAAAAGTATTTTTTAGTGTAAACATGTTGAAGATTAGCAAACAGGCTGAAGACGATCGATCGAAACAGGCCCCGATTCATTAAATGATAAGCTATTTCCTCATAAAAGCTGTTTATTCAGCTGCCTCTCCTCCATTGATAGCTATTTTTTAAAAAACGGCCTCTCTAAGCCGGAGCGTTAGCTTTAGTCGTTATGCTTTTATGGCTAAAGGCTGCAGGCTTGACTTCCAGTAGCTTTGGAACACATAGTTGCTGCTGTTCACACAGAATGCATTATGTTATTACATTGAAAAAAAACAAGACGTGGGCAGGGGAATGGAAAAAAGGTAAGGTTAATTAGATGTGAGTTGAACTTTTTTTTTTTTACTTGAGTGCCGTGTTTTTAGAATCCTGTTTCATGCGCAAGAAGCTGTAAAAAACGTGAGACCACCACCAAATGTCTGTCTAGAGCATGTTTACATAGAAAACAATAAAAAACCAGCTCAGTGGAATGCAAAAACCTGTCAAGACCTACTACTGTATGTTTGATATCTCATGGTTGCATGATGGTGAAAGGCTGAAAGATGCTGTTATTTACTAATTTTAGTAGTAGAGAATGTGAAGCTGACGTCATGCCGCGTTGAGTTGTGGGTAACTGTCTTGTTTAGGCACCATATTAGGAGGATCCCGCTGCCTTTCTGCTAGTGAGTTTAAGGCAGTGTTTTGAATTTCTGTCGTGATTGTGAAAAATGTTGCCATTGTAGGTCATTCATGAGAATTGAATCGAGAATTGCCACAGTAACTCAGGGAGAAAACTGAAAAATATACTACCTTTTTTTAAAGTACTGTCGTTTTATTTTTTTGAGAAGTAAAACTTTTTAATGAGGGAAAAGAAACTGAGTTCAATTTTAAAATATTAGTGTCAAGACAACTTCTTATTTCTCTCTTTCTTTTATGATGCCAGCCCGCTAATAAAGTGCAGGTAGAGGCTTATTATCAAGTTGTGTGCTTTCATGGTTTTATGGACAAATAAGGAAGCAGAAATGACAGGTGGCGTTCAAAGGTTTGCTCGGCTTGTCGAACACAAGCCAATTGGACGCATTACTGTATGGAAATTTAAGCAAGGCGAAGGCGTCTGTGATACAGTAAACAGGATTAGGAGCTTTTGTTTCCTTTGCTGTCAGAGCCAGTTGTGTCCTGCAGAGAAAGATCTAATGGAATGAGCCTGGCTGAGAATGCAATAGACCTGTTACAGACAGTGTCTACTGTGGGAGTTGTAATTAAACGTTAATTACCAGGCCCACCTGTTTACAGACGGATCAGCTCAGATGCCCTGTCCCATTTCAAGATTTGGGGAGGATCAGTATTCCACATTTCAAAAAGATAATGCTGTTTTTTTAGGCACATTGGTTCAAACATCTAATTTTGCATCAGAGTTAGACGAAGGATTCTTTACTTTTTTATGAGTATGTTTAATGTACTTTAGGACGGGGGAACATAGCACTCAGGTTGGGTGGACATGGTTGCTCATACTTTTTAAAACTTGCACATATTCTTGTGTGGGTCATGGCCACTTATTTTTTGTCCACATCTATTAATTTATTCAAAAATACATTAAAATGCAATGTTAATGCAGAACCTGATTTCACCAAGTGCAACATGTTCCTGGATCAACATTCAAAACAACCAATCAGATTTGAGGGACAAGTTTACAGTTTTTGTTAAGTTCAGGCTTACAACCAGGTTTAGGAGTTTCTAAATCAGTGTTATTCACCTACCATTTTCCTCTGATTTCAGGGATAACATGGGTGGGGTTAAGCTTAGGGGTAGGGATTGGGTTAAGACTACATTTTTGGACAGGAATGTTGTTCCAGGATCAACTAAATGCGTCTAATCCTACAAAATCAGGACATGAGTTTTAAATACACATTTTCTAGGATTTTTTTTTCTAAATTAAGGGCCAGAGTTGCTTAGCAGGGACTCTGTTACATTCTGACGTTCTGACATTATTGCATAATTTGCATATGCATTTGTAGGAGTTTCCCTTTCAGACGCAAAATTGAATGTCAACAGAATGTGTTAAAGGGACCATCAAAATAAAGTGAAAACAAAGTTATATTATAATAATAATAATAATATAAGAAATATTATAAATCCTCCTCATTTATATTAGGATTTATATGAGGATAACTTTAAATCCTTATTAATTAAAAAAATAAAAAGATAAATATACATTAAAAACATGTACTGTATTTAAACCGCTTATTATTAAATGCAGGGGGGAAAAAACATAAAATTGGAAATGTGATTGTCAAACACAAAAAAACACAGCACATGTAGATGTAACACCAGATCACACGGCACAAATGATGAAAAGCCTTCTGTTTGATGTTGATGTGAAATTCACTGCCTCAGCTAATACTAATGAATTTATTCCCATGTGCTTCTTTGATGATATATTTGAGCAGATGACGTTTCACACCAATTTGATATATAACCCACCTAAAAAAGACTTTCAGCCTGCTGACAAAGATTGCTTTTATCCAATTCAGCCGGACCCCTGCATAGTGGCAACAAAGAGAAACCTGCATGACCAACAATATGGAATTTGAACCAGTGCATATTTAAATTGGATGGTTTGTTACCCATTAATGGCAGTATAAATGAAAATCTGAATGAGAGTTCATGCCTCTGCCTGAAAGAGTTAAGGTGTGTGCTCCTTGAGAAAATCTCGACTGAAGTGTCATCAATCCTGAAGCGCAGAAGCTTTCTCAGGTTCTTAAGACTGCACACTGTGTTCCAGTCTGAGCCCACAAGCTTTGTTTGACCTAGTTATTCTAAAAAGCAGCGCAGGACTTTGACGCATTTGATTTCCAGGATGGCTGTGTCTGGTACGTGATAGGCACATGCAGGAACGCGTGTCAGTATTCACATCCTCCCTACGGCTGACAGGTCACGGAGAAAAGCCCAAGTCCATCACGCTGAGGTTTTTCACACTCAGTCTGTGAATGTTTGCTGGGCTATATGTAACCTTTTGTAAATCTTCACTGTAAATGTTGAAGTGTTATGTTATTTATGTTTTGTTTGGTTTCTGCCAGCATGCAGGATTACGGTGTACATTCCTACACCATATTTATACACTTGTTTGTGTGCTCGCATAACTGTGTGTGTCTGTATACAGTTTGTGTATATCTGGCATGTCTATAGATTAGTATAGAGGATAAAGGAATAGCTTAAGGAAATTTTATTTGCATGTGTTATTGTATTCATACCTCTGAGTAAAATCTAAATCGAATTTTTTTTTTTTGCAAAATATATAATAATGTTTTTTTTTCAAGGGCAAATTTTTTGACATTCATTATTTAAATGGATACAAAGTGACAGATACTTTTTTAATGTTACAGAAGACTTCTCTTTCAAATTAGTGCTTTTCTTTTGAACTTTATATTTCTTTTTTTAAAATAGAATGATTTCTGATGGACCATGTGACAATTTAAAACGGTCAAAAATCACAGAAATAAATTACATTTTAAAATATAGGCTATCAAAATAGAAAACTTGTATTTGAAACATATAAACAAAATATGTTAAATATTACTGTTTTTACTGTATTATCAAATAAATGCAGCCTTGGTGAGCATGAAACTTCTTTCAAAACCAATTAAAAATCTTACCAACCCCAACATTTAAAAGGGGTGTACATATGATACAAAATAGGTAATTTCATTTAAAGAAGAAAATAAAAACACACATAGAAGATTGTATATCCATTTTAATAATTGTTCACTTGACTATTGAGAACATATTAATTTCTTCAATATTCTGTTATTTAAAACTGCAGTGTTTTGCTGAAGTACAGCTCTTATTAAAATTAGTTTAGAAATTATTTTGAAACAAGTGCTGCATGCTCAGAGGGATTTTTTTTTTTTTTTGCAGGTTTTGAGAGACAGATGTTTTGTTTCGATTCTGAAGGAAAGCTGACATACAGTACAGGTCAACATCACTCATTTTTTTTCACTTAAATAGAAACGTTAAACTGAAATATGTTTTAAAAAAAATAAAATAATGAGGCAATCTCCAAAGTCCCAAGCTCTAGCCTCTTCAAGAGGATATCTCTGTATACCCTTTTGAAAATATCTAATTCTATCAAGACATTTACTTGTGCCAGCAGTTAAAGGATAAAGATCTTTTTTTCACTCCGTCAAGGCCTCTCACCATATTCCTCTCAAATCAGATTTTCCTGCAACACTGCTGAAGCAATGAAATAAAAATCTAATTTCCCCAAATGAAATCAACCAAAAACCAATTGGGAGCTGCAGGCTTTCCCTGAAAAATCACATCAGAATAATTCCACATTCCAAACACATATTTTAGTCTGAGAGCAATTCATCCATCAATACAACGATTCTGTCTAGCCGCCTCGAACAGATCGTCCACAGGTAATGCATTGTATGCCGTCTCCATAAGAGGAAAATCAATCAAAATTTTAATTCAGATAATACTGTAATACACTGGTCTGTGCAGAGCTGTGTCCAATATATGAAACAATGATGCTTTAAAATATAGAGATCCCCATTTCTTGCCGCGGGAGTGGCGTGAATGAATAACCTTGGTTTGTGCTGCCGAGCTGTTTAAATGAGTTACTTTCCCATTTCGGTTGTCAATGGAGAAGTTTATTACATGTGAGAGGCATAACGTGGATCCGGTCCATTGAATATTTGCCATTTAAATGGTGTGCAGATTTCCATCAGTCAGTGCGTGACAAAACAGACTGTGCGTGCAGGCGGTAAAATACGTTTATAGTTCAAGATCAGCTGCTTTAAATTGTGAATAGTACAAACACAATAGTGTACAACTGCTATCTCTGAATGTTTACAAAAAAAGTTAATTGTAAATCAGATATGCATTAAAATTCCCTCTCACCTATACACATGCTTGGACAGTCAGTGATTCCAGAACTAATCTTTCAGCCAAAGGATATGAATTACAGCGGCGGGGGACAGAATTAAATGAGTAATAAAAAGGTGTTAATATCCTCAATTACTTCAGGGCTGAAAGACCCAATGCTCTGCCTGTGTTTACCGTGGTATTTACCGCATCAGTGCATGCAGCTTTAAGACCAAATGATCCTGATCCTAACACGTGTGCTCGATTTGACGTCCTCAAGGATTAAATGACTAGTCAAACGTATGCCGGCGATTAATGTAATGATCCCCAAGGGTTGTTTAATATGCTTGGCTGGTGTATTCGCTCCCTAACAGGTAAGAGAGCATAATCACCTTTGTTTGCTTTGTTTTTTGTTTTTGCAGGACTAAAAGTGGACAGGACGTCAATGGGCTGGACTATGATTCTAAAAGATGACTCTGGTGTAACGGGCTGGACATGGCGTGTTGGGAAATACCTGCTGCTCTCTATGTCTCTCATTGGAATGCAAGTGAGGTCGGACCTGGAGTTTCCAAAGGACAGGCACTATACGTGGAAAACGGGTAAGCGTGTTGTCTCTGATGTCTGTTCCTGTGATATGGAGATTTCTATGCTAGATCTCTTTTTACTTGGCTCTGCTTTGATGTTTCTTCCTCCTGTTAGCAATACACAGCATCCATCCATCCATCCATTCAGGATTTTATCTCACTTGAGCTCCGATGGTGTTTATCAGGAACTAGCGTAATAAATTCCTCTGTGCCATTTCAAACATTTCGTCATGCTGCTTTCTTACATCTAATGTTTAATTATTACATTGCTGTCTGAGATGCGGCCTAGCACATTGGAAAAATGTGCCTGTTCCTACTGTATATTTTTGGAAAATATACATATATAGCAATATATAACAAATTGTTTTATTACATTAGAAAGTCTCTGGCTACAAGAATATTTCCAAAACACTAAACGTTCCTTGAGACACAGCTGGCAACCTTATTCATAAGCTTAAAATTTGTTGTACCAGAGAACATTTTAGGGTGCTGCAACGCATTCTCATCCTTTGGCGTCATATAGGTGACGCCATATGATATTTCGTCGAAATATTACGCACATGGCACCCTTTAGCGTCAATATAACACGCACTGTTATGGGTATGTTTAGGTCTGGGGTAGGGTCTGCGTCTTAGATTGACGCTAAAGGATGCCAGTCACCTGTATGACGCCTTGGGTTCTGCGTCTCATATTGACTCTAAAGGCTGCCATGTGCGTAGTATTTCGACGAAATGTCATATAGCGTCACCCATATGACGCCAAAGGATGAGAACGGGCTGGGTTTTTAAAAAGCACAATGTCAATAAGGGGAATAAAATGATTGATCAGAGCAACTAAGAAAAACACTCAATTTACTGCCAAAGACTGTGAAGATGACCTGATAAAAGGAGGAAAAAAAACATTTCAATGCAGAGTATAAGAAGAACACTACAAGCATGACCTTGTTGGCACATCTTGCCCAATGCCTGACCAAGAAGAACATAAAAGGCTGATTTAAATATGTTAAAATTAATTTAGATAGACCTGTGGGGTTTTGGAAGAATGTTTTATGGAGTAATATGAAATATGAAAATATTTTTGGACCAGTGGTATTTTTGTGCAAAAAAGACAAAGCTTATGAGCAGAAGAACATCTACATGGTCAAACACAGAGGTGGTTCAGTCTTGTCATGGGGTGCTTTGCTGTTGCAGGAAGTGTAAATTTTGACTGTATGAAGGACATCATGAATTCTTTGAAGTATGAAGCCATTTTGGCAAAGATGGTGATGCCTTCAGTGCAGAGACTGAAGCTTGATGGACTTTCCTGCAGAACAGCCATCCCAAAGTATTCATCCAAATCTACTGAAGCTTGGTTCAGGATCAGGCGTAGAATGTTCTTGAGTGGCCTGTACAGTCTTCAGATTTAAATCTCATTAAAAATATTCAGTGGAAGAAAGCAGTGGTAACGTGTAAACCAATGATTATCAGTGATCTGGATCTGGAAGCTTTTTCAATCGAGGAATGGACTTACAGACAGCGTTTATTGGAGGTTATAAAGAATAAAAGATTCTGATAAAAAAATGTGACTTTTGGGGTTGAATAACTTTGAACACGATTGTTTAGATTAGCCAATTAGATTTTTTTTTTCATTTCTCATCAACTTTACATTCTCAGAATCACTCAAATGTTTATTCATACACTTTCTATAATAGTTAACTGATGCCTTTGTTGAATTGTATTCATACAATTTAGTTCTTGGCAGCAAAATGTCTTGCAGGTCAAGTGGGTTGAATATTTTTTTATTGCAACTGTATATTAATAAATACTTATTTTAATGTGGTTCCTTGAACAATGCTATGTTGTGACCTCAGAACACTTTTACCATAGTGTATGATTTGTAAACTAATACATTTTGATGTTAACGGCAATAACCAGCTACATATGTATGGCTTTTCTGATGTAGTAAACTTTCTCAGTTGCTCACCTAGTACAGCATTGCACTCATAATGTGAAGTGCTCGGATACGAGTCCCTTGAAAATATTTTCATCTCATGTTTGCTTTTGTTCACACTGTTTGGTTAGGTTTAGGGTAAGTTTTAGTGTAGTCGGTATGTTATTTTCAAATGCAATTGAGCATTAACCTTTTAGTGCTACACACCAAGTCAAGTCATCTTTATTTATATAGAGCTTTTACAATGCAGATTGTTTCAAAACAGCTGACAGTGATAACAGAAAAATACTTTAATAAAGTTTGTTTTGGCTGTATAGCAGATTTAGAAGAACATTGTCCAAGCTAGGTAGGTTCAGTGTTGATTCATTTCCGTTGTAAAAATCATTAGGCCTAGTTATTAATTTAGTTCATTTATCTGTACAGCAGCTCTGGAGAAAACAATGATGTCATCATCCAGCTCAGTTCAGTTCTCAGACAATAGAGGCAGATAAATAATATTGTTGAATATTAAGACCAGGCATTTCATTTCCAAACTGCCGCAATATGTACAACTAACAACATTTAACATTGGCAGATTCACGTTCATCACGTGAACATGTTTGAAAAGTAGCGTGGTCATTTTTTTTTTTCCTTTAGTTTCGCACTGACAAAATAAGTTAGATGGATTTGAAACGACATGAGGGTGAATAAATTATGACAGCATTTTTATTTTTGGATGAAATATCCCTTTAATTGCATTGTATTGACTCGCCGCTCTGTTTGCATGTGTCTTTCATCCGGTCCTTTTTCCCCCTGCTGAGAATCAATCCCTCATTCACACAGCTCCCAACATCACAACGAGACTGACATCTTACGCTAGAATGAAAAACTCTGCTGAGTTTGATCAAGGGGTCCTGTGTGGAAGTGGGTCTGTTAGCATAATATATTCTCTGAGAAAGATTTTCCATCTCTCGCTGAACAATGACAGGCCCTACTGCAGAGAACGTAATCACATATAATGATGTATATAGTAATCTATTCCTAGTCCTCAAAGCTGGAGTAATTACCTACTATTATGCCTAGCCCAAGATTTATGGTGTTTGCCAAGGCAATCTGAAGTAAGGCAGGATTTTTTACATGTTGTGCTCAGTTTCACAAACAAGAAAATCTGATTCCGACCTTAATCTCTCTGGTTCTGTCAGAACAGGTCTGATTTTTCCCTCGCTGCAATGATTGATTCCAGATAATAACTTTTACCCTTGGCGCACACGACTTTCTGCAGCTGTTGACTTCAAAATATTTGATAAATGAAACGCAAAGGCATTTGCATTCCATAAATGATTTAAATCACCCATAGGTGATTCAATATGAGCCTGATTGTTATCCTAGCTTTGCCTCCAAGAAGCAGACCTGCAGAATGAAGCAAAAAGCCTTCGGAGTAACAAACGCAGAACGTCGCTCTCAGATCAGCAGTGTGGAAAATGAAGTAATGAATTTAAACTCACTGCCTCAGATGTTTTCTCCAGCCCGGTGAGTGCGATTTAAACCTTTTTTGTACACAAAGGCCTCATTGGCTTTATGATCAGCGCTCTCATGTGCCTATCCTCAGTGTGTCGATGGTACGAATGAAAAGATAAAGAGATTGATGAACTACACTTGAAAAGGCCCGTACGCAGAAAGAATCTAATCAGCTCATCGCAGGCGAGGCTGTGACATCTCTGCTCAGCAGTGACGGCTGATGTATATCGCTTGGAAAAATCACATCGCAGAATACAATCTACTGCTTTCTGGTGCGAGTAGCACCAACAACAGGCATTGTACGTGCATCTGATATGTCTATGGCCATTAAGATCAACATGAAATTTTTATGGAAAGGATTATCATATGGTTGGGCCAATTAGCAGTGCCTTACAGAGCATGAGAGATATCTGGTGTGAATTATTAATGACTTGATTATAAAGTCAACTCAGTTCCACTTTGCAGAGTTTGAATTATTAGGTTGTAGTGATGGTTACTCTGTGGGGTACTGGCTTTTATCATGTGGTTGGTGACTGTTTTTTAGCACCATTCTTCAGCTAGTCTGGAAAACATTGCCTTTTTATTGGTTCATATGGCTTTACGCTTGATGTAATTGGTGGCTTATAATTCTTCTAGGCATTTAACCACAGGCAGAGCTGAGTTCAAATGAGTGTTCAACTGTTATAGGTGAAACCTTTTACTCAGAGTTAGCATAGCTGCGTGACTCTTCATGTTATGGAGAGCTGAAGTGTGCTTTGGGCTTGACCTTCATCACTGTCTGAGAAACGGAGCGAGTGAGCGGGGGGTGGGTACCCAAGGCTGTGGGTAATGGGACGATCATTTAGCTCCTTAAACAAAGCACTCTCATTAGGGCCTGTGAGGAACAGTCCCTCCTGCTCCATTTTTCACCAGCGACTGCCTGAAGAGAGGGAGAATGAGATTGATCAGTGATTTGACTCTATGCAGGGTTTCTGCATGTCAGTTAAAATCAAAGAATGGTGAAAACGTGAGCATTATATTACATTGAGCCATCTGAATGGGCTTTTAACAAGCTGCAAATAATGGCTGATATATTTAACATTGTCAAACCTCATGACCTGTGGGAATATTAATCGTTTTCAGCAATGACTGTTTTCTTCCCAATGCTTCAGGAGACATGAAGATCGTGTCGAAAAATAATGGATAAATGGAAATGCAGCATATGCTGTATTTCAAAGTTTGAACTTAATTGTTTTTTTAGCTAATGTGTTATTTTTTTTTCAATATTAAAATTACTTTATATGTTTTCAGCCCACATTTCACACTGCTAATGCCTCATTAATTGTCCAATATTGTTTTGTTTTTTTCCTCTCGTTGAAAGTCCAGATGGTCTATTTTAATGAATGCTCACTTTATGTGGTAATTTCATGTTTACATATCTAACAGAGTCGTACTCTTTACCATTGTTTGAATGTAACTACATTTACATTTATGCATTTGGCAGATGTTTTTATCAAAAGTGACTTACATTTTTTGATTAGATTTGATTTATTTTGGATTTGACAGACAACATAATCCAAAGGATAACATGTTAAAGTGTAAACACTTATTTCCAACATACATGGTCCTTGATGTTTTAACACAATTTTTACACAAAACAAAGACCTATTGCAAGACAAAGAGAAAAACATTTTAGCACAAATCATCCAAAGTTCAAAAACATTCTAAAATCATAGAATCATAAATCATATAAAATAACCATCCTACTCTAATTAAAAAGATTGGCTACTCTATTCCATAAAAGGCCTTAACCTGATGTCTAAAAGCCCCACTGGTATTTACAATTTTGAGGGAAAGCGGTAAATTATTCCACAATATTATACCTGTGTAGAAAAAATAACTTCTAGCTGCATTGTTGACTTTTACAAGAACAGACACTTGCCCTCGTATTATGATTATGCTGTGAATCCCATTTTTATATGGGAGTATAAATATTTTGAAGCAGTTCCATTAATGACTTTATACATGGGAGGGGGGGGGGGGGGGGGGCTCATTTAACAGCTAGCGGATAACATTATTTTGCATCACTTGCAGTCTGTTTTTAAGTTTAACTGATAATCAATCAGGACCAAGCAGAACATGCATTATCAAAATGACCTTGAATCAATGATACAACCAGTAATTTCTTGATAGAAAAATCTAGATGCCTTGTTCTGCGATACAAGAATTTCAGTTTATCTGCACACTTGGATAGTATTTAGTCACCAATGGATTTACAGGTTAATGACTGCTAATGTTAACCCTTAGGTATGTAACAATTTTCTGAGACACTATTTCAGTGCCATTACATGTGACCTTAAGTACATTTGTTCTAGACAACTTCCTTTTTGTTCCAGACTCAGTTTTTCCCAGATGTATTGAAAGCCTGTTGTCTATAAGCCCCTTGCTAACACAATTTAATTCATTACCGAGAGTCTTCTCAGTCCCCAGACACCAACAATGTCATCAGCATATAAAAGCAGCTTACATTTCACTGCAGCTGGCATGTCATTGATATAAACTAAAAATAAAAGGGGGCCAAGGATTGAACCTTGGGGCACTCCACAAGTAATATCCTGAGGATCTGATATGGTCCCCTCAACATCACAAACTTGAGTTCTTCCAGTGAGGTAAGAGGTGAACCATTTCACAGCAGTATTTCTGAAGCCTATACTTTGTAGCTTTGATAGTAGAATTGCATGGTTCACAGTATCAAAGGCTTTTTGCAAATCAAGAAGAATCATACCCACATACTTTCCTTCATCAAAGTTTTGTCGAATATAATCACATAAATGAATAAGACAGGTTTCAGTAGAATATGCTGCTCTAAATCTCGACTGAAGTTCATACAGTTCATACTTCCACCTGCTTATATACAAGATGCTCAAACACCTTTGATATGGCTGTCAGAACTGATACATTACTAACATCTGATCTGCTATTTTTCTTAAAAAGGAGGACTACCCTAGCGCTTTTCATATCGCTTGGAAAGATACCCTGACTTTAATACAAATTTATTATATGGGTGAGTACCCTAGAAATTACATCGCATCGAACTATCGCTCAAAAATATGGACGGAATAAGGTCCTGTCCAGTAGTTTTGTTAAATGACAATGTGGATAGACACAATCTCACCCTCTCCTCTGAGACAGGGCCAATCTCAAAAGCATCAGGAGTAACATGTTTGGTTTTATCAAATTAATTTACAAACGATGGGCCATATCTACCTGACACACTCGGCAACTTATCAACCAGACTGGCAACAACTGTTGTAAACAAGGTATTAAAAACGCAAGCAACCTGCTATTTGTCAAAAATAATTTTATCCTCAATAACTAATCCAATATTACCAGACTTAGATTTTGATTTTACTTTAGCGGCTATATCAGTGAGAACTTTTCATAGCTTTTTTGGGCTGATGTGAGTTTGCCGTAATAGCATCAGCTATTTTTTAAACTTTGTTTTCTGTACCTTGTAACTAGCCTGATTACGTATATATATATATATTTATCGTAATCAGAAGACAAAGTTTCCTTCATTGGTGCAACATTATCAAGAGCAGCTAACAAAGACCAAGCCATATCAACATCATTGCTTCCTAAAACATCTGACCAGTCCCTCCTGGAAAGCCTTTTTTTAAATTCATCAGCTGTATGATGTGTTATGCATCTGTACCTATTTGAACTATGGTTACCAGTCTTCAATAGTGATTTAGATATTCTGTGAGTGCAAAAAGTGACGTTATGATCACTCAAAGCAATATCAAGGACGCCTGATTGAGAAATATCTTCACGTTCTGAAACTAATATTAAGTCCAGTAGGCATTGACTGTTAACAGACACTAGTAGGTTCAGTGATTAACTGCTGTAGGCCAGACACCTTGCAAAAGGTTGAAAGAGATTATTTCAAACTACTACTACCAGGCTGTAGTACATTTGTGTTAAAATCACCCATAATGAAACATTTGTTCTCCGTACATACGTTACTCCTACAACAAACCATTTCAAAGAGCTCATAAAAATCTGTTTGCTTAGGGGGTCTATAACAAAGGCAAATATTCAAAGTATGAAAAACATTCAAGTATGCATTTTCCAAGTTTATGCATTCCTTCGGAATCAAACTCTATACATGGATGACCACATGGCTAACGAGTTTTTTGCATGAGTACAACACCATAAACACAGACTTATAGACATTTTATTACAGACAAGGCATTATGAAATCATTTACTTACAGTTTGTGATGCAGCTGTTGTCAGATCTAATACGGCTTACTGCTTCATCTGTCAACAAAAGTTTTTCTTGTGCCTCTTTTAAAAAACATAATGCTCTAAACAAACATATAATCCGGGACACCATTAAAATAAACCATCTACTTGTTCCAGATGCTGGGACCCTTCTGTCGTCTGTACAGAGACGCAAATGAGCTGTTTAAACTGTACGCGTGAAAGCATATGTTCTTTTACTCTTCCCTTTGTCCTGTTGTTGACAGACTCAGGCATGTAGAGTATGTGTGCAATGCTCACATCCAGTGTAGGCAAATGTCAGCCCCTGTTGGGTTCCGAGCTCTGAAATTTGGTCCAAACCCAGAGTATTCCCACTCCTTGACTTGGAAAAAAAAAACAGCCAATAGTGAGGAGATATGGTGGTGGAGGGATGCTGTGGAACTGTCATGGAACAGAGGTGAGGGAAGACTATATTTATACCGGTTTCCTCTTGTGCTGATCCGTTGATTATCTGAGAGTGCTCCTCCCGAACCTTGTTGCATAAAACTTCATGAAGTGACTGAATGTCAGTGGATGGGGCCTATATTGCAATTATGTACAACTATTCGTTGATGTCTTGCTCTAGAGGCAGTTATATGCAAATGTATTTGTCTGTGTGACGTCACAGAAGATCAAGGCAAATTTGATTTCTCATGTCATGACCCCTTTAAAAGAAAACTCTATAATGAACAAAATGCCTCTGTATTGATCTTTTGCGCTGCCTCTTGTTTTGCCTTTCTAGCATATCAGTTGTTATATATGATGCAAGATAAATATGTCAGCAGTTGCACCATTACACTGGCCCTATTGGAGATTGATCTCGCTCTCAGATGAGTTTCTTCTCCAACATACTGTGAAAGGTTTCATTGCTGGAGTCACGTGTGGTCTTAAATCCGATGAGGCCTGGTTTGATTTGTTACACCATTACAGTTGTCCAGTTTCTAATGTAGATAGGATATGTAATTGGCTTTAAAGGGATGTAGAAAGGGAATATACATTTTCATATTAATATAAAAGTCATTGTCTTAGTCTACTACTGCTGTTTGAGAACTTCATTATATACAGTGGTCCTATTATTCTTTTTCACTTTTTCAACTTTAGTTAGTGCTGTTTGAACAGAAAAAAGATCTGCACGGTAACAAAACTCAAAGTCCACTCCAAAGTGAGATATTTTATTTAACAGAGCTTTCCAAGAATGAACGACATTACTCGTTAGTGGATAAAAACTTGTAAGTATGTCTTATTATGTGTAGTTGTGTGTATTATGTGTAGTGAAGTTTTCTAATACCAGTTCTCATTATATGTTTTAATCTTGTTTCTACGATGTAAACAAAGGGCAAAGCTGTTTATTCTAGCTTTTGTAAGCTCTCGCTTTTGTAAGACTGTTCACCGCCCCTGAGGAAAATTAACCTTGGTTCTGTGATCGATTACTGTTTGTATTACCATAGTTTTCAACAAATATCATGATTAAATGGTGTATAATATTGTATCTAAAATGAAAAACAAAACAAACTGCTTACCACCCTTACACCCACCCAAACTACCACCCTTAAACATCCTGTGAAATCCATGCTTGAAAAGTCGTGCATGAAGTCCGTTCTGGACGATCCTCTTGTTTCTTAACATTCTTAAGATTGAATCAGGCTTGAATTGGTTTGCAATTTAAGGCATCCCTAATATTAACATATGAGCAAACACACTGACAACGCAAACAACACACTGAGCCAGCTAACTAATCACAGCATATTTCGTATTTCGGAAGGAGGCGGGACTTCTTCGAAACTGGAGCTTAATGGCGCGTTCGGACCAGACTGGGGTGAGAGGAGCTGTAATTATGTAAATTATGTGAAAATTGTGTTTTGAATAATCAAGAATGAAAGCATATTCTAGTACACCACAAAAACTAAATCTAGACTTCATAAAAGGGCATAATAGGACCCTTTAATGACATTCAAGGGTCTGTTAGTATCAAGTAAACAAGATAGCATTTAAAATGTAAAGCTGCTTTTTAGGTAACTGGTTAGCAGTAAGGATCATGGCCCTCAGTGTGGGAGACCTTACTTTAAAATCCAATCCTATTTGCAAATATCACTGTATCTCCTGTTCTTCAAAGTCCTGTTTATTTGCTCTTGTGATAAGGCTTATCTCTGAAAACAGAGCATCCAGATGGTCTGCATTTCCCCATCAATAAGAATAAGCAATTAAACACTTGTGGCAGTGCACTGTCTATTAGCATATCAGTTATATCCTCCTCATGGATGTTAACAGATTTTCCTGAGGTCTGGATTTGCATTATTAGGAAATGTCTCATCTCATTCCCACATGTTTATCTTAAAAACGGGGGTTCAAATTTGTTATGGATGTTTTATGGGTTTTTTTAAGAAAATGTATTGCTTTTAGTCATAACTTGGTGGGCGCCAATTAGAGCTGTACATCAAAGCATTCTATTTTTGTAAAGAAGGCATTTATAGATATTTTGTAAGCTATTATAAATCTATAAAGATTTAATAAAAAAAGGTTGCAAACACATTCCATTTTCTGGAACACAAGGTCAAATCTCATTGCAAGTTTGTAAAATGTAGTTGATTTTATTTTGATGCAGAGTTATCTCAGAGGTGAAAGGAACATGAGGGAAAGAAAGCTTTAGACAGGCGTGGCAGATTGACATTTTGAATATTTCCCTCAGACAAATACCATGTACAGCATAGAATGGCATTGTGTTATTTTGTTTTGAGAAATGGACTGGCATTTGAACTGGCAGAATAATGCTGCAAGTCTCTTTCTCTGTGGCCGGCAGATTTATTCTCCCCCTCCTCTCAGAAAAAAACAGCTACAATCAGCTCTCGTGTAAATTACTGCAAGTCGCACTCACACCAATTACCACTTTCTTTCACAGAAATTTGTAGCACATTTATCCAAATGATTCCGAAATCTAGACAAAATCTATTGTTTTGAAAGTCTATTGTTTGAATTGTCTATCCCTTATCCCTAAACACATCTATACAATTTGTGTGTATGTGGATACAATAAATAAAATATAAATGAATATATAATGAATAATTATGAGTATTACTGGATAAATGTTTGTGGTTGGTAAGATGTTTATGAAGATGTTTATGAAAAAAAAAGTGTCTTATGCTCATCAAGGCTGTATTTATTTGATAAAAAATACAGTAAAGCAGTTATATTGTTAATTATTATTACAATATAAAATAACAGTTTTCAATTTAGCATTGCTGAATTTTTTTCATCAATCCAGTCTTCAGTGTCACATGATCCTTCAGAAATCATTCTAATAAGCTGATGTGCTCAGGAATAATTTCTTATTATTGTCAATGTTGAAAAAGTTGCTGTTTGAAATTTATTTTTTATTTTTGGAAAATATTGTTTATATGTCTATGTGATGTTTTTAATATGCTTTAAGACAAACCATGTGTAAATTCATAAATCAACACCATTGCTGAGTATTTTCTTCTTTAAAACTGCAGTGAAAAAAAGACAGTCTCAAAAACGTTTGAAATAGCTGGTGCTGACATCACAAAGTAACTACCTTGCAACCGATCACATCAACGTGAGCATAATTAACAGCAAACTAGCAGGGGAGTCTCAAGAGTAGCCATGTTATCCTGCTATATATTTGTTATGATGAACTATATGTCTATCTCCAGTCCACTGACGTTCTGATTTGTTCAAAGCTTTTCTGATGATTGTTAGAAGGCATACTGAGATGGCAAACGGGAACATAGTTTGTGTAACATTAGCAAGCAAAAGGCTAATCATATTAATTACCGTATTTGTCCAACGTTGTAAAGAACGATACCATTGTGGAGCGTTTACCTCAGTAAGTTGGCGTGAATGGCGAATGGAGTGAATGGAGGCGCGGTGAATCAGCATATTCATGAATCCACGTATACTAAATAAAACAAGAGTGTAGTTACATTCAAGCTATTTTAAGGCATGACTATTTTTTTCACAGGAAAAAAAAAACGTTTAAATATGTTATTTTGGTGATTAAAGATGAGTTTTAAGGGATACAATTATTGATTACAGTGGGACTTTAATTAAATCTTACTGAAAGTAACTTTTAAACTGTAGTGCATGTAATAAAATATGTAATTAATTATTATACAAAGTATTTTATATTCTAACAAAGCATGGGCATTCTTTGAACTCCCCAACATTTAAGTCTGCTTGTTTATTATAGTTTATTTAAATTTGAGCCATTTTCAGAAGTGAAGGGCTTGTGTTCGTCTGCATAACGTTGATTAATCTCATGTAGATACTCTGGAGGTCTTAATGGTCGCGTTTCCAGAAGATGTGCATCCGGAATAAATGTGGGAACTTGATGTTGAGCACATGAGAGCAGAGGCAATGATTCTCTGCAATGAGAAATCAATAATGCTTTCATTAAGGAAGGAGGGTTCATCTCAGCCCTTTCGTCATGTATCATTCAGGATTCAGTGGTCGCTGTCCATCACAAAGTTAAGAAAATTAAGATGAAAAGAGAGAGGTGAAGTGTTACAGTATTAACTAGACTCGTGGTAACCTCACGTAACTTGCTGTTAATGAGCATCTTGAGGATATGAACTGGACGTGAGAAATCGTTTGGCTTTCAAATGAATATATTTATATTTTAAAAGAATAAAGACATTTACATTTCCTTTATACCACATATTTCTGCTTCAGGACTATATTTTTGACTATTTTCGTTTCTAAATGTCTCTTAAATTTCAATGGTTTCATGCCAATTATATTGACTGCATAATAAATTGTGGTGTTCAGTGAACCCATGTTTAATGCAGTCTGGGTTTAGTTTTCTTTTACCTTGCAGGAGGTTTGCTTATGGTTTTTGAGGATCGAAAGTAAGAAAAATAAGGAGGAAAAGTAAAGTCCTTGTGAAGGTGTCTGCCCTTTTTATCCTGCTGCCATGAAGACATCAAATTGACAATGAGATAACAAACATGTATGTTCTTGAAAGATACTTTCTTACCAAAACAACTGTTTCACGGCATTCACTGGTGCTGTAACAGTCATCTGAATGTGCTGTCTATTAAATTGACCTTGGAACACAGTGTAGATGCAGTATTCAAGGATTTCCTAACATTATGCGATAACGCGATTGGGAGTTGGAGCCGGTGTGTGCTATCTTCATGAGCTGATTGAGGTTGTCTTAAAAGCTTTACATTTAGCCTCCCCAGACCCACCAGACAGGAATTTTCCAAGCCGTTTTCATTCCCAACAGAACATTCCTTGCCAAGATACAGATTTCAGAAAGCCCCTCTGCTTCTGATGTTCCTTGATGCTGTGAAGGTTATCTTATCAACCACATGCAAAGTCACTACCATTTTTTTCTTGGGAAATTAAATAGTTTTTTTGATTATAGAATTAATTTTTTTTTTGTGTGTGTGTGTGTGTGTGTGTGTGTGTGTGTGTGTGTGTGTGTGTGTGTGTGTGTGTGTTTCAAAAACAAATTATGTTTTTAATGATTTTGATATATTGGTAGACACACTCCTAAGCTTTGGTTTTGGTTTGTTTTTGCATATCATTGTAGCAAAATCAACACCTTCTTCACTGCATATCTTTATTCTATCTGTTAGTTAAAAAAAAAAAAAAGATGTAGAGGAGCAAATTTGAGCTTCACAACCATAAAGCTTTAGTAGTAATTGTCTAGTAAGTCTCCAGTGAGCAAGTGTGGCCATGTGGAACACATTACCACATCTCAAATATGATAAATCACCATATGTCATTTGTGACAAAATAGCATTAAATCAGAATGTTGGAATGTCCATTATTAGGAAAACATAAGTCCCCATTTGTCATAAACTTTGCACACTGTGCAAATAACACATTTTCTAAACACACAAACATGTGTAGCATCAGTTCCAGCTCTTCACCATAGGTAAAGTTGTGAACTGCCGGGAAAGATTGGCAAAAGCAGTGTGACAGACACACTCTGCAGGTGCTGGCATGACTACCAAACTATCTGGTTATTTTGGTAAAAGGCCAAGAGCCATGTGTTATTTAACAGGAAGGGACAGGAGGATGTGTCAATATGCTCTTAATGGAAGCAGTGTGTCATATACAGCAATCGTTTTCAACTGGTTTCGCTTTTGACTCAGATTAAATGTACACATTACTAAAATTATTCTTTTAATGATTTCAGTTATAACTTCTTGTAATGTTAGAGAAAAAATTATAATGTTGTGAAATATAATTATTTAAAATAAAGTTTTTTTTTATTGTTATCCATTTTAAAATATATTTTTCCATTACTCGAGTCTTAATCATCGCATAATCTTCCGTTTTAATAAGTATTACAAATAATATATATTAAAAATAACAATATTACCGGTATGTATATATTTGTATATGTTTATTCCATATATACAGTATATATTTATTTATTTATCACAAGTCATTTTTTTTTACTCGTGATAAATTGCTTGTGATGTTCCTCATTTGTAAATGTAATCTTTAAATGTTTATCATGCCTGAGGAAACAGTGGCTTTAAATTCATACATGGAAATATGTTAATGTTAAAATAATAGTATTTTAGACAGCCAATACAAACCACACAAAACAAATTCTGGCTAGCACAAACTGTTGGTCCTGCTGGTTATGTGGCTTCTATTACCTAGTGATAGAAAAACGTGTATTAGTAGAATGTTACTGGACTGTTTTCTCTTCTCTTTTCCAAAGCCCCTTTTCTATTTAAAGTGGCTCTTTGGACTTGATAAACTGAATGTGATAATACACAGCGATGACAAACACAAAATTTAAGGAACTTGACAACATTTTCTGGAAATTAATATGACAGTCAATGTAACTGTGACAGCATTGCCAGAAAAAAAAATGCCTAAGTTAGGGGACTGACACGAAAACATTGTCAAAAAGCCATCACTTTCCATCAAGTAGGAATTTACAGCTCAGCAACTGTTGTGGCAGTAATGTTTTTTCTGTGTCATCACAAATTACCCACCCAGCCAGTGCAGCAACAGATTCAGTAAAATTGGTTCCCCTGCGATTAGATTTTCTCCTCTCTCTATACTGTATGTGCGGTAATTAACATGGTATTACATGGCCTCGGGGCCACTCCAGGGGCCCTTGCGAGAGCTGTAGCTAAGATGCAGTGATAGTCATTGTCGTCCTTACACACTGCTGTCCAAGGTGGTAATTCTCGCTGTTCTGTATTTTACTCCACATTCTCTCATTTAACAATGTATTTATATGGATTTCGGTCAGAAAGACTGTAACAGAAACACTGGCCTAGATATGGAATCTTATCTTTGTCACTAGGGAATTTAAGTCACCTGTAACTTTCATTTGTATTAATTAAGACTTGGTACTGACTGTGTATGAGGATGTTTGAGACATCATACTAGTAGTACAGAGTCATTTGTCTTGAGGGATTAGATAGTATTTTTATTTTGAGAAAAGGGAAAAATATTCTGTGAAGTGTACTGTAAAAAGAGAGAATGTGAAGTTGTTTAGTTAAAGTGAAAGTTCACTCAAAAACTGTATTGTTTACTCCCTCACGTCGATCTAAACCTGTATGACTATTTACATTTACATTTATTCATTTAGCAGACTCTTTTATCCAAAGCGACTTACAAATGAGAACAATAGAAGCAGTTAAACTAACAGTGGGACAACAAAATGTAAGTGCTCTAACCTTTCTCAGTTTAATCTAATGCAGAACCCGTAGAGTTTTTTTTTTAATTTTTTTAATAGAAAGGAAGAGAAAGTGTTAGTACTACTGGAACAAGTGCTGCCAAAAGAGATGCGTCTTCAACCGTTTCTCAAAAATGTCCACGGACTCAGCAGCTCTGGTTGAGTTGGGTAGGTCATTCCACCAGCGGGGAACAGTCATTGTAAAGGTCTGAGAAAGAGATTTTGTGCCTCTTTGACATGGCACCACAAGACGACGTTTGCTTGCAGAGTGCAAGTTTCTGGCTGGCACATAAGTCTGAAGTAATGAGTTTAGGAAAAAGGGAGCAGAGCCAGTGGTTGTTCTGTAGGCAAGCATCAGTGACTTGAATTTGATGCGAGCTGCAACTGGCAACCAGTGCAATTTTGTGAGGACAGGAGTTACGTGTGCTCTCTTCGTCTTGTTAAAGACCACTCTAGCTGCAGCATTTTGGATTAGCTGCAGAGGTTTGATCGAGCAAGCTGGAAGACCAGCCATGAGAGCATTACAATAGTCCAGTCTGGATAAAACAAGCGCTTGAACAAGGAGTTGTGCAGCATGCTCTGATAGGAAGCGCCTGATCCTCCTAATGTTGTACAAGGCAAATCTGCAGGACCGGGCAGCTCTAGTAATGTGGTCTGTGAAGTTCAATTGATCATCAATAACAACTCCAAGGTTCCTGGCTGACCTTGATGGAGTTATGGATGACGGGCCTAGCTGAATAGTGAAGTTGTGATGAAGTGTTGGATTGGCCGGGATCACAGGTAGTTCTGTCTTTGCAAGGTTAAGTTGAAGGTGGTGTTCCTTCATCCAGCCAGGGATGTCTGTCAGGCAGGCTGAGATGCGAGCAGCTACCGTTGGATCATCAGGCTGGAATGAGAGGTAGAGTTGTGTGTCATCAGCGTAGCAGTGATAGGAAAAGCCATGTTTCTGAATCACAGTTCCTAGTGATATCATGTAGGTGGAGAAGAGAAGTGGTCCAAGCTCTGTGCCCTGAGACACTCCAGTAGCTAGATGTTGTGACTTTGACACCTCACTCCTCCACGTCACCCTGAAGGACCTACCTGAGAGGTAAGACTTGAACCGTTGGAGGGCATGTCCCGAGATGCCCTTCATCTTTAGGATTGACAGGTGTCAGAAGCAGCAGACAGATCCAGCAGGATGAGAACTGATGATTTGGAAGCTGCTCTTGCCAGTCTCAGAGCTTCAATTACTGAGAGCAGAGCAGTCTCAGTTGAGTGTCCACTTTTGAAACCAGACTGATTGTTGTGTAAGAGGTTGTTCTGTGTAAGAAAGGAAGAGATCTGGTTGAAAACAACTCGTTCAAGTGTCTTCGCGACGAATGGAAGAAGGGATACCGGTCTGTAATTTTCCAGATGTGCTGGATTAAGAGTAGGTTTCTTAAGCAGTGGGGTTACCCGAGCCTGCTTAAATGCTGTGGGAAAGGTACCAGTGTGAAGAGAGGTGTTTATGATGTTGCGTGAGTGCGGGTATAACTGAGGAAGAAATGGCTTGAAGTAGGTTAGTAGGATTAGGATCAAGCGGACAGATAGTAGGAAGATTGGAAAGGAGGAGTTTGGAGACTTCTGCCTCTGAAAGCAGAGAGAATGAGGGTAGAATGTGTGTGTTAGCTGGTAAAATGTGTGTGTCAGTTTGTGGATTGGTAAATTGGCCGCTGATGGTGGTTGTTTTATTTATGAAGAATGTGGCAAAGTCATCAGCTGTTAGGGTTGATGAAGGAAGAGGAGGGTTGAGAAGAGAGGAGAAGGTTTTAAAAAGCATGCGAGAGTCAGAAGAATTGTTAATTTTGTTGTGATAGTAAGTCATTTTAGCAGTGGAGATATTAGCAGAGGAGGGATTGATAAAGACCAAGGTCAGTAGGATCTTTTGATTTGCTCCACCTCCTCTCTGCACCCCTGAGTTTAGAACGATGTTCAGAGTGAGAGTGAGGAGGAAGTGGTCTGAGGTGTGCAGTGGAGTGACCAGTGTATGGTTAGTGGAGCAGTGGCGCGTGTAAATAAGGTCTAATTGGTAACCTGATTTGTGAGTAGCCGCAGAACATACTCGTTTGAGGTCGAAGGAGGCAAGCAGAGTGTGGAAATCAGCAGCCTGACGTTTTTCTAGGTGGATGTTGAAGTCTCCAAGAACTATGAGAGGAGTACCATCCTTGTGAGTAGCCGCAGTAGATACTCGTTTGAGGTCGAAAGAGGCAAGCAGAGTGTGGAAATCAACAGCCTGACGTTTTTTCTTGGTGGATGTTGAAGTCTCCAAGAACTATGAGAGGAGTACCATCCTCAGGGTAGGATGAGAGTAGCACATCAAGCTCCTCCAAGAAACTGCCAAGCTGACCTGGGGGACGATAGATAACTACAAATTGGATTTTTATAGGACTAGTGATGGTAATTGAATGCGATTCAAATGAACTGTGGTCACAGAGAGGTGGTAAAGGATCAAATTTCCAATCATTTGCGATGAGTAGACCAGTACTTCCACCTCTGCCGGTCAGGCGAGGGGTGTGTGAGAAAGGGAAGTTAGTGGAGAGGGCAGCTGGTGTGGCAGTGTCCTCTGGTCGGATCCAGGACTCAGTCAGGGCCAATAAGCGTACCTGAATGACTAGAAATAGATGTAATGAAATCAGCTTTGTTTACAGCGGACTGGCAATTCCAGAGACCAATATAAAAAGAGAATAAAGTTCTAGAAGACACCGGAAAGGTACGCAGGTTGTAAGGATTGTACTGCCTCCTACGTTTGACATTTGATTTGCGTATGTTAGTAATAGTAGGAATTTGAAAACACAAAGTGTTTTCTCTAAACAGAAAGATGAGAAGAAAAGTTTTGTAGAAGAGAAAGGAAACAACAAGAAGATAATACTCAAGTGCCTTGTCGGTGTCCTTGCTCGGTGAGTCGCACAGGTAGAGTCGGTGGTCTTTACACTCTTCAGTCTTCACACGATGAGGGCTTCACACAAGGGCTGCCACGAAGCACTAACCAATTTATACATGCCTAATACCTCGTTATTGAATACAGCAGGCCACGCCCTACTACTTAGCAAAGCGAAACTCAAAAGTCACGACACACAAACAAACGCACTTTACCAGGGTAAACACAGTAAACAAAACAAAGTGTCCAAGCAACGAAGAACCACGCTAAAATCTAATGAGAAAAGTAAACACTCACAGACTGATGTTCTCTTCTGTTGCTCGACTGCTTCTTCTAACAATTACAGAGCTGCCAACTCTCACGCATTGGCTGTGAGCAGCCGGATTTGATTGGTTTCACATGCTCACACGCCACACCCCCGATTTCTCACGCTGAAATGTGAACCCGGTCGATCAAATGCCTGAAAGATGAGTTTATCTATAGATCTACCTGTTGAGCCACTCATGATCGCCTAGTTATTGCCGCAAATGAGTTAAAATCTCCCAGAATGTAGAGCGAGCGCACATGCAAGACAGAGAAACCGCGTGGCGCGCGCACGGCAGAGAGGGAAAGCGAGCGAGAGCCCCTGTTGAAGAATGCCAACCCCCATGATTTTTATTTTTTATTTTTGGATGAACTCTCCCTTAAATGATTACTTTTGCCTGTAATGATCTTTAAAAATGGCTTTTATTTGTGTAATCCAAGGCTCTCAAACTACTGGAGATTTAAACCCCTCAAATATTATCCTTAAATCTGCCTCACAGATCAATTTTTTTCCCTTTGCATCTTGTTTTTAAAGGCATTTTTGTGAAATGCTATTTAAAAAAAAATCCAATTGGATTGATAATTTCATATCTCATGTGACATTCAGACATTTTTCATGAGACACTATAAATATTTTTTTGTGTGTGTTTTAGACATTCTTTTTTATGTCTAAAACACAAATGTAAATTTGTGGTTAAAAGCTGCAGCCTAGGTGACCACAAAAAAGCCAGCATGCATCCATCTAGAAGGTTTAGTTCTGCATGTCTACACCGGACGTGTTGTGCAGCAAAACTAGATCTCTCTCCCATTTCAGTCAACAGAGCTGTCTACACTGGAAGCACCCCTGATGCGCCTTCAGCTGATGGACATCCTTTTTCTATTTTTAACATGCTGCACAACTACTTCTTTTTTGACTGCAATAAAATGTCTTCACTTGCAAATGTCAAATCTGTGATTTGATGGCTATATATTTAAGTTTTTATGAAATAACTTCTGGCTGTTACGTCAAAGACAGATTACAGTGTTTCTGGCCTCTTAATGAGACTGATACCTGCATGATGTGCAGTTGCGCTTTTCAAGGAACAGAATTTCAGGCATCATTAGACCACTAAACGTGTAGAGCAGTGTGCTAGATCATGTAAGGAAAAGTAAACTGAATAAATGTGCATTGTGATTCATTATACATCTTAATTAATTTCACCAGTGGTGATAATTGACTATTGAAATTGAACCGATTTGTTCAAACACCCTGATTTATTTAGCAACAAATCAAGTGACTTGTGAGTCATTGGGCCCTATCAAACACACGGCACAATGCAGCGCCAGGTGCGACGCAAATGTTTTTTGCTAGTTTCAGCCTGACGCAGTTATCATTTTCACGTCCTGCACCACGTTGTTTAAATGGCAAATGCATTTGCGCCCATGGGCGTGCTGGTCTGAAAACGAGGTGTGTTCAGGCGCATTGTTGGCGCATTGCTATTTTGAGGCAACTGAAATAGACTGCATTATTGCCTTTAGACCAGGTTTTTAGACCGCAATTGTTGATCCATTTAGAATGATCCATCCGTTTAAGTTACCTGTAATGTGCATTAATTAAGACTTGGGTCATCATACTGACTGTGTATTAGAAAGTTTGAGTCATCATAGTAATTAAGTGTATTTGCATAGAGGGAAAGGCAAGAAAATGTCGATTCAGTCATCATTTACTCAAAAAAGGCGATATTTTCAAAATTTTGTTCATACAATGGACAGACACAAGCATATTTGCTTTATGTGCGAAAACAATGAGTTTTTTTCTCACGTGTCAAGCAGGTTCGTTTGAGCTTCTGTTTATGTTCGCTGATCAATGTTTATATGTAAACAAGAGCCTAAATTAAATCTGTACATCATATAAGCGATCGAGTCTCTTCAGAAAATTTGGACTAAACCGCTCAATTCATATGGATTAGTTTTATGATCTCTTTATGAAGTTTTTGAAGCATCAAAGTGGTAGTTGCCTAGCTGTCAATGGAGGGACAGAACTAGCTCAGATTTTATTAAAAAGATCTTGATTTGTGTTCCGAAGATGAACGAAAGCCCTATGGGTTTGGAAGGATTTTTCAGTGTCTCAAAACAGTTTTTTTTTTTAATTTAACTTATTTTAACCTGAGCGCCTTAATGAATGCTGTCTCGTGTGCGAGATGCTTCCAAAACATGACTACTAATTACGACTAATGTGTGTACAAAAACACGCTCTGTGTCAACAGCCCCTACAGTAACTGTTAAGTTATTACATATTAGAGGTCCTGATTCACGAAATGGAAATCTAAATGTCATTGATATTTACACACATTAGAGGTTACAATCTAACATATTTTTTTTACACCCTTCTGAAATGGCCGCATTTTAAATTGCCCTATTTGTAACATAACGATTTTCGACTACGTATCTTACCAATCATTTCTTTAATGTCACTCGCTGGTTTGCCAGTTTCTTTCAGCTGTGTGTGGTGTTCTGCTGGGAGGACGCATGGGTAGCCTAAACGAGACACTCCTGAGGGTTGTATCTCAATGAGCTGTGAGAGAGAACACAGCTGAAATGATAAACCGAGCCAAAGCTGCTGCTGGGCTTTTGCTTTTTAACTCTATGGGGTCATTTCTCCTTCAAAGGGAGCTGGTTTGTTTTCAGAAATGAAAGGGTCATGTACTCTGTATGTTTAGATATTGAAGGAAATGCCTCACGCTGAGGGAGTGGTTTTGAAAGAGACATGCTGTCATTAAATTTGATTGTTGTTGAAATACTGTATGTGTTGTTATTCTGCCTGTTGAGTCAGAAGCTGTAAAAAGTCTGCATTGCGTTGTTTCTGAGTTAAATGCTTCTGAGCATTTAAACAACCCAATGTTGGAATCTGAATATTTTCAATATTTTTCAGTCTGAATATTTGTCAATAAGCTTAAAATATATTGTTTTACTTATCAGTGATTATAAGTCATTAATTTTATATTTTACATTTGTTTTTGATTCGATTACATCATTTGCGGTGCTTCATGGGAGTAGTCTTGCACCTTTGCTGTTTTCTATTTAGCAGCATAGATAGGACTGCTGGGCTAACGTCACGTCAAAAAAGTAATAATCACAAGTTTTAGAAAATGTCACCCCACTGTTCAGCCCCTGATTTTCATCCAGCTGTTTTGTATATGGTTTTGCAAAAGTGAAAGCAGGGGAGAGCAGGGCACAACCTAATGCTTTTAGACTTTCTCAGTTTGTGTAAACCTACTAAAGATTCAGAATATTTTTTTTCCATTCATTTCACACATGTATTGTGCAATTATGTGGTTTTGTTTCATTAATACAGTGTATACTTTTTTCTTGATTTACCCCGAAAGAATGGAAGTGAAATGTGACAACATGCCTCATAGGTGGGGCACATTGTAACATGACCATATGACAGCTTAAAATGTTATCTGATCTAATCAATAAAAATATACAAGACAAACAAAAATATTTTTTCTCAATAAAATACAATTAATAACTTTTTTATATAAAATAATGGCATCGTACATGGAGCTAAGGTGGAACTTTATCCGATGCCCCTCCATGTTCCAGATGTCCTTCTAACTTAGGGATCTTCCTTGGACACTTTTCCACCGGCTCCAGCTGCCTTGCTGTTTCATGGCTACTGCCCTGGTTTGTCTGCTCTCTTCCTCCACAGCCCGAATCTCCTTCTGCACCATCCCTTTCCGGTCCTTTGCCCTTGCCTCCTTCCAGCTTGCTCGGGTGATGACTCCCAGGCCCAGCCTCCCCTGAGTCACCGTGCCCATGATGTCTGCATGTTGTAAGCGTTCCTCCGCTTCCCTTAGAGCTCCACTGTTCTTCCACTTCCCTTCACTACGATGTTCACCTGTCGCACAGCCTGATCATCACTGTCACGCAATATCATGGCCAGCCGGACTTTGGCTGTCTTATTCCTCCACTACTGATGTAATTGGCAATTGCAGTTTGCTTCCGGAGCTGTATAGCCCTATAGAGCAAAAGCTGTTGGGGATAGACAGCCACCTCCTGAGGAAGTTGTTGATTCTCCTTTCCAAAGCCTCCACTGTTGTTAAGGGGACCTCATACACAAGCAGTGGCCATAGGAGCCTTGGAAGGATGCTGTGTTGCTGGCCTCATATCTTGTACTTGCCAGGCAGGCTGCTCCTCTCCAGGGCTTTCAGACATTCTTCTGCTTGGTTGAGCATCTCCTTTACACTTGTTTTGTCAGTCAGGTCGGCTCTGTACCACCTCCCTAAGCTCTTTGCCGGCTTCTCTGTGACTGTTGGGATGGTATCTTCACCAATCTTAAACCGGAAGCAGTCCTGGACATGATATTTTGATTTTGAGGGTTTGAACTCCATCCTAGCTGCTGTGGTGAGCTCTATCAAATCTTCCAAGATCCATCTGCCCTCCGGGACTGACCTCGCTGTGATTGTGAAGTCGTCCATAAAGGCCCTGACTGGGACCTGCTGGACTCCACCCAACTGCACAGCTCCCTGTCTGGGCTTCTCCACTGACTTGACGTGTAGGTTCATCGCCGCTGCGAAGAGGATCACAGAGATGGTACATCCGGTCACGATTCCAACCTCCAATCTCTACCAGTTGTTAGTGAAGTCACTAGTGGAAGGGCATCTTGAAGTGCCTGAAGTAGTTCCAGAGGAGCAGCTGTACATTCTGGGGGACGTGATAGGCTTTAAGTGTGCGGTCGACCAACTTGTGTGGCACTGTGCCATAAGCAGATTCAGTGTTCAGATTCCGAAGAACACTTTCCCCTCCACATTCAACAACAAGATTGTGCGGAAGTCTTTCAAGCTGGAAGAGTCCTCCTGCTTGGTGATGAAGCAGCCCTTGGCAATAAGAAATCTGTCTGGCAGATGGTTCTTCCTCCACACTACCTTAAGTAGCCTCCAAAGATGTCTCCTCAGCCTCTCGCAGTTCTTGTAAACTCTGTATGGAATTCAATTCGGCCCTGTGCAGATCTTCCCCTTGCCTTTCGGATGAAGTCGTTGACTTTCTGCCATCCGGGCTCTCCGTCATCAAAGAAGATGGTCGGCTCCTCTTGGCTGCACAGCTTTCCTTCCAGGTCGAGTTCTTCCTCTCGCCTTGGGTCACTGTGCACTTTACGGAGGTGCTCTTCTACCTCCTCCTTCAGGGCCTTTAGCACTCCTGATTTTTTAACCCCAAGGAGCCCTGACAAGTACTTGAAAGGGTTTTTGTGAACTTGACCCTCTCCTTTTCCCTCCTTTTCGTCTTCAGGAGCCTGCCGAAAAGCCTTCTTCAGTCTTCTCAAGTCACCTCTGAGTTTTGCAATTTCCCTTGAGCGCCTGTTCTCTCCAACATGCCCTGGGCCTTTGGTCTGTCTCTGCTCCATCCCAAAGCGCTCTGCTCCCATGTTCCAGATGATAGTGGACATTGCCTCCATCTTCCTGCCAATGTCACCAGCGAGGACAGTCTCCAGGACTTGGTTTATTTTCCTGTCGAAAGACTCCCAGTCTTTCCTGGCTGCTGCTGTTAGCCACAGCACTAGCTTTTTCCTCTTTTCCTCTCCCTCAATGGCCCGAACTTCCTGACCTGTTTCCTGGCTGGCTTTCCTCTCTTGATGTTGCTGATCGTCTGATACATTGTTGGTACTTGAGGGAATGCTGACGCCTTCGTTGTGTGCTTGGAGGATTCTGGGTGCTATGGTCGGACACCTGACACTGCCTCTCCTCCGTCTCATCAGGTTGCCCTGTGCGTTGGACACTACTGTGTCGTAAACAGCACTTCCTACTCTGGTGTATCTTCAAACCCCTGTGGCCTTTGCAGACCTTTCCACACCTAAAGATTCTACAGACACCTAAAGCGTCTAATTTTAAATAAACACAAAAAACTGAGATGAAAAAATAACATAAGACATTTAGTTTTGCTATAGATAAATATATGGTCAGTGATATCTTCCAAAAATGTCAGAATTTTGGCAAATTTTTTCTCTAAAAAGTGTTATGGTAACTAGTAAATAACACTGAGTTTCGTCATGCTAGCATGTATTTAAAACAAGTGTGTTACAATTAGCCCGTGTTAGTTTGTGCCCCGCTTACCCCTACATTTTTCAAGATGCAGTCTATAAATACATCCCAGTGGATCTTCCTTCCTGCAAAACCACCAACAGTGTGAGGCAAACAGAATTGGAAAGGGTATTGTTTTCTTCCATTATAAAGCAATAAAGTTATTAGTGTAACAAAAATAATTCAGTTACCACACATCTATGAAAGAGTACATCATCTCTTAAGTTTTGTTTGATGTATTTGCTTACAAACATATGTAATGCGATCTGGGAAAACCCACCACATGGTGAAAATTGACATATTACAGGTTTTGAGACTATATTAAAGCTGGGTTCAAGCCCTATCCAAATCTGTTTTTATTTCTTTTATCGTTTGTCTGTAACAAAAGTTGTGGTTATCTGAAGTCGGCTGATCGCTGTGATTTTCAGAAACGGAATTTTGAGAAAAACAGGTTTAATTAACTGTCACGTCCTGCTAGCAGGACGACTGGCGCTCTTTTTCTATTGTCTTTTTTTTTATATCACATATTTTAGTAATCATCATAGATTAGGTATCATTCGAAAGCTTATGAACTCAAAATTCATCCTGTGAAAACCGTTTTGAAATTGGACGATTGAGAGGCGAGCAAGGTCTATTAAGCGAGCAGCTTCAGACTCTGTTGTTCTCTTGTGCTCTGCATCACACCACACTATAACGCTGGATAAAAATAAATAAATTAAAACTTGCGTGCCGTTGTAGTTTACACAGGACTGGCGGGACCTTTATTCAGTTATTTTGATTGGTGAAAGTAGTGTTTGTAGTGTTAAGAGAAGGAGAGCTAAATGGCCGATTTTGTTTTTATGGCCCTCTGCTCCACCGTGCGTGTTCTTAAAGAGAAAGACAGTCTTTTCAGCTTGCCACTATAAATCGCTATTTTTCTGCACTAAACTAGTGAATTTTCCCAAGATATTATAGAATAATAATTTATTGAAAACGTCTCGGGTTATGACTATAACCCTTGTTCCCTGAGAAGGGAACGAGACACTGCGTCGAAAATCGACTCTTTGGGGACGCTCCCTAAGCGTGCGCCTCTGAAGTATGAATAAAACTAATCCAATCCTGATTGGTGTTGCGTCGTGACGTAACATGTGACGGCATACCCGGAAGTATAAAAGTGACGCTGTCACAACACACACTAGCCTCGCGATGAAGCAAGACGCTCAACGGCCTCGAGGGGCTTGGCAGAACGACGCAGTGTCTCGTTCCCTTCTCAGGGAACAAGGGTTATAGTCATAACCCGAGACGTTCCCTTTCGAGGGAACTCAACACTGCGTCGAAAATCGACTCTTTGGGGAACGAGTGCCCACTAGGCCACGCACCGAATAGGCCTGTCCCGGAGTGAAACTGTCTAGGCACTCAGCAAGGACTGAGCACGTGTGCGCCAGGCGTACTTGGAAGGTGGAGACTGTAGAACCTGATAAAAGTATGCGGAGTAGCCCAACCGGCTGCCTCACAGATCTCCTGTAGAGGTACTCCCGAAAGAAGGGCCCTAGAAGAAGCCATGCTTCTAGTTGAATGGGCCCTGACGGCTAAAGGTGAAGGCAAACCGCGCACCTTGTAAGCCTCAGTAATAGCCTGGACTATCCAATTACTAATAGTCTGCTTGGATGCCGGGAGCCCCTTCTTAGGTGACCCAAAACATACTAATAACTGGTCCGACCTTCTCCAAGAAGAGGACCTCTCAAGGTACACGCTCAAAGCTCTGACGGGGCAGAGCAAATGAAGCTTCTCTTCTTCTGCCGACACATGAGGTGGAGGATGGAATGCCTGAAGGACTAAAGACCGAGCCGTGTTCGAAGGAACCTTAGCCACGTAGCCCGGACTCGGGTGCAAAAAGGCCTTTACTCTGCCAGGGGCAAACTCCAAGCAAGCTGGTGTCACTGCCAGGGCTTGGAGATCTCCCACCCTCTTAAGTGAGGTAATGGCCAAGAGAAAAAACATTTTCTGCGTTAAATCCTTAGGCGAAGCCGACTCTAGAGGTTCGAAAGGAGCCAGGGATAACCCTTCCAGAACTATAGCCAGGTCCCAAGCAGGAACCCTAGACCTGGTTGCCGGCCTCATCCTCCAAGTACCGCGGAGAAACCGAATGACCAACTGGTGCCTCCCCAGGGGCCCATCACCTAACGGAGCGTGGAAAGCCGCAATGGCTGCCACGTACACCTTAAGCGTGGAAGGGGAGAGACCCGCAGAGAAACGATCTTGAAGAAATTCCAGACTGAAGCCACCGGGCAGTTTACTGGATCTAACTCATGTTCTCTACACCAAGTGGCAAAAACATTCCACTTGAGGCCATATAATCTCCTAGTAGACGGAGCTCTGGAGCTAAGTATAGTTTCAACCACTCCAGCTGATAGACCAGCATTTAGGTACTGAACCCCCTCAGAGGCCAGACCCACAATTTCCACAGCTCTGGCTGAGGGTGGAATATTGTGCCCCCCGCCTGAGACAACAGATCCCTCCTCAGAGGAATCTGCCATGGCGGAGCTATCAGGAGTGATATTATGTTTGAAAACCACACTCGGGTCGGCCACATTGGGGCAACCAGAAGAAGACTGATGCCCTCCTGACGGACCCTCTCCAGGACTCCCGGGACCAGAGCGATCGGGGGAAAAGCGTACAGGCGAACCCTCGGCCAGGCCTGTACCATGGCATCCAACCCCAGAGGGGCTGGAAGTGAGAGGGAGAACCAAAGTGGACACTGGGACGTCTCTCGAGACGCAAACAGATCCACTTCCATTGGTCCAAACCTCTCCCATATCAACTTCACCACATCTGGATGAAGTCTCCATTCCCCGGGCCTCAGCCCCTGCCTCGACAGGATGTCTGCTCCCTGATTCTGAAC
The DNA here is from genome assembly GCA_030578275.1 of Meda fulgida. NCBI lineage: Eukaryota > Metazoa > Chordata > Actinopteri > Cypriniformes > Leuciscidae > Meda > Meda fulgida. The sequence continues at coordinate 21,654,779 of CM060624.1, read as the reverse complement.
CCCCGGAATATACATTGCCTTGATAGACAGTATTTTCCCCTGGGACCAAAGAATAATCTGATGCGCCAGTCTGCACAGAGGGCGCGATCTGAGTCCCCCTTGTCGGTTCAGATAGGCTACCACCGACGTATTGTCGGATCGTACTAAGACATGGTAACCCTTGATGTCTGGGAGGAAGCTCCTCAAAGCCCTGAACACAGCCATCATCTCTAGGCAGCTTATATGCCAAGAACGATGATGGTCCTGCCACAGACCCCTGGCAAAGCGGCCGTCCATGACCGCGCCCTAGCCAGTGAGAGAAGCGTCTGTCGAAACGGATTTCCGGCGACACGACACTCCCAGTACTGGCCCTTGGGATAGGAACCAAGGTTTCTTCCATATTTTCAGAGAACGAAGGTATCTGGGCGTTACTCTGATTATACGAAACGGATTCCCCTTGGGAGAAAACCCCTTGGTTTTTAACCACCACTGAATGGGCCTCATGTGCAGAAGGCCCAAAGGAATGATGTTGGATGCCGCTGCCATGAGGCCCAGCATTCTTTGAAATTGCTTTACAGTGATGGCCTGGTCCAGCCTTAACCCAGATACCATCGCCAGAATTGACTCGATACGTGCGGGAGACATTAGTGCCTGCATCGTAATCGAGCTCCACACGATTCCAAAAAATATTGTGCACTGGGATGGTTCTAGCACACTCTTGAGTCTCAACCCCAATTTCTGAATGTGGCCAAGGACGACATCTCGATGCCGAACTGCCATTTCTCGAGACTGGGCCAGAATGAGCCAGTCGTCGAGATAATTCAATATATGAATGCCTTGAAGTCTCAATGGAGCAAGGGCTACATCCATACATTTGGTGAATGTGCGGGGAGAGAGTGCTAGGCCGAACGGAAGAACCCAATATTGGTAAGCTTCGTCCCCGAAAGCAAACCTCAGGTATCTCCTGTGACATGGAAGGATGGAGATGAGAAAATAGGCGTGCTTTAGATCTATCGTGACAAACCAGTCCTCGGATCTGATCTGACTCACGACTGCAGGAATGGTTAACATTTTTTTAACCTGAACCTCCTTAGAGATCGGGTCAAAACCCTGAGATCTAGAATTGGCCTTAACCCCCCATCCTTCTTTGGAACTATAAAGTACCGGCTGTAAAACCCGGACCCCCTGTCTAAAGGATGAACACATTCCATGGCTTCCTTTAGTAGCAGAGTCTGTACTTCTTGTTCCATCACCTGAGCCTGCTCTGGAACCACTGTAGTTTGCACCACCCCAATTTAAAACCGGGGGGGGGCGGTGCGCAAACTGCAGCTCTATTATATGCAGGACCCAAGCAGATATGTTGGGAAGATGATACCATGCCTCTACAAAATCTACTAGGGGTACCAGCCTCTCGAGACTGGCCTCTGGTGTTTTTCGAGCATCTTTCTCGACTTCCTGAAGCGAAATACCGGCAGGCTGTAGTCGATACGGTTCTTTTAACCATAACTGATGCTTTTTCTTTATTAGAATACTTTCGCTGGAAAGAGATGCGGCCCGAAGCGTCGTTGACGGCGGGCAATCTACATCGTTTCCCAGAGGGCTCCGCTGCGAAAACAACCTTGGTTGCCCTGCAGTGGAGGGGACAGCCCTCAGAGGTCCTACCACTTCCGTCAGGACCTCTTTCCGAAGCCCTCCTAGCCTGAAAGACTTCCCTCAGGTCGCCTCTCTGGCTGGAGAACTTCGATTTCTGAGAGCGCTTCCTCTGTTGCCAAGCTCCAGGAGGAGGGGCTCTAGAGGAAACACTCTCTCTCTGCTCAGCTCGGTGTGAGAAGCTGGCTGATGGCTGGGGCTGATCACTCGGCCCCACCCTACTCGATTTGGATTTCGCCTTACGGGGGAGGTACTGCTGGAACACCACAGATTGCTTCTTCGCCTCCTGAACCCTGTCGACGACCGATGTAACGGCGTCACTAAACAGGCCAGAAGGCGAGAGCGGTGCATCCAGCAGAAAAGATCTATCTCCATCTTTGATACCAGATAGGCTCAGCCACAGATGTCTCTCCGTAGCTACCATAGCTTCCATAGAGCGGCCAATGGCACGATCCGTCTCTTTTGTGCTCTATGCTGCAGGAAACGCTCATCAAGCTTACTTTTTGCTTGCGTTCCCTGCTCATCATGTGGCCAGCTAATGTTAAGTCTAGCCACTGCACGAGTCACAACCTCCATCAGCTCCTCATACGCTTGGCCGTGAACTGGCGCGCCAAAATCATGGTCATCCGCATCAATACTGAGCACATCTACTTCCTCAGAAGCAGAGAGCTCAAGCATTGGGACCTGATCGTGGGCAGGAGAAGCCGCGATGCGGGCTCCTGGACCACTCTCAGGGGCTACGGGATCCTCAGACGAAGAATGAGAAGGTGCCTCAGCAGCCTCATTGTCATCTAAAAGATCCCGCTGCGAGCCCCACGATCTCAATCGCCGCGCTGCCTCAACAGACGCGGGACCAGAACCGCGGGGAGCGCGAGCCTGACCGTGCTCATCAAAGCACGCCAGCCGGGAGCGCAGCACTCTAATGGGAAGTGCTTCACAGTCAACACAAGCAGCTCCCTCGAGAGCTGCCCGTGCGTGCTGCACTCCCAAACAATTCACACACAAAGAATGTGTATCCCCACCCGTAATAATACGAGGGCAAGGACGCACACACTTCTTGAACTGCTCGCTGGCCATAATATATATATAGATATATAGATATAGGGACAAACAACACCAAATAGGACTGACAGTTTCAACACAGAGCGCTTGCTGAAGAGCGAAAGCTAGTGTGTGTTGTGACAGCGTCACTTTTATACTTCCGGGTATGCCGTCACATGTTACGTCACGACGCAACACCAATCAGGATTGGATTAGTTTATTTATACTTCAGAGGCGCAAGCTTAGGGAGCGTCCCCAAAGAGTCGATTTTCGACGCAGTGTTGAGTTCCCTCGAAAGGGAACCCAATTTTGACAAAAAACTGACATTCGATCTATTTTTAGACCTTACTGAAAACGTACCAGCACGACAAACGACGGGCTTTCCCAGATCGCATCACATATGATAAATGTCTCGTATAGACGTATAGAACATAATTGTTTTAGTAATTTGAACTGTGAGTGATGCACATTCAGATTCTATAGAAATCTGCAGAACGTTTTGTGAAATTGCAAGGCCCACAAGGAATGTACACAGATGTGTGTCTGAATATAACTTGCCTGACACAAGTCACTCTAAGTCACTCTGTATCTAAGTGTAACACATTTGTGGAAGTCATGTACTTTTGACATGCTCTCTCTCTCTCCCTCCCTCCCTCTCCCTCTCTCTCTCTCTGTCTCTCTCTCTCTCTCTCTCTCTCTCTCTCTCTCTCTCTCTCTCTCTCTCTCTCTCTCTCTCTCTCTCTCTCTCTCTCTCTCTCTCTCTCTCCCTCTCTCTCTCTCTCCCTCTCTCTCTCTCTCTCTCTCTCTCTCTCTCTCTCTCTCTCTCTCTCTCTCTCTCTCTCTCTCTCTCTCTCTCTCTCTCTCTCTCTCTCTCTCTCTCTCTCTCTCAGTTGTTAGTCCAATGAGACTTGTCCTCTAAAACAGCACAATTAGCAGCTGTACATGGAATTTGTTTAGATGGTTTACACGTTTTTACATGTACTTTGTATTTAAGCTGCATGTGATTACAAGCAGATGGTAGCTGCAGAGAAACACCTTAGTGTGAAGCTATATCTGAAGATATTTCTTGAGGTGCTCAATTTGCAATTAGCTTGCATTGTTAGGTGATGTAATTTGTCGCCCAGCAACATTCTAAACTTTATCTGTTTTGTCATTTCAAAGTGAGTGTTAAATCTAATCCATTCCGAAAGGCAGGAGTAGACTGTCCGGTTTCAGTAAAGTTGCATACTCTTTGTAATGCATGTAGAGGACATGATGTCTTTTAAAACTTCCCTTTTTCTGACTTTGCAATGTCACAGATTCCCACAGGTATATAAAAAGTTTGAAGTCTTGAACGTCCCAGACTTTACCCTTATATTCTGTTATGACTGACTTTGCTGATTTTATACTTTTATACCTTTCCTAATCTAATAGAACTGACTGTGAATAATGCTGCAATATTATCCTACATAAAAAAAAACTGTTATATTACTTATGCATGAATACAAGCAATTAATCTTCACAAACTAAAGGCACCCACACATTAGAAGATGCCTGACTGTGAACTCAATGTGAACAAAGTGTATCTATGACAAAAGCGTGCACCAGTCACTCAGTATGTATTTTTAATAATGATAAAATGGTGTTATGAATTTGATTATGTACTTTTCCATTTCATTGGGGGTGCAGTGCGCTTGAAGAGAGAGCCCGCCCACACACTCTTCTTATTGGCTGTGATTGATTTTGTCACATCTTGTAGTCGTGTCGTGCTGCGTCTGGTGTGGAGAGACAAATTGCTTGCCGCTGGAATCTTATCGCTTTGCGTCTGGTTAGGACATGGCGTTAAGAATCAAACCCTAGTCTTTATGCTGCATGTGCATATTCTTCCGGCTTCAGAAGCCAAAACTAAAAGATCTAATAAAGGACATTGACAAGACATGTATTAAGCAATAATCACAATCTGAGGAACACTTTAAACACCTTAGAATTAACTGGAATTAAATGCATTTCTCTTGTATTATATTTTTTATTATTAATTTTTTATTAATTTTATTATAAATTATTAATTTATTATTCTTTAATAGATTATTTGATAATGTTCTCATTCATTGGAATGAAAAGGGTCAGATACTCTTACAGATATAAAGGACACTACAAAATATATGGCAGGGTAATGTATTCCTCCTTTTTGCATTCGATTCCCCAAGATGGCATGAGGAAAGATAGCAGCTCCTTTTTTTTTACCCTAAAGTGCCATCATATGTGGTTCCATTACTAGTGACACTTGTGAATTATGCTGTCAATCTTATCATTGTTAAATGCATTTCAAGCCATTTCAAAAGCCAGGGAAAACAGTCACATTTTTGATCTGTCCAACTCTGCAAATACAGGATGTTATTTTCAGATGCCAGAGTTCATGTACTGCAAGCTCAACAGTGACTTTTTTTTTATCTCAATTAAAAACCTGTAATTTCTACAGACTATTTTTGCTTCTTCCACTTTGTTTAGTTGTTTGTTTTGTGCATTTGTGCTCTGAGAACACAAAGAATCTATGAATGTGGTGTCATGAATGATTTACATCAAGAGTTGACCCCGTCTCCCAATGCATGATTTTATTAGCCTCGAGATCCAAGTAGATGAGGAATGAGTGATGAAAGATCTCAGGCTTTCAGGCTCTGGATCTTGTCAAAAGTTGTCAGATGATCCTACGCTGACAAGAATTTGCTGTAAATAAACATGTTTGTCTGTGTGTCTCTTATAGACTTGCCATATTCGCACTATGCAAAATGCTGCATATTTCTTTCAGCACGCAGCTGGTGCTGCCAAAGCGCCATCTGTCCTAAATTACAGAGTATCTTCTTGAAGGTCTTGTTTTAGGTTTTGTCATGTATCAGGAGCTGACTTCTATTAGAGTAGATGCTCTTTCTTCTTACAGCAGGCTTCTGCTTAACGTATATCTTTCACATTCATGTATCGTATAAGCTGCTCTAAAACACACAGCTCCATAAACACCACTGTTTCCCAGAGCTATGGTTTAGTCGTATAGTATACACTGCAAAAAACATACAGCATACACAACGATTTCTTACTTATCTGATACCTAAAAATGACTCTCATTGGTGTATCCAAGAGTTAAATTGGGCCTGAGATATCTGGAATGGCGTTGTGGCACTTTATTTTACCAAAATAATAAGTACAAATGGCTTTTTTTTTAAATTAATACTTGAATTCAGTAAGCATTGATCAAAAGTAGCAGAAAAGACCAATAAAAAGATTTTTATTTCAAATAAATACTGTTGAACAGAAAATTATCGAAGAATCCTGAAAAAAAATGATCATGCTTTCCACAAAAACATTAAGGGTCACAATGTTTTTCAAAATTGATAATGATAAATGTTTCTTGAGCACCAAATCACCATATTCCAAAACTGGAGTAATGGTTGCTGAAAATTTATATTTGCCATCACAGGAATTAATTCGATTTTAAAATGTATTAAATAGAAAACAGCTATTGTAAATTGTAATAATATTTCACAATGTTACTGTTAACTGTATATTTGCTTAAATAAATACAGCTTTGTGAGCAAAGGACTTTTTAAAAAAAACTTTTTTTAGTCAAATAAAGATGCAATTTAGATGTTTCCACATTTTTGTTTTAGGTTACCTTACTATAAAAAAACACATATAATCACTGAAATGTTTCTCTCAAATAGTAGAGTTAGACTTTTGCATCTGTTTTGATTGGATTGTACAATCTGTTTATGAATAGACCAGGTGTAAATGCCCTCCAAGACTCTTGTGAGATCTGAGCAATTTGACCACCTCAGGAGGGGGTTTAAAAGCATTCAACAGAAATAGTTGGTGCCCGTCAGTACTCTTAAATTGTTTTCTTCACTCTGTCTGTATATTACACACTGTACAGTAACATCCCCTACAGTTACATCAATGAAGGGAAACCTTCATTTCCCTGAGATATACAGTTTCTTCCCCTCTGGACTCTGTCTCCTGGTGCACTTTTTCTATTGTGGTGCCACAAATCTTATTTAGAGCAAGATGAAGGGGCATGTCCCATCTTACGCATGGAAGCTGTGAAGAACTCCATTTATCTTCTTCCCCAACCACCGAAGAATACCAATGCAGTGTCTGTCCCTGTCTAATGGCTCTGGAGATAACACCTGGATCCAGCAGTGGCTGACACTTCTGTTTTTCTCCACAAGAAAGAGGAAGTCAAAGGGAGGGATTATCACATGCTGTTGATGTAGAAAGCACTGTTGACGGCACAATCATCATATTTATCAGTGTGTACAGTATGTTCACCTGAAATCCATTCAGTTCTGCATTCAGCGTGGAAAAAGATGCCAGACTTAAGAGTGAATTCACTAAACAGGTGCACTACTTTGTGGAGTTTTTATATGTTTAACATATGATACAGTTAAGCAACATCACATGATGAGTGCTGTTTTCCTGAATACCATCACAATTGAAAATGTGACATTGATTTCATACAACAGTTCAATAAACAGTTAAAAGGAAGTCACTTGCATTTTAGATGCAATTTGACTGTTTTTGTTCTATTTCAGCAACTAAAATAGTTCCAAACAAAGATCACAGCAGAATCATAACACATCTCACAGCAACACTCAACCGTTTGTTCAGTACTGAATGATTCAGCATTTTGAACGAATTGGTTGAGTTAAAGATTCAATGATCATTTCATAAACAAATGTCTCATTCATGAATGAATCAGTCGTTTGAACGAATCGTTTGAACAAATTTATCAATGACTCTCTTTTTAAAAACTTGATTTAAAAGGCCCTGCTGGTGTCACACATCGATTAACCGGTGGGAAAATATCCTCAGTCACATCCCTAATATATTTATCTAATTAGCCAAAACGTTTGAGATATGGCTGGCAATTTATCATCCTCAGTGTCTTGACTTCATGCAGACCGAGTTTGGTGGCGATCGGATGAATTCTCTAGGAGGAGTATATCAAATTCCAGGGCATGCATTTCCAAACAACCCTAAATAGGCAACTTCCTGTTGGGCTGGTGTAAAACTTAGAGCACGAAAGTTGTTTGGCCCGATGAAATCTATATCTGTACCGGGTTTCATATTATTACATGCAAGTGTGTTTGATTTATGGACCAAGTTAATTTAATTAATAAACTAATTATTAGTTTATAATTAATAAACGAACTATTGTCAATGCACTACAAATAAACTGGTTCTATGCCTTTATTAAATAAAGCTTTTTTTAAAAAATACAAGCACACAGCAATGAAAGGGTTAAACTCAATGTATCACCCGACACAACCTAAAACTACTGACTTTAGGTAAAACTAACCCCCCACATTTGTCAAAAGGTGGCGCTACTGAGCCCCTCCATCACGCCCGTTTCTAAGACTTGGACCATATCTACTGTCTGACATCATAAATGCAGACTTTGTGAGCACAAGAAACTTCATTAATAAAAATCTTACTTCATGTATACAGTCTTATTACATTTTTTAATTTATAATCCATTTTAGAAGTTTATTTTCAATTTTTTTTAAACATGAACCCGCCTTCTTTTGACGTTAATTAAGCTTAATATTGATTACGACTTATTCACAAAAGTAAGTACAATTTCCCAATGCCATTAATGTAATTAATTAAAGCATGATTCAACTTTATATACATGGATAATCTCCCCATTCACAGCCACACTCACATATTGCATCCACAATTTTCTGGTGTGTTTGTGCTTTTACCTCATTTCCTTTGGTGAATGGTGCTAAAACAATGCAGACAGCTCATCTATAAAATAGATTTCCCGGTGAATTCCCCCTTAATGTTGAGAAAAGCACAGATGGCCTGTTTTGAACTGCAGTAAAAGTGCGGTCCTTCCAGTGTTACTTCATCTTTAAAACACTCAATTTAAACAAGGTCATTGTAGGATCTCTTGAATTCTCAGGGTTGTCACAGTTACTTCTCGCTGCCTGACAGAGATTTTGATTGTGAGTATTTAGAGGAACACATCAGTGCGACAGACGATCTTCATCTTAATCTCACTGCTGTCATGGAAATCTGCCCGGTTTCGGTCTGCTTTCCCTCGTTCAAAATGTGTTTTCAGTTTTTCCAGATGTTCGCCCTCTCTGGATACATTGTCTTTAGAACTGAAGAGGCTCAGTGACAGTGAAAATGAGCAAAACATGTTGTTATCTCAATTGTACACTTTGGGCCATTTCAATTTTCTCTCTAGGATTTGTGTCCTTGGTCTTCTCTGTTGCCGTCTTCTCATCGCTGTTTGTCCTTCAGGTGGCATGTGATACCAGTGTTCCTGATAGCTTTGGAGAGGTGAGAGTGTATCCTCACTCAATTAGCCCTCAGCTCACATGCTCTCTTATGTCAAGAGTCATTTACACTACACAAGACATGCAATTACACCTCAGGAATAATATGAGTTTGACTGAGCCTGTCAGTCACTCCAGCGGCAAGCCATATCTGTCTGCTCTCTGTCTAAGAGCCAGTGGCATAACTTTGTTCTACAGAATCAGTGGGCAGGAGTGTGTGTGTGTGTGTGTGTGTGTGTGTGTGTGTGTGTGTGTGTGTGTGTGTGTGTGTGTGTGTGTGTGTGTGTGTGTTTGTTGGGGTTGCTAATACAATGCTGTATAAGATATGTACAATATTTCATGTTTAATTTTAAAGTTTAACTTATCGACATAGAAGTCATTTTTAACGTGATAGTTTCATCCTTAAAATCTACTATAATACAATATAAATTGTCAGTCACGAGATTCTTCATGTTAGTGTTAATGTGCCCTGTCTGGTTCTAGAACTTTTGTTAAGCGTATCAGAGGTTCCGGGTTCTTATCCGCCCTCATGTTTTTTTGTTTTTGTTTTTTCTCTCTCTCTCTCATTAAAACCAAAGATATTCATCAGTGATTGTTTGTGTTTTTGTGCATTTTGTTTTGAGATTTCACTGGAACGAATAAAGAGTCTCTGCAACGGCGTTAAGCGATAGATTGAAGTGCTCGTCTGTGTGAAGACTGTGCACAAACTGATACGCAACAATTAACACTTTGATTTCAAAAACAACACATTCCAGTGCCAGATCACCTCTTAACAAATTAACTAAATTAATATTCTGCTAGTCAACTGAAGATGTTTCTTTTGTATTGGATACATTTGTGCTGCATGCGAGATGAGTGGTGGGGACATGTCCTGACCACAAATTACGCCTATGGTAAGCGCAAAATTTGGCAAGCTTTTAAAGATATAGTAGTGTTTGAAGCACTGTTGTATTTCTTGGTTAGTGAATGCACACGAAACTGCCCAGCATGTATAGGTTAGTGGGAATAAAGACTGAGGCTATTGCAACAATTCATTCAATTTCATTTATTTGGAATAAAAATATATTTATTTTTAATATGTTAAACAATAAAAAAATGAAATCATTATTTTCATGACAATTAAGTTTAATTCTTTTCTAGAGATTTTTTTTTTTTTATTATTGTCATTGTCATGTCATTTATAAGTGTGGGAATTTTTAGGCACCTCAAGATCTAATCAGATTCCAAAACTATTTATTATTATTATTATTATTTATTAATTGGTTTACAGACTTTAAATCTTAAATTTATTAGTATTTTTTTTAATTACTTATGTAATTATAATTACTTTTTTAAATAATCCCAAATTTAAAATGTATGTTAAGAATTTTCAACTATAGTTTCAGAACATACAAGTAAATAGTAAATAATAAAGAGGAACAAATAAACATTGTTCAACCAATGTACAAAGTGTGCTTTCAGTATCTAAGAGTGCTTTAAAGTTCCCTTATTATGCTTTTTCAAATATGACCTTTTTATGCAGTGTGTGATATAGCTGTTTGTGAATGTAAAAGGTCTACAAAGTTTTAAAGATCAAAGTGCATGGCAAATAAAGTTATTGTCTCATAAAAGAAAGAATCAATTCTGAACCTCATCGATGCTGAAACTAGTCGTCTCACTTCCTGTTACATACCTGTGTAACAATGTAACACATTTGCATAATATCAGCCTGTTCTTCACATTGACCAGCCCTCAAACAGTCTAGTTATAGCTGAGGCCTGGAAGAATTTGTTTTTTGTTGTCGACATGTCGAGAAGAAGCTGTTTTCAGTGTTAACAATCTACTTTGTATGCTCTTCAAAAGGATGAATCGATGGAATTCATATGGAAAAACCGACTCCATAGTTGCTCGTATCTCTGTGTATCAAGCCTCTGGAGCTGAAATTCAGATATGGTAATAAGCGTTTCTGACACGAGCTGTAAACAGTAGACCAGTCACAACAGACTGGGTCATCTGACCAATTAGAGCAGAGTAGACCAATCACAACAGACTGGGTCATCTGACCAGTCAGAGCAGAGTAGACCAATCACAACAGACTATCTGACCAATCAGAGCAGAGTAGACCAATCACAACAGACTTGCAATCTGACCAGTCAGAGCAGAGTAGACCAATAACAACAGACTGGGCCATCTGACCAATCAGAGCAGAGTAGAACAATCACAACAGACTGGACCATCTGACCAATCAGAGCAGAGTAGACCAATCACAACAGACTGGACCATCTGACCAATCAGAGCAGAGTAGACCAAGCACAACAGACTGGCAATCTGACCAGTCGGAGCAGAGTAGACCAAGCACAACAGACTGGCAATCTGACCAGTCAGAGCAGAGTTGACCTATCACAACAGACTGGGCCATCTGATCAAACAGAGCAGAGTAGGCTTGCAGAAAGGAGGGGTTTAGAGAGACTGAATCCTCAAGCTAATCGTTTTCAGACTCTTTGAGAAGTGAGGTGATGTGCAACGAGAAAATTAAAGTGATTCTGACCTTGGATGTTTATAAACCTATTGTAGGAAACCTTCAAAAAAAAAATCAGGGGCCTTTAAATTAGCACAATAGGGGCACTTTAAGTATCTGGATGTTTTCCAGTCAAGAGATTTTTCTCTTTCTCAGCTTTACTGCTTTTCGATTATACTGATGACATCATAGACCGTAGGCAATCTAATAGGCTGCATTCACACTAATGCACAGATATAATTTGAAGCATTTTAAGATGCAAGTGCATTTATCCACTTACACTGAGACACACAGCCACAAGTGCCTTTCACAAAGCGTATGTGAGCATTTGAAAGCATCTGTCTGTCAGTAAGGGAGTTTCATGTTGTTTATTTTATTAATTTGAGTAAAAAACCTTTTGGGGGGGATCTTAAATCTTAAGTACACACATGCTGTATGGGTTGTCAAAATTAACAAAAAACTTCAAAACAAGTCAAAACACTACTATAAATATATATTGCACGAAGCACGATACACAATACTTTTACAGATAATAATAATCTCAGCCTTAATAATTAATTTAAATGTTTTTAGAGATGTTTGCCTTCCAAATGTTGCCATAAATGCACATCTGAGAGAAAGAAATCAACAAATAATGATTATAATTGCTGTGAGTACTACTGTGTCTGAATTTCCACCTATTGGGAATTGAAACGGTATCTTTCCAGTGGCCCTGCAATGGAATAAGTAGGAAGCTCCATCGTTTGACTGCATGTCAAACAGGATCTGATGCAACAGCTGGTATCACTCTCCATTTCAAAAGAAACAACTCCATCAATACTGTGATTAATATTCATCATCTATGCGACCGTCCAGTCTTTTTAGCAGCATACATGGCAGACTGAAACAAAACAGACAAACAAAAGTGCCTATGTGTTTGCTTTCATATTTGCATAAAGTCATTCTGTTTTTTTTAGAGTGAATACAGGATTTGTCTCACTCAAGGTTATGACTAATGAAAAGAAACACATTAAACAGGTCAGCATTAACTGGGATGTTCTTTGAGTTCACCTCATTCACCTTATGAACTGTTGTTATTTTAGGAGATATTCAGTCATTCAGTAGTATTAATATTTGCCCAACTGCTGTATATCAAAAGAAATGTTTAAAACATTTAGCTTAATTGTTGCCAACATGCCTTTAGACATACAGTATGTCATATTAAAGTGATGGTATAGCTACAAATGTAACTGCATAGTGGCACACAGGGCCTAAAACTAACTTTTTTGCCACACCTGCAAATGTCCGGTGACTTTAGAAAATGTACCAGCCATAAACATTTTTTACCGGGCATGAAATTGTTTTTGCAAAACCAGGCAGTTATGACACCAAAACAGTAGTTTTCAGGTAGGATACAGAAATGGAATAATCAAATTTAAAATAATCACTCCATTATCTTCACTGCATAAATTAAACAGATTAGTCCTTATTAAAGTTTTTAAAAAAGTTATTGAGAAAAGAACAGTGTGATTTCTTTTGTTGCTTGATTAACATTAACGACACAAACAGCAGCAGTATTATTAGGCTGCTGTCACTTTAAGACCTGCACGGATCCAATATAGGCTATACATGTGTTTTTCCTAACTATTTATGTTCACTTAAGACATAATCAACTATGTTTACTATGCTTTGTGTGAATTTGTTCTTTTCATACAAATAATTCCAATGAATTCATAAAAATGTTACAGTAGGTAGACTGCAGGCTGTTGACGTCGTTTCATATACTTGCCAACGCAGATTTTGACTCACATTTGGCACTTGTTGAGTGTTCATTTTAGGCCCTGAGTTGCAGCTTTGTGGGACTGTGTAGTATCTCAGCCCGTTCTCATCCCAAGGCGTCATTTAATTGAGACTTTTGACCATGCGTCAACTAACTGACGCTAAAGGGTGCCTTTAGCGTCAGTTAGATGACGCTCATCCTCGGGCGTCCATGTAACTGACGCTTTTGACCATGCGTCTACATCCGACGCACATGGCACCCTTTAGCGTCAACATGAGACGCGCCTACCCTACCCCATACCTAAACCTATCCATAACGGAAGCGTCATCTAACTGACGCTAAAGGCACCCTTTAGCGTCAGTTAGTTGACGCATGGTCAAAAGTGTAAATTAAATGACGGCTTGGGGTGAGAATGCGTTGAGTATCTATTTATTTTAATATCTTCTTTATTGTTAATATTAATATTATTAAGATATTTTATAGTTATGTTTGAATAGAATTCCATCTGATTCAGTTCTAAAATCAGATCAGATTTCAGTGCTCTCATAAAGTATTTAAATTATTCTTTGCTAATTGCATATGGTATGGTTATATAAGATATTGTGAATTAAACTCTTTTAAGCACACTCACAGAGAGTATTTGCAATATGTAGCTTAAATCACTTCATGATTCTTGACGTGAGCTTTCTCTGGATTTGCTTTTAGCACTGCGAGGTTGCATTATAATCACAAACTGTCACTCAGACAGGAGACTTTTGAGAATGTGAGCGTATGCTTACACCGGAGCTAGATTTCCACACTTTATACTCGAACTTCCTGACGGGGGGGGGGGTCTCACAGTTCTTGCATTCACCTCATCTCCAACATCTGGAGTGTTAACTCTAGCTCCATCTGTCTGGATGAGCCTGAGATGTTTTGGTTGTGTTCAGAGTCTCTGAGTGTTGCTCCACAGCTGACTGAACTCTTATTAAGTAATTAAACATCAATCATCAATATTTCTCATCAATCAAAACAGACACCTGGATGAAATTCAGAGCAGTAAAAGATGGATGGACAACAAGTTTATAACCACATGAGGTGCCATATATACGAATGCAATAATTAAGCACTCGCTAGACTGAATAAATTAAACACGACAGGATTCAGCATGGAGATATAGTCATGAATAATTTAGTACCTCGCTTAGCAGTTAATTTCAAGTCTCACAATAATTTGCATTGATGGAAATTTTTCAAACTTCTCTGTTTATTTTAGTAATAGAGTGCAAGGCATAGTGAGCAAGTTTGTATATAAACATGCAATAAAATCAAGCTTCAAAATTTTACGTTCCTGAATGCACTGTAAGTCACTTTAGATACAAGTGTATGCTTAATGTATAAATGTTATTGTAACAAACATCTGGGCTAAGCTGACAATACAACAACCAAAAGTTTTGGAGCAGTGTTGAAAAGACATTGATTTTGTTTAATGTAGACATGTATTCGTCTGTTTGTGCTTATCTGTATGAGTATGTAATGTTAATTGTATTGGGGTTTTTTTTCAGTCAATTTTTTTTAATTATTTACTCACCTCCACTCCAGTTTATTTTGTCTGTGGAACAATTATTTTGACAAAATATCCCTGAAAAAATAGCATATGGGTTTGATACAAGTAAATGAATGAATCATTTTTTGGGTAAATTATGCTTTTAGCATGCAAGTGGAATAGTTGTTACTTGTCATAATAAAACCGATCATCACACTTGTCTGCAATCAGGCTGTGGGTGAAAAGAATAGGCCTCGTGGTGTGTCAAGCGCAGTGCTGATCCCTTGATGTAGTTACAAAAGCTGTAATGAATGGGGCGATGCCACTGGCTGTAGGTGAGACCAAAAGAGGGGCAGTGGGATGAAAAGGGTCTGGCCATTGATGGACTGTGTGATTATTCAGCCCTGAAGGTGTAGATCTCTGGAAAGGAACGGTTTGTTGTGTTTGCTGCTGCTCTGTCAGTGTAATCACTCTGAATCAAGCTGCTATAAATCAATTGCACAGCACAGCTGGTGCTGGAACAGCCGCACTGACTGGGATGAGGCTGGGGTGCGGAAACACGTTGTGCTGACCAGGTGCAGTGGATTGAGAGGAGCAAGTGGCTTGTTAGGGATCAGTGATTCACTGATTTTATGAGCTTGCTGGATCATCAACAATCAGCAGCTGTGTGTGTGTGCGGAGGTGTGTACACATGTTGAGGATATTTCATCTCAGTTCTGCAAACTGAATGCTTTAGCCCAAAGCACCAGTGGGAGGAAGGTGCAGTAGTTTTGCATTGTCAGACTTTTGATCCATACAATGTCTGAACCATATTGCTCCTTATACTGGCTAAGAAATGCCAAACACATATGTATATGCTTATTTATACTGGGACTTTTCAGTCTTTGTATCATTCTTCTTGTGTCTGTTCCAGACGGACTGTAAGTCTGCATTAGTGGTGGGGAAAGGGTTTTCCTCTGACTCTTTCCACAAGTTACATTGTTACTCCAGTACGTGGCCACAACTGACTGTTTTGAGGGAATCACTGAATAAGTAAATCATCTGATGGACTATCAAACGACTATCTTTAAGTGAGTTATTGAACATTTACTCAACAGATTTGCTAAAAAATCCTTTAAATCTTTGAGTATCATTGAATTATTCACTCAACTGATTCATTCAAAAATACTGATTTGTTCAGTCTTTGAGCAAGTCAGTGAATCAATTGCTGGAGTGATTAATTCAAAAACGCTGATTCTTTCAGGAACATCATATGGTACTTATATTGTTCGGATGTGATAGCTTGGGTTAATTCTGCTGTAATTCTGCTTCATTTGGACTAGTGCTGCACGATTAATCATTAAATGGTTGTGATTTCGATTCAGACATTCATGTGATCTTATTCCTTAAATGACAATGATTCGTGTATGTCTATTATTTCTTTGACAAGTACGATCACAGCAGAACATTCAAATCTGCGTTGGTGTTGTCAAAGTGCTCCAGAATGCTTTGTTTACATGTTAATATCACAAAAATACCCTCCAACAGCTATAGTTCATAAACATGTCACCTTTTTCACCTCTTCTGAATTTGCAGGTCTGAGGACATATACATCTCTCACCACATGAAGTGGGTTGTTGTAGTTGTCTGTATTGTAGATATATGCTGCACTCTTGATCCTTCACTCTGAAATCAGTTCAGCGTTACAAACAACCATGTTGAGTCTGTGCCTGCTCGTTTCTGTATAGCCCCACAAGCTGTAGTTCACAGTCTAATGTCTATGAATATGATTCTGAGGTTGAGAGTGTCTGCAGACTGAGAAGGTTATTCATCTTTGGTCTGCGCAATATAATATTTGATTCCCCTGCTTTTTAAACATCCGAACCATTTCAATACAGCAACGTTGACTTAACCATTTGCATGTTTGGGGGGAAACTATCAGTTTGTAAACAGTGATTATTTTTGTAATTTCATTCTGTGTGTGTGTGAAGTGAATGAATGTGTAAGTGACACAGAAATTACACACTTCAGCTTCAAGTGTGAATTTAAAGAACACAACAGCTGCATTCACTTACTGAATCTTGTGGTTTTAGCCTGAAGGTTTTTATATGCAGGTACAATAACAGAGGACAAATCAATCTTGATCCATTTGTGCATGTGCAGTCAATCTATAGACTCAGTGGAGGGAGTCTGTGGGAGGCAGTGAAATGCTTTTAAACGTTGGTATTATCTTGGCTTCTTTAGGGGAATGAACTTGAAAAGATGGTGTTTACGTGCTATTAGCTATTTTACACACTTAGCTTAGAAAAGTGTGTGAGAGATGTTGAATTCCTTCAGTTAAATACATAAACATGATGTTGGGGTAAACCTGTGGTGGTGTCTCATGAAGAAATAACTTAATGATGTACTCCAATGAGCTACAGTGCTATTCAGCAGGTTAGGATTTTGTAGCTGACTGTGCTGCTTTCCGGTTAACATGGATTCATTTTTTATTTTTTACCCTCTATTTTCAGTTTGCACAGATGAGCTTTTAATGTGGCCATCAATTTAAAATGAAACAAAACGCTAAAATAATATCATTTTTATTATACGAAGTCCCTAATAACACACATGTATGTGCAATAATTGCCAAAGTGTCTGTTCAACGTATTTGTTCACTGTTGCAAAATGTACATTTCATTAAGCATTTCTTTATCTGTTGTACAGGGATAATAGAGCATTCCTTGTCGGGTGTTAGTACAACGCTCAGCAGATATTTTAGCAGTTTTTGTCATGTTTTTTTTTTATTTTTTTTTATTCATATACTTGATACACCACCATTCAAAAGTTTGGGTTCTGTAATATATATTTTTAAAGAGATTAATGATGTTACTCAGTAAAAGTGAGTGTAAGAACTTTTACTTAGCAAAGCTATAGCATTTTACTAAAAATCTATATCATATAAATAAATAAAAAAAGGTTTCCACAAAAATATGAAGCATCACACCATTATAAACTGTGATAATAATCAGAAATGTTTCTTGAGCACCAAATCAACTTATCAACAGAATGATTTTTGAAGGATCATGTAACTGAAGAATGGAGTAATGATGGTGAAATCAGCTTTGCCATCACAGGAATAAGTTGCATTTTCAAATATATTTCAACAGAAACAGTGATTTTATTAAATTATATTATTACAATTTTACAATAGTCATGTTTTACTGCATTTGTGATCATAAGGTGCGCATAAGAGACTAATACATTTAAAAAATAAAATCTGACTGACCACAAACATTTGAAATGTAGTGTACTTGCAAGTTAATGTTGATCAGGGCCTGTCAGGCTTCAAATATGACACACACTGAAGTTGGAAGTCTGAAGCCATATGATAGCTTTATGTGATGAATAAACCAAAATTTCCCACGTTTTCCAAATTTCTTAAATTGTATAATATAGATTTTCCTTGCATTGTGAAAGTCCATCTAGGTCTGTCAGGCTTAAAAAATGACACACAAAAAAAGTCTAAAGCAATACGATAGCTTTGTCATAAGTTATTGTCTGAATATCCTCCCTGTTGCTTTAAAGAATTTAAAAGTTCCAAGAGTTTGGAAAGACATGAAGGTGAGTACATGATGACAGAATTATATATTTGGGTGAACTAATCCTTTAAAGTAGAGCAATAATGCCGTCCAGGTGATGCGCTCTATCACAGATATCCTGATGATTTATGTGCGCGCACTGGGTTGAGCTCATAGTTATGAGTGCTGAGGTATTTAAGTGAAAGAATTAAGTTTGAGAGGTATTGTTCATTCTTTCCTCTCCACTTTTCCAGGTCAGTGGGGCAGGTGTATGGGGGAAGAATGTGGAACTGGCGGGGTCCAGTCCAGAACGGTGTGGTGCATCCACACAGAAGGCTGGACAACGCACCACTCCAACTGCCGGCACGCAGACAAACCCGAGAGCCAGAGGTCATGTTTTAAAGTGTGTGAGTGGCACCAGGATCTCTTCGAATGGGAGGTGTCAGAATGGGGGCCGTGCATTCTAGCCCCGTTCCAGTCCAACGAACTCAAACCTCGGACTGCGGAGTGTGTCACGGCCCAGCACGGCATCCAGAGACGGAAAGTCCATTGCGTGCGCACCTCGAACCGCACGGCTGTTACGGAGAGGATATGCGAGTTCTTCTCCCCACGACCGGCCCTCGAACAGGCCTGCTTGATCCCCTGCCCTCACGACTGCGTTGTGTCCGATTTCTCCTCCTGGTCCGGCTGCAGTCGAACTTGCGGAACGGGTCTCCAGCATCGGACCCGGCATGTGCTAGCTGCGCCGATGTACGGAGGTGCTAACTGCCCCAACCTCACCCAAACGAGGAATTGCGCAAACCTTTTGCCCTGTCCGGTTGGGGAAAGCGAGCATCACTACAGCCTTAAAGTCGGCCCCTGGAGCGAGTGCAGGCAGCCACAACACAAGGGGCTTTGGATGAGCGGAAGGACCATGCTGGATTTCAGCACGGGAGATACCGAGAGGAACACCGTGAAACGGCATATCCAGAGCTCCCAGCACCACCATCACCACCTCCACCACCACCACCACAGCCTCAAAGGCTTGGACGTGGAAATCGGCTACCAGACACGGCAAGTTCGTTGCGTGCGCAGCGACGGCAAGAACGCCATGCTGAGGTAAGAAGCCCTGGACGTACGCAGACGCAGGCGTGTCTATTCAATTTACAATAATCTGTGTACAAGCAATGCATGCCTGAAAGACAAACCTTCTGAGAACATAAACCCTTTTAAGGTCTAAATCCCAGATTATGCTCTTGAAAGCAAGGTATTGATGCTGCTTGTGTGAAAGGAATTGCTGTGCAGCTGGATTTTTGAAGCGGCTCTGTGAAGTGGGCCTAGCTAAATCGGTTAGTCCTCCATTAATCTCCCTCCTGCTGCCATACTATACAAGGTGAGCAGAGAGACATGCCTCTGGCAGCAGCGACGGCAGCATAGGAGAGCTGGATCTCTGAGCAGAACTGACTCTGGCGTGATGGAAAGGATTGAATTTTCTCTCTTGCTGCAATCTCTGCATCCATAGTATGAGTTTGGAATGACGGTCAATCACTGTTACGCTGTAGTTTGTGCTTTATTCTCGTTACGGTCTCGCTCTTGGTAGAATTAGAAGTCGTTAAAATGTAGTTCATCCTTCTCTCACAAAGAGTATGGATTTCCTGCAAACTGAGGATAATGAATGCTGGAACTAAGGCAGGCTTTGAACATGACTTTAAAGATGACTCCTTTGCAAAATATTGATTCACAGACAGGCACTCATGATAAAGGTTTTAAGTCTCAAATGTAGACTTTCATGTCTTTGCTCTATTTTACCTGTGTTATGGTGCTGTCTGCTGCAGCTTGCTTTCTGAGGTAGTTTATGTCTAATACAGAGGTTTGAATATTTTAGACACCATAGAGCCCAGATATATTCATCCTTGTGAGAGGGACCCCCGTCCTAAAATTTAAAAAAGGCATCTGTATGTATTCATGGATTAAGATCAAATTTATACTGCGACAAATGAATGTTAAAAACATATGTAAAACATTATTAGAAAAATATTTAGTTACCATTACATTACATTAATACATTTGTTCCTGTACAGTTAGATGTATTCTTTAATACATTTACATTTTTATATATATATTTATTTTAATCATATGATTTATTTAGTTTAATCTTATTTCTAACAAATACGCACTACAAAAAAAAATGCACATCTGCCCATTATTTGATCAAAATCCACTTGTGATCGCAGTCGGAAGTTATCACACTCAGTGATGGTTTCTGTGTAGTACCAAACTTAATTTAACTTAATTTACTGTTGTATGTTGTGCAGCGGATGAGATTAAAGCCAAATGGGAAAACCTATGAGAAACATACATGGGAAAAAATGCATTGTCGGTCAGCGCCACCTATCGTGCAGGTATGAATTAGCTAAAGGCAGGCAATCGTTTTGCGTTCACATCAAAAAACATCCTAATTTATAAATAAATTCTATCCTTTTTTGACCATCTCTCTCAAACACAAAGTTTTGAATAAGTGCCACATTCAAGACTTGGAATTAAATGCCCACTGCTATGATTGGGTAATAGTTTTGCATATTAAGTAAGTACTTGGGAGTTACCACTGCAGTTATAATTGACAAAGGCTGACTTACTGTGTTTCGAGTGAACGGAATTACGAATATATGAATAAATATTCCATCGTTTGTCACACTGTTGTTCTCATAGGCTATTCAAAGTTCATCCCTTTCGATAAAGTCGTGTTTTAAATTTAATGAAACGTGTCGTAATGTCTTACTGATGATAAAACAGAGGATGGCGCTCACTGCAGCTCCTTCGATCTGTAACAGACAAAGCAATTAGTGACACATGAAAAAACACTGTTAGTCATAAATGAGTTTTGCGACATTACTGTCGGATCCAATGTAGTTCACTGCGACATCTTTTATTTTCAGTCTATCTGAAAAGCCTGCGTTGAACTGTTTCTTGTTTAAAAATGAATCTGCAGTAAAATGAAGCGAACAAATGAACAGTCTTACTTAAAAATAAAGTTCATCCACATTCCACACTTTCTTAAAGCTACACTGTGTAATTTTTAAGTTGATTCTTAGCAAAAAATACTTTGTTCTTTCAAAATGATGTGCTCATTCATGTGTAATTACTTCCACCAACAAGTATTCTCGTAAGCGTAGAATCTGCCATTTAGAATACGTACGACACTATCTTCAATCTTTTCGTTTCCTGAGCGAGGTCAAGTCCACGCCATATGTCTTGTTACCTTCAAGCTTCGCTTTTTGCGTTTTTACACTCAGTGGCACCGTGACGAATGCAAGGTGGAGATTACAACGTGGAAGTTTAGGTTCTGAAACTTTCAGGATATTTTTATAGTACAATGACCTCTTATGCCAAAGGATCAAGGATATCTTGATTTCTCAATTCATGACCCCTTTAAGGAATATTTTGAGTGTGTGTTTTATATATATAATATGGGTGATTTGTCGCCTTATATGAAGTACAAACAGCTATATAACTGTAAGAGCATAAAGCAACACTTCTTGATGTGACTTTTTAATGAACAGACTGTAAAATGGGGATCATCACTTGTTAATCCTCATGTCAGGTGAAAAGAGGCTGCTACACTTTGACATAAAAATATCTTCATTCTTCACGCTTTCGGCATTGTCATCTGCCATTGGGTTATGAAGACAAAAGCTTATGAAATTAGAGTTGACGTAGTGAAACTTTGCATTTCTTGAGTTTTGCGTGTGTCATCTGTGGTTATTTCCACTGAGATCAAATCTGCATCTGACAGCAAGACCTGACAATATTCTGTCAGTATGCATTTTTTTTTATGTGAATCTTGGTTGATTTTTTTTATGTGAAAGAGTTGGTTCAGCGATTAAAATGTCTTTTGTCTATGGAAAGGGTGGTGTTCTGGCTGCATTTTTCATTCGTTTTTTCTGAGTTTTCCACATTTGCTGAACACAGATTTTGGAGCATCTTCATTCAGTTCGAAGTAGAGAGAGAGTGTGGGGTTTGTAGAGCAGAATGGGGTCTGACAGGTTTACTACAGGTGTAGAATAACAAGAGAGAAGCCGCTGTGTCATTTTACAGTGAGACAGAGCATTCACTCTAATTAACATAATCATTTGTAAATCCTACGTGCATGCTTAATGAAATGTAGTGATTTGAATATTTCCCACCTGAGTTCAATATCTGCAGTTTTTCCAATTATAGTCCAATTATCATTTAAAATGAAGTGAAAATAAATGCTACACAAATGGATTATGATATACACAAGTAATTGAATCGCGTGACTTATTGGCTAATTAGATATCCAATTTGTTGTGAATTTATTCATATTTCATGTTGCAGACGTTGCTTTGTAGGACACAAAGGTGAATAACTCATTTAAATATCCTTCACTTTACATTCATTACACTGGTGTATTTCTATGCAAAAAAAATGCACTCGTTTGCTTTACAATCACTCAAGTATACTAAGAATTATGAAAAATGAAACATTTCTGAGCAATAATTTATTTAGTCTTCACTTGTCACATATATTGTATTATTAATCATGCAAATGATGCACTGAAAAGTTGGCTGGAAAGTGTTGCTATAGATTCATAATCTGTTGTCTTGTGAGTTTGTTTAAACTGAATCACAAATGCATAACTACAAAATGCATAAAGGTTTTTCATTGTGCCCTATCAATTAGCAAAAATAGAGGAACAATTTATGGCTGTTATCTCATTTTATAAACCATATTCTCACTATGTTCTTTTAACTCTAAATGACAGAGACTATCTTCTGTTCTTTTTGGCTGCATTGAAATGTTCGAATATTTTTTTCCCTGTGCTTCTAATTCTTAATTTATTTGTTTTCTTGCTCATAGTCTTTGTACCCTTGACAACGGGCCTGGAACATTCCAGTCGTGCATTATGCCCAGAGACTGCGAGACCTCTGATTGGTCCGTTTGGAGCCCATGTTCAAAGACATGCAGGGCATCAGACATGTCGCCTGGTTTTCGGGTCAGGACTCGAAGGATAACGCAAACTCCTATTGGACTAGGCAAAGAATGCGCTGCTCTTGAAGAAAAGGAAGCCTGCAATATCATCGGAGATTTACTTCCAAACTGTCCTAGGTTTGTATTTTAGCCTCACAATAATAATTAAAATCATATTAATAAATTAGTATGTTAAAGTGTTAACATAACAGCAGACTGTTATTTCATTAAACTGCTGCTTTATGCATCATAACACTTTGCTTAGTCAATGCATTTTCATAGATGGTTTCCTACCAGGAAAAAGGACGCTACGCCTAGTATCTTTCAGCGGCAGGCAGCTCTCTATGTACATTTATCCAATGCAACTTTTGAGAGGAGCCCAGCACAATATGAGACTGGAGGTCCAAAACAAAAGAAGTGTGTTTCACCACAGCGGGTGCGTGCTTTTGTTCTCCAGGTATGTGTGGAAGAGCACAGATTGGGGGGACTGTCAAGTGGCCCCTCTCCTCAGCCAGCAGGACAGAAGGCTTAACAATGTTAGTGTTCTCTGTGGTGGAGGGATTCAGACCAGGCAGCTGTACTGCGTCCAGGTCCCAGACAACTCCACCCCTCATCACAGAAAAGAGGGTAAGGTTCAGTGTCTATCTGACAGTGAGTTCAGCGGTATGGCTATACAAAAATGTATATTTCTGTGCATCTTTTCAGCTGCACCTGTTGATTTTATCATAGGTTATATACAGTACACTACTGTTCAAAAGTGTGGGGTCAGAAATTATTACTTTTATACAGCATGGATGCATACAGTATAATTGTACAGTATAAATCTTTCTATTTATCAAAAAATTCTGAAAATAAATCTATAATAAATATCACTTTTTCCACAAAAAAATATTAAGCAGCACAACATCAGCACAACTTTATAATAATAAAAATAATGAAATAATATTTATTGAGTATCAAATCAGCATATTATAGTGATTTCTGAAGGATGTGACACTGAAGTCTGGAGTAATGATGTTGAAAATTCAGCTTTGCAATCACATACATTTCAGATTTATTTTTTTTTTAAATGCAGCTTTGATGAGCTTGGATGAGTCCTGATTACTTTCATACTACACACAATCATACTATATAGAACATAGATTGTTTTAGTGGCCGTGAAGTAATTACTTATTCAAAATAAGTACCCACTCAAGAGAGAGTGCGATTTTGGACGCAGCCCATAACTTGGAGTACAAGCGTAGGTGAACTGAATTGCAACTGGTCAGTGCTACACATTGCAAAGCCTCATTCATTTTGTTTTAAGAAATCCAGATGGGAAGGTCTTTTGATTAGCCATTTTTCATTAGCCGCGAGTAACCATGCCTTTAAAAAACAAACAAACAAAAAAACTGTTTCTAAGATTTGAGGTAGTTAAAGGGAGTCACCTTGTTCTGAAATTAATTTTGAGGAGCTGCACTAGCCAGATGAAAGCAGTGTTTGGATGGATTTGAGACATGCTGAGCTGAGAAAGGCATACAGATGAAGATGACTCCTTTCAATCAATGTTGTTTGGGGATATAGATCAATGAAAATCAGCAGTGATGTTTGCTTTCCACCTGACCCAGAAAACTCACACTAATGTTAACAGAACACAGTCAAAGTGTGAAACTTTCAAGAGGTTTGCCCAAACTTTTGAACACTTCTTTGACAAAGTCACATTGAGAATCAATGCAATACAAAGTCAATGCAAAATCTTTTTACTTTCTTACACTATGTACTGGTCTTATTGGAACAATTTGTTCAGTGCACTTTATTCTAGAAAAAAAACAAACTGTATTCATTTGCTCTTCCTCTGAAACAGCTTTCCTTTTCTGCTGATGTTTTTAGACCATGCAGGCTATCGGATAATATGAATCCATAGCTAAATAGTTATTTTAGCATTGTTTCAACAAATTCACATTCAGTCTGGCTCCATTCTAGGACGTAACACTCTCATTTCACGATTCTAATCAATTATTGATGGATGCAATCATGTCCCACCATAAAAGTTTTCACCTTGAATATGTTTTCGCTTGAAAATACATGAAATGTCAAAATTTAAATGTGATGCAAATTGTCAGCATGAAATGGAAATTTTATTTACTAAATTGCATATTAATGATTTTATTACAAATCATCCATGCATGTGTTTCATTTTTACTTTTCTTTTTATTTACCTTGTAATGTTTTATCAAAATATCAATGTTCTTCCGGGGAAACGACAGACCTCTCTCTGGTGAGGAATGGTGGATCCATGCTTAAAGGGATAGTTCACCCAAACATGAGAAGAATATGGGTAACCAAACAGTTTCTGTGCCCCATTGACTTCTATAGTATAGGGAACAAATACTATGGAAGTTCATGGGGACCATGAACTGTTTGGTTACCCATATTCTTTAAAATGTCTTCTTTTGTGTTCAACAGATGAAAGAACCTCATACAGGTTTGGAACAACATTAGGGTGAGTAAATTATGACAGAATTTAAATTTAGGGTGAACTATCCCTTTAAGTCTAGCTTTTTTTCTTACAATCAACTGCAAGCTTGCGTTCAGATCTGCCTTCATTCAATCAACAACTGATGGACAAAACCAAGTGCATTCTGTTCTTTTTCCATAATCACTTTCACTCGGATATACATCACAACATGGAAGAACTTGTTATTTCTCTACTTCCTTACATTTTGACTCTAAACTAAATACTAACATCGGCTTTGAAATGGATTTTATTCTTTGTTTTGGGTTGGGAATTGTTGCTCAGCATGAGAGATCAGATATAATACTTAAGCTGAATTATATTTTGCCAAAAAAAAATGATTGCCTAACATATGGATTCTTTCTCACTATACTGTATGTCTTTGTCTTTCTGTCATTTTGTAGTGTCTAGGCCTGTAAGTGGGCTTCTGTGTGCAGGAGATTTGCCGTCTGCGGTGCAGCCCTGCTCCACACCGTGCCCACAGCTGTGCCTGCTCTCATCCTGGTCCTCCTGGGGGGCCTGTCTCCACGACAACTGCATGGAGACACATGGACGAAAAGGTAGGACAACATGGGAGTGAAATGTCATCAATAATTAAAAAAAAAAACCCCTGCCCTCTTATTAATAAAAATTGAATAAAATTGACGATTGTACCACCTCTCCACTGAGCTAAACCCAGAGGTAACAGTTTCTAAAACTGACACCACTTCTGGTGAGAGGTGATAACATCTGTCACTGAAGCGACCTGGCAGAGTACTGCACTATAATGAGAGAATTTAGCAGAGGGCAGACTTATGTCACATGAATCAGTCATATATACGTGGAGCTTTCATGCAGAAATGACTTATTCTGGGCAATCGTAAGAATAATCCCAACATTAATCCTTATCATTCACCTGCTTTACGTAGACAAAATGATGTTTAAAAATCAATCCATCATATGCATGTATATTGAAAGATTTCCTAATTTAAGAAATTGTAAAGAAAAAGAATGTTGAGATTTTAATGAAACATGTTTCATTAAACATAGGTTTGAAAATAGCATATAGTTATTGTTAATGTAGTTAAATGATGTTAGAAAATGAAACCTTATTTTAAAGTGTTATCAAGAGAACTTTTGAGGCGACATATCTGAGGTCACAGTTATTTTCCTCTCAAGAGACCCGTCTGAGAAAGATTTGCTTTCCATTTAAACAGATTGCTGTCTAGGAGATGTTGTGATGTGTCTTCCCAATGGGATTGTCTGATAGGGTGTCTCTTTATACATTGTTTAGACTAGACCTCGTTAGAAAAGAGTATATGTACTGTTCTCAAGCACTTCATCACCTTACTGCTATTTCAGAGAGTGACGATTGATCTTTGACAGTGGATGAACAATGCACAAATACAGAGCCTAGAGCTTTCAGAAATAGAAAAATGAACTTCTGCCCTACATACACAAACATAGATTTCATCAGAGGAGTCTTGTGGATTTTTTTGTTTTGTTTTGTTTTATTAACGTTTCTAGTGCATTACAAATCTGCAATTGCCCACAGTCATATTTTTATCCTCTTTGTGTGATCTTGCGGTGTAGAGGAATGAATTGAACACAGGCTTGGTAATGATTGTAAGTAGCAAATTCTATTCAGCATTAATGTGAGTAGGGAGCAAGTGAGACTGATAAGGTTCTGAAGGATTGGAAGTGAAACACTGCCTGTAGCCCTCCAGTCTTTGCTATGATTAAGGCCGATAGCTCCCGTGAACCTCTCAATTATTAATAATCGCATGTAGGGATGTCTCCACCAAATTGTTTTTCACAGTTTAGAGGAGACCATGGGCCGTCCAGGCGTTCCGTTTGGTCCAGAAACAGAGCTGTTTGTGTGTGAACCATGTCTGCATGCATGTTCTTCATAGGAGTATGTCCTCCACTTTACTTCTCAGTGCTCAGGTGTAGTTTCAGAATGATGTGTAGTTGTAATTTGTTCTTTAGGTGTCCTGGGACTGAGCTGTTGTCATATACAGAAGAAGAATGCTGCTTTTGGGGCTCAGAGGTGCAGGAAGTTCTTTGTTGCAGCCTCAGCCTGTCATGTTTTTTTCTTCAATGAACAAAACTTACATTTTAGTGTATAGGTTCAATTAAATGCCATATTATGTACAATGTGTCTAATAATAATAATAATAATACATAGTATAATTGTAACTTATAATAATAATAAAACATGGAAACACTTTATTTTAAGGTGACAGTTCTTTATTTTAAGGTGACACATAAATTTGTACTTACTATAATAATAACAGTAAATTATGCATAATTAAGTAACTATTAGTACTACTTGTAATATTACTCAGTACTACAATGTAACTATGACACCTCAAAATAAAGTGTAATCTAAAACATTATCACACACACTATAATAAGAACGTCATATATTTTAAACAAATACATTTCTGCAATAAATTCCTGTACAAAATATATCCAGTTCACCTGCAGTGGGGAAGATTGTAACAATAGAACTCCTTTTAATTTACATTTATTTACACATTTAGGGATACATTTAAATGGTAACACTTTAATTTGGGGTCGAATTTTCACTGTTAAGTAGTTGCTTATTAGCATGCATATTACTAGGAAATTGGCTGTTTGTTAACACTCATAAAGCACAAATGAATGTTTTATTCTGCATGACCTGCATTCTACTTCCCTTAATCCTACCCAATACATAAACTTAACAGCTACCTACTAACTAGTTATAATAAGTAGTAATTGGGAGTTTATTGAGGCAAAAGTTGTAGTTAATAATTAGAACTGGCCCCTAAACTAAAGTGTGACAATTTAAACGTTATTTTGTAGCTGAGACATATATTATGCCAATGCTTAAAATCCATATCTCAAAAAAACACTGCGCTACAGATTGGAATACAGCAACCAAAATATTCCCCTGCAGGACTGTTTTCTATTGACCTATTATCTGTGGAAACAAATGTTAATGGTTTAGAAAAAGCTATAAAACAGACTGTCTAGAGAGAAAAGGGCATGTCGTTTGGTTTTCTTACACAAAATATCCTTGTTTTGAATACATATAGAATATAGACTAGTTTTCAGCCTACTGAAGAATACCTACTGAGTGTTATTGATGTCTGCTTAATTATTTTGTGTTAAGTTAAAGCAAACTGGTTTTCCTCAACACAATGCACTCATGTCCTATAGAGTCGATTTTGTGTTGAAGCAATGTTGAGAGCTGTAGGGTGTTTTGATTATTTCAAAGGCTTGGCTGACATGTGATTTTCCCTGGACTGTAGATTCAAGCCCCCCTGCAGGGGTGTGAGATTAACCAAATCTCACTGCTGGCATGCACATAGTCAAGGAGCAAAGATATGAGGAGTTAGTATCTACTCATCACAGACCGTAAACAGGATCCGATGGTATCCAGACACCTAGCATCCCATCCTCGTGTTAGCCATCAGATCATCTTGTTTGATAAATTATGCTTGGAGTAATGCCTGATTCATCTTTTTTTCTTTCTAAAGCACTGTACTGTAATGCATATTGATGTCGTCCAGAGCTGGCTTTCAGAATGTATGCCAATTTATGAAATATTAATTAAAACTAGCCTAGTGTTTTTTTTCCCCTGAAATGCTTAAATTAAAAGACGATGATCTTTCTAGCAGACCTTTTTTGAGAACAGTGTTTTGCCTTCATGTTTAACCAGTACTTTTAGGTGTTAAATCTTCATATTCCAGCATTATTGCAGTCATGACTGGCATCTCAGTTTGCAGTCATCGCTCATAGCTTTACAAATGAGTGAATGGAAATTGTGTATTCAGGCAAATTACAGAGCAGGAAGAGGAATTTATTCAGCTAACAAAAGCTGTGACAGAAAGCTTTTTGAAATGAGTTTCTATTACAGGCATATTTAGCCACCGCTAGAATTTCCGTTTAGAACTCACTGGCCAGCAACTGGCACTCGTTTTCCCTCAGAATACCCCTAATCCACGTGTCTCTCGCTCTGTTCACAGGCTACAAGCAGAGGAGGAGAGAGGTGCTGGAGGAAGGATCTGGAACAGAAAACTGTGCCCATCTCCTGGAGTCAATGCCCTGTGAGGATCCGGTGTGCTTTTTGTGGCAGGTGCTGTTTGAGAGCGCTTGTGTGCCCAGCAAAGGGAACTGTGGAAATGGAACCAGGACTCAAACTGTGGCTTGCGTCAACTCACAAGGTATACAGTCAAAATTTGTTTGAATTGCATCATGTTATTATCAAGTTTTTGAATGAAGTCTCTTATGCTCAAGAAAAATATAGTAAAAACAGTCAAATTGTGTAATATTACTAAAATTTAAAATAACTATTTTATTTTAAGAAATATTTATAATTGAATGTCATGTTTTGTTATGTCAACAAAAGTTATTCATGTAGTTTTAACACGAATGTACTATGTAAACTTCAGTTTTAAATATATTAAGTTGATTGAACACAGTTTAATTTACTGTTACTTTAGCTAATTGTAATAAAACGAGGCAAAAAAATAAAGTTTTTTGAGTGATACATGTACAGAAGGCGCTCATCTTTCCTAAATCTAACTTTGCATTTCTATGGCACCACTATCAAGGCCTAGATGAATCTGCAGTGGTCAGGTGGTACAGCAGTCATGTGATACAAGTAGGAGCTCTTAGACATTCCAAACTAACAAACTGTAATTATGAGCTCTACGAGGACGTGAACGCTTTTTACAAGTTGAAATCACTTAATTGCAGTAATTACAACATGGCGTGAACGCACCTTTAAACTTAACCCTGCACAAGCTCAATTTAATATCAATGTAATGCATTCCAGCTGAATAGAAGAATTACAAAGGTATGTTTAATGTAAGAGCAGGTTTGGGCTTTTGTAAATTGAATTTGTCTGGCTTCTGGTGCGATTTGCTTCCAGTTACTTTTAGCTGTACAAAACAGCTTATTATGCTGCTTAATATTGTGTTACCATATTGTTTTAAGGTATTGTCATAAATATAAACTCACTGGTTTGTAGCGCAAATAGTTTTACCATTTTCTGCATATTGTTATTCTTCTAGTTATTTCCCTACAGCAGCTAATAAATCAGAAGTCTCGCACATTCACAGAAAAAAGCTTAATTCTGTGTTGCATAATAAGGTGGACAGAGCCCACCCCAGTTTTCTGTGATAAATTGGTCTCTAGATATGTGTGAAGTTCATTTTTTTATGTTTATCTTTTGTGATTTTAATGGCCTTTTTATCACCCACCAGGCAAAAATCACAAGTCTGATTGCTTAGAAAAAGAATAGGACACCTCTTATAAACAAGCACCTTGATTTGAGATATCGTTCATGTCCGTGGTGCAAAATGCGTGCCAGGTTGCACACCACAAGGTAAAACATTGGTTTGTTGAATAAAGCATAAGCAACAGAAATAGTGCTGTTTTAGCCAGCACTACTAATAAATTCATATCAAAAGGATTCTAATATCATCCCCAGCAAAAAAGATCACACTTCTTTTACGTAAGATAGTAACGCAAAGTTGTAAGCTAAAAAGTGTCTAGTGTCTGGACAGAATTCTGGATGATTTCAAATAAAGAAAAGGCTTTTAAGAGCAGCCGGACACATCGACCCATGTCATGTCAATGTCACGCTCTTTCATCAATGCATTACACTAGCTGATATTTGGCTAAGAGCTGCCTGAAAGCGTTTCTCTCAGCAGCATGCTTTGGAGATCAGCTAGTGTGACCCATTTTAACCTGACTGTGTAATTTATGAGAAATGGCATTAAGATGAGAAATCTGGCGTTGTGAACTTGATGAAGCCTAAGTAAGACCTTAATAGCCCATCTTTAAAACCTGCTAATTTAATTGGGGCTTTTTTGCATGTTTTATTATTATGTCATGTTCCTGAGGAGAGTGTTCCTGACACACAGGTCTGAGGGTGGGGTGTTTAAAACAGGAAGTAATTAGAACCAGAGGTTTTTCTCAATGTTCTCAATTCCAGTTGAAAACTCATTAGATGTGTGATATTAATAAGTTAACTCCAGTGTCAAAAACTCTTTCCCTGCAACGTAATTGATGAGCTAATTGAAGTAATTTGACACAGTCAGGTGAAAAGGGGATGAGGAAGAGCATCTTGTTATTTTTTTCATTTGTTAATTTATTATTTCACTCTTGATGACTATAAAGGTCCTCTGTGTTATTAAACAAATTTAGTTTGACCTCATTTTCAGAAGATATGCTCTCTCATTTGAATGCAATGTTGCTATGCAAAATTGAATTACCCCATATTTATAGGTAAAACATTTGTGTAGCAAAGAAGCGAGTAATCATTGTTAACAGCATCAAAATTGCTCTCTTAATTTTGATAATTATGTTGATGAGAGGTCTGGTAAAATTAATCGTGAAGTGCCTCAGGTGCTCTATTGTTTAACCTTTCTTCCCAAACCCAAGAAAGAGACTGACAGAGCAATGAAGGATTTTTGGACACGCGTTGTTTTCAATTCGGCTTTTTTTAAATCCTTTTACCGGAGTTAATTGGTCTCTGGAGGACAAGGCATTTCCTCTGTTCCTGCTTTATTTCCCAAGAATAAATATGTTGATGCATGAATATCAAACCCTGCTCCACTCTGACCATGAGACAGGGAATTTTTTCTCTACCGTGATGTTCAGAGTGCTCCATTTTACTGGCCAGTTAAAGCTCATTGCGTAGTGATCTATATCCCTCTATTCGGTATTCAAGGGCAGGACTGAACTCTTTTTACAGCCTGGCAGCACTCTTAAGAGACACCTGTCATACAGTTCACAGCCTGATTGAAATCCAGGTACAGCCTTGAGTGCATTAGCACATCTCTAGAGTATAGAAACTCACACCACTGGACTTTTGACTATCTGCATTAAGTCTGGTCCATATTGCAGGTCATTTTGGATGAAACGGAGCCCCTAAAGGGACATGGTGGTGGAAAAAATTTGGGATGGGAGAAAAAAAATATTTTTTACATATTTTGCGTTCCCTCGCAAAACTTTTGCTTTCCCCCGCAAAGATATTTGCGTTCTCTCGCAAAACCTGTTGAGAGCTCAGACAAACACTTCCTGTTTAATGTCCCGCTGGTAGTGTTTCGGACAGCTCAGTACGTTAACAATGGAGCGGTTCATAGATTTTGAACTTTGACTGAAATATAAAAAAATAGGGTCAGTGCTAGGTTCAAAGAGTTCAGTAAAGTTGGCAATATATACGCAGATTCAAACTTCCCAGAACAATAACTTCTGAGCTAAATGTTGTCAAAACACAAACAACACCCAATTTTCCTCAAAAAGAGCTTTGTAATATAAATTGGTCTCTATGAGCAGGCGGCTGAGAGACAAATGGCACATACGGTGAACATACTCTGGGTTGGCTGAACTTCCTCCCGGACGCGTTTTTGGAACCAGCATACCTCTAGTAAGCAAGGTTTGGGATAATCAACCAAGAGTTAACCTTACTTTCTTGAATACCCCCTGGACTTCTGTTTTGACAGTGACAGCGCCTGTACTGTAGCTCCCATTCTACCTCTTATACTGTCTTTCTTTAACAGTTTAGTTTTTCCCTTCCAAATTAAGTTTTTATTTTTTTTTTATTTCATGTGTATATATATATATATATAGAAATTAATATTAGCCAAAATGGGGTTTTCAGTATGCGACGAATGAACAACTTGAACTGTCCAGGATGTCGATCTCGTAGATGCACGGTAGTATGGAATGACTCCAGAGAATAGAATAAAAAAGACAGCGCTTTTATAATGGCTATGGCAAAGCATTCTATCAAAGTCAAAGAATGTCCCGTTTCAGTAAAATTAAATAATGTTTCAGCTCCTGGTGCTGCAATAACCTCCCCATGTGAACTTCTCTATATGTCCAGACCCTTAGTTCTCCAGCAGCTAACCCACGCTGTGGGCAGTCTAATAAGGGTTCTTGTCAGTGAGAATCTCTGAATATCAGCTCCAGGTGTTTCTGCTTGCCAGTTTCTTTTAAGTGTTCAACTCCATCGGGCAAACGAGGAGTGGCAGTTTCCATCTCTGGACTCTGTAGCAATTCCACATTTCCTTAAAGGAATTTAAAAAGACTAGAGAAGTCCTCTGAGAAGCAGAATTTGTTCATTATTTTCACAGCACTTCAGGTTCAGTGTGCAGCCCCCGTGTTCATTTAGTCTGATGACAGAAGCTCTATTACACCAGGGTGTGAAGTGAAAAAAAATCATAAATAAAGAAATTTTTTTAGCAGCTGCGAATGTTTCACTGCATTCTATTATAAATACTTGTATTTATTTTTCACTTCACTTAACATTTTCATACCTCCAGCTTCGCAGTGCTGATGGCAGTGGGGTGTGATGTCACTTCTGAAGTTCTGCACTATGGGCTATCTCTAAAGCAGCATATTGAGGAAGTCAGTCATTTAACTTTGTGTCAGCTGCACGTTACTCAAATTCATTGAATCCTGTTGTCGCGGTTGTAATTTTATTCTGGTTTATGACCTCAGCGTTATACCTCTCCAGCACTGCCAGAAATCCACAGAACACAGTGTCAATATAATATAAGGACCAAGGTCACCTTTTTTTTCTTCGCTTTTCCTTCCTTAAATTTACAGCAGACCAGAATCGTTGTGACCTCTGGCTAATCAACAGGGGAATCTCTGTGTAATTATAGCTAACGTCATACGGCACCACTGGAATCGATACATATAAGGGTTAATCGGCGACTGTAGATAAATGTGAGAAAATCAATTTCAAAATTCTTATGAAACGTTCAACGAGTTGCTATTATCACTTTTTATGTTGTTTCCTGGCTGAGGTCTTAGAATTAATGAAATGTTTTTACCTATTTGCAGTGCAGAGCAATGCCTTTCCCAAGTTATTACTAGTGCTGTTAACATATTAATGGATGCAATTTATTACGTTTAATCACTGTAAAAAATTATATGATCAATAAGTTGACAATGTATGCTTTTATATTGCTTTAACTCATCAAAATAAGTTAAGATTCAACTCATTTTTAAGTCAGTTTAATGTAATTTAAGTTGAAATGACTTAAATTTGCAAGTTGATTGTATTTAAAAAAATATAAAGCAAAAACTTTTTTTTCAGTGATGCCATTTTTATGTCAACACATTTATTTAGTTTTACATTATATAATGTTTACATTATAACTGACGGGATGGTTCTTCATTTATAAATCAAACCCAGACGTGATGTTTAACAAAAGTTGGATGCTGGTGAAATGTTAAGTAAATCAGTGGCTCAGTGGCAAAAATATCTTGCATAAGTATGTCCATAAAGTGTGGGGAAAGTTATTTTATTATTGAATTATCAGAGATTTGCATTTCTGTATTGTGTTTTGATTCTGTTTAATTCTGAGAAGTGTAATATGTATGTTGTGAAGTGAGACAAATAAAAAATAAATTTATATACAGTAGACTTATATTCAGGTATGAGTTTCCCACAAAAATTGACAATTTTAATTGTTTAATGTGTAAACTCCATAAATTCAGATGAATCTTTAATTAAATTGTATTTATATATTATACGTTATTTAAAGGTTTGAGGTCAGTAAGAGTTTTTTAAAGTCTCTTATGCTCAACAAGGCTACATTTATTTGATAAAAAATGCAGTAAAAACTGTAATATAGTGAACAATTATTACAATTAGGGATGGGAATTGATAAGAATTTAACAATTCCGATTCCATTATCGATATTGCTTATCGATTCGATTCCTTATCGATTCTCTTACCGATTCTCATTGGGTGAGGGAATAAATACAAATTGTTTGTTTGTATTAACTCACTGTAATATCTGATCAGAAGACACAGCACAGAGTATCAGGGGTGTGAACCTACACTGGTCTCACGGTTCGGTTCGTTTCGTTTCGATTACGATTATCATGTCATCGATTCAGTTCAATTCGATATATCGATGCATTACATGCACTGCATCATCAATTTCAAATTTGACTTCAAAAGTGATGTGTGCGTGCGCGCGCGTGTGTGTGTGCGTATGTGTTCGCTTGTTTGGGAAGTCGCTCTCATACAAGTATGTGCCTGGAGAGTTCCGCTCATCTCGTGTGTGGAGTTTGCGTGTACAGTATGTGCGTGAGCGACTTTAGGTGTGTAGTTGTGCATTTCATATATGTACTTTTTTGCGCATTCAGCAGTATAGCCTACATGTTTGACTGTAGTATATGTGTATGCAAGTGTTTCATATATGTGTGCGTGAATGAAGTTTGATTTAAGCTCTAGATGGCGCCTCATTTTTCGTCTTTTTGCGTGAAATATAACCAAACTGTAGAGCGCTCCTGCCTCGATGCTATGTTTGCTGCGTTCTGAACCACAACAACGCAGCGCGTGTGTGACGTCATGACACTTTGCAACGAGCGGAACCGATAATCGGAATCGTTAAGCAGGCATGTTAACGGTTCCAAGGAATTGGTTCACTGGGCACCAATTCCCATCGAACCCGATTCCCATCCCTAATTACAATTTAAAATAACTTTTCTTTTTTAATAAGTTTTAAAATGTAATTTATTCCTATGATGGCAAAGTTGAATTTTCAGCTTGATTCATCATGATTTTCGCAACCTTCAGGTTACCACTCTGACTCTAACCATTAGGCCACTTGCATCCTCATGTTTAATAATAACAATAATAATAATATGTTTATTTTCTATAAGCGCCTTTCAAGAACCCAAGGTCGCTTCACAATTTAATACAAAAAACAAATAGCAAACAAACAACAAGCGAACAAATACAAAGGGCATCTGCTTACGAGAGACAAAACAGATGGAAAACAAGCATATACTGGTTTGCATGAAAAGAAGGATATATTGCATTATTTATCAAAATATGCTATTATGATAAAGTATGTAGCAGATAGAGTTGGAAAGGTGTAGAACAGAGAAAACAGTGATAAGGAATTAATGATTAATGAGGTTATTAATGCAGCCTTGTGGAATATTTTTTCTAAAATAGTCCTACTGACCCCAAACCTAATATGTATTTTTATATATTGAATTATAATAAATACATTTTCAATTGTCAGCACCCACACACTATAGCACAGATGCACAATCATACTGTAGTGTTTCATAGGACTTGGAACCCCTGAGATTAGTTGATATTCTCATTCTCTATCAGTCCCATCAAACATGCTTTAGTCATTTCTGCCGTTAAAATGTTAATAACATCTGGCAGGTAGTCTAGGTGAGGTGACAGGATGATGTGCTGATCAATAAGAACTGTAATCTATGCAGCAGATTAGAGGTTTGATGCTGTGTGGTCTCTCCCAATAAGGCCATTTATCTCCTCTGAGCTTAGTGTAATTAGGGATGTGTTTGATGGATCTCACAACATCTTGCCCTCCACCCAGAGTTGACAGAAAACATATGGCACTTCATCTTTTCCAGTGCTGGTAAAGATTACAGCTTCTTTTACCTTCAAAAAATGGTCTACCAATTAACCAAAAGTAATAGCAGTTTAATGGACATGCTAATAAAAGGCTGTGAATCTGCTCTCAGCATTCATGTTCAGCATGTAAGTGTATCAATTACACAGTGGTCAATGAAAAGACACGTTCACAGCTTATTCCCAGAGATAACGCTTGCTGTTCCGAATGGACCCAATTGTCCTGAGTTTTTTATTGAAAAGATGGTAGACTATACAACCTTGAAACTTGTAAGATAAAAGTGAAATTCATTTTATATTGTTCTTTAGTACGTAGTACATTTGTTACCTAAGAGAGATGAAAAGGATTCAGATTTCTTTTGGTTCGAAAATGAGGAAAGTGGCCTACTCAAGTATGTCATTTTGTGATTACGTGATTCATGAGCATAATGATAATGAAAAGGTAAAGTGCTGAGGTTTGTGTGTGTGTTTGGATCTTTTTACAGTCTATGGTTTGGATCATACTACCTGCCTTGCTTTTCACGACACATTTTCCAGAACATTAAAATTGAAATTTGATGGAAATTCGAGACCTCCAAACAATCACTGATACGGTTTTTTTTTTTTTTTGGAAAGAAATTAATACTTTTATTCAGCAAAGATTGAATTGATGCAAAAGAACTCAAACAAATCCCATCCAAATAGGGTTTAAGAGAGTCATGAGTGAAGACACTTGATTGGTGACTCCATCATCCAAAAGTGAGCAGCTACAGTGCACTGTTCGTTTCGGCAGGAAACACATTAGTTACACTAACAGCTCTGTTTGACTTTCTGGAGCACTGACCCTTGCAGCGTCAGTTAGAGTCATCTGCATCACAGATGTCGGCGTGTGCCCGTGGGCAAGCTGGCACTGATTGCTCTTTGAGTGGGGGAGACGGCGCACACAGATTTTACTTTGTACAGCTTTTTGGCTGTCACTTAGTGATATGTCAGGCCAGTGTTGTACAGCTCTGAATTATGAGTCTTGCAAGTTAGCTGACATGATTGAGTGCATGGACGCAGTTTCACTGCGGGTGGCCACAAAACACTGTATCACGCTGATGGCTGAGCTTAATTCCATCCCAAAATTAAATATTCAAGCTTTCAAGTAAAGGTTAAACTTAAAATTTAAACTCTGAAATGGCAATGAAAACACTGGTCAGTCTGAAGGAGCAAGTTAGAGGGGAAACACAACAGTACTTGGACTTGCATGCCAATGTGATATTAAATATTTGAGAGTGAGTTTCCAGCGATAAACACCCATATATTAATAATTCAGCAAGGACCTGGAGCTGAGATCCATTTACAATTTCCCCACACATGGCATGTGCTTT
Source organism: Meda fulgida (assembly GCA_030578275.1). Lineage (NCBI taxonomy): Eukaryota > Metazoa > Chordata > Actinopteri > Cypriniformes > Leuciscidae > Meda > Meda fulgida. The sequence goes on along the minus strand of CM060624.1, from coordinate 21,616,264 downwards.
CTGCTTTTCAGGCATTCCTCACTCAGCCTGTTCTAATGCAGGGTAGACACACACCCCACATTTTTCCATTTAACTTTTTATGATACGAGGATGACTGGCAGCTGTGTTTGGGTGGTTGAGCAGAGGAAATTACAGCTACTCTCTCTTAAATCCATCTATACAGAAGAGTGCCTGTTTCATGATGATGTTAGAAGATAATGAGGTTTAGAGCTTCTACTCTATAGTTAATGTATAAAAACACTATAATAGATGTAAAAATGCTTAAAACACTAACTTAATGAGATTTATACTTAGTTTTAATAAATAGAACAATACATACAAATAGAATAGTGCAGCCTGGTCCACTGATACAAGGATGCATGGATCCATGCTTTCATGTTATTTATGGCAAATTCTGACCCTATTTTGCTGAAATCACAGCAGAAATCGGAACTCATCAGACCAAGCAACGTTTTTACAATCTTCTATTGTCCAATTTGATGAGCCAGGACTGGCACCCAGTCTGGCCTTCTGCTGCTGTAGCCCAGCTGTTTCAAGATTTGACGTGTTGTGCATTCAGATATGCTCTTCTGCAGACCTCAGTTGTAACAAGTTACTGTTGACTTTCTATCAACTCGAACCAGTCTGGCCAGAATATTTTCACCCACAGAACGTCTCGGTTACGGATGTAACCCTTGTTCCCTGAGTAGGGAACGGAGACGTTACGTCGGATGACGACGAATGGGGTTTCGCTTAGAACACCTATCGACTTTGAGTATACAAAACGAGCCAAGGGCAAAGAAATGCCATGGGTCTGCGGAATTTGCATGACGTAACTCCGCCCCACCTCGTGGGTATAAAAGGAGGACGCCGGCAACATGCAGTTGTGTTTCTTCGCTTTGGAGCCAAGACTGAGCTCAGGCGATCCCTGCGGTACAGCGGAAGTGGCAGGCTGACGTAACGTCTCCGTTCCCTACTCAGGGAACGAGGGTTACATCCATAGCCAAGACGTTCCCTTTCGTTGTCACTCCGAGTTACGACGGAAGACGATGAATGGGGTTACCAGTCTAATCACGCCACCTTCACAGCTGTCTTCCAGTGCCCTGCGTAAATCTGAGATCCCTGTCGTGAGACTAGCACGGACGAAGGACTCCTATTTAACACAGGAATACAAGGTACACTGGGAAGCATATCCCATAGTTTAGAGGAAATATGCAATTAACACCAACCCAGAAAGAATAGATAGGCATAGAAAATACACACATGACCTGAAGGATGCATATGGAGAACACAGGGGTGTCCAGGCGCAGGTGGAATATTTCAACCCCAGGGGTGCCAAGGTGGCTTGCCAAGGGAAAGACACATGCTCGAAGAGGCTTACAGTGGGAATACACATGTGGGGGTAGCTCCGGAGAGGGACCATGGACACGGGAGGCACCTAGCCGACGCACAGGCAATAGACACTGGCTCCAGCGTCAGGAGTGCTGGAGGAACTCAGGGCCTTCGAAAAAGCTCACCTGAGGAGAATATCGCACGTAACCAGTCCGTGGAGTGGAATGGCGAGCAAGCCAAGACACCTGATACTAGCAATACTAGCTGGTTGAAGCGAGTACATGAGAGGACACTGGCTCCACTCAGAGATTGTAGAATCTGGCGAATGTGTTAGGTGTCGCCCAACCTGCAGCTCTGCAGATGCCTGTTAGCGAGGCGCCATGCGCTAGAGCCCAAGAGGATGCCAAACTCCGGGTGGAGTGGGCAGTCACACCAAGGGGGCACGGTCGACCTTGCTGCTGGTATGCCAAAGCAATGGTGTCCACTATCCAGTGGGACAACCTCTGCTTGAAGAGAGCCTTTCCCTTCAGCTTCCCACCATAACAGAAAAAGAGCTGGTCTGAGGTCCTGAAACACTGCGTTCTGTCTACATAATTGGGAGTTTAAAAAGTAAATAATGTAAATACAATATTCAGTAGGCTATATATTGGCAGATAGTCTGTTTCCTTTTTCCTTTTTTCTTTTTTTCTTTCAATGCTCTGGATCATGCAGTCTGTGCTTATTTATGTATGCCTGGAGAAACGAGTGTGGATGTGTGTGTGTCTGTGTGTGTTGCACTTCCTACAATCCCATGTCCCTCTCTCTTATCTACTTCTGAATGACTATGGTTAAAGGTTTATTAGTTATCCACTTAAATATTAGGAGTCTACCTCATAAAATAGATCTTCTTAGAGCATGGCTCTCTTATAACAAACCTGCTGTTATTACTCTGTCGGAAACTTGGTTAAATAATAATGTACGTGATGATGAAATAAGTCTTGATGGCTATAATGTATATAGAGCAGACAGAGGCAGTCGTGGTGGAGGAGTTGCTACTTATGTTTCCGCAAATTTATCTTCTGAACTTATTATTGCAAGTGAAAGCCCCATGTATTTTGAATGCCTTTTTGTTAGAATATGTCTTCATCAAAATAAACGGTTGATCATAGGAAACATATACAGACCCCCTAACTCTCCATCCGAATCAACTAATAATATTCTTCGTACTATTAATTATTTAAATTGTTCTGACGAAATTATAGTATTGGGAGATTTCAATCGAAATTGGCTTGATAGGTCCTCTTTGAAAGAGAGGAATCAGTTTGAAAGCTTAAATCTCACTCAATTAATACAGGAGCCTACCAGAGTGGAGGGGAACTCCAGATCTCTCTTAGATTGGATCCTGGTTACGCATCCCAATAGAATTGCTGATTCAGGTGTTTTATCCAATTGCTTCAGTGATCACTCAGTTATCTTTTGTATCTGGAAAATAAGGTTAGCTCGTCTACCAACTAAAATAATCAAGGTAAGACAATTTAAAAATATTAATAATGATGCATTTACTCAAGATTTGTTATGTATTAACTGGGACAGGATGGATTTAATTCCTTATGTTGATGATGCCTGGAATTTCTTTCATACTGAGGTATTAAAAGTTATAGATAAACATGGTCCATGGGCATCAGTCAAAGTGAAGGGTAGACATCTACCATGGATTGCTGGTGACTTAATATATCTCTTTAAGCAAAGAGACAAGGCCTGGGAAAGATATCATTTAACAAAAGATTTGTCAGATTGGATTGAATATAAGCGATTAAGAAATGTATGTACTGTTAAAACAAGAGATACCAAATCTGACTATTATAAAAATTCATTATCAAATGATTTTACAAATCCAAAACATTTTTGGAAAAAACTTAATTGCCTGTTAAATAAATCTAATAAGAATTCCCTTGCAAAATTAAGAATAAATAATGATATTATAAGTTATCCAATTTCTGTAGCTGACGCCTTTAATCAGCACTTTTCTTCTGTTTGTAATTTACGTCCACCTGATTTCTGTTACTCCAAACCTGTAAATAGTAATGTAGTAAACAGTTCTTTTTCATTTACTACAATTCTTCCCACTGAGGTACAGCAGGCAATCTCCGAAATAAAATCTGAAAGTGGTCTTGGTATAGATGGTCTGGAGATAAAGTTTATTAAAATTGCCTCTCATGTTCTAGCATATCCATTATGTGATCTTTTTAATTTATCTATATTTACTTGCAAAGTTCCAGTCAAGTGGAAGTGTGCTAGTGTAACACCTTTATACAAAAGTGGTGATTCTCTTGATCCTAACAATTATAGACCAATCTCAATTATTAGTAATGTAGTAAAAGTATTTGAAAAAATTATATTCAAGAGACTTTTTAAATACATTAATGAGTTTTCTATTTTTTTTCCCAAACCAATCAGGTTTTAGGCCCAATTACTCCACCACTACTGCTCTTACAAAACTTGTTAACGATGTTACATCTGCTTTGGACAATAATATGTCCACTGGAGCAATATTTATAGATCTTACCAAAGCGTTTGATCTTGTTGATCAATATATTCTCCTTGATAAATTATATAACATTGGTCTCTCTGAACAGTCTATTTTATGGTTTAATTCATATCGTCACTACAGACGTCAGTGTGTAAATTTTAATGGTGCTCTCTCTCGGTTCACGATAATGTAAAAGGGTGTTCCTCAAGGTTCTTGTTTAGGCCCTCTTTTATTTTCCATTTTCATTAATGACCTCCCATAAATGTTCTCTGATAGTCAAATTCTCTTGTATGCTGATGATACAGTCATTTATTCTTCAAAACGTGATATTAATGTAATTCAATCATCACTGCAACTTGATTTTAATACTATTCAAAAGTGGTTCTCGAATAATGGACTTATATTGAATAAAAGTAAGTCTTATAGTATGTTATTTTCCACTAGATCTGCCCGATATAACCATGGTAATATTTTAACATTTAAATTATCAGATAGTACATTTGTGGAGAATGTTGAGGAATTTAAATACTTGGGCCTCTGGCTCGATTCCAGCCTCTCCTTTAGGCCTCATATTGACTATATAGTGAAAAGAGTAAGTTATAATTTGAGACTATTATACTGTTCAATTAATTGATTTACACAATTGATTAGACTAAGAATTGTAACTTAGCTTCTATTTCCTATTATTGATTATGCTGACTTTGTCTATATGAGTACAACAGAATCACACCTTAAATCCTTAAATATAGTTTTTAACAGTCTCTGTCGATTTGTGTTGAGATGTCCGTTTCTAACGCATCATTGTCATATGTACCAACAATTGAATATTTCATCACCAAAGGCTAGACGTCAGCTACACTGGTTTCAGTTTGTTCATAAATGTATATTTTTTAGTTTTCCTTTTTATTTGAAGCAACATTTAGTCCTATATAGGTCAACTTATGGCCTGAGACACCTTGATCCTCCCTTCTTTTCTGTCCCAAAGATATCTAAAGAAAATGGAAGATGTGCTTTCAAATTCAAAGCCCCCTCTGATTGGAACAGCTTACCTTGTTCCTTAAGGTCCATCTCTTCCTTTCCACTCTTTAAGTCAGCCCTTTTAACTTATTTCCAATATTGTGACCAATGTATATGTTTTCCTGGTATATGAGTGTGGCGAACAGGACGGCCGAGGGGCGTGAGAGAACGGCGCGAGGCCGGTGGTGCGATTGCTAATGAGCAGCACCTGTGAAGCACACCGGTCTCGCATCTCTCACGGAGGAGCGGAAGCATAAAGGAGGAGCGACGACGTTGATGATAGAGAGAGGAACAGGCCTGTGTTTTAGTTGTGTTTTGTTTTTGTATTTTATTTTAGTTATATTTATTTTCGGTAGCCAGCAGTCGTCCGCGAGGGGCTGCTGGCGGTATTTTTGTTTGTTTGTTTTATTTAAAATAAATTATATTTTGATTGTTCGCCGGTTCCCGCCTCCTTCTTCCCTGAACATTGCTACACTGGTGCCGAAACCCGGGAAGAGGGAGGAACGCGCTGTCAGAGAGTCCTCGCCGGTGTGGGGAATCCGCGGTGCCATCGAGCATGGTGCGCGAGTCGCCGCCGCTCGCCGTGGGCCGGAGCCTGCTGCCATCCGCCGAGCGAGCGGAGGAGCAGGGAGCGGGGGACTCGCGGCCACGGACGCTCGAGGCGGGGCGCTGGAGTGAGTTGCCGGTGGGACGGTCGAGCTCGCTGCCGGCCGCCTGGGTATTGGAGGGGCGGCTGCCATCCGGGAGGGAGAGGAGGAGTCGCCGCCGCTCGCCGTGGGCCGGAGCCTGCTGCCGTCCACCAGTGAAGGGGAGGAGCAGGGAGCGGGGGACTCCTACCGTCTGCCCAAGGCACCCGAGGAGCCGTCGCCGTCCACCGGGCGGCGGAGGAGCGTCGAGCCGTCCACCGAGGGCTACCCAGCGTCGCCGCCAGGCACCGCGGAGGAGATCGCCTAGCTGGTGGGGGACCAGATGGCAGCGCGTTGTGGGAACCGGACCAATTTTTTTTTCCTCTCTCCCCTCTCTCGATCTGTCGCTCCTCATGCTTCCGTCTCCGTTTCCCTCGGTTTGTCTGTCCATACCCCCCAGGGATCGCCGCCGCCGGGGGGGGAGTAGGCACAGGCTCGTGAGTACCCCCCGGCCTGTGAGGGGCGATGGGGGTATGTGGCGAACAGGACGGCCGAGGGGCGTGAGAGAACGGCGCGAGGCCGGTGGTGCGATTGCTAATGAGCAGCACCTGTGAAGCACACCGGTCTCGCATCTCTCACGGAGGAGCGGAAGCATAAAGGAGGAGCGACGACGTTGATGATAGAGAGAGGAACAGGCCTGTGTTTTAGTTGTGTTTTGTTTTTGTATTTTATTTTAGTTATATTTATTTTCGGTAGCCAGCAGTCGTCCGCGAGGGGCTGCTGGCGGTATTTTTGTTTGTTTGTTTTATTTAAAATAAATTATATTTTGATTGTTCGCCGGTTCCCGCCTCCTTCTTCCCTGAACATTGCTACAATGAGCTGTTTTCTTTGTTGTTTTTTTTGTTTTGTTTTTTGCGTGTATGTGTACATGTGTATGTATGTATGTGGTATGCATGTATGCATGCATGCATGCATGCATGCATGTTTGTGTGCATATGTGTATATAGGTATGTATTTTTGTATTGGTATGTATATGTAGGTTATATTTGTTTGTTTTTGTGGTTTCGTCAAATATGATTCTCTCCTGTAATATCTTAATATCATACTATATTGTTTATGTGAAAATGCTTTGGACAGAGGTGGGACAGTTTGGGGTGGTTGGTTGTGAGGAAGAGCTTTAGTATGTGCGAATGTGTAAGTGTTTGGTGTTATCTTGAGGACCCCCTCGAAAAATGAGATGTTCCATCTCAAGGGGTTATTCTCTAACAAATGAAATGAAATAAGCGCGGAGAGCGCGTACTGGACAGAGCAGTGCCAAGACTGGGTCTGCCTCCTCCGAGGGCAGCGCTTGCAGGTTCACCACCTGGTCCCGGAAGGGAGTGGTGGGAACCTTGGGCACATATCCAGGCCGGGGTCTCAGGATCACGTGAGAGTAAGCCGGCCCGAATTCCAGGCACGCTTCGTCAACGGAGAATGTTTGCAGGTCCCCTACCCTCTTGACAGAGGCCAGTGCAACCAGGAGCGCTGTCTTCATTAACAGGAGCTTAAGCTCCACTGATTGCAAAGGATCAAAGGGAGCACTCTGCAGGGCAGTTAGAACCACTGCGAGGTCCCAAGAGGGAACGAGAGGAGAGCGAGGAGGATTCAGTCTCCTGGCTCCTCTCAGGAACCTGACGATCAGGTCGTGCTTCCCTAAGGACTTACCTTCTACCGAGTCATGGTGTGCGGCGATAGCGGCAACATAAACTTTGAGGGTGGAGGGAGACAGCCTTCGCTCCAACCCATCTTGAAGGAAGGAAAGCACGACACCGACCGAACACCTCAGGGGTCTTCTCGGCGAGAAGAGCACCAGCTGACGAAGAGGTTCCGCTACAACGCATAGGTGTCTCGTTGGATGACGCTCTAGCGGAAGTGATGGTAGCCACCACCACAGGTGGTAGGGTACTCAAACCTGCCTCGTCCCATCCAGGAGCCACACGTGGAGGCTCCAAGATCGGGACGAGGGTGCCATAGGTTGCCCCGTCCCTGAGAAAGGAGGTCCTTCCTCAGAGGGATTGGCCAAGGAGGTGCTGTCGCAAGGAGTACTAGTTCGAAGAACCAGGTCCTGGTGGGCCAGTATGGCGCAACCAGAACGTCCTGCTCCTCGTCCTCCTTGACCTTGTGCAAGGTCTGCGCAAGAAGGCTCACTGGGAGAAACGCATACTTGCAGCCCCGCAGCCAGCTGTGCGCCAGTTTTGCCTCCGTGCCGAGCTTGCCGTCGGTCAGGGAATAAAACAGAGCCTCTGAAAAACTTCAGTGGAACCGCACTCTTGTGCTTGAAAGTCTCAGGCAAGTCAGCAATGGCTGAGTGGAGAAGGCGACCAAGTCAACACTGAGTAAAGAGATCCTCTGCACAGGGCAAAGTTACTCTTTTCCCAGTTGACCCGAAGGCCCAGACGAGCTAGGTGCCGGAAGCACTGGGTCCCTGTGTTCGCAAACCTGGTCTCGAGAGTGAGCTAGGACAGCCAGTCGCCGAGATAGTTCAGGATGCAAACCCTGTGTTCCCATGGAGGAACAAGGGCTGCCTCGACAACCTTTGAGAAGGCGCGAGGAGACAGGGCTAGCCCGAATGGGAGAACAGCGTACTGATATGCGCGCGCCCTGACAGCAAACCGTAGGTAAGGTCTGAGTCGAAGGAGAACGGAGACATAAAAGTAGGCGTCCTTCAGGTCGTTCGCTGCAAACCAATCCCGTGGCCGCACACATCCGGAATCCGTTTGGCCAGGAGCATCTTGAACGGCAGCCTGTGAAGGGGGCGGTTCAGATGTGTAGGTCCAGGATTGGCCATAACCCACCAGATTTCTCCGGGACAATGAGGTAGGGGCTGAAAACCCGGACCTCATTTCGGCTGGAGGGACAGTCTCAATCGTACCCTTCGCCAGTAGGGTAGCAACCTCCGCTCTCATGATAGGGGCGTAGCCACCGACCATAGTGGAGCGGACTCCCCTGAAGCGGGGAGGAGACCGTGCGAACTGAATCGCATAGCCGAGCCGATGGTTCGCACGACCCAACGGAACAGATAGGGAAGCTCTAGGCAGGCTCCCAAGAATTGTGCCAGCGGAGTCAACGAACCACAGACGTCCCCTCGGTGGTGGAGAGAAGCGGAATGACCGGCCCAGACGTGGACGGTATAGCGGCCCAGAGTGGGGGCACGGTCATAACCGCACCCTGACAGAGGAGGCCAGGGAAGGACCAGCGTTCCGCGGGGGCCTGCTCTGCCAGGGGTCTGGCGACAGAGGGGGATGAGAGCGGTACGGTCCGTGGACGGCACACACTGTCATCCGGCTCTGAGACAGAGGGGGACGAGGGGTGCACGGCTTGGGGGCGGCTCACCGTGTCGTCCGTGAACTCTGTATGCTCAGAGACGAGAGAGTCAGTTATTTCTGAATAAGGATTCATCCACATCAGAGTCCCCATCATCATCGTGCCCATCAGGGTCCGATACCAGTCCGCCGCAACCAGAAATGCACGGGCGAGCCGTCTTTAAAAAGACGTGCCGCGTGCAAGCTCTTTTATGAGAGGAGAAAAAAATTCTGCAATGTTGAAGCGAGCGGAGAGACACACACACACTGGCAGATCACTGCACAGATCAGCAGGCACTGTGAACTCGCTGCAGATCGCCGTCACACCAACACCAGAGAGAGAGTGGCTCGTCTCGTAGAGCAAAGTCAGAAATGACTGTGGAGTGAAGAAATACTCTTGGCTCCGAAGCGAAAACATAACTGCATGTTGCCGGCGTCCTCCTTTTATACCCACGAGGTGGGGCGGAGTTACGTCATGCAAATTCCGCAGACCCATGGCATTTCTTTGCCATTGGCTCTTTTGTATACTCGAAGTCGATAGGTGTTCTAAGAGAAACCCCATTCGTCGTCATCCGACGTAACTCGGAGTGACAACGAAAGGGAACTGCTGCTCACTGGATATTTTCTCTTTTTCAGACCATTTTCTCTAAACTCTAGAGATTAGTTGTGTGTGAAAATTAGAGTATCAGCAGTTTCTGATATACTCAGACCAGCCTGTCTGGGACCAACATGATTTGTCAAAGATCAACTTTCTTCCACATTCTGATGCTCAGTTTGAACTTCAGCAGATTGTCTGGACCATAACTGCGTCCAAATGCTGCTTCCATGTAATTGGCTGATTAGATATTTGGGTTAACGAGCAGGTGTACCTAATAAAGTGGCAAGTGAGTGTATACAGTAGGTGCATTCACCCCATGTCGTAATTACCATAATGATTCTGAATGTAAAAAGCCTCTACGTACTTGTTGAACTTGTAATTACTATGTGTAAACGCATAATTTTCTGAGAACTACGAATTGTACCACATGGTCACAGTAGCACCTGATCACTGCAGATTCAGTGTATGACATCAAAGTATCTTTCGGTGTATGACATCAAATTACCACAAGAGCGATTTGAAAGCATACAGAGCTTTAATTTACAGTAATTACAACATGACGTGAACTCAGAATACACACACACACACACACATATATGTATAATATATATATATATATATTTTACTTAAGTAAAAAGTTTTACTTTTAAGTAAAAAATACATGTAAGAAAAATAAATGAATTTGTTTTAAGGATGGTTCAAGGACAAACAATGAGGTTTTTTTCTAACTAATTATGAAGTGGTTGTTTAAAGCCGGGGACACACCAAACCGATGCCAAAGAACTAGCGCTGATGAAAGCTGACTGTGTTGTCGCCTCACGTCACCTGTGTCGGGGGAAAAGTTGCTGTGGCGAACAGGACGGCCGAGGGACGTGAGAGAACGGCGCGAGGCCGGTGGTGCGATTGCTAATGAGCAACACCTGTGAAGCACACCGGTCTCGCATCTCTCACGGAGGAGCGGAAGCATAAAGGAGGAGCGACGACGTTGATGATCGAGAGAGGAACAGGCCTGTATTTTAGTTGTGTTTTGTTTTTGTATTTTACTTTAGTTATATTTATTTTCGGTAGCCAGCAGTCGTCCGCGAGGGGCTGCTGGCGGTATTTTCATTTGTTTGTTTTATTTTAAATAAATCATATTTTGATTGTTCGCCGGTTCCCGCCTCCTTCTTCCCTGAACATTGCTACACTGGTGCCGAAACCCGGGAAGAGGGAGGAACGCGCTGTCAGAGAGTCCTCGCCGGTGTGGGGAATCCGCGGTGCCATCGAGCATGGTGCGCGAGTCGCCGCCGCTCGCCGTGGGCCGGAGCCTGCTGCCATCCGCCGAGCGAGGGGAGGAGCAGGGAGCGGGGGACTCGCGGCCACGGACGCTCGAGGCGGGGCGCTGGAGTGAGTTGCCGGTGGGACGGTCGAGCTCGCTGCCGGCCGCCTGGGTATTGGAGGGGCGGCTGCCATCCGGGAGGGAGAGGAGGAGTCGCCGCCGCTCGCCGTGGGCCGGAGCCTGCTGCCGTCCACCAGTGAAGGGGAGGAGCAGGGAGCGGGGGACTCCTGCCGTCTGCCCAAGGCACCCGAGGAGCCGTCGCCGTCCACCGGGCGGCGGAGGAGCGTCGAGCCGTCCACCGAGGGCTACCCAGCGTCACCGCCAGGCACCGCGGAGGAGATCGCCAGCTGGTGGGGGACCAGATGGCAGCGCGTTGTGGGAACCGGACCAATTTTTTTTTTTTCCTCTCTCCCCTCTCTCGATCTGTCGCTCCTCATGCTTCCGTCTCCGTTTCCCTCGGTTTGTCTGTCCATACTCCCCAGGGATCGCCGCCGCCGGGGGGGGAGTAGGCACAGCCTCGTGGGTACCCCCCGGCCTGTGAGGGGCGATGGGGGTATGTGGCGAACAGGACGGCCGAGGGACGTGAGAGAACGGCGCGAGGCCGGTGGTGCGATTGCTAATGAGCAACACCTGTGAAGCACACCGGTCTCGCATCTCTCACGGAGGAGCGGAAGCATAAAGGAGGAGCGACGACGTTGATGATCGAGAGAGGAACAGGCCTGTATTTTAGTTGTGTTTTGTTTTTGTATTTTACTTTAGTTATATTTATTTTCGGTAGCCAGCAGTCGTCCGCGAGGGGCTGCTGGCGGTATTTTCATTTGTTTGTTTTATTTTAAATAAATTATATTTTGATTGTTCGCCGGTTCCCGCCTCCTTCTTCCCTGAACATTGCTACAGTTGCGCTTAAACACACCGAGACTGTCAGCTAGAATGCGCGTTCTGCGCCTGTGTGTGAATGAGACAACTGTCTATTTCTGCAGATATATTAATCTATTTTCGTCATTCAAAAAGGGAAACCGACGCTACAGGCTGCAGATGCACAAACCATAAACAAAGAAGTGCATGCTTACCGCTTTGAATATCAATCCTGCTAAACACTTTCTTTATTCCACTCCGCTCATATTAATATTGAAATATTTGCCAAGGAATACTCAAGATGACGTAACATTAGACCAGCCTTCTATCTGTACGGTTTTGACTTCTTTGCTCGCTGTTTTGCTATTATTGTCGTGCAATGACTCGTTCACTAAGCTGAACAGGCAATCAAAGTTCCGGCCTGACGCTGATTCAACATGTTGAATCGGCCCAAAAAAAAAACCAATGGCATCAGACTAGAGCCAACAGTGCGGAACACACCGGGTTTGGTGGGGCTTAACAGAATGCTTCTTTACATGCTTACAGCTGTTGAGTATCATTATATGTTTTATTATGGTTTAGGTTTTTCATATGGTTTGGTCAAGAAGTGGTTTTGGTAGTCATTTTTGTATGGCATGAGCTTCCTATAAGGCATGTGTGGGACACAGATGGGTTTTCATTAGTGTCTTTATTATGTTAGAATGAGGCCGACAGCCGCCCAACTGTTCCAGTGTTGTTTCACGTCGTGGACCTCAGACAGCCTCTAGGCAGTACAAGAGCTGCTCCCATCCTACTGTAGAGTGTTGTCAAGTCTTACATTTTTTTCAGAAAATTCATAAAGCTTTCTCCAAGCGTTTGAGGAAGACTTATGAACCTTTACTACTGAGCTTTGTACTTAAAATCATTGAATGACTTAACCTTACCTTAAAGGCAGAATTATGATTG